>CM060919.1:873487957-874737957 GCA_030737875.1 Allium sativum | reverse complement strand
CAAATCCAAACGTGTGACGATTCAAACAATAATCCATCTTTTACCAAAATCGACGATTTTCAATTAACGACTTTCAAAATTAAAAATAACAATCTTAAAGATGTTATTAATAATATGGTAACTGATTTGGATTTTAATTTTTTTGAGAGGGTGGAACAAAATTTAAAATTCGATCTTCCTTTTCCTGAAAATAACGAATTTCAAACAACAACTTTCGATTTTGAAAATGATACATGCATTGAAGCTATTGACAATTCACCAAAGGAGGACGAATTTGACGAACATGAATTTTTTGGACTTTTCGAAGATGAGTTGAATTCTGAACGAGTAGATTTGAATCACCATTTTGATTTTGAAATTAATAATTCTAAAGAATTTTTCAATGATAATTTTGAAATTCAAATTGGTGAAACTAAACATGAAATTCAATCAATTATTCAATCTACCCCAAGAATCATCGAAAATAAACCAACTCATTCGATTTTTAATAAAACGGCATTTGTTTTTCCAAATCTAAGTCTAACTTCGGAAGTTTTTACGATTTGGTTTTTCGAGCTCAAGCTGTGTCTCTCACACTTGAAGAGGCAAACGAGTCAGTCTTTAGAAGACCGTTTCATTTACTTCTTGTCAATATATTTTCTGATATACTATATTTTTTTCTTTTCTCTTGTAAATATAGCGCATATTTTCAAATTTTCTTTTCTTTTCTTTTCTTTTCTTTTCTCCTTCCACTTGGGTTGTCTGTGGGGACACAGTCAAAATCAAGTGTAGGGGGAGTTTCATATTTATTTTGGTTTTGCATAGACTTCGCTCATCTTTTCTTTTTTCATCCAAATAAAAAAAAAGATTTCAAAAAAAATTGCATTTTAATTTACTTTTAAATGGGCAAGATGAAGTAAACATATGGTTTTGGTCGTAGGATTAAAATATTTGGAATTTTACTTCTCTTTACGAATAACGAAAGGAAAGTTTGAATTATGAGCAAATTTAGTGTAACTAGTATATAGGGAGATTCGTAGGTGATGAGTATGAAATGTTTTCTAAATTGTAATCCGATTAAATGAAGGGCTGATTTAAATTACTTGCGATAACATTTTAGATCGTTTAAGTGAAGTTGTGCTAAGTTATTCTCGCAAAACTCTATCTCTTATGTAAAAAAGAAAAAGGAAAAAAAAAGAATATATATATATAATAATAATCCAAGGGTATCCAACATTGCTGGTACATCTGGCGTTGGTGTGCAAACCCGCCAAGCTCTTTCCGACACCTTGTTGACAAATTCAACGTCGATATACCTTGGTCTCATTTTATGAGTTGGACACCTTAGGATTACCGACCCTGTGACGACCGCCCATAACCCCCGCACTAAACAAGAGGAATAATGCGCTGAAAGGCGTGCCAGGCTGCTATGGACATCATCATAGTAAGTGAACACATCAAAACCTGTCGTAGAACTCACAGCGCAAGGATAAAATATAATAGAACATATACAACAGGTGATAGTAATGAGGTATCATATAGCAAACTTTTGAAACTCTTTCAACATCCAGAAAGATTATCCAACTGATATCCAAGTTTGTACATAAGGCCTCACTACAACTCTCAAGCAACTCAAACAGCGGAAACAGAAATACTAGATAGAATAAAACTGGTACGCCAGCCTCCTGCTCGTCATCGCTCAGCTTCCTCGTATCACTAAGCTCCATTACCTGTAACCTGCTACTTAGTCTGCCCATCCACAACCGGATGAACAACCCAAGGTAATAAGAGGAGACATAAAACCTTGAGTCAGACAATAGTCTTAGTGAGCGATAATACAGCTAACAACCTTCAACAAGAAAGTATATGAGAATGGGTAAATGAACAACTTATCTACCCACAACACCAGAGAAGAACTCAACCCTATCTTCCCCACATCGGACAGTGATAGCCTTTACACCAAGTATTTCAACCATTAATCCATCGAAACCAGAACAACCATTCATCCATGGAAAACAGAGGCATCCATCAATAGCAATCATGGCATCGAGATTATATATATATATATATATATAAATATCTCACGTAAACTATCCTAGTCGAATTCAACATCCCTCGAATACAAGCCCCAGAGGCCAAAACCAATATCAGACAAGCACTCAAGGAACATCTACTTCGATGTTAGATAACCCACGTGAGATGGCACATGCAAAACATCCAGCATACATGACAAACTCTGGCTATCACCGCCAATCCTGCTTCGAAACCATCATTATCGTATGACGGCCAACCTTGCCATATGTCAAGGGCTAATGGTAACCCCAGTTCTAGCATGAACTCTATATGCCCGACCTTGGCAATGTCCAACCTTGACACTAGGCCTTTCCCAACCAGAAAGACCCAGGGTACTCGACCAACAACCGGTCTTTTGGGCCTTTCAACGATACCCATCATACCCCTGCTTTGAGCCTGCTAGAACTTACGACAATGATGACCTCTCGGCCTTCGCATCTCTAATCGTCCAACCTTGACGATGTTTCATAGCTCAAGCAACCTTCTCGAGCAGCCATTATCCACCAACTCACGACCTTTGAGTTGTCTCCGCATTCGTTGTCCCACCTTGATCAACGAACACATTCATCACTTCGAGTCTTCCTACTTGAATCACCTCGAAGTTACGTCATCACTAGAAGTGTCCGATCAGAAATTTCCACTAGAAATGCTGACCAGACCCATTCTGAACCGACCAGACCTCTTCCGGTACTTCTAGACCGATCAGACCCCCTGGACCGACCAGACCTCCCTTTGCTCCTCCTGGACCGACCAGGACCCTCCTGAGCCGACCAGACTCCCTCCTCAGCCTTCTGGACCGATCAAACCGACCAGCTCCAAGACCTAGTCAAAACCGACCAGCATTGCTCCAGAACGACCCGCCAAAAACCGACCAGCCTTGCTCCAGAACGACCCGCCTCCATGCAGCTTTGGATTGACTTGACCTCCTTGCAGCTTTGGATCGACCCGACCTCCTTGGGACCGACCAGCTTTGGATCGACCCCGTCAAGACCAACCAGATTTTGCTCCACCTGACCGACCAGCTCCTTCAGAGCGACCAGGATTTGCTTCCAGTAAAAACCAACCAGAATGCCACCATCTGAAACCGACCAGAATGCCACCATCTGAAACCGACCAGAAACACTTTTGCTCCTTCTGGACCGACCTGCTTAAACCGACCAGCTCCCTGACTTGCTTCCCAAGCCATACTATGACTGACCACCTCATTCCAGACCGACCCGACCAACTCTAGGACGACCAGAAACCTGCACATCTCCAATTCGACTCCGATTTCGACCAAAACTTCGCCAAACGACGAATCCGACGAAACCAGCTTATCTGATTCATCCAAACGCAAACACAAACATGTTATGCAACCAACAATATCATCAATCTAACAATTTCCATCAAAACACATAAATTTCCCAAAACATGATAAGTGAATCATATGAACATAAAAACGGATCTAACTTGCATAATCTTGAGAAAAATCATAAAATTAACCATTTAAATTATCTAGATCAGATCCTAAGGTGATTCATATATAAAATGGACTTAGCATGGTGTGGATCTAAGGAAAATAACATGGAAATGATGAAATTAACATCCTAAAACCCATATACTTGCATGAATCCGAATGAGAGATGTAAATCACTCACCAATTACCCAAAACAAAGCAAAAACGATGCAAAAGCAATCCGGACAGCGAACACTTCGAATCAAACTCTTCAATCCGATGAATTCGCCCTTGAAACGATGTTGATCTAGCCTCGAATGGTATAGATCTTCGATTTCCCCCTTGGATTTGGAATTTTAATGGTGGAAAGATGTTAGAGGAAGAAGGAGATCAAAGCCTCCCCATAAGAGAATGGAAAATGCCAACCTTTCTCCATACCCCTTACCCCCTATTTATAGTCTCCACCCACCCTCTAATGGGCCTTCTTCAAATCAGCCCATTAGCCTTCCAAAACCTGAACAGCCAACTCAAAAACCTTAAAACAGCGATTTCTCCCAAACCGCTGAACCAAATCCTTAATGTAACCACTCTACGGAAAGGGAATCATCAATTCCTTTCCAATGGCACAGGTCTCACCCTCTGATTCGACCTGAGTCAAAAGTTATGCCCAGTACAAGACTGACAGGGGCAAAATGGTCACAAACAAAATCGGTAAAAATTATGGACATGTCACACATCCCCATAAGCAACATATCAAAAGATAAGAATGATCCAACCATCAGGGAATAAAATAAAAATATTTTACGATCTTCCGATACGTAAAATGCGGGCTGTTACAGACCCTCACGTAAGTCGTAGTGCAGTGTAAGGGTGGTAGACCTAGGTATTTGTAAATAATAATAATGTAAATATTTTGTAATAAAGAGAGAGTTAGCACTTGAAATCCAAGCACACCCTTCACTTATTTGACCTAACTTGCTAACCAAAAGTAAATAAAGATGCCAATGTACGATTGTTGATATCAATTACAGTATTCATTTCATATTTGCACTATGCTTCTACCAAAACAACTGGCCAAGCTGGAGGAGTTTGTAGCGATAACAGACTTTTGTTTGAAGTTTTGATTAGTAACGGACTTATATTTCATAGTGATGACCCAAACTTGTGTTAACTCCTTCGTGTAAAATTTAAAAGTAAATTACTCATTTGTAAATAATCTTGCATTCGTCTTGTAAATATTTTCGAATCTGGCATTTTGTAAATATTTTTGCATTTAACATTTGGATTTTGTGGGTAGTATCCGCTGAAAACCCTCACGAGACAACACTCGTCCTACTGGGGACACCTAGAGGTTTAATGGATTTTTTCCATACGCTCAATGCAATCGTGCTCCCTACGAAAATGGATTTATCTTAGGTTTTTTCTTTATTCAAGGACGAATAAAAAGATAAGTGTGGGGGTATTTGATGTGCACGTAAAAATGCACATTTAAATTCACATATTTATTCTTGTTTAATTAAATAAATGAACATTTTTGGGTATTTTATACTATCAAACCATATTTTAAATATTTTCAAAATAATCACTCATTTTGGGGAAAAAATGGTCACTTGCGCATGTTTTAATTTGTGATTGCATTTACTTGTTCTTTGTATTTGTCTCTTATAGGAATTTTGGAGCACAAATAATGCATACACATGAAGATTTGGAGCACAAATGCATGCATACAAAGGAATGAAGAGGAAATAATTCTCATACATCATCGTGGAGGACCCCACCTCTAAAATTACCCTCTTTCTTTTAAGCTTCTTATTAAAGACTAATTGAATAAGACAAAAGATCTCATGCATCCTACATGACTAATTAGTGGCTAAGAGAGGATTAGAAGCTTCATGAAGTGGGTATTTTTGGGGATTTCCCATTATGAGTGATTAGGGTTTCAAACATGTATATATACCCCTTTATGAAATGTAAAGAGAGTCTCTTCTCTTCTCTTTAATCCCCTTCTTTAGTTTAGTTGAGAGGAGCACAAGCTCTCTTGTATTTCCATGCCTACTTAGCCATTTTCTTTATTTAACTTCTTTGTTTTAATGCAATTTAATTTCTATGCTCTTTACTTTCATGTTCATAGCTTAGATTTACATTCATCTTCATAGCTTAGATTTACTTTCATGTTCATTTACTTTATGTTCTTAGTTTAGTTCTCTTCTTGTTCTACTTAGTTTTTCTTTCATTTTGCTTTATTTTCTAATGTTGAAACTTACATGTGTTGATATGATAACATATATGAGTGGCTAATCCCTTGATTTAGGGATGATGATGCTCTCTAACTTTATGTAAGTTCAACATTTGTATGATTTGTGATCTCTAATTTGTGCTTCATGTTAGTGAATGTTGATGTAAGTTTATACAAATGATTTTGATAGTCTATGTTTGTTGACAACAAAATAGGCTATGCTTAGTCAATGTAAACACAAATTACATTAATATTTGCTAAGTGGTTATTGATTTTGAAATGAAAGTAAGAACAAAATTTGATGGTCTATAGTTTTAGTTAATAATTCATAGGCCATACTTAGAATAGTTTTGCTTTAGTTCCATTTTCGTGAGAATCATAGGTGGTTTAAATGTTGCATTTATATCACTTAATGGAGATCATAAATTGTATTTTTGATAACTTACATAAATGTGAGAGTTGATTTGCCTCTAAATTGTTTTCATTTCATATTTAGCTCTCAACTTAGTTCTGGTTTTCATTAGTTTATGTTAGTCTAAACAATCCAAAGTTTGGTTTAATTTGATTGAATAAGATTGAAATTACTTCTTTCCCTGCGGATCAACTCGTATTTGCCACATACTAATAATTGTACGCCTTGCGCTTGCGGTATTATCACGATATTTCATGTTAATGGTTTTCTAATTCAATCAAATATCCGTTTAGCGAACAGGTTGCCACTGTAGGACGCGATACATCCTATGGCGGGGCCGACACAGAGTATCTATGTGGAGTAGGGAGCCGATCGATTAGGGTAGTAGTTAGGATACATATGGACATATGCCTAAGTCTAACATCTTATAGTGGTTAGGATTATCTCATACTGGTGGTACTTGTATTAGTGCAGAGTAATCTTTAGAGAAGTATATACTCTATCATGTTTACCTTGTCATCCTACCTTATATGTTGTTATCTCTCTCTTATCCACTTTATATGCCTGTCATGATACTTTTACTTATTTACTTGCTAAAAAGTAATTGGACTCGCCAGACTTTATGTCTGACCTTTTTGTTTCCTCTTCTTTCTTCCGTTCCCCCCAGGTTCTCAGGGTGGGAATACTCAGGCTTGACCATGATTCTGCTTTCATTTTGCTGGAGCTGCTTAGGTGTATAGCTCAAGCTCCTATCCTTGCTACTATGGCTATGTTTTATTTTGGGGAATTTTGCTTCCTTTATGTACTCTGATGTTTTAAAGTACAAGACAGTTGTTTCAATGATGTAATGGTTTTTATGTATTTCAGACATGTGATGTTTTCAAACCACGTTGCTTTATGTTAAATAAAGTTTTTAATTCCATTGTCATTTTAATATCTGTCTTGTAATATTTCTGTTTCTGTTTACCGATAACGCTTCACAAAACTTAATGCATTCCCTTTGTGAGTGACATTAATGGACGTGGGGTGTCACATATCCGCTTTTGGTCATTCCCGATGTGTGAGGCTCAATAGAAGTAGTGAGTTACCTTTAACATATCGTCTTCATTATCTTTGATTATTCACATTGCGATATTCTAATGACTACTTCCCAACTTTGTCATAAAGTGTACAACCACTTAAGCTCATATGTCTCTAGAAATAGTGTAAAGATAAGAGAAGGTGTCATCTCCTCCATTATGATGTACAATTGTAAAAAGTTAAAACATAAGGTCTAGAAATACAATCGTTAGAAAATCATCCATACAAGTTCGTTTTGGGACTAAACGAAACCAAAGGCGCATTCCTACCACATCTAATCAGGATTAGTAGAGAACCAACTTTGCATCGGCTAATCAATAACTGAGAATTGTTGTCACTGCGAAGCAAATCTGGATTTTAAACCCCAATCAATTAACAAGTAGTTCCCCACTATAATCATCCTAAATCTTCTTTTCAAAAAACTACAATAGGGTTACTTCATACACTAATTGGTTCGAAGTGATTTTTGAATAGGAATCACCCAAATATGAATTGGTTCCTTCAAATCCAATTAGCGATAAAATAAATTCAGTAAATGGGATATGGGGGCTAGAAATGTAGACATGCCTCGTCCATTCGCAACTATGTCTTCGGTCCCACATTGGGAGTAAGAGCAGATGTGTAGACAACCAATCATCATACAAGCTTAAGTGTTTCAAACCTTTAACTTGCCAATCTTCGGGAAAAACTATTGTATTCGGCCATACTACAGATACAAGTACGGTCATGCATGGCTATGATATATCAACCTTGAATTAGATGATGGAATCATGAGCAATCCAGTCTTGGATTCTCGAGTTGGCCCCTATGTTTGGGGGCATGAATCAATAATCAGGTGGTCCTTGAAGGAATTCGAATTGTGAATCTTCACATTCAATACCAGAACGTTGTCTGTAAGAAGTTCATTCATATACATCTTCCATTAGATAGTCGGTTAACTACCACCTTTAAGGCATTATCCTGTGCAGCGAGCTTAGGAATTAAATTTGTCGATGTTTATCCCGGGATGACCTTCAAACGAGAATAGATAATGTTGAATTATTCAAAGTCGATGCCACATTTAGATAATCTTCAATACGCCTCAGATCGTTGCAGGACTCGTCGTAGCGGCACCCAGTATTCTTCGATAACTAAGGTTGAACCGATTGCATGTGGGGATACTGCCAAGTACACGAACAAGTTTTCACAATCAATGGGTTTTGATAGAATAGGAGGTCTCTCCAAGTGTCCCAAGATATATTGGAATGCTTCGACACAATCAGGTGCCCAAGGGAAATTTCACTTCCCCTGCTTGATCAACTCAAAAAAGGATAATTACCTGTCAGTAGCCATGGATACGAATCTGCACAATGTGCCACCTTCCCAGCTAAACCCTACACATCTTTGATCCTTCGAGGTTCTTGGATGCCTCCAATAGCAGCTATCTGTTATGGGTTGATTTCAATGCCTCGAGAGTTGATGATGAAACCTAAGAATTTCCTTAACGCAACGCCAAAAGAGCATATCAATGGGTTGATCTTCATCCCATATTAGCAGAGAACACTGAGCATCTCTGCCAAGTCCCGGACATGATCAGTTGATTGCTTTGACTTCACTAGCATGCCATCTACATATACTTCTACTGTTTTTCCGATTAGATCATGAAACATGCGATTGCCAATCGCTAATATGTTGCCCCAACATTTTTTAGTCCAAATGACACAACCACATAGCAATATGGTCCGAGATTTATCATGAAGTTGGTATGTTCTTGATTCATAATGTGCATTGGGATCTGGTTATATCCAGAATAAGCATTCATGAAACGGAGGACTTCGTGTCCAACTATTGAATCCACAAGCTGACCAATCCTAGGTGGTGGAAAGTTATCTTTAGGGATGTCGCATTCAAATCAAAAGAGCTGATGCATGTTCGCCACCTCCCATTGTCATTCTTCGCAAGAATAGGCTTTGATATCCATATGGGATAGGTTGTGTTTCAGATGAACCCATTATTCTTTAATCTTTCGATCTCTTCTTTCAAAGCTGTTGACCTCTCTAGGTCAAGCATATGCCTTTTCTGTTTTTCGAGACATACTTCAGGTTGATATTCAGTGAACGAGTCTTGATGGATGTAGATCCAACACATGTCATCATGGCTCCACGCAAACATGTCAAGTTTAGCGCTGAGGAATTCAATCAGTTCTCTCATCCAGAGGGGGTTTAGGATTTGACTGGGTTAGATGAATACTGTAGCATGGTCTGTTAGGTCTTAAACGATGTTTGTATGTTCTATCATTACAAAGGCACAAAGTGGAGAGCAAACGACTGAGTCATATTTGCTTTAATCTCGTGGTCTCATCTCTAGGCTAAGGTCGCATGGTGGCTGATAAGCAGTCAAATTGCTATCATCTTGGTAAGGATCCATGGGTCCAATCATGGCTTGTAGAGGTTTAATTGGTACCTAGCTCTGGGTACCTAAGTATGTTGCTTTAACACTTATCAGGTGGAAACCGATCATCATCGGTGCGGTTGATAACAAATGGTCACTGCAAAGGTTAGCTAAGTTCCTTGGGTAGTGTTAAGCGTGACTAATAGCTCCCAACATTGGGTGAGGCTCTCATCTCGAGTCGCAAGATATATGTGCTTCATGATGTCACATGAGTGAAAGGTAGCTTTGCAATGTTGGGGATCCTAGGTCGCTTTCTAGTACCCCATCATTGAAAATTAACATAACTACGATCATCTGAGTCATCTTCGGAATTGGGTGCGGACTGCTAAATATCAGTGTCATTTGATTCAGTCAGTTAGGTAGGTTTATGTCATCATAACCCTTAAAAAAGAGGCTGTCAGGAAACAATCATTCCCTCACATGCCATCGTGGTCAACATGTTGAATCTATTCAAGAAATCCCCTCATTGAATAACATTAGTAAATAGGGGTCATGGCTCTAGGAAGAACCCTAGTCATTGCCATTTTGTTGTTAATATTCTTAGACTAGCCGCTCAATTTTGGTAATTAAGTCTTGATGATTATTGTTGGTCACTGCGCTGAAGAAAAAAAATTAGGCAATTTTCTCGAAATTTAGGTCATATCCGGAAAAAATATTTTAACAGAAATGACCCTGTCTCGGATCGAGCATGTCTTCGGATCTGATCAAACAGCCTTCGGATCAGATTGAAGAATGTCATTCAAACCGAGCACTTTGAGACGAGGATCTCGATCTAGATTTCAAAAACCCTGAATTCTTCGAACCGTGTTTGTTCGATTTGGGAAAGTTGGATCTGAAGGACACGGTCTTTGATTGTTGAAGCATGTCTTATCGACTCAACATCGAACCAACAACTAGAGCAAATGCTGGACTTCACTAATTGCAGTTGATAGACGGCGTGGAGGTAATTTCATATCCAAAATCCACCATTCTTGCAAAAATTAATGGAAAATAGAGAATTGGCAGGATTTCCTCCTCGGACATAGCGATCCAACAGATAGATTGGAAAATCCATAAATGTTGAGAATCTTCATTTCTCAATGAAAGCACCATATGTTAGACCAAAAAATGGCACTAACACCCAAAAATTCTTGTTTAGAGCTTGAAATATAAAGAAAAAATTGAAAATGAAAGAAACAACAAGACAACAACAATTTTACAGCAGTTTGGCATTAACAACGCTACATCCACTTCGTAATCTCTCAGTAATGTCAGGATATTGGAGTTATAATGAATGAGATTGTCAGAATGTCTCATACAACACCATTTCTGTTGATTATTTAGAATTACAAACATGAATATCGCTCATATTTCGAGATAAAAAAGGTTGCCAGCCATGGCTAAGTAGTGCAAAGCTTCACATGACCAAAAAGTCCCTTAAAATGTCTTCAAGTTACTGTATATATAGGTGCTTCCACAGATCGATTCGGATCGAACACGTGGCATCCGGTCCATGTTTTTCGGGGGATATTGGAGATGGTTACATCGAAGTGATGGGTCGGTTCGAGGAATGTTGGTTCGAACGTGGCCACATGGCGCAAGATCTGAAAAAGTAGGAGATCGTGGGTTGATAGTGGAAGCAGGTCATTAGCACAGTTTCAGGTCCGAATTCCATTCAATTCGTCTGAATTCCATTTGATCGAATCCAGATTCCATTCGATCCGATCCGGATTCCATTCAAACAGAGCTCCATTCGATCCAGAGCTTTGTTTTTATTGAAGTGTGGTCTTCGACCCGAGTTGGGGCTTCATTCGATCCAAGCTGGAACCCTGTTCAAGCTAAGGTATGTAGGAAGGATCTCCTTCGATTTGAGACTTTGTGTACCCTCTTCTTCGACCTTGGTAGTCCATTGATGTTGCTGGGCCTAGACGAGCCCAAAGGTGATTGAACTAGGGATTAGGCCAGCGATGTCCATGTTTGTCCAAGCTCATGCTTAAGCCTTTATCGGCTCTGTCGGTGGTCTCCCATGGGGTGACGACCTTGCCAAAATGCGGATCAACAATTATATTGTATAATATTATTCATTATTGATTTACATATCTATTGCATGATTGAATGATTAGATGATCAATTATTTAGTTGATTAGTCGTGGTTATATATTCCCGTCTGTGAATGGATGACATTTGACACTACCTGCTTTTAAGCGAAAGATTCATTATAAATGAATTAGATTACATTATCTTATTTATGTACATATTTAAACTAATATATGAGCTGTGATGCTGTGTTATATATTCTCGTTTGTGAACGGATGACCTTTGACACTACCGACATTTAAGCGAAAGATTCATCGTAAATGAATTAGATTAGATTATCTTATTAATATGCAATAAACTGATATATGAGCTATGATGCAGTGGACAGGTTAGAGGGATCCAACATGATTCCTCAATGTTATGGATGTTATTTGCTTTTATATCCTACACACGTGAACTGTCTATCCTTAGTGACATAAAAATATGATTTGGATAATGATTGTTGAATCAAATTCAACATTTATTTATTATTAATCGATAACCGGTATTAGTTAAGTGATTGGCAACAGATGGCCCAAATTTAATATTTTTAACGTCTTTTGATTTGTCAAGAGGTAAATTGACTAAGTTTGAAGTTTTTTTTATAATGGGAAGTACAATTTTACTCGAATTATATTGAAGTTATATAAAAAAGAAGTTTTATAATAAACCGGTTTCTATAAATTAGATTTTAATAAGAAACTATAATTTGATTTATGAAGTGAAATTCTTGTTCGATAATTAGGTTTTATAATCGTATATTTCATGTGTTAAACTTAACTATGTTTTCATAATAAGTGGATGAAGTTATAAAGCCAAGTTTATAAATGAATGAGGTTTTAAGTGATATCAAGTTATTTTAAATAAGTTTAATAAATAGTTTTGTTGAAATTGAAAATTGACGCAGAAATGATATTGGATTTCAAATAGAAATGTATGGAAAGTTAGATGTTCATAAAGAGCTTATAAACGACTTAATTTGATTTGCATCTTAGTTTTAAGTGATTTGATTTAAGTCAAACCAGGGTTGATAAGATTTGAAGTTTATAAAGAAAAGGAAATCAAGTTTTCTAATAAGATTTTAAATGAATCTTATAAAGGACTATTAGAAAGGGGTTTTTAATAATAAATCCAAGTTTTGTAATCAAGGTTTATAAAAGAGGTTTAAAGCTAATGCGATGGTTTTAAATGAGGGTTTACTTAATAATTGAATTAATTGAAAAAAAATGGTTGTATGTGAATGATATTTTCCAATGTAGAGGATGGTTTTAAATCTTATTTGAATTGAATAGTAAATGAAACTTATAGTGACATTTACTGAATATCAGGTTTTGCATTAACAAACTTCTATTTATCTTGAAAATAAGAATGTTGTCGAGTCAAGGTCTGAGAGGTAAATAAAATACCTCAATTTAAACAAATTCATTGTTATGCAATATATGATATTTGTTTGAAACCAAAAGTGGATGTGGGAGATTAAATTATTATTTTCGTAAGTCATGTTCTAAACTTTAATTTGCAAAATCTAGAAGTTAAACAGAACTATTTGGGTTTTATAGTAATGTAAACAATGTATCACATGACATTGTTTGGCCATGTGTAATTTATGACTATACTTATACCATTTGACTAAGTTTATTGCGCTATTTTCTTAGTAGTGATAATAATATGGTTTGCGAATTTGTTATTCCAAGGAATTAAGTGCATAGATGTGGTTTTCGAAGTAATGAAAAAAAAAGATTTGTGAATATGCTTATTCCATTGAAATAAGTATATGAAATATATTTTTAAGAATCAGTGAAATGATTTTAAAGTGTGATTTAATTAAAATGTATTATGTTGCTGATATACTTGAATGTACAACTATAAATTGATAATTAAAGAACATATTACTGATAAATTCTCTTTTAACTTATAATGTGTTGGTTCAAGAAACCGGGATTGGAATGGGATCCAAAAACACTTCAAACCAATTTTATTTCTAAACTAGAATTTGATGGTATGCTTTGCAAAGACAAAGTATTAAGAGTGCAAGGGTTAACTACTACTAATCCTGTGGATGTAGTAGAGGTAATGTCTTCGGTCCGTCCTGTTCTTAAACGGCATGTATGGATGAATGATATTAGTACATTGCCATCGAAGGGAGGTGAACATTCAAAGATGGAAATTGTTACATCCTGGAATTTTGACAATAAATTAGTTATTTAATTAGATTTCAAAATAGGAATTCTTGCAAATAATGGAATTTGACCACAAATCGTTAACTATTGCTGTAAAGACCCGTAACTTCCCCGCGAAGGAAAGAGCGGATACTTCGAGAACAACACACAAAAGAACGCAGACAGAAGAACATTTCATTGCTTATTACAATAATCCATCAGAATACAAGAGTATACAGAGTATAAACAAATATTATACAACAGAAAATATCAGGGATTTAAATACGTTACTGCAGCGGAAAAATAATATAATACACAACTGAAAGAGATATACGGATACAGAGCTTTCCGAGTATCGTTCCAGTTGTAAATCAGGATCCTGTGAATATAAATCTGCAAAACCAAAACTACTAGCTACCCGTGTCAAAATAAGGGCACCTAGAGTTTAGGTTAAAACAATAAACTCTAGGTCAGTCATGGGACTGGTGTGAGAACTAAAACAATTATTAATCTTTATTTTAAAGTTAGGTAAATCGAGGGACCACGCCGTATAACATGGAACGAGTTTCCTCCCAAGAATACCAGTGCATAAAACAACAACGCAATGCTAAATAAAGAAAAATGAAGGTATTATAAGACCCAGGTCCCATCACACAATGCAACACAAGCCGGAGGATAGGGTTTTACCTATAATAGCCAAAGAATGCTTGATACGCTAAATTTCATCTTTTATTATTACTATAAGTGTATAGTGTCAAAACAATTTCAATCATAAATATCAATCATAGACGGCATGGGTACCATATATTATGTCACCATACTAGGCTCTACAATCAAAACCGCACTGTCACGTATTTGGAAATTGGATTTCCGTCTATGAACCGAGGCAAAAGATAGTCCTCTACCGATTTCGAGACAATCTAGCCCATGTCTCAGGATCAGAGCTCGAGTGACCCTTGGAGCGACAGGGCCGGTCCACCGATGTGGATTAAAATTCCTGAACACTGCGTTTCCCCGCCCTTTAGGGCGTAAATGAGCCAAATGACTCCATCGGCTCCACACCAGCCTAGCTAGAAGGAAACGCATGCCCTCCCTGAGGTCCTCTCCCATTTTTGGTTCACAACCGGGGTGTGAGGCTCGCGAATCAACGCTACACAAAGCTGTGCCACACCGGCCGTGCTTTTATCATCAACCACAAGACTCTGCTTTTCAACAAAAGCCTTGATCATATTTCCACTTGGCATGCCACACAGGCAATTCACTCCATGCGATTGATATCCATCAATATATAACCCCTGAGCTCGTACGTCTCAGAGAAGGGCGTTAAGCAAGAGAATAAATTCTCCGCTGGCAAACAGATGTATATTTAATAGAAATCAATCACACAGAATAAAATCCAATGTTAGACACACAATCCATTTACAAGTCCGTTCTGGGTCTGAACGAAACCGGAGGCACCTTGTACCTCGCATATCCATCGATCTCCAAGTACGTCTGGACGATCACCAACTGGTTCCCTCCTCTTGGGTGTACAACCCAATCAATATCATCAGTAATCACCCAAACGATGTGAAGACCTCCGGTCTTCATCCTCGGCACCACGTCGAATCAGTTATTCAGAATGGAATAAACCCGGTCTTTATGAATAACTCGCGTATATAATAAACAAATGTTACACAAACACAACATACGCCTCATTCCAATTCAGAATATTCTTTTATTCAAATATTCTTATACTTTGGGAAAGGTTCCCATTAATTTTATCAAAGATGAATTCTTCAAATTTATTCTTTAATCTTCTTTTGAATATCAATTCAAACTAGTCGGGAATAGCGAACCACACCGAAGTAATCATTTATTTTATTTCCCAATCCCAACCTATTCATCCTATGAAGTAAAACTGGTCATACTTCATATCTAACACCACGGTGTTATCGGTAAAGTCAATTACCATTTCACGTCCAAATCTAATTAAAGATTTAACTATCGCCTGGAGCAAAACTGGTGATACTCCATTCTCGACCATTTCAATCTAATTAAAGATTAATTAAAACCCCACTTAGTTTTAATCTTTACAGAAATCAATATCCTGTCTTTAACTGGGTTAAAGAACCAATGTCATCTAAAACACGGTTCACGAAAAACCCAAAATCACATTCATTAATTATCGGGTTAAAGAACAAGTGTTATTTAAAACAATGTTCATGATAAACCCAAAAATCAATTCAAATTCAATTCCAATTAACCCATTTAATTGGTATACTTCATTAAATCTAAATAAAAAGATTTAATCTTTTTCTCAAATGGGTTTAAGAACAGTGTTAATGACGACACCATTCACGACAAACCCAAATCACATTTGATATTATATACAAGGCTCTGAATAGAAAATATATCGTCTTATATTCAATATCAAATTCTACGACCAACAAATATCGTAAATAACGATATAAATATATCTTTCAAATTTTCATAACAATATCTGTATAATCAAGAAATCCAACATCGAAATATTCCAAAGATAATTTCGATTCAAATCCATTCCAACTTTATATATTGGAAATTCGGGTTCTATTTCAAAACCATTTCAAATCCACTTTATTTATTAAAAAAATAAATGAAATATAATTCTAGTTCAAAACTAGTTCATTTCGATAAAAATCTATTTTTGTCTTTTCAAATTTAGAACTTTTCATCCCAATTCTTCACAAATCATTTCTTATGATTTTACACAAATTTTTACTATTTTAAATAATTTTTGCAAGGCCCGTACAGTCGATTTCCATCAACGGCCATCGAACTGCACTTACAGCGACCTTTTCCAAATTTGATTTGGACATAATTCCAAATCCCACCGTTTGATTTCTAATTTCTAATATTCGTTAGAAAGCTCTTTTCGATACGAACCCAATGGTTTCGGTTTTAGGAGAATCCGACGGTCGGGTCTCCCGTAATATCCATTCGAAGTCAATGGTCGAAATTCGCGAACTGCCGCGGCGCGGCGCGTTCTATTCAGGCCATTATATTATATATATAATATGTATAATATATACATCGTCGATTTCCTTTTAAAACGTATTTTAAAAATTGTTTTAAATTCGTTTTCAAAATGATTTCAACTTCAATTTCTAGTCAAAATTGAATATTTCACATCATCGATAAACAAATGATAACATTTTCAAAACGTTAAATTTTGAAATCACTTTCTTTTCTATATTCATTATAAAAATGGATAAATTCGATATGAATATCGTTCATGTCAAAATGGCGTCAATCTAATCAACACGGCTTTTATTCTATTCAAACATGAATTTATTTTCAATTCAACACATGAATTTATTTTCAATTCAACACATGAATTTATTTTCAATTCAACACATGAATTTATTTTCAATTCAACACATGAATTTATTTTCAACTCAACACATGAATTTATTTTCTATTCAACACATGAATTTATTTTCTAAGTTGGAATGAGGCCCAACCAATTACCATATAATGTTAATTATATGGATTCTCGACAACACATGTATATAACAGCAACGATAAATCACCTACCATCATCCAGAGTGCACCACTCAACTGCATAAGCATTAAATATAAATAATTAACGCTTACACAGTCTATCAATCCATCGATTGACATACAACTAAACAATCGGGATTAGTATACGTCAAATCTCATCCCAATACCCGTGTGGGGTTTCAAATCAACAAACACAGATTTTTATTTGTGCAGTTGGGCGATGTGTAAAATTTATCGTCCCAATCAATATCAGTCAAATCAGTGTATATAAACAAATCGTCAATTTGTTTATAAATATTTATTTTATATACACGTTAAAAATTATATTTTTAACTATAAAATATTTTCCACTATAAAATATTTTATTTCATTCACCATCACACAATCAAATTTCACTACACAACAATCAAACAAACAAGTCATCAATGGTCTGTGGACGACGGGTGTCGGGTGCTATTAAGCACCATCTGCATCCTAGTATACATTTCAAACTAGAAATAAAAATAAAAGTGAGGAGTTCTCACCGACTAGCTAAACCAAATGTCACGACTCTTCATATGTAGAAATCTTTGTCGTGCTCGCCTTTTGTCACTTTCGTTGTCAGTAGCCACTACATATATAAAAATCATATTTTTATATTCTCTAGTATATAAAAATCATATTTTTATGCCGCTACTACATAGATAAAAATTCTATTTTTATACCGCTACTATATAGATAAAAATTCTATTTTTATACCGCTACTATATAGAAAAAATTCTATTTTTATACCACTACTATATAGATAAAAAATTCTATTTTTACCGCTACTATATAGATAAAAATTCTAAGCTTTACTTAAATAAAAATCAAATCTTTTCTCATTTAAAAAATATAATCTTTTCTATTTCAAAAATGTGATCTTTTCTATTCTTTCCCTACTTAAAAATCGTATTTTTACTTTGTTAAAATATATATAAAAATCATATTTTTGATCTAGATCTACATACACAAGGATCGAATTTTTTTCTAAACAAAGATCATATCCTTTACTAAACAAAGATCATAACTTTTCATTTTCAAAGTTCAAAACTTTTTACATGATAAAAATATAATCTTTTATATCATGCTATATAAAAAAAACTGATTTTTATAATTTAAAACTAGTTTCTTTAAAATAAACAAACAAATAAGGGGCAAAAAGGCTTACAGTTGAAATCGAAGGGGGGGAGGGGCTGTGTGTGACGAACAAGGAATTTCGCTCGGTCCGAACCAGTCGCTAAACCGACCCAGTCCGTTCGAAACGCCCTATCGTTTGAGAACAGGGCAAAACAGAACGCATACAGAAGAACATTTCACTGTATATCACAACAGTGCATCAGATTACAAGAATATACAGAGTATAAATGAATCAATATTACACAGAAATATCAGAGATTTAAATTACATTTAAATACATAGCAGCGGAAAATAATACAATACACAACTAGAAGGAGATATATGGATACAAAGCTTTCCGGATATCGTTCCAGCTGTAAACCAGGATCCTGTGAATATAAATCTGCAAAAAAAAAACCAAAACTACTAGCTGCCCGTGTCAAAATAGGGGCACCCAGAGTTTAGGTTAAAACAATAAACTCCAGGTCAGTCATGTGACTGGTGTGAGAACTAAAACAGTTAATCTTTATTTTAAAGTTAGGTAAATCAAGGGACCACGCCGTATAACACGGAACGGGTTTCCTCCCAAGAATACCAGTGCATAAAACAAACAGCGCAATGCTAAATAAAGAAAAATGAAGCTATTATAAGACCCAGTTCCCATCACACAATGCAACGCAAGCCGGAGGATAGGGTTTTTACCTTATAATAGCCAAGAATGCTTGATACGTTTAAAACAAATCATTTGATACTATAATAAGTGCATAGTGTATAAAACAACTTCAATCATAAATATCAATCATGGGCGGCATGAATGCCCCATACCACTATGTCGCCATATATAGGTTATACAATCAAAACCGCAAAGTCACGTATTTGGAAATTGGATTTCCATCTATGAACCGAGGCAAAAGATAGTCCTCAACCGATTCGAGACAATCTAGCCTACCATGTCTCAGGAACAGCCGCAACTGCCCCTTGGAGCGACAGGGCCGGTCCACCGATGTGGATTATTATGCCTGAACAATACGTCTCCCCGCCCTTTGGGGCGCAAACGAGCCAACGAATGACTCCATCGGACCCGGATCGTCCGATCAAACCGAGGCGCCTCGCAACAGCAACAACCACACAGGTGAAAAGTATATAAATGTCAGGGCTGGTAGGTCACTGACACCACCCTAGCTAGAAAGAAACGCATGCCCTCCCTGAGGTCCGTCTCCCGTTTTTGGTTCACAACCGGGGTGCGAGGCTCGCGAATTCACGTTACACAAAGCTGTGCCACACAGGCTGTGCTTTGATCATCACCACAAGACTTTGCTTTTCAACAGAAGCCTCGATCATTTGCCACTTAGGCATGCCACACAGGCAATTCACTCCATGCGATTGATATCCATCAATATATAACCCCTGAGCTCGTACGTCTCAGAGAAGGGCGTTAAGCAAGAGAATAAATTCTCCGCCGCCAAACAGATATATATTTAATAGGGATCAATCACACGGACTAAAATCCAATGTCAGACACACAGTCCATTTACAAGTTCGCTCTGGGTCTGAACGAAACCGGAGGCACCTAGTACCCCGCATATCCATCGATCTCCAAGTACGTCTGGACGATCACCAACTGTTTCCATCTTCTTGGGTGTACAGCCCAATCAAGATCATCAGTAATCACCCAAACGACGTGAAAACTTCTGGTCTTCGACCACCGTCTTCATCTTCGACACCACGTCGAATCAGTTATTCAGAATGGGTTAAACCCGGTCTTTCTGAATAACTCGCGTATATATTATAAAAGTGTTACACAAACACAACATACGCCTCATTCCAATTCAGAATATTCTTTTATCCAAATATTCCCATTAATTTTATCCAAGATAAATTCTTTAAATTTATTCTTTAATCTCCTTTGAATATCAATTCAAACTAGTCGGGATTAGCGACCCACACCGAAGTAATCATTTATTTTATTTCCCAAACCCAACCTATTCATCCCATGAAGTAAAACTGGTTATACTTCATATCTAACACCACGGTGTTATCGGTAAATTCAATTACCTTTTCACGTTCAAATCTAATTAAAGATTTAACTATCGCCTGGAGTAAAACTGGTGATACTCCATTCTCGATCTTTTCAATCTAATTAAAGATTCATTAAAACTCCACTTAGTTTTAATCGTTAACTGGGTTAAAGAATCAGTGTCATCTAAAACACAGTTCACGATAAACCCAAAATCACCTTCATTAATTATCGGGTTAAAGAACGAGTGTTGTTTAAAACACTGTTCACGATAAACCCAAAAATCAATACCAATTCAATTCCAATTGAATATCATTTAATTGGTACACTCCATTAAATCTAAATAAAAAGATTTAATCTTTTCTCAACTGGGTTCAAGAACAGTGTTAGTGAAGACACCATTCACGACAAACCCAAATCACATTCGATATTCAATACAAGGCTCTGAATAGAAAATATATCGGCTTATATTCAATATCAAATTCTACGACTAACAAATGTCGTATTGGTAATAACGATATAAATATATATCTTTCAAATTTCCATAACAACACCTGTATAATCACGAATTCCAACATCGAAATATTCCAAAGACAATTTCGATTCAAATCCACTCCAATGCAATCATTGGAAATTCTGGTTATTTTTAAAACCCTTTTCAAATTCAATTTATTTATTCAAAAATAAATAGAATTATATTTCTAGTTCAAAACTAGTTCATTTCGATAAAAAACTATTTTTATCTTTTCATATATGGAGTTTTTCATCCCAAACTTTCACAAATCATTTCTTATGATTTTACACAAATTATTACTATTTTTAATAATTTTAT
Organism: Allium sativum; assembly: GCA_030737875.1. Taxonomy (NCBI): domain Eukaryota; kingdom Viridiplantae; phylum Streptophyta; class Magnoliopsida; order Asparagales; family Amaryllidaceae; genus Allium; species Allium sativum. The sequence goes on along the minus strand of CM060919.1, from coordinate 874,716,587 downwards.
CAAGGCCCGTACAGTCGATTTCCATCAATGGCTATCGAACTGCACTTACAGCGACCTTTTTCAAATTTGATTTGGACATAATTCCAAATCCAACCGTTAGATTTCTAATTCCAAATATTCATTAGAAAGCTCTTTTCGATACGAACCCAACGGTTCCGGTTTTAGGAGAATCCGACGGTCGGATCTCCCGTAATGTCCGTTTGAAATAAATGGTCGAAATTCACGAACTGCCGCGGCGCGCCGCGTTCTATTCAGGCCATTATATTATATATAATATATACTTCGTCAATTTCTATTTAAAACGAATTATATAAATAGTTTTAAAATCGTTTCAAAAGCAATTTCAACCTTCTTTTCAATTCAAATCAAAATTGAATTCTTCTTTATAGATTCGTTTTAAAATTCATTTCTATTCAATTCAAATTTCAATTCAATTTGAATTCATTTCAATTCACTTTCAATTCAATTTGAAATCGTTTTCAATTCAATTCATTTCGAAATCGTTTTCAATTCAATTCATTTCGAAATCGTTTTCAAATCGATATAAATATCGTTCACGTCAAAATGGCGTCAATCTAATCAACACGGCTTCATATATTTCTATTTTCAAATATTCTATTTCAAATATTTCCTATTATCAAGATATTCTTTATTTTCACGATTGGAATGAGGCCCAATCAATTACCATACAAGGTTAATTATATGGATTTTCATACAACACATGTATATAATAGCAACGATAAATAATCAACCATCAACCAAAGTGCACTACACTGTATAAGCATCAAATATAGATATCTAATGCTTATAACAGCCTGTCAATCAATCGATTGACATATTCAATCAATCAGGATGAGTGAACTTCAAATTTCATCCCAACACCCGTGTGGGGTTTCAAACAATCAAACAAATATTTCATTTGTGCAGTTGGGCGATGTGTAAAATTTATCGACCCAATCAATGTCCTTCAAATAGGTGTACATAAACAAACCGTCAGGTTTGTAAATGAATATTTATTTATTCACATTCACTATATTCATATTCACGTTAAAAATTATATTTTTAACGATAAAACATTTTATTCCAACATATGAATTTCTATTATTCATTTACACAATAAAATGATATTTTTATTTTCTAACATATTTTAGAAAATTCCGGCGGCATAACGGCACGATACTAGAAACGGGATGAGGCCTAGCCTTATCCCCGGTCTAGTGAAGGCCCACGCCATTCACACATCAATCAAATCCATTCATTTCACCAAACAATTCAATTTCAATCAAATAATCCAACTAATCTATGCAACCAAACAAACAAGTCCATGGTCTGTGGACGATTGTGTCGGGTGCTACTAAGCACCGTCTGCATCCTAGTATATATATATAACTAGAAAAAGAAATTGAAAGGTGAGAAATTCTCACATATAGCTATCCAATCATCTTGACTCTCCTTTGATATAGATCTTCTTCGTTCTCGCCTTTTTGTTACCTTCGTTGCCCGCTTTCACTACCTATGTAAAAATCGAATTTTTACTACTATGTTATATAGATAAAAATCACATTTTTATCACGCTATTTTCCATATAAAGATTTCGCCTTTTCTAAAATAAAGATTTCGCCTTTATAAAAACATAGACTTCGCCTTTTCAAATTTAAAGATTTCATCTTTATAAAAAATCTCATTTTTATTTTTCTACACATATAAAGATGATATTTTTAATATTCCTATCATGTAAAAATTATATTTTTAATTCTCTACCTAACCAAAAATCATATTTTTACATCTTCTATATAGTAAAGAGTATATTTTTATTACTTTAAAAATATAAAAATCATATTTTTATTACTTTACAACATAAATAAAAACCAGTTTTTTTTAAAGTAAATAAAATTCAGTTTTTCAAGCAAATAAAATTCAGTTTTTAAATCATTTAAAATCAATTTTAAATTCTTTTAAACAAAATCAGTTTTAAACCTAATTAAAAATAAATCAGTTTTTAAATTCTGTTTTTTATAAAATAAAAATAAAATAATAAAATAAAAAGAATTACTTACTGGGGGGGTTTCTGCAGTTTGTCGGTGAAGACTAGGGGGTTGCGGCGCGTCGAGGTCAAAGAAGAAGAAGGGGAGGAGAAGGGGGGGCGGAAGGCGGCGTTGGCGATGGGAGTCTGGTCGAGGCGGCGATGGGGTGGAGGTAGGTGGCGATGAGGTTGGGCGGTGGCCTTCGAATCAAGCGGGATGGAGAGGTGCGAGAGGGGAGGAGGGAGCGGAGAACGAGGGGGACAGGTGGGAGGAGGTCCGGCGATCGTAGGGCGAGGCGGCGGCGTTGGCGATGAGCAGATCTGGTGGCGCGTCTTCGATTTGATTTTTTTTTTTTTTTTTTCTTCTGAATGAAAACGAGAAGAGGGGGGGGGGGGGTTATATGAAAAATATATATATATTTAATTATTTAATTACTTTCAAAAAGCAACTTTTATTTTTGACCTCAAAACGAGACCCACCGCCTGTCGTCCCTAGCGTTTTAACCCTATTCCGAACCCAATGGGATATGTATCGCAAGCTGATATGATCGTTTGAATTAGTTTCCGTTGAATTTACCTTTAAATCACTATATTGAATTTTAAATGTACATTTCAAATTACCGGGGTCACATACTAACTAGAAAAATTCCATAAAAATATTTTCTAGCTTCGTATTGACGATACGGTTCCAACAAAACTAGTTTCGTTGAATTCTGAGACCGTTGGAAAAATGGCCATTTTCCAGTCGATTAAAATCAACTGAAACTGGTCAAACGCGTTTTCCTTTGCCACGCTCACATATTGATTCAGAAAATTATGAAATTTGGAATCTAGCAATAACTTGACATCACGGACCCAACAAAACTGGTTTCGTCGAAATCCGAGGTCATTTGCAAAATGTCCATTTTTAAGGGCCTGAATTCCATAGCGACTATTCAGAATTTTCAACTGGACATATCTTTTGATCCCTGCTATGAAAATTTGATTAATCGGATTCGTTGGAAAGATATTATCAATTAGATCCCATTATTTTTGGTTTCACTAAAATCCGGATTGTTTTGCACCCGGTACATTCAATTGAAGTTTGAAATCGAATTATCGAACTACCGCGCCATTTTCAATTCTATTTATAATTATATATAAATATTATATTCTAACGACGACGTATATAATATATACGTCGAATTATATTCAAAATAAATTTTCTCGTCGATATTATTTAAAATAATCTATTTTAAATATTTAAAATTCGCTAGAATTGCCAAAATAAAAATTTCAAACTGGCTCGCATTTTACGGGTTGTTACAATCTCCCCCACTTAAAACTTTTCGTCCCCGAAAAGGTACAAAGTCGAAAGTGGTTTGATTAATCAGCTCTACGTTCGATCTGGCTTCCATTCTCCAACTTTTCAGTTTCTGAGAATTTTCAAATATTCAAAAATTTGGCTAACACCCTAAATTTTCGAAAAATTTCGCCATAACCTCCCCTGCACCGGGAGCATCGGGGAATTTCAAATAGCTTCCCCGGTCCTTCAGATCTCAAAAAGAAAAAGAAAAAAGCCAAGCGGCTAGCCAATAGGCTCATAAAATCATCATCACCCAAACAAAACAGTAAATTATGTAGTAAACATGTACCTATTTGTCGGGCAAACAAATTTTATTCTCTGCTCTAGCCTCCTTGCTATGACCTGTTCAATGATATATATGCATATGCAAGCAAATGCGACCAATTTTCAATATAATTCAATATTTGATTCAATTAGGCTAAATGGTTCAAAATTAGCAAACAAATAAACAAACAACACAAACATCAATCAATTTGTTGATTTAGAGTTTCAAATTCATAATTTTGATACATATACAAAAATCATGTTTTTGATGCCCAATCACAACAATAGGCCCTATCTAATTTTGGTTCTCACACCAGTCAATAGGAAATATATAAATATCACACCTTCGACACTCGAATACTAATTCTGATGATGTAGCTACAATCATCAGAATCATCTACGGGCGACTAGAGTGTGAATCTATATCTATCCAGTATATTAAAACTTCAAATACACGTTTGCAAGGCGTATATGCAAAATCTTTATATACTGGACTGTCCTAATCAATATAAATAAATAATCAAATACGAATAGTTGATTTTAAATTTTTCAAAACAAAAGTTGTTTTCATTTGAAAAATATACCCTTCACACTCGTTCTAGGATACTACTGATCCTATCTCTAACGAGTCATTCCCATCGGATGTTACTAATCCAATTTCTGATGAATTCTTTCGCATGGTTCTAATGTGCCTTGTTCTCTGAGCTTTGTAAACCAAAGCTCTGATACCACGTGTGACGAACAAGGAATTTCGCTCGGTCTGAACCAGTCGCTAAACCGACCCAGTCCGTTCGAAACGCCCTATCGTTTGAGAACAGGGCAAAACAGAACGCATACAGAAGAACATTTCACTGTATATCACAACAGTGCATCAGATTACAAGAATATACAGAGTATAAATGAATCAATATTACACAGAAATATCAGAGATTTAAATTACATTTAAATACATAGCAGCGGAAAATAATACAATACACAACTAGAAGGAGATATACGGATACAAAGCTTTCCGGATATCGTTCCAGCTGTAAACCAGGATCCTGTGAATATAAATCTGCAAAAAAAAACCAAAACTACTAGCTGCCTGTGTCAAAATAGGGGCACCCAGAGTTTAGGTTAAAACAATAAACTCCAGGTCAGTCATGTGACTGGTGTGAGAACTAAAACAGTTAATCTTTATTTTAAAGTTAGGTAAATCAAGGGACCACGCCGTATAACACGGAACGGGTTTCCTCCCAAGAATACCAGTACATAAAACAAACAGCGCAATGCTAAATAAAGAAAAATGAAGCTATTATAAGACACAGTTCCCATCACACAATGCAACGCAAGCCGGAGGATAGGGTTTTTACCTTATAATAGCCAAGAATGCTTGATACATTTAAAACAAATCATTTGATACTATAATAAGTGCATAGTGTATAAAACAACTTCAATCATAAATATCAATCATAGGCGGCATGAATGCCCCATACCACTATGTCGCCATATATAGGTTATACAATCAAAACCGCAAAGTCACGTATTTGGAAATTGGATTTCCATCTATGAACCGAGGCAAAAGATAGTCCTCAACCGATTCGAGACAATCTAGCCTACCATGTCTCAGGAACAGCCGCAACTGCCCCTTGGAGCGACAGGGCCGGTCCACCGATGTGGATTATTATGCCTGAACAATACGTCTCCCCGCCCTTTGGGGCGCAAACGATCCAACGAATGACTCCATCGGACCCGGATCGTCCGATCAAACCGAGGCGCCTCGCAACAGCAACAACCACACAGGTGAAAAGTATATAAATGTCAGGGCTGGTAGGTCACTGACACCACCCTAGCTAGAAAGAAACGCATGCCCTCCCTGAGGTCCGTCTCCCGTTTTTGGTTCACAACCGGGGTGCGAGGCTCGCGAATTCACGTTACACAAAGCTGTGCCACACAGGCTGTGCTTTGATCATCACCACAAGACTTTGCTTTTCAACAGAAGCCTCGATCATTTGCCACTTAGGCATGCCACACAGGCAATTCACTCCATGCGATTGATATCCATCAATATATAACCCCTGAGCTCGTACGTCTCAGAGAAGGGCGTTAAGCAAGAGAATAAATTCTCCGCCGCCAAACAGATATATATTTAATAGGGATCAATCACACGGACTAAAATCCAATGTCAGACACACAGTCCATTTACAAGTTCGCTCTGGGTCTGAACGAAACCGGAGGCACCTAGTACCCCGCATATCCATCGATCTCCAAGTACGTCTGGACGATCACCAACTGTTTCCATCTTCTTGGGTGTACAGCCCAATCAAGATCATCAGTAATCACCCAAACGACGTGAAAACTTCTGGTCTTCGACCACCGTCTTCATCTTCGACACCACGTCGAATCAGTTATTCAGAATGGGTTAAACCCGGTCTTTCTGAATAACTCGCGTATATATTATAAAAGTGTTACACAAACACAACATACGCCTCATTCCAATTCAGAATATTCTTTTATCCAAATATTCCCATTAATTTTATCCAAGATAAATTCTTTAAATTTATTCTTTAATCTCCTTTGAATATCAATTCAAACTAGTCGGGATTAGCGACCCACACCGAAGTAATCATTTATTTTATTTCCCAAACCCAACCTATTCATCCCATGAAGTAAAACTGGTTATACTTCATATCTAACACCACGGTGTTATCGGTAAATTCAATTACCTTTTCACGTTCAAATCTAATTAAAGATTTAACTATCGCCTGGAGTAAAACTGGTGATACTCCATTCTCGATCTTTTCAATCTAATTAAAGATTCATTAAAACTCCACTTAGTTTTAATCGTTAACTGGGTTAAAGAATCAGTGTCATCTAAAACACAGTTCACGATAAACCCAAAATCACCTTCATTAATTATCGGGTTAAAGAACGAGTGTTGTTTAAAACACTGTTCACGATAAACCCAAAAATCAATACCAATTCAATTCCAATTAAATATCATTTAATTGGTACACTCCATTAAATCTAAATAAAAAGATTTAATCTTTTCTCAACTGGGTTCAAGAACAGTGTTAGTGAAGACACCATTCACGACAAACCCAAATCACATTCGATATTCAATACAAGGCTCTGAATAGAATATATATCGGCTTATATTCAATATCAAATTCTACGACTAACAAATGTCGTATTGGAAATAATGATATAAATATATATCTTTCAAATTTCCATAACAACACCTGTATAATCACGAATTCCAACATCGAAATATTCCAAAGACAATTTCGATTCAAATCCACTCCAATGCAATCATTGGAAATTCTGGTTATTTTTAAAACCCTTTTCAAATTCAATTTATTTATTCAAAAATAAATAGAATTATATTTCTAGTTCAAAACTAGTTCATTTCGATAAAAAAACTATTTTTATCTTTTCATATATGGAGTTTTTCATCCCAAACTTTAACAAATCATTTCTTATGATTTTACACAAATTATTACTATTTTTAATAATTTTATCAAGGCCCGTACAGTCGATTTCCATCAATGGCCATCGAACTGCACTTACAGCGACCTTTTTCAAATTTGATTTGGACATAATTCCAAATCCAACCGTTAGATTTCTAATTCCAAATATTCATTAGAAAGCTCTTTTCGATACGAACCCAACGGTTCCGGTTTTAGGAGAATCCGACGGTCGGATCTCCCGTAATGTCCGTTTGAAATAAATGGTCGAAATTCACGAACTGCCGCGGCGCGGCGCGTTCTATTCAGGCCATTATATTATATATAATATATATAATATATACTTCGTCAATTTCTATTTAAAACGAATTATATAAATAGTTTTAAAATCGTTTCAAAAGCAATTTCAACCTTCTTTTCAATTCAAATCAAAATTGAATTCTTCTTTATAGATTCGTTTTAAAATTCATTTCTATTCAATTCAAATTTCAATTCAATTTGAATTCATTTCAATTCACTTTCAATTCAATTTGAAATCGTTTTCAATTCAATTCATTTCGAAATCGTTTTCAATTCAATTCATTTCGAAATCGTTTTCAATTCAATTCATTTCGAAATCGTTTTCAAATCGATATAAATATCGTTCACGTCAAAATGGCGTCAATCTAATCAACACGGCTTCATATATTTCTATTTTCAAATATTCTATTTCAAATATTTCCTATTATCAAGATATTCTTTATTTTCACGATTGGAATGAGGCCCAATCAATTACCATACAAGGTTAATTATATGGATTTTCATACAACACATGTATATAATAGCAACGATAAATAATCAACCATCAACCAAAGTGCACTACACTGTATAAGCATCAAATATAGATATCTAATGCTTATAACAGCCTGTCAATCAATCGATTGACATATTCAATCAATCAGGATGAGTGAACTTCAAATTTCATCCCAACACCCGTGTGGGGTTTCAAACAATCAAACAAATATTTCATTTGTGCAGTTGGGCGATGTGTAAAATTTATCGACCCAATCAATGTCCTTCAAATAGGTGTACATAAACAAACCGTCAGGTTTGTAAATGAATATTTATTTATTCACATTCACTATATTCATATTCACGTTAAAAATTATATTTTTAACGATAAAACATTTTATTCCAACATATGAATTTCTATTATTCATTTACACAATAAAATGATATTTTTATTTTCTAACATATTTTAGAAAATTCCGGCGGCATAACGGCACGATACTAGAAACGGGACGAGGCCTAGCCTTATCCCCGGTCTAGTGAAGACCCACGCCATTCACACATCAATCAAATCCATTCATTTCACCAAACAATTCAATTTCAATCAAATAATCCAACTAATCTATGCAACCAAACAAACAAGTCCATGGTCTGTGGACGATTGTGTCGGGTGCTACTAAGCACCGTCTGCATCCTAGTATATATATATAACTAGAAAAAGAAATTGAAAGGTGAGAAATTCTCACATATAGCTATCCAATCATCTTGACTCTCCTTTGATATAGATCGTCTTCGTTCTCGCCTTTTTGTTACCTTCGTTGCCCGCTTTCACTACCTATGTAAAAATCGAATTTTTACTACTATGTTATATAGATAAAAATCACATTTTTATCACGCTATTTTCCATATAAAGATTTCGCCTTTTCTAAAATAAAGATTTCGCCTTTATAAAAACATAGACTTCGCCTTTTCAAATTTAAAGATTTCATCTTTATAAAAAATCTCATTTTTATTTTTCTACACATATAAAGATGATATTTTTAATATTCCTATCATGTAAAAATTATATTTTTAATTCTCTACCTAACCAAAAATCATATTTTTACATCTTCTATATAGTAAAGAGTATATTTTTATTACTTTAAAAATATAAAAATCATATTTTTATTACTTTACAACATAAATAAAAACCAGTTTTTTTTTAAAGTAAATAAAATTCAGTTTTTCAAGCAAATAAAATTCAGTTTTTAAATCATTTAAAATCAATTTTAAATTCTTTTAAACAAAATCAGTTTTAAACCTAATTAAAAATAAATCAGTTTTTAAATTCTGTTTTTATAAAATAAAAATAAAATAATAAAATAAAAAGAATTACTTACTGAGGGGGGGTTTCTGCAGTTCGTCGGTGAAGACTAGGGGGTTGCGGCGCGTCGAGGTCAAAGAAGAAGAAGGGGAGGAGAAGGGGGAGCGGAAGGCGGCGTTGGCGATGGGAGTCCGGTCGAGGCGGCGATGGGGTGGAGGTAGGTGGCGATGAGGTTGGGCGGTGGCCTTCGAATCAAGCGGGATGGAGAGGTGCGAGAGGGGAGGAGGGAGCGGAGAACGAGGGGGACAGGTGGGAGGAGGTCCGGCGATCGTAGGGCGAGGCGGCGGCGTTGGCGATGAGCAGATCTGGTGGCGCGTCTTCGATTTGATTTTTGTTTTGTTTTGTTTTTTTTTTCTTCTGAATGAAAACGAGAAGAGGGGGGGTTATATGAAAAAAATATATATATTTAATTATTTAATTACTTTCAAAAAGCAACTTTTATTTTCGACCTCAAAACGAGACCCACCGCCTGTCGTCCCTAGCGTTTTAACCCTATTCCGAACCCAATGGGATATGTATCGCAAGCTGATATGATCGTTTGAATTAGTTTCCGTTGAATTTACCTTTAAATCACTATATTGAATTTTAAACGTACATTTCAAATTACCGGGGTCACATACTAACTAGAAAAATTCCATAAAAATATTTTCTAGCTTAGTATTGACGATACGGTTCCAACAAAACTAGTTTCGTTGAATTCTGAGACCGTTGGAAAAATGGCCATTTTCCAGTCGATTAAAATCAACTGAAACTGGTCAAACGCGTTTTCCTTTGCCACGCTCACATATTGATTCAGAAAATTATGAAATTTGGAATCTAGCAATAACTTGACATCACGGACCCAACAAAACTGGTTTCGTCGAAATCCGAGGTCATTTGCAAAATGTCCATTTTTAAGGGCCTGAATTCCATAGCGACTATTCAGAATTTTCAACTGGACATATCTTTTGATCCCTGCTATGAAAATTTGATTAATCGGATTCGTTGGAAAGATATTATCAATTAGATCCCATTATTTTTGGTTTCACTAAAATCCGGATTGTTTTGCACCCGGTACATTCAATTGAAGTTTGAAATCGAATTATCGAACTACCGCGCCATTTTCAATTCTATTTATAATTATATATAAATATTATATTCTAACGATGACGTATATAATATATACGTCGAATTATATTCAAAATAAATTTTCTCGTCGATATTATTTAAAATAATCTATTTTAAATATTTAAAATTCGCTAGAATTGCCGAAATAAAAATTTCAAACTGGCTCGCATTTTACGGGTTGTTACACTGTGTGGCTTTGTTGGAGATAGGGGAGGTCGCCGGTGGTAGCAGGGGCGGCGCCGGCCTGTGGAGGCGGTGAGAGGGGGGTGCGTGGCGGTTTGGGGGTTCATGAAAGGGGTTCGGTCTCGCGTGGAGGAGGAGGAGGTCGATTTCAATTAGAGAAGAGGAGAGGATGCGCATGCCAGGGGAGGCGACGGCGAGCACCCCCCTCCCCCACCCTGCGATCGTCGATCGAGATTTGCCCCCCTTTTCTTATTTTTTTATTCTTACTGAAAGTCGGGTTGACCAAGTAGGAAAGGGGAGGGAGTTAGAGAGAGGTTTTTTTTAATTTAATTTAATTTCAAAAAGGTACATTTTTATTTTGACCTCGAAACGAAACCCACTGCCTGTCGTCCATAGCTATTAACCCCCATTCCGAACACAATGGGGCATGTATCGTAGGTCAATTCGACCGTTTCAATTAGTTTTCGTCAAAATCAAAATATAAATGTATGTATTGAATTTGAATGAACATTTCAATTTACCGGGGCCACATACTAACTCTAAAAATTCCCGAAAAATATTTTCTAGCTTCGTATTGACGATACGGTCCTAACAAAACTAATTTCGTCAAATTCCGAGACCATTTGAAAAATGGTCATTTTCCAGTCGATTAAAATCAACTGAAATCGGTCAAACGCGTTTTCCTTTGCCACGCTCATATATTGATTCAGAAAATTACGAATTTTGAAACCTAGCAATAACTTGACATCACGGATCCAATAAAAGTGGTTTCGTCGAAAACCGAGGTCGTTTGCAAAATTTCCATTTTTAAGGGCCAGAATTCCATAGCGACTATTCTGAATTTTCAACTGGACATATCTTTTGATTCCCGCTATGAAATTTCAATTTCTCGGATTCGTTGGAAAGATATTCTCAAATAGATTCTAATATTTTTGGTTTCGCTAAAATCCGGTTTATTTTGAATTCTGTACATTCATTTGAACTTTGAAATCGAATTTTCAAACTACCGCGCCATTTTCAATTCCTTTTATATTTAAAATAAAATATTTATATTCTAACGACGATCTATATAAATATATACGTTCGAATTCTATTCAAAATAAAATTCTCGTCGTTATTATTTAAAATAATTCATTTTAAATAATCAAAATTCGCTAAAATTGTCAAAATAAAAATTTTAAATTAGCTCAGATTTCCGGGTTATTACAATTGCGTTTGCCTTGGAATTTCGGTCAACTTCCATATTTGGAGTTTCGCGAACGGAGTTCATACGAAAAAGTTACGGACGAAAAATGAAAAATGAACAGAAATAAAAAAGTATAAAAATTTATATATATATCCTACCTTTTATGTCCAGCGTTCACTGGGTAATTCGACACAAGGGCGGTCGACCACTTGACATAGGGGTGTCAACCGCTTCATGCCTGAAGCACCCAGTGATGACTATGATTGGAAGGTATAACTTTATATAAAAGATTATATAAATAAACGAATGCTTATTTAATCAAATCAAATGGTTCATGACCGATTCCACTCCTATAAATAAAGGGGTGAGGCCTCATTCTTTTCAATCTATTTCCGATAATAGCAGCAGAGCTCTGCCATTTCTCTTCCTCTTCAAATAAATTTCTAAGTCAAAACTAGATTCATATACAATCAATTCAAACATAAATCATATGGATTTGAAAGGGATAATCAAATTCAAGTAGAAAAGGGATATGAATTGACGTCTAAGCTATTCTTCACCAGATTCTCCCTTATTTTCCTATTTTCTTGCAAATCGGAAGTATCCCCTTTTTAGAATGACTGTAAATCTATAAGAATTTGGGGATTGTAGGCCTAAAAGATTATTCGAGTTTCATATTTGGATGCTTTCAGGTGAGTGGGAATTTTATATACAAAATAACAATAGCTTATTATCTTATTTGTATTAGATCTTAAATCTATGCCTAAAATTTATCAAAACTGTTCATATATTGTTAAGTCTAAAATGATGCTTATAAGGTCTATTTATAAATGTTGTCAAAAATCTAAAGTACATATTTGTGGTTTGGAATAATATTATTTGTAGGCTTACTAAATTATTTAAATTATTGTCTATAATTGTGTTTGAAAATATATTGTGGTTATTATAAAACACTGTAGATCTAGAAATCAGTCCTATAAAACACTACTAAGATGTAGTTTTATTCCAGTCTCTAGATTCAGTGTTAAATGATATATTTTCTAATTCTAATTAAAAAATGTAAACCTATTTGGATTAAATCTTGTTAAGGTTTCATCTTAATTATTATAAACATGCCCTTTTCCTCTTATAAAATAAAAAGAACATTATTTGAAACTAACAAGGAATATGTCTAGCATTGAAACATGGACAAAGTTGTGTAAATTGACGCATAAATATAATTATATGTAATCGTGCATAGTTTTCATCAATTATCCCAAAAATATATGAATATACATGCTTCTTATGGTTAGAAATAGGTTCATTTCAATATTTAGGCACGATTTATAATAATTATGGTTAAATGTCTTTTTGTTAGACTTAGAACCTTATCTTAAGGTTGAATATAAAAAGGAATGTTTGGTTATTAGCTAAACCAAATTATTAAACTTAATAAAAAAAAGGAATTCACTATGCTAACTGCGCAAAAACAAAAATATAAATATATATACTATCCATCTGTATCCATGTAATCGAAGAGAAATATATACATATATATTTGAAAGCTGGTATGCTTTATTAACGTATAAAATACATTACATATATCTGGTTAGCATACTAACCAGAACCTTAAAAGAAAAAGAAAAACCTAAAAAGAAAACATAAAATGCAACAAAAGTAAATGCATAAAAAATAATTTAGACCAATGATGAGGTCACATTCCCCTATCACTAGTGCGTCCCTTTGCAGTTCCATCACAAGCAGTTGTTCCAAGTATAAAATCAGTTACTGCACATGTAGTGACCCTCCTTTTCAGGAGATCCAAATCGATTATTAAACCGACTTAAATCGAATCAAAAAGGCAAGTACGTTAACTTTGGGTGCACAACAACATTAGAAAAATTTCAATAAATACAATGCAGCGGAAATAATAAACTAGCATAGCGGAAGACTATCAGTGCTCTGGACACAGCTTTAACCTTCAATCAAGAATCCTTCTAATGAAATGTCTGCAAAACAAACTACTCGGCTGCCCATGTGGAAATAATGGGCACCCGAGTTTGCAAGGGAAAAATAAACTACGGGTCAGTCATGGGACTAGCATAAGAAACTCTAACAGTTAACTTAACTTTTTTAAAAATAAGGAATATCACGAGACCACGCCGTATTACACGGAACGGTTTTACTCTACTCGATTTCCAGTGCATATACAACTACCATAAATAATAGACTTATGGATTTACAATGCATCAGACAACATGAAATTCCTCAATCTACCCATTTAGGCCTAATCCCTAAACTTAGATTTCCAAATCCAATTATCTTTATAGAAATTATGTCTTTGGACTTTATTTCCCAATTTCTTATTTCAAATTATTCGAAATACATATCTAACTTTTATATCAAAGTAGATTTCACTTTGGGATTTAAAAACAATATCTTTGGAAATACGAATTCCAAAATATCATAATGCATACGAAACGTTGGCAACCAAATATCGGGAGGTTTCTCCCATCAACATGGCAAAGGACATGTACCTTCTCTTTTGATATATATATACATAGCATCGTACAGAAATAAGCATGCATTGACCACTAACCAATTCTTAAGGTCCAAGGTCCCACCCATACTTTTAGTCCTTAAGATTACCCGATTCTTTAGCCACATACTCATTTTATATCCCGAAGTGGAAAAATCATTAACACCAATGATCACAAGTATAATCAAATCTGTATAGACTACCACTTCCAAATCATTTCGAAATCATCGGTTTGGCCCTCAACATCCTTTTTGTTTTATAAAACTTTTTTATAAAATATTCCCTGTCCAAAATTGGGAATAACATTTCTTTTTGCTTAAGAAAATCTCTTTTCAAAAATCATTCATTAATTCTGAAATGAATCAAACAACATCGCTAAACACCTCATAGTCAAATTGTGAAATTAATCACTAGGTGTTACCATACAAGTATTTACTACGCAACCCAATGCTAACTGTAAAAGCATATTTTGCTCATAAACTGGTCGAGGACAATTCAAACAATCAATCAATAATAATTAATATCAACAACCAAGTGTATTTGGTTCTAACACATCTCGTGTTTTGGTAAATTTAGTTATCATTTATCCATTCAAATATAATTAAAGATTTATTAAAAACTCTTCTTAGTTTTAATCTCTAAGATCATTATTTAACGATTATTCAGTTCTAGAAAATTAATCATGTCTTACGATAATTTCAAAATCCAATTTGATATCAAATATAAGACTCTGAATAGAAATTGTATTGACTTATATTGAATATCAAATTCTATAACCACATATTTCATATTGGGAATAATAATATCGATATCTTACAAATTCCACAAAACAACATCTGTATAATCACGGAATACAATATCTAAATACTTAATGATAATTTCCATTCAAATCCTTTCCAATTTATATGTAGGAAAACTTTGGTTGTATTAAAATAATTCCCAATCCAATATATTAATTAAAACCACTGGATTACCAGTCTTTTGAAAACATCGTCTGATCTTAGTCGAATATCCGATGTTCCTTTCGGTTCTTCCCACCCCTCGCCTAATGAGATAATTTCAAATTAGATCTCACAGGTGGTACTAAACTGTACTCTGAGGAATCATCGCATATTCCTTTTGGTTCTTTATTCTACTTGTTAACTAGTTCATTCAGATAAATATCTTTTTCTTTCTAAAATTTGGAATATTTAATCCAAATTATTTTTTATAATTTAACATAATTTATCCATATTTTTAATAATTTTAACATGGTTATTTCAGTTGATTTCCAATTACGGTCATCGAGCTGCATTTACAACGACCATTTCAAATATTGATCTGGACTTATCATGAAATCTAACCATTGGATCTTGAATATTTTTATTTTATTTGAAATCTCTTTTAATTACGAATCAAACGTTTTCAGTTTCAGAAGAATCCGACGGTCGGATCTCCCGTTACGTCATTTCAAATTTAACTGTTGAAATTCGCGAACGGTCGCTGCGCGACTCGTCCTATTCAAACCAAATTCGATTTATAAATAAAATCGAATATAATTCCAAACTTTTTATTAATTCATATATATCACACATCAACAATCAATTATATCATCCAATCCACATATCGTGGTATGTACCATGTAAACATTAAATCGTTAACGCTTATACGGGTTCGTTGATCAGTAGATTAACCGCAATATTAATTATCAACAACCAAGATATACTAACACAATAATATTGTTCAATAATAATGATGATCATATCTAATCCAATAACCAATAGCTAGTTGAATTTTCTCAATTAATAACCATTTAACATCATAACAAGCATATGTGATCAATCATTAACTATTATCTAACATACACAATTTATAATTAACAGTTAAATTATTCTATCCCCTTAAATACATGAATAGTTTCTCACCTTGATTGGTTCAGAAATCGTTATTAAAAAGATTGTTTTAAATAAATTAAACACAACATTTAATTGAAACAAAATCTGCTGCTGGCTCCAAATTTGTTCCAGTCAATTCTACAATGTAGAGCTCGTCGTCACGGTTTCAATGGTTCTAATTTCGCTGAATTTTGTGTCTGTTTGAATAAGTTCTGAGGGTTAATACCTTAATTACATTAATTAACTTACCAAAATAATAAATAAATAAATTAAATTAACTAATTACTTAATTATGCTAATCCTTCTTTGTTATCTCTCTAGAAACGCTGAACCAATTTCTCCACTTCGACAATCACCTGCTTCAGTCACCAGAGGTCAACGGGCCCTAATCGAATGCACCCACGACAACCGGAGTCTTGCCTCCATCCTCTGCCTCCAATCTCGCCACGCTCGGTGGCTTCTATGCCTCGAGACTCTTACTCAAACACGCGTACTTCGAGCTAGGATTGCTTATGAATTAGCTCATGAAAAATAATCTTATCCATACCAAATTAAAGCAGTTGAAATTCTCTACGAAATTTGTTTTATAAGTTTGATTTATTTTGAAACCATTAAGAAGTGATTAAAGGGAGAAAAAGGAACAACATCGGCCATCAAATAGTTCGTGGCGGCGCTAGGAATATGATGTCAAGGTTTCCGATTTCTAAAGGTTATATATATATATATGTATATTATTTAATTCACAAATTACTTGGATTTTTCTCCCAACTCCAAACGAACCCCAACGAATGACGCCCCTAACCAAATACCCCAATTCCGGACACAATGAGATACGTTTCATGTTGATTCGACTATTTTGATCGGCTTTATCAAAATTAAAATACAATTCAATATAACATTATATATTAATTTTGAACGTACGTTTTAGTTTACCACAGCTACATACTAACTCCAAATCACGAAATTTGAAATATAGCCATGTTTTGTAATTACGGTTGTAACAAAATTAATTTCGTCGAATTTAGAGACCGTTTGAAAAATGGCTTTAATGCTAGCTTATTAAATTTACAACTAAAATTAAAAACGCGTTTAAATTTATCACGCTTACATAAAAATTCCAATTGACTTGAAAATTTAAACCTGATAATAATTTGACGTCCCAGATCCAAAAAAAAAATTGTTTCATCGAAAATGGAGGTCGTTTGCAAAATGACCGCACAGGCTATGTAATATTAAAATATTAATAAATTCCATAACGACTATTTGAAATTTTAATTTGGACATACTTACAATTTAAAAGGTGAAATCTCAATTTCTTACATTCGCTAGAAAGATATTATTAATCATATTTTAATGTTCCTTGTTTCATCTAATTCTGACTTATATCGAATTATGTATATTCATTTAAAGTTCTAAACCAAATATTCGAACTACCGCGACGTTACTAGTTCGTTTTATAATTACTATATATTTATACGTTCAAAATCGTTTTAAATAAATTTTACGTCGTTAATTCTTAAGATTAACCATTTTAAATAATCAAAATTTTAAAATCGACTACAAATCCATGTAATCATTAAAAATAAATTTTAAATTAGTTCCAAATTTCAAGGTTGTTACAATCTCCCCCACTTAAAAACATTTCATCCCAAAAACGAAGGAAGATGTAAGCAATTACGTTTTCTCATATACGTAAAACACTTAACTCATTCTAGTGCATTACTAACCCCATCTCTAATGAGCTACTTATTCCAGAATACTACTGATTCTATCTCCAATGAGTTTTCTTTTATAGGATATTACTAATCCTACCTTTGATGAGTCTTTTCTTCTGTTCTAATGAGATGCACCCTAAATATTTTGAGTTTACCAAAGCTCTGATACCATATGTGTGACCCTCCTTTTCAGGCGATCTAAATCGATCGTTAAACCGACTTAAATCGAACCAAAAAGGCGGATACGCTAACTTTGGGTGCACAACAACATTAAAAAAACACAAAAGACTATTATTAACATCATAATAATGTTACATCAGAGTACAAAATATATCATAGTACATCGAAAATAATACAACGAAAGATAAATTTCAATAAATACAATGCAGTGGAAATAATAAACTAACACAACGGAAGACTATCAATGCTCTGGACATAGCTTTAAGCTTCAATCTAGAATCCTGCGCAATGAAATATCTGCAAAACAAACTACCCCGCTGCGCGTACGGAAAAAAAGGGCACCCGAATTTGCAAGGGGAAAACCAACTACGAGTCAGTCATTGGATTGGTATGAGAAACTCTAGCAGTTAACTTAACTTATAAAAATAAGGCATACTACGGGACTACACCGTATAATACTGAATGGGTTTACTCCACTCAATTGCCAGTGCTTATACAACTACTATAAATAATAAACTTTTGGATATACAATGCATCAGACAACATGTAATTCCTCAATCTACCCATTTAGGCTTAATCCCCAAAAGTAGATTTCCAAATCTAATTATCTTTACAGAAATTATTTCTTTAGACTTTATTTCAAGATTTCTTATTTCGAATTATTTGAAATACATATCTAACTTTTATATCAAAGTAGATTTCACTTCGGGATTTCAAAACAAAATCTTTGGAAATATGAATTCTAAAATATCATAATGCATACAAAACGTATGCAACAAAATATCGGGAGGTTTCTCCCGTCAACATGGCAAAGGGCACGTACCTTCTCTTTCGATGTATATATATATTGAACCCTATAGAAATAGGCATGCACTGGCCACTGACCAATTCTTAAGGTCCTAGGTCCCACCCATACTTTAAGTCCTCAGGGTTACCTAAATCTTTAGCCATATACTAAATCATTTTATATTCCTTAGTGGAAAAATCATTAACACCAATAATCACAAGTATAATCAAATCTATGTAGATTTTGACCTCCAAATCATTTCGAAATCATCGGGTTTAGCCCTCAATATCCTTTCTATTTTATAGAATATTCCTTGTCCAAAATCGGGAATAACACTTCTTTTCGCTTAGAAAATTTCTTTTCAAAAATCTTTCATAAATTCTGAAATGAATCAAACAACATCGCTAAACACCTCATAGTCAAATTGTGAAATTAATCACTAGGTGTTACCATACAAAGATTTTCTACCCAACCCAATTCTAAATGTAAAAGCGTATTTTGTTCATAAACCGGTCGAGCACAATCCAAACAATCAATCAATAATAATTAGTATCAACAACCTAGTGTACTTGGTTCTAACACATCTCGTGTTTTGGTAAATTTAGTTATCATTTATCCATTCAGATCTAATTGAAAATTTATTAAAAACTCTTCTTAGTTTTAATCACTAAAATCATTATTTAATGATTATTCAATTCTAGAATATTAATTATGTCTTATGAAAATTCCAAAATCCAATTTGATATCAAATACAAGACTATGAATAGAAGTTGTATCAATTTATATTCAATATCAAATTATGTAACCAGCAGATATCGTATTGGGAATAACGATATCGATATCTTCCAATTCCACAAAAAACATCTGTATAGTCATGGAATCCAATATCTAAATGTTCGAAGATAATTTTCATTCAAATCCTTTCCAATTTATATGTCGGAAAACTTTGGTTATATTAAAACCATTCCTAATCCAATATAATAATTAAAACCATTCGATTACTAATCTTTAGAAAACATCGTCTGATGTTAATCGAATATTCGATGTTCTTTTCAGTTCTTCCTACCACTCGCCTAACGAAATAATTTCCAATTAGATCTCACAGGTATTACTAGACTGTACTCTGGGGAATCATCGCATATTCCTTTTGTTTCTTTATTCTAATTTTTAACTAGCTCATTCAGATTAATATCTTTATCATTCTAAAATTTGGAATATTTAATCCAAAACATTTTCAAATCATTTATTATGATTTATCATAATTTATCCATATTTTTAATAATTTTAGTATGGCCATTTCAGTCGATTTCCAATTATGGTCATCGAACTGCATTTACAGCGACCATTTCAAATATTAATCTAGACTTGTCTTGAAATCTAACCATTGGATCTTAAATCTTTTTATTTTACATGAAATCTCTTTTAATTATGAATCAAACGTTTTCAATTTCGGGAGAATCCAACGATCGAATCTACCGTTACGTTCGTTCGAAGTTAACGGTTTAAATTCGCGAATGGTTGCTACGCGACTCGTCCTATTCAAACCAAATTTGATTTATAAAAAAAATCGATTATAATTCGAAACTACTTATAAATTTATTTATATCACACATCAACAATCAATTATATCATCCAATCCACATATTGTGGTATGTACCATATAAGCATTAAACCATTAACGCTTATATGGGTTTGTCAATTAATAGATTAACCGCAATATCAATCATCAACAATAAATATATATTAACACAATAATATTGTTCAATAATAATGGTGATCATATCTAATCCAATAATCAATAGCTAGTTGAATTTTCTTAATCAATAACCATTTAATATCATAACAAACATATGTGATCAATCATTAACTGTTATCTAAAATATACAATTTATAATTAACAGTTAAATTATTCTATCCCTTTAAATACGTGAATATTTTCTCATCTTGATCAGTTCGGAAATCGTTTTTAAAAGGATTGTTTTAATTAAATTAAACACAACATTTAATTTAAATAAAATCTGCTGCTAGCTCCAAATTTATTCCAGTCACTTCTACAATGTAGAGTTCATCGTCACGGCTCCAATGGTTCCAATTTTGCTTAATTTTGTGTCTGTTCAAATAAGTTATGGAGGTTAATACCTTAATTACATTAATTAACCTATCAAATTAATTAATTAATCAATTAATTAACTAATTACATAGTTATGATAAACCGATTAGTTATCTCTCAGAAAACGCTGAACTCATTTCTCCACTTCGACAATCACATGCGTTGGTCACCAGAGGCCAGCGGGCCCTAATCGAATGCACCCACGACAACCGGCATCACGCCTCCATCCTCAGCTTCCAATCTCGCCACACTCGGTGGCTTCTATGCCTCAAGACCCACACTCAAACACACGTACTTCGAGGTCAGATTGCTCACGAATTAGCTCACGAAAAATAATCTTATCCGTACCAAATTGAAGCTGCTGAAATTCTTAACAAAGTTTATTTTATAAGTTTGATTTAATTTAAACTATTTAGAAGAGATTAAGGGGAGAAAAAGGAACAACATCGGTCATTTAATTAGTTCATGGCAGCGCTGGGATATGATCTTAGGGTTTCCGATTTTGAAAGGTTATATATATATATATATGTGTGTGTGTGTGTGTGTATGTGTGTGTATTATTTAATTCACAAATTACTTTGATTCGGCTCGCAACTCCAAACGAATGTCATCCCTAAGCAAATACCCCCATTCCGGACATAATGGAATATGTTTTGTAAGCTGATTCTACTGTTTTGATCAGTTTTTAACAAAATCAAAATACAATTCAATATAATGTTATTTATTAATTTTGAATGTACGTTTTAATTTACCATGGCCAAATACCGACTCCAAAAATTATGAAATTTGAAATCTAGCTATGTTTTGCAATTACGGTTCTAACAAAATTAATTTCATCGAATTTGGAGACCAATTGAAAAATGATCTTAATTCTAGCTTATTTAATTTACAACTAAAAATTGAACACGCTTTTAAATTTACCACGCTTACAAACGGATTCCAATTGACTTGAAAATTTAAACTTAACAATAATTTGATGGTACAGATCCAACAAAATTAATTTCGTTGAAAATGGAGGTTGTTTGCGAAATAACCATTTTTAAGGGCTATGTAATAGTAAAATATTAATAAATTCCATAGTGGCTATTTGAAAATTTAATTTGTACATAACTTACAATTTATAAAGTGAAATCTCAATTTCTTACATTCGTTAGAAAGATATTATTAAACAGATTCTAATGTTGCTTGTTTCATCCAATTCTGACTTATATTGAATTCTGTATATTCATTTAAAGTTCAAAACCAAATATTTGAACTACCACGACGTTACGAGTTTGTTTTATAATTAACATAAATTTATACTTTCAAAACTCGTTTTGAATAAATTTTACATCGTTAATTCCAAAACTAATCATTTTAAATTATCAAAATTTTAAAATCGACTACGAATCCACATAAAATTCATTAAATATAAATTTTGAATTGGTTCAAAATTCAGGGTTGTTACAACACATGTTCCTCCATTTTAAACATAAAGTAGATGCTTGTAGCGTGGGTATCATCAAAATATTTCGGATAATGAAAATCTCACAACCTTTAATCGAGTCTGACCCCGATCCATCATCTAAACCTACTTTTCACCTCATAAATGGGTATACATGAAGATGAAGAGCCGTTGTAGATTTCGTCAAGATAACAAACTTGCGATTGTAGACCAAACATAATATCATAGTTTGTGATCAGTTCGAAAACAGGTACCATTATATGAAAAAAAATTGCAACCATTCAGCCAAAATGAATTGCATGAACGTAACAATGAACAATTAAACTCTGTTGGACTTGAGATCTCAATCTCAATCTTTTAAACTGCTCCCTAACAGTAGCAACCCATAAATATCAACATCTTCTTAATATCCAATCCTTATGCCAAATACTTTGTCTGAGCAGCATATCAGCAATTTTAGACCATTAAGCCGAAATTTGCTTACCTAGTAGGGGTTCCAATAACAAAATTAGGATTGTGTCTAACACTTGTTTTTCATGATGTAGAAAAACTATAGTAGATAAAACCTAAATATTGGTTGTGCATCTGTAAAGCATAAAGTACTGGAATTGCTTGAATGTTGGTTATAATCACGAAGAAGTAAATGACCGCTGCATTACTACACCAACATCAACTTCAATCACATATTAGATACATGCATATAAGTTGGTTAAGAACATATCACAGAATGACCTTCAATTTTTTTTGAAGTAATACCATGACCGATAGCATGTTATAATCTACAATACTATAAATTACCAACTCAATGTAAAAAGCTAAAACCGCAATCTAATCATGCAATAACCCATTTCATGATTCGTACCAGCACCATCTTCACCAATAGCCAGAAGTAAATAGATCTTACCCAATAACCCCACTAATTTGCAAATCACGTTCGGATGGTCAGAAAGATCGATTGGAACAATCTGGAACTGAAGATGACTCAGTTGCGCCGGAACATGCCAAAACCCAAATGCTCAGTGGCTTGATCTTCCATTATCAAACTAATTCCCAGAATAGACGTGGTGAAAACTAGGGAGAAGGAGATTTTGGTTACTTCTGATAATGCTATGGTGATATCAATCAATTTAGATTTGGATTTAGGTCTGTAGAAATGTCGTTTGGATATGGAACTGTGGATCTGTAGATTGGAACTGTAAAAAAAAATTCCGATGCGGTAGAGATAAAACTTAGATCTAGACCTCGATTAATGTTATGTAAGCATAAATGCAGCTTACTTATCAACAAAAACAATTTTCGTTGAAGTTTAACGATGTAACACCCCGCAATTTTAATTATTAAATAATATTTGAAGAGCTTCCAGAATTTGGTCATGGGATGAGCGTCATTATGTCCGTGACGATTTTCTAGTCAATTTGGACGTATGAATTGTAGAAAACAAATTTAAGATGAAAGAGATACCTTTAAATGAAATATTACAACAAACATGAAAAGAAGGTATAAGAAAAGAACAACGAACAACATTGTTTTTATTATGGTTAACAAAAGCTTATGTAGTCCGGTTGGTAAGAGCATGTAACTTTCAAGAGAGTGGCGGAAGTTCGATTCTCACGGGCGCCATATTTTTATTTTATAGGAACAGCTAAAATAATACATGTTCTAAGAAGAAAATAGGTGTGTATGCACATATGAGAATAATTATACATATAAGGAAGTACAAAAATATATGTATACATGCATACGTAAATATATGCATATACATATATATGCAAATATATATATATATATATATATATACAAAGGAGAAATTCAAAATAAACCTGCAATCAATGAAATTGGTAAGAATTTAATGATGACATAAGCACTGTTTGAATTTTGAAAATGAAACAAAAGTTGCGCTATACACACACACACACATCTAAAATGGCCATTAGAAGTTTTGTATATAGATAAGGAGTTTATATGTAAATAATTCAAAGAAGGTATAATGGGCATTTTAATCAAACGTTTAATTAAAAACGTTAACAAATAAATAGTTTTGCCCAAAACAGCTCGCTGGACCCAAATGGGTAGACCCACACCTGGCTGGGTCGACCCTAAGGTCGACCCAGGGGGCAAGGTGGTCGGCCCATCCCTGATCCGGGCAGGTTCATTCAATGAATCTGGACCGTTTTTCAAACCACATTCGTTGCTGACTCAACACTGCATGTACGATAAGATCTTGAACACATATAAATAGGCTAGCAGAGCATGGCCTAAATCTCATATTTTCTGAGAGGTTGTCTAAGCTTTTCCATTCTTCTTCCTCCTCAAATCTTTTCAGAAAATAGAATAATTAGTATAATGAAATTCTGATTCAAAATCTAGAGGAAAAGAATGTATATATGCAAATGGGCGTTCAGAATTCTGATCGAAGTGAGGTAAACTCTTGGATCTGGTTAATTTAGATTTCCCTTCTTTTTCCCCCTTTGCTTTTAGTTTGAGAATTGTGTATCCATGGTTATTTAGATTATAGATTCAGTTAAAGGAGCCATGGAATGCTAGGTCTGGACCAGATTCATGTATTGGAAAGCTATTAGGTGAGTGGATTTAAGTTATGCCTTTTTTATAATGGTATATTTATCATTTGGCATTCCCCGTTAATATGTATATATCTACTGAAACGTGAACCTGCTGAAATATATAAATCAGCTGAAATGAAAATCTGTTGAAATGTGTAAACCTGTTAAAATATGTGGAAAGGATTACCGTTGTATATAGACCTATTCTAATAACCTGTTAATTGGATATTGTAAACTAAGTTACAATGAGATTGGGACTAGTTCTGGTAATTGAACTAAAATCTGCCAAGAACATTATCTGTTGTATAAGTCATGTTTCCATTAATCATCCGTCTGAATTGGAATTTACTGTAAATGCTGTAATTAGGAATTTTACAGTGAACCTGAATATTTGTTTAGAATATTATTATGCCAAAAGATTGTAAATAAAAATTACAGCGAAATTTGGAAGAATGAATATTCCTAAATTTACAGTAAATAGAAAATTGTAACCGCACTTAGACACGAGGTTAAATTCAAATCGTGGTAGAATTCTGCCTGGAACCGACCGACAAATTCAGCATCCACAAGTGGTTAATTTAATGTGAGAGGTCTGGTGCGTAAACATACATATAACAGTGCTAAGACACGAAGTTAAGTCCAACTTGTAATAGAAGTCTGCCCGGAACCGCCTGATAAGTCCAGCATCCACAAGTGGTTGGCTTAATGTGAGAGGTCTGGTGCATAAAAATATACATGAATATATGTATAAACAGGATATAAATAAATGACATTGATTGTAATTAATGGAAATGAATGAAAGTTACAACAGTAAAAGAATTGGAATGAACGGGGAATGATAATAACCTATTATGAATAAACCTGAAGGGGAAAAGGAAAGATAATAAGTAGGCTTGACCTAGGGATAAGTGGAAATTATAACTTAGATTATAATAAACGATGGAGAAAATGAGATAGCTTATGTAATAAAATAAGTTGTACTTAATTACAAATTAAGTAATTTGTAAATCTAGAAACCTGTTGTAATAAGTGGAGAAAAGAAGGGAAACTTATGAAATACAATGAGTTGTACCAATTATAAATTAAGTAATCTGTAAACCTGAGAATCTGAATCGTGCTGATAAGAAGAACATATTATCTGTAAACCTGAGAATCTGAAATCTGCTGATAAGAACAACATGTTAAAAGGCTTATTAATGAACTTAAATGGGTTAAGTTATATAACTAAAATTAATAAGCAAAAAGGAACTTGGTAACTTGAATAAGAAGTCAATATGACTTGAAATAACCAAGTTAACTGGAAATCTGATGAGGTAGGGCAAGCGCGTAATTAAACGTTTGGACAAAGGGCCTAATTCTAGGAAATCTGATGAGGTAAGTCAATATAACTTTTATGTACTCAAAAATCAGATTTTCTAACATTGGATTATATATATAATCACAAATACGTTAATTATAAACTTGTAACCCTGAACTCATTCTAGGGCATTTCTAACCCTATCTCTAATGGGTTTCCTCATTCTAGGATACTATTGATCCTATGTCTAATGAGTTTCTTTTATAGGATGTTACTAATCCTACCTCTGATGAGTCTTTTGTTCAGTTCTAACGAGTTGTACCCCAAAGATTTGAGCTAACCAGAGCTCTGATACGAACTGTAACGATATGAATTTTTGCCCAAACCTAATCGATCGCTAAATTGACCAAGACCATTCAAAACCCGAATACGCTAACTCTGGGCATACAACACATCAGAACAAATAACAACAGACTTTTATAAACATTACAATAATGTTACATCAGAGTACAGAATGTATCAGAGTACATCGAATTAAATATAGCGGAAGATTTAATTTACAATAGATTTAATACAGTGCAGCGGAACAAATAATTTGATACAGCGGAAGTCTATCAATACTCTAGACACAACATTAAGTTTCGATCCAGAATCCTGCTCAATATATCTGCAAAATAAGCTACTCGACTGCCCGTGTGGAAAAAAGGGCATCCGAGTTTGCAAAATAAGATACTCGATTGGTATGAGAAATCTTTACTTAATTTAACTAGTAATAAGGCTAATCACAGGACCACGCCGCTAACGCGGAATGGGTTTACTCCATTGGATTGCCAGTGCATAATTTAAATAAAGTAAATTATTAAACAACGCAATGCTTTTTAGAAAAATGAAACCATTATAAGACTCAAGTCCCATCACACAATGCAACGCAAACCAGAGGATAGAGTTTTACCTTATAATAGTCAAAAATGCTTGATACAATAGAAACGGATTTGATATTATTATTAGTGTACATATGTTCAAAAACATTTTCAATCATAATGTATTAATCATAGACGGCATAGTACCCCATCCTACTATGTCTCCATACTAGTTCTACAATCAAAACCGCATGGCATCGTATCGGAAGTTGGATTTCCATCATGAGTCAAGGCTAGGAACGATCTCCTTACCGATTCGAGATAATCTAGCAATGTCTCAGGATTCGGACGCTGGCGAACCCTTGGATACTGCAGGGCACTTTAGTGGATTAGTTATGCCTGAACACATGCTTCCCGATCCTATTGAACCTATAAATTGGTCACTATCGACCAATATAATTGAGGCCTCGTATTCCATCATCCACATAAGTAAAATATCAGGGCTTATAAAACCCTAATACCACTTCTAGTAGAAAGAAACGTGTGCACAACCTACTTTCCCGTGCCCCGTTTTTGACTCATACTGGGGTGTGAGGCTCGCGAAGTAACGCTATACACAAAGCTACGCCTAAACAGGTCGTGCTTTGAACATCAACCACAAGGCCCTGCTTTTCAACAAAAGCCTTGATCGTTTGCATCTTGGCATGCCACATTGACAATTCACGCCATGCGATCGATAACTATCAATATATAACCTCTGAGCTCGTGCGTCTCAGAGAAGATTGTTAAGCAAGAGAATAAATTCTTTGCCATCAAACCAATATATATTAAATATAAATCAATATATATGGAATGAAATCCAATGTCAGACACACATCCATTTACAAGTCCGTTCTGGGTCTGAACGAAACCGGAGACACCTTATTCCTCGTCCCGTATGTCCAATACGGAAGAGAGGTCCTTGCTTATCCGAACAATCAACAAGTACGTCCGGACAACTACCACTGTAACCCTTTCCTGGGAGCAAATCAATCCAGGGCATTAGTAGTCATCCATTCGATGTGAAGATCGCCGATCTTCAATCACCGTCTTCAATGTCTTCGACTTTAAATCATCGTATAATTATTTGAAATGAGAATGAATTTGGTCTTTTCAAATAATTCTCGCATAATTATAATTTAAAATAATTTCATATCGTTAGTATTGTTCTATAACGATTTATCGCTATTTTTATTTATATAAAAATAGCCCAATTTAATTTAACAACGCTTCGGGTCAATAGGCGGCCCTGGCGTTGTTTTTACCTAAATTTGATTTACTCATTTCTCGAAATTTTACCGTTAGATTTTAACGAATTTTATGTCGTTGAAAGATCTTCCCAAAGCGGACCTAATGGTTCCAGGTTTGGGAAAATCCGATGGTCGGATCTTTCGGTATCATCGTTTAAAGTTACGATTTCGAAACGCGAACTACCGTGCTCAATTCATTTAATTTTAATTTATATAAAACTATATATAAATATAAACCCTTCGACGATTCCTTTAACGTATTTAACACGCCAAATAAAAGAATGTTTTATTGGCATATCATATCTACATGTTCTGAATGTCAAATAAATATGTATTTTATTTGCATTCATTCCTACGTTTTTCTAGTGGCAAACGAGTATGTATTTTACTCACATGACATCTTTGTTAATGAAAAATAAAAAGATAATTTTTATCTTCATTATCTGTATGCAATTTCTATTTTTAACTTTAACAAATAAAAAGAAATATTTTATTTGAACATATAGTTTCAATGTATGACATGACACACACAAAAATGTTTATTTTAATTTGCATACAAACTCTAATATATAGTCTGACAATAAAAATGTCCCTTTAACTTATACACAGATTCTAATGTGTATATTTGCAATAGAAATGCCTCTTTAATATATACACAAATTCTAATGTGTATATTGACAGTAAAAAATGTCACTTTAATTAATACCCAAATTCTAATGTGTATATTGACAATAAAAACGATATTCTAACTTGCATACAAATTCTAATGTATGCATTTCACAAAAATTGATATTTTATCTTGCATACAAATCCTAATGTGTGCATTTTCAATAAAAACGATTCTTTGAATTGCGTACAAATTCTAATGTATGCAATTTCCATAAAAATGATATTTTCACTTTTGTTGACAATTCTTTTTCAACAAAATAAAAAAAATGATTCATTCATTTTGTCGACAATTCTAGATTAACAAAATGAATAAAAAATGACAATTTCATATTGTTAACAATTCTAATTTAACAAAATGAATATTAATGATACTTCATATTGTTAACAATTCAAATTTAACAAAATGAATATTTTTGTTGTAACACAAATCTATTTACCAAAAATGCTATTTGTGTTTTGACACAAACCTATTTAACAAAAATACTATTTGTGTTTTAACACAAACCTATTTAGCAAAAATGCTATTTGTGTTTTACCTCAAAACTATTTAACAAAAATGCTATTTTTGTTTTCAACCATCATATTTAAAAAAAAAATGTAAAATTTTGTTTCCACTATTATATTTTGACAAAAATGAATATCTTGGTTCAACTAATCTATTTTGACCAAAAATGTATATTTTGATTCAACTAATCTATTTCAACAAAACAATAAAAATGATGACTTCGTTTTGTCGACAAATCTATTTCAATAAAAAAATAAAAATGATGACTTTGTTTTGTCGACAAATATATTTCAACAAAACAATAAAAATGATGACTTTGTTTTGTCGACAAATCTATTTCAACAAAACAATAAAAATGTTTACTTTTTTTTGTCGATAATTCTATTTCAACAAAACAATAAAAACGATATGTTTGTTTTGTCGACAATTCTAACTCAACAAAACAAATAAAAGTGATATGTTTGTTTTGTCGACAATTCTAACTCAACAAAACAAATAAAAGTGATATGTTTGTTTATTTGTTTACATTTTTCTATTCAACCTAACAAATAAAAATGATAATTTTATTTGTTTACAATTTCTATTTCTACTTAACAAACAAAAATGATAATTTTATTTGTTTACAATTTCTACTTAACAAAAACGATATTTTTGTTTTAACACAAATCTATATGACAAAAAATCTAATTTTTGTTCTAACTCAATTCTAATTAACAAAAATGTATTTTTTTTTTGTTTTAACCATTATATTTTGACAAAAATGCCAATTTTGTTTCAACTATTACATTTTGACAAAAGTGACAAATTTGGTTTCAACTATTATAATTTGACAAAAGTGACAAATTTGATTTCAACTTTTATAAGCAACAAATTTGATTTCAACTTTGATAATTTGAGAAAAGTGACAAATTTGTTTCAACTTTGATAATTTGACAAAAGCGACAAATTGGTTTCAACTTTGATAATTTGACAAAAATTAATGTTTTTATTTGCAACTATACTAATTGACAAAAATGAATGTTTTTGTTCAACTAAACTATAATGACAAAAATGAACATTTCTGTTAAACTAAACTAAATTGACAAAAATGAATATTTCTGTTAAACTAAACTATAATGACAAAAATGAATATTTTTGTTAAACTAAACTATAATGACAAAAATGAATATTTTTGTTTAACTATGTTATAATGACAAAATGTATATTTTTGTTAAACTAAATTATAATGACAAAATTGAATATTTTTGTTAAACTAAACTATATTGACAAAAATGAATATTTTTAATTCTTTCTACATATACGATAAAAATTGTTAAACATGACAGTTATAATTTAACAATTCTAATTTGTTAAACCTGACAGTTATAATTTAATAATTCTAATTTGTCAAATATGACAATTTCAATAAAATGGTATTTTTAGCTAACATAACATTTCTGTGTTCTCTAATGATTGTCCAGAGTAATTCTTTGATGAAGTTAAAAAAGATGAAACAAATGGCCATAATACTATCTAATGCCAGCGCCAATTTTGTGAACCCTTCTTTCCTCTGTGTCCAACGAGTGCATGCTCTAACCAAATCTTGTCATGCACCACCCATTATAATATACATATATGGCCTACACCCTAAGCCAATAATGAAAATACACTACATGACATTTTTTAATTCCCATGCCTACCTCATTTCTTTGTGCATACAGCCTACATCTTTTCAATGTGTTGTAACTGTCTGTCGAAAGGAAATTTCATTGCCATCCTATATTTTTTACGTTGGGATATCCTAACCCCAAACTGTAGCACAGGCTACACTGCCATGTGAAATCTTAGGAGAGATAGGATATTTAAGACACCGGAACCAAGACTATGCTTAGTAATAGATAATTATATGAGATGACCTCTCCAATTTGAAATGGAGCAACACAAGGGATACACAGTAACATTCACTATCTGAGGAATACATGAAAATCATTAACTGGTCTAGTTGGTAGCATCATTCCATTTGCCATACCCTTTCATCCTTAAGCTATATCTCGCTTCTCTTGCATCGTGCCTACACCCTAAATTGCAGAATCCTACCCAACTCCCTTAACTACAAATGTACTACACTGAAATCCTATTACCATCTACACTAGCACAGGAAGCTATGGTCTACCAAGCATGTACACTGAAATGAAAGCTCGAAATGAAAGCTCATTGAAGCTCTACCCCCCTTATACACCAATGGCTACCCAAAGTAGGAAAATATGTGACCCTTATCCCTTCAGTTCGCATGTATATATATAGCCCTCCCATTCTTTGTTTAGACAAACAGAAACAAATATACTTCTTCCATTAAATTGATTAAAGCAAGCTGCTTAAACCAAAGAAAACAAGCAACACTGGTAAACGTTGTGCATGAGGGATCCAGCGAGGTGGTGACCTGAAGTTCATTGGTGAGGGAGTAGCGAGAATGGAACTGCCGAGAAAAAATGATGTGTAGTTTTGAGGCGTGTGTGTTTTTGGGAAGATGTAATCTTTGTATGGAATTGGAAGAATCATGGTGGAAGAATTATGGGATGTGCGTGCAGAGGCCTGACTTGGACTAGGAAGGATGTGATGTGGGCGGTGTCATGGGGGTAAAATGCTACAGGCATGTTGGGCGGAAGAGGATTTGGGATGAAGTGTTGAAGCCAGGGTGGTTATGCGGAAGAATATAGTGGAGGAGTTGAACGAGTGACGGTGAGACAGAGAAGTATGGAAATGTTTGCATGGCGGATGGGGTGTGTGAGGATGGATCGAGTGAAGTGTTTTTCCTTTAGTCTTTCTGCATGACGTGAAGGATTGTTCTCATGGGTGGCTTGCGAGGTGACATGATCTTTTTGGACGCAAGGACAAGTAGTGGGTACTTATTAACCGGCCTTTTGGTCCGGTTACCAAAAGTACTCAAGACACGCTTGACTCAACTCATCGCGTGAGGCCAGCGCCAAGGGCAAAACTCAGGAAGAACAGGAGGAAGACCGAAGAGAGATCGCGCCAACAAACCTCGACCATGTCCCTCGCCCAATACACTTCGCACCCAACCAGATGCGAAGGTGCAAAATTTCACACCAGGTGGGTGCGAAATTCTGCACCCAGCAGGTGCGAAATTTCGCACCCCGACCCAGGTGCGAATTTCTGGTAGCTGACAGTTGGAGGCACGAATTTCCTGTAGATGGTCCCCATTTCTACCTACTCCTACCTAACCCCTACCTAACCACTTCCTATAAATACCCCATGGTCTCACACTTCAAAAGTGAGAGATTTTTGGGCTTTGAGACCTCCATAAAGCTTCATTAATGGCATCTCCTCTTTGAGGAAGAAGAAGGGAAAAATTGTCCATTTTACTATTTCTTGCAAATATGACTATTGTAACTTCATGTATCATAGTCAACAAATGTAATGAGAGAGTCTCAACCTTGTAATCTTTCAAGTGATCAATAAAATTCCAACAACTCCTCAAAGTGGACGTAGGCCCTCACTGAGGCCGAACCACTATAAATCTCTTGTGTTATTTACTGCTTATGCTCTATTTTATGTTCTTGTCTATGCGACCATATCTCCTAGTAATTGGGAATCTTTGGTGTTTACGACATTTTTTGCCATCAACATTTTGTGCTTTCACTGAGAAAACTCAGATATTGCGTATTTCTCGCAAATTACCATCTCAACTTCGCCAAGCTTAAGGTTCCTTGCTTAACCTGCCGTCGAGTCTGCTTACGATGGTAAAAAAGTCAAAGAATGTAATGATCGGCTCTCAGCCACAGCCGTGGCCGGTACATCTTAGCAACCTCAACCGGCGGACATCCCGACCACTAATGAAAGTGAACCTCCAATTGCGGACCCCGAAGTGCCCGCAACCCAAGCGCAAATCTGGATGCTTAATGAAAAATATGAAAATACAGCTGTCGAGCTTAACCAAGCGCTAAGGAATAACTTCGACCTTATGTGGAAACTTCAAGAAAGTCAGCGCATCGTCGCTCGACTGCAATTATCTCAGAACAATGCTCGACCCCAACCACCAACATCGGGAACTTCCTCTTCCGAGTCGAGAGGCCCACACCAAAGAAGGAGGTTTAGTCTCATCAACAACGTCGTCGTCCGAACAAACGCCCTCAACAACGGCAATGGCAATGGGTATGCCAACGGCAACGGCGACCGGACCACGGTTACCTATAGCGAAGGCGCCCAATATCGGGACCATTCTCTCTTAGTCATCAATGAAGGACCCGCTCCTACTAACCAACCTCCTCCTCGACAAGACTCAACGGCCGCCCGTCGAGACAATGAACCTAATTTTTTGGCGGCCCGTGCCTTTCCGGAACCGGATCCGCGTGACCCTGCTCCATATCATCACGCACTCCAGGATCCCATTATAGATGTCGAGGACATAGAAGAAGACGATCCTGACATCCACCCTAAAAGATGCCCTTGCGCCAGAACTCCGGAACTTCGCCAAAACCCATGGGTCCCGACGGCGGACCCCCATCTGACCTACCTTCCCGACATGGTCTGAAGGATCATGAGGGAGATGCGAGGGAATGTGCATGATTCATGGGAAGCGCACATTAGGTGCAACCCTTTCCCTCGAAGAGTTAATGAAGCTGAATAGTCGCGACGATTCAGCATGCCGCAGATGTCGCTCTACGACAACACCACTGACCCTTGCGCTTTCCTAAACCGTTATGAATGACAAATGGACTCGAGCAGTGGCGATGATCCAGTCAAGAGAAAATGCTTTCCAGTCTTCCTGTCAGGAACCGCTCTATTATGGTTCTCCCGCCTTCCGCTTAATCCCATCAACAACTTCGGCCAACTAGCGACACAGTTAGTTAAGCAATTCAGGATGCATATCCCGACTCCGAAGAATGCCCTCACCCTTTCCAACCTATACCAAGGGCCCGCAGAGTCGCTCAAAAGCTACCTTTCCAAGTTCAACATCGCCCTCGCCGAGGTCAAGGATCTGGATCCGCGCACCATACTCTTTTAGCTAGCTAAAGGCATCCTTCCTACTTCCGAATTTGGGAAATGGATCGGCCGAAAGCAACCAAAGAGCCTCGATGCTTTCTATGATAAAGCGGGGCAATTCTTATGCCAAGAAGAAGCAAGACGGAACCGCATCTCCGAGACCAGTCGCCGTAATTCCCTCGAACAGACACCGCTAATAACCGTCCTAGGGGATGAGAAGCGGGAGGACCTTCCAATCTGAACACGGGGGCAAGACCCCCTAGATAAAGACCAAACACTGGGGGCAAGGTGGCTGGGGCAACAATTAGGTCCAGACAGAGCCAAGGAAGCCCGGCCCTTACCAGGCTTACGAGACATACACTCCGCTGAATAAAGATCCGAAAACTATCTACCTAGAGACATGTAACACTTTGTCGTACAAAAAACCCCGCGTCAGGGAGTCAACCGATTCCGAGAAGAACTCGGGGAGATACTGCCGATATCATGACATGTATGGGCATAACACGAATGAATGCTGCCAGATAAGGGATGCAATTGAAAATCTCATCCGCGAAAAGCGACTCGAACAATACATTCAAGACCCCTTTCCCCTAGAAACTAATCCAAAACCTTCAGCGCCAACTCCTCAGACGGCCGCCAAGACAGCCTCGGAACCATCTTACGCGAGGCAAGGAATCGTGATCAACACTATATGCGGCAGGTCTGGCCCCACGCATGACAGCTTCCGAAAGATGAAGGAATATATGGGGTCCATTGAACATGCAACCTACGAGGCTTGCTCTATTCCCGATGAGTCTATCCCGTCCAAGCTCCGGAAAACCATGCGGGACGATATTATCTTCAATGGAAGGGGAGTCCATGGGAATTGAAATCTCGACCATCGATCCTCTGGTTATTGCTGCCCAAATTGGCGCTGCAACTGTTCGAAAAATATTGGTCGATTCAGGAAGCTCGGTTAACATCATTTTCAAAGCCGCCTATGACCAGATGAAGTTAGAAGCAAGAGATCTCAAACCATGCCATTCCGCGATCCACGGCTTTAACGGGGCATCCAGCTGCCCAGTAGGAGTCATCGACCTACCCATCGAACTCGGTACGGGGGATCGGAGTCGAGTTCGAGTCCTCACCTTCATGGTTATCGACATCATCTCGCCGTATAACGTCTTCCTTGGACGTCCTTTCCTCACAGAATTTCGCGTCTGCCTATCGCCATGGTCCCTCCTAATGAGGTTTCCAACAGAGAACGGATCGGAACAGTTAGAGGCGACCAAGTCAATGCTAGGGAGTGTTTTGCAATAGAATGGAAGAACGCATGCAATAGGGATAAGGGAAAAGCAGCGCCCGCAGCCTTTTGTGCCAAGACCACCTCCGCATAGCAATCAGTGGCACCTAGGCCTTGGCTCAGGCGCCACTCCCGTCTTTCCAGTAACCTCGATCCAAGGAAAGATGAAGAGCCCGAGTGCGAGAGACCTACTCCGGTCGAGCCCACAGTAGATGTTCCTGTCAGTCTCGACGATCCGTCGCGAGTATTAAAGATAGGATCACACCTTCACCCAGCTGTCAAAGACGATCTTGTGGATTTCTTAAAGGCTAATCTGGACGTATTTGCATGGACTCATTCTGACATGAAAGGAATAGATCCAGTAATCGCCTTCCATTCTTTATGCATAGACACTACAATGCCTCCATTCAAGCAAAAGCGCCGCTTCCTAGGACCTGACATGTCCAGAGCACTCGAGGAAGAGGTAGATCGCCTCCTAAACAACAACTTCATCTGAGAGGTCGATTACCCCGAGTGGGTCTCCAATCCAGTTCTAGTCAAAAAGGCCAATGGTAAATGTCGAACGTGTGTCGACTTCTCTGATCTAAACAAGGCATGTCCTATGGACAGCTTCCCGCTCCCAAAGATCGATCGGCTAGTTGATTCAACCGTCGGATACCAGTTGCTATCCTTCATGGATGCCTACTTCGGTTACAACCAGATCCCTATGAATCTCCACGACCAGGACCATACCTCCTTCATAACCGACCTTGGTCTTTACTGCTATCGCGTCATGCTCTTCTGCCTTAAGAATGCCGGCGCCACATATCAGCAGATGGTTAATCGACTCTTCAAAAATCAAATCGGGAAATCCATGGAGGTGTACGTGGATGACATGCTAGTTAAATCAAAAGTGTATAGCGACCACATCCATGACCTCTCCGAAATGTTTGATGTCCTCCGTCGATACGACATGAAACTCAACCCTTTGAAATGT
This sequence comes from Allium sativum, assembly GCA_030737875.1. Lineage (NCBI taxonomy): Eukaryota > Viridiplantae > Streptophyta > Magnoliopsida > Asparagales > Amaryllidaceae > Allium > Allium sativum. The sequence goes on along the minus strand of CM060919.1, from coordinate 874,679,852 downwards.
TCCTTTGGCGTCGCTTCAAGAAAATTTCTAGGTTTCATCGTCAACCCCCAGGGCATCGAAGCTAATCCCGAGAAAATCCAAGCCATTCGGGACATCCAAGTCCCGGAAAACATTAAGGATGTTCAAAGTTTAAATGGAAAGGTCGCCACTTTAAGTCAATTCATCTCAAAGGCCACCGACAAGTGCATTCCTTTCTTCGATTTACTTCGAGAAGGGAAGCGCGACTTCAAGTGTACCCCTGAGTGCGCTTCCGCATTCAAGGAACTCCTGGATCACTTGGAGCGACCACCCATCTTGTCTAAGCCTGTAGACCATGAGGACTTATATATTTACTTCGCTGTTTCTGCGCAGGCAATCAGCTTGGCATTAATATGGCTTGAAGATCGCATTCAACGACCTGTCTACTACATAAGCAAGCGATTGACGGGGGCAAAAATAAACTACCCGAAGCTCGAAAAGCTGGCATTCTTCTTACTGATCTCCTTTCGGAAGGTTCAGCCATATTTCCTGGCTCATCCCATAAAGGTATTCAGTGACCAACCGCTGCGTCTGGTGCTACAACGACGTGAGGCATCCGGTCGACTGCTAAAGTGGAGTATGGAACTAAGTTAGTTCGAGATAACATTTATTCCTCGTCCGACCATCCTCGGACAAGCCCTAATCGACTTTACAGTAGAATTAATGGCTCCCGACGAAACTTCAACAGAGAACGCTGAGGCCCCCGACAGTGAATGGAAGTTATTTGTGGACGGGTCCTCCAACAACAAGTGTTAGGGAGCCGACATCATACTCATAACTCCCAAGGGACGCTCAATACATTACGCACTAAAGCTAAATTTCCCCACCACCAATAATGATGTAGAATATGAGGCGCTGATAGCCGGACTAAGGATTGTAATTGAACTCAATCTAAAGATTATTCAGATTTTCTCTGATTCACAGCTCATTGTGCACCAAGTGAAGGAAGAATTCCAAACTAAGGGGGAACGACTTGCTCTATACCTATCTCAAGTACAGGAACTCCTCACTCACTTTGACCACTTCATTATCACTCACATTCTGCGAGAGAAAAATGAAAGAGCCGACTCACTGGCCAGATTAGCAAGTTTCGAAGATCCGCAGCTGTTGGGGTTCGCCCCCGCCGAGGTGCTCAACTCCCCAGTAACAAACCAACGCAAAGCAGTACGGCCATGAGCGCCAAACCCGATACGGGGTACACAACATCATCACCCGATACGGGGTCCCTCAGGCCATCATTTCAGACAATGGCACTCAGTTCGAGAGCGCATAGTTCAAATCCTTTTGTCAGCGGCACGACATTGAAAAAAGGTTCTCGGCCGTAGCACACCCCCAGGTAACGGACAAGTTGAGGCTATTAACAAAGTTATCAAGTCCATCATCAAGTAGCGCCTCGAGAAGGCCGGGGGCATGTGGGCAGATGAACTTCCTTTAGCCCTATAGGCCTATCGAACGACCCACAAGATAGCGACCGAGAACACTCCCTTCGCCCTCGCCTACGGGTCCGAAGCCATCATCCCCATCGAGCTCGAGCTTCAATCTAATCGAGTCACCTACTTTGATCTAAAGACGAACCAAGACTTGCTTTTGGGGACACTCGACTTGCTAGAAGAAAAGAGGAACGAAGCCGATCTTCGAGCCACTGCCCAACGACAACGAATCACTTGGTATTTCAACTCTCGAGTCCGCCACAAGGACCTCAACATCGGCAACCTCGTCTTAAAACAGGTATTCCGTCCACAACGGGCCTTGCTCCTTGTTGGGAAGGCCCGTACTCTATAATACGAAGACTCGGTGATGGAACTTTCAAGCTGGCGACCGTGGACGGAGCTGAACTACCAAGGGCTTGGAACAGTGAACATCTTTGCCGCTATTTCACATAACTTAGTACATGGTTGTTTAAGCTTTCCAGCGATGTTTTGTAACAATTCAAGGCATTGTAAAGGCTATTCATGCCAAAAGTTACTAGTGGAAATAATGTTCATCTTTCTATCTCTTTATTCTGTATTTACTCCTCGCGTGACAAGTTTGACTAATCCTGACAGCTAGCTTTCATGTAAACTGCTGATCACTGTGTCGACCTCTAGTATGGCAACCGACACCGTTGTCTAGGCCACGAGCCAACCTTACAATCTAGCCCCATTAGCACTGACCGACACCCCGAGCATAGGAGTCGGCAGCGCTACTCGAGTCGTCGGCCCGCGGCGCGGCCGAGTATAAATAATCTCTAACTCGAACCTAGGCCCAAGGCCGAGGATAAATCGTTCGCCCAAGTACCATGCGACTTGGGGCCACCCAACAGCTAGACGAGGTGATAGAAACTCCCCCTGAACTATGGGTAATGGTCAAATCTTGGCGCAGCATCGAGACCGACCCTTAAATCGTTACTTCCCCGAAGCTCTCAAGGCTAAGGGGTAGCCCATGACCACGGTCGGACCCTACGGGCTGATATCCGGGCTTCTCTTCCCAGGCGAACAACGATGCCTATAGGCTCGCCTCAACCCAATGAACGACGGGAGAGCCTACACCGGACGGACCGCACAACGCAACGTCATACGCCTTCGCTACACTTGCGATTAACCTCGAGCAACCCAAATACAGCAGAGCACTTAGCATGGCTTCGCAAACTACGGATTTCCTGAGCTAAGGGAAACTTACTAAAAGCCTGCGCACTATCATTCTTCCCTGGAACCGTCGGTCCAGGGTACAACACTCACAATCGCTTTTTGGTTAAGTGTAATGATAAGTAGGCCTATGCAAGTACGGGACGCCCGAAAACATGGGAAGAACATCCGAACATTTAACAGAAAATGTGATCTTTACTAATTCATATTTCATTACAACACACGCATACACATTACAACCAACAACATAGCTAATATCTTTCTTTCTAATGAGAGGGTGTACATGAGAACCACACCATGTCTTGAAAAAACAAAAGCGAGGGCCGAACTCGCATAAACTATCGGCCTACACTACCAAAATGATCGCTAAACTTATACTTAAGCAACTAATGCTAACCATGATTCTTCTTTTTGTCCTTGTGCTTTTTCTTCGCAGATTCGGCACTCGACGGTTCATCCTTGGAGCTGGGCCTTTTCTTGCCAGACCCGCCTTTTCTACTCCAGCTCCTTTGGGAAGTGGTCGATTCATGAGAGGCTGGAAGACGCCTCTCGCCCGCCCCATAGCCGTTGGAAATCTCGGTGACATCAGTAGGGGAAATAGGTGGCAAAGGCCTGGGGGCATCCCTGGCAGCGAGACCTATCACTACGGCACTCGTCTCTGGGATAGTTTTCCCTTCCCGTCTAGCTTCCTCCCTGGCTTCCTTAGTGGCTTGTCGCTCGATAAGCTTTTGGTACTTGTGCTCTGGATCACCGACCCGAGTTTTTTCGCGAGTTTCATAGGTCCTTCGCTGAGCCTCCTCATCCGCTCGCTTCTTTTGAGCCTCGTCCGCTGCCCTCTTCTTCTCCGCTTCATCATCGGCCTTCCTCTAAGCAACAGTCACGACATCCCTCTTTACAACATCATCCCCAGACTTGGCTACGACCTCCTACCTGATAGCTTCATCATGCCTCCACTTTTCCTCCACCTCCTCGCATTTGGCCACCATACTAGCTTTCTGCACATTCACCATGGCGGCCATCAAGGACACATCGGCCTCCACTGGACCTCGGGCAGTCGCACTCCGCCCATCTACCTCCTCTCCTTCATCAACAAGTCTTTCGTAGATGCTGGGATTTATCCTTATCCCCAAGAGGGTACCAAGATGATCTCCGCTCTCTCCAAACAGAATCCCCTCATGTCCTGGCCCAGACTCGGTCACTTCGGGAATCGCGAGGGTAGGATCCAAGGCCGTAGTTAATCCAGAAGGGACTGCACAATGAAAACACTCTTTTAGTCCGCAAATACAGTAACCACATCATCCTCTAGGATGCATTGTAAAGGGAATTTACCTCTGGTCAAGGATGGCATAGGGAGAGCGGAAGGGGCACCCGACACAACAGGCAATGTACTTTCAGTCCCTCTTGGCTCTAGATCATGTTCGATTGAAACCTGAGTCAAACCTATTGGATCACTCACTATAACCAATCCAGGGACTGGCGGCCGATAGGAGGTTCCCTCTGCAAAAGTCTCCGCTACCGTGACACTATCAGTCATGGCAAACTTCCCTTTTTCAGCTGCAAGCCTCTCCACCCTTTCCCTCTTCGCATCCTCCAACAACAATCTTCTACCTTCCTCCAGCTTCTCGTGCTCCTCTTCGACGAAGAGGTCAATCATGAGTTGTCGCTCGTTCAAGGTCCCAACATCCACTCGGCGCAAGAAGGCCTCGTACATAACCAACCTATCCCAAGTTCGAGCTAGCTCACAGGACTAGTCATCCATCTAAGAAATTCCACAGAATTTTAGGACCTTAACAAGCATGTCCTTAATATCTTCCTCCACGGATGATTGTGCCCAGAATTCCGCATCCACTAGCTCGCCCCTTGAGCGATCCACCTCTCTCAGATGTTCGGCTTTGAATCCCTCGGCGGTGCCTAACACATCCCAGTTATTGGCTTCCGCATCCTCCTTCGCTTTCTTTGCCGCCTCAAGCTCCCTCGTTAGGCGGGCATTCTCTGCTCTCAAAGCTTTGTTGTCCTCCTGAAGCTGCAGGACTTATGTATTATCTTTTCTCAATTCGGCGCAAACCTTGTCTGCCTCGGCCTTTTCCTTCTTTAAGGCAGTATTCTGAGTGGTTAAGTCGGCTATGGTTTCCTTTAGAACAGAGCAAGAATGGTCGGTCTCCTTCTTAAGCGTCTCATACTGATGCTTCCCTCCAGCTGAAAATAGTGTGCCCCACAAGTTAGCAATGTAGAGATATAAGAGGCAAATAATTGTTAGAGAAAATAAGAAAACCTACCTATTTCCGCATTCAAATTAGCAATGGAAGTCTGCCCGGCGTCAATAATCGATTGCCGACTAGCGAGTTCTTGACTCTTCTTCCTAATAAGATCTGACAGATGGTGGGAGTACTTGGTAAACACATCGGCCTGATTATACGTGGCCTTCACATGCTCCCATACCTCTCCGGATCCCCTATCAGGAGCAGGACGAAGCTCAGGGACAAACCATAACTCGTTAAGGTACAACTGAGGGAAGTGGTGTTTCACAAATGCCATCTTCTCCTCATTGGCTAGCTCCCGAACTCTAGATTCCGTCAAATCTTGCGTTTCTACGACAGTCGGCTTATCCGATCTCGGCTGGGCAAGCGGTGGATCTCTCCCCTTGGAAGTCTGAACGGGAGCCAACGGAGCAGTGATGGGCAGAGTTGTTGACGACGTATGACTCGACCCTCCTAGATCAAGCCGTGAATCTCCTCTGGGCGCCCGAATCGAAGGAGGAGGGGGAGGAGTCATGGAGGATTGAGCCTAATCCTGGTGATGACTCCCGCTGTCGCGATTCCATAGGGGCGAAACATTGCCATATAAGCTGGACCCCCTTCTGAAGGAGCTGATAAAAGCACTCTCGAGGTGATGGTGGTCTCCGTGACCTCGTCCTCCACTTCCTCTGGCCATGTCATCTGTCAAATAAATGAATCAAAATCAGTCAAGTAGCACGCACAGGCACTCTTCTATGCGACATGGTGTGTATAAGTGTATGCCTTAAGTGCTCTCTCAATAGACCATATTGTTCCCCAATCGAGGGAGACAGCCCCTCCGTGGCACAAGCTAGATCCTCCATACTAGTTGCGCTCGGCCACAAAGAAAAGTCCATCGGAACGGTACCCAGACCAGCAAACTGATTTACTTTCTCAAGGGAGGTGGTAGCTTCTAGAGAGGTCACAGTAGGGTGAGGACTAGCCAATGCTTCTTCCCCTATCCCTCCCATCGGGGGCGGGACAAAAGCGTCGGAAAGCCCCACATCCCGAGCTGCCGTCTCCGCGCTACCAGCTTTGCTACCGCCAACATCTTCTGGGAATTTAACGGCCTTTTTTGGTCCAAGCCCAGTAGGAGCTACCTTCCTCTTCAGAACAGAAGCAGCAGGGCCTTCCTCGCTTTCCCTGTTAATACACCACTCGCCACCGCAGGCCTGATTATGGCCCCGTTGGCCGGAAGCAACCCAACACGCTGAAGGCGGTCCTGATCTACCACAGTATCCGTCTTGCGGGAGTCTTCAGGGATGGCTCGGAGGGCATCGAGACGTTGACGATACTCGTCACCAGTAGGCACCTCAGTATTTCCTGCCACAATCAGAAAACAATGAGACTCTCAGCCCGACAACGTTATAAGAAGAGATCGAAGGTACTCACTTCCTTGTATCCACCTCCTCGCAAACCCGGGAGGGCAGCGAACGAAGAACCAGTCATGCTTGATCATAGAAGGCCTGGGCCACTTTCCAATAAAAAATCTAGTAGCGGGAGATGCATCCAAGAACCACTGGAGGACGATCCGCCAGTTGATTGCCTAAATTGAAAGAGATACCGAATATCCTCTCCGGTAGGATCCCGGTGTAGAAATTCCCGATAAAGAACGCAAGTACCCAGAAGTGAGGAATAAGCATTCGGGTGCAGCTGTGAAGGTGCGAGGTGGAAGTAGAATAACATTTCCCAAATGAAGTCATTGGCCGGGGACACGCACCCTGCAAAGCAAGTATGTCGATTCCAAGTAGTGAAATCCTCCGGCGGTGCATGGGCCCTTCCACTCGTTCCAGGGGCATGAGCATCTCCCTCCGGGATGCTAAACCACAATGCCAACTTTCTAACTGCCGTGGCATCCAAGCGCGACGTCACCGAGTCCGATGGATTGTCTAAAATAAATGCATCAAGCAGCATATCCGGAGCTACTGGGGTAGGTGGTTCGCCACCACAATTGATGTCCACGTTTTCCATTTTCGCATGTATGACGGGTAAATGTATTCTCTCAATGTGCTTCCCGTGCTCAGACACTTCGGGCGAGCTGCCCGATTGGGAGGGAACCGATTCTTCAATAGTCTCAAGCTCGCTGCCGCCTGAGCTATCATTGTCCGTATAGTCAGATGTGGGAGACGATGGCGGGGAAACCCCGGCTTCCAGAAGTTTCCCAGTCCTTGATCCTGTTTGCATGGCTCGGTATACTTTAATACACCAGTATTAGACATCATAGTGAAATAGCCTGTACCCCTCGCGTTGGTGAAAATTAACAAGTATGTGCGGTGTCATGCAAAAATCAGAATGTACATAAAAACTTTAAATATCCTAACAAATTCAGGTTACATTCCAGAGATATGCTCTATCCTATGTGAAAGATTCGAGTCCATGTCCGTACAGTTATCGATGTGCGCCTTGGTACATTCACACAATCAAAGATGTAGTACATAAGTCCGAGGGGAGTCAGTCAGGAAATCAAAGCTCGAAGTGGCGAAAGCCGACATTCGGCCAAGGCAATACGCTCAAACCTGCCCTAGGGCTCGAAGATTCAAATACCTAAGGTTCGAAAGTCCATGCAAGTGCACCTCGAAAATTCGAACCACAGTCGCTCGAAAATTCGAACTCCTCAGGTTAGAAAATTCGAACCCCAATGGTTCAATGTTTCGAACCACCAGGGTTCGAAGGTTCGAACCCCCAAGGTTCGAGAATTTGAACCCCAGAGGGTTCGAAGGTTCGAGCCCCATCAGGTTCGAATTTCCGAACCTCACACATCAGGCTCGAGACATCGAGCCTCCTCCAACCGTCATACTTCGACCTCCCTTCTTCCTTTCCTCCTTCGACCAAGTCCACTACCTAAAAAGTTTAGTCAAAAGGGTCGAGTAACGAAGCTTTCTGAATAGTGGCAGCCAATAGCGTAAAATAGAAGGAGGAAGAAAAATGAGGGGGGAGGGGCCTATTTATAATAAAAAGGGAAAAAGTCCCTTCGCATTCCGATCCCAGGCTCGAAATTTTGAAACTACGGGCTCAAAAATTCGAACCGCCAGGGTTCAAAATTTCGAGCCTTGCAGTTCGAAGTTTCAAGCCACTACGGTTCGAAAATTCGAACCTGTGCGGTTCGAAATTTCAAACCCCAGTAGTTTGGAATTTCATGCCTAAAAAAAATCCTCTCGACCATCACGCTCGCGTACACCTACTTCCTGCAAGTGTCAAGTCGCCTAAAACGCGCGACGACGACACCATGCAAATACTTAGCAATGCGAATGCGACGCCAAACCAACAACGACTCGCTCACTTTTCCCCAACGAGTGAGCCCGCAAGCTAACATGTTTTTTCCTATAACTTGCAGGATAATCCGCAATCCAACTATCATCTCGACTTACATTCCAAAGCACATCATGTCAAGACAAGACATACTTTGGGAGGGCAAATGTTAACCAGCCTTTTGGTCTGGTTACTAAAAGTACTCAAGACACGCTCGACTCAACTCATCGCGTAAGGCCAGGGCCAAGGGCGAAACTTAGGAAGCACAGGAGGAAGACCAAAGAGAGATCGCGCTAACGAACCTCAACCACGTCCCTCGCCCAATACACTTCGCACCCAGCCAGGTGCGAAATTTCGTACCTGGTAGGTGCAAAATTTCGCACCTATCAGGTGTGAAATTTCGCACACTGCAAGTGCGAAATTTCACACCCCGACCCAGGTGCGAATTTCTGGTGGCCGACAGCTGGAGATGCGAATTTCCTGTAGATGGTCCTCATTTCTACCTACTCCTACCTAACCCATACCTAACCGCTTCCTATAAATACCCCATGTCCTCACACTTCAAAAGGGAGAGATTCTTGGGCTTTGAGACCACCATATAGCTTCATTAATGGCATCTCCTCTTTAAGGAAGAAGAAGGGCAAAATTGTCCATTTTACTATTTTTTGCAAATATGACTATTGTAACTTCATGTATCATAGTCAACAAATGTAATGAGAGGGTCTCAACCTTGTAATCTTTCAAGTGATCAATAAAATTCCAACAACTCTTCAAAGTGGACGTAGGCCCTCACTGAGGCCGAACCACTATAAATCTCTTGTGTTATTTACTACTTATGTTCTATTTTATGTTCTTGTCTATGCGACCATATTTATAATTCCTAGTAATTGGGAATCTTTGGTGTTTACAACATTTTTTGTCATCAACAGTACTTGTATTGCTGATAGGGTGATGATGAAATATACGGTGAGGTTAGCGGCACAAGTAGGTGGCCATGGGGAATGGACAGGGGTTGTTTACATTGTTCAAAGGGAAAGTTGCGGTAGAGTTTATTTCATGGAGCTATAGGCAAAATGGTAAGCAAATGGAAGTTGAAGTGGCTATGTAAATGGATGGCTATTGATATAAAACAAGGAAGAAGGCCGTGATGTATTATTAAGGTGAGGAAGTACATGGTTTTAACGTGAGTCGCATTTCGGTGTGAGGTGCTGTGGGAAATATAGGAGGAGAGAATCATGTGGGCAAGAAGTTGTGGCGGACCGTGAGTAGATGACTGGGCTTGGGCCTATTTAATAATAAAAAAATAGAGTAAGAAAATACGAAAGGAGGGTGTGAAGGAAACAAGTATTCGGTGGAGGAAGGTTCTAACAGACGTGTAAACATGGATGACATTAGGTTAATGAAAGCTGTTTAGGGAAGACGCGTTATTATCAGGTAATGACCTGGCTCTCACTAATCTAGGTAACCAAAGAATTAATAAAAAATATTAGTTTAAATTAATAATCGTAATAATATATAACTTTGTAATGACCGTAACCATTCCATACGATATCAGAATTCAGCAAAACGAGGAATGATGGAATCACATCGACAAAGGCTACGATGCATAGGAGTTGGTTCGAAATGGATTGAAGCTATTCGAGATTTCGTTTAATTTTAAATGTCTGTTTAAAATTAAACGAAACAACGTGGAAATCATCGATCGAAAACAAAGTGAGTTAATTCTCACACTTTTCTGGACTGCTATGATGTGTTAAATTCATATTAAAATATAATTCATCGTTAAGCATAGAAATTGGATGATTGGATGCCTTGGTTGCTTATTTAATGGTTATCGACAGTTATATTTTTCGTATTGGATGATTTTGATTTAAATAATTATTTCATAAAGTATTATAAAATATTATCGGTGATGCAAGGAAGAACAGCTTAAAGGGCTCCGACCGGAATCCTCAAAATATTTTATATATTGTTTATTTCTCCATATTATTCAGATATGAACTGTTCACCCCAAACAACGTTATATCCTGTTTGAATGCAGATGGATGATTATATACTGAATTGAATAGAAATTCAATGTTGATATGATGTTTTAAATCAATAAACGATATTGATTAAGTTTATTGGCAGCAATTGATCTGAAACGCAATTTTAAGAAAGTAGTTCCCTGTCAAGTGAATTGACATAATTTCAATTATCAAAATTTATTTTAATAATTGAAGTAAAGTTTTAAAATTGATTTCTTTTTTAAAAAAAAAGTTAAAAACTAAGACGATATTTATAAATGGTTTTATAAAAATAGTTATATAATATCCTACGATAATTTTAATAAGCGTAGAAGCTAGAATTTAACTTATGAGTTATTGTTTTGAAAGTAACTGTTTAATGTAAACAGTTAAGCAATATAATTAGATTAATATTATTAATCTAATAAGAGGCATAGTCGGATTCAGTTAATAAATAACTGAGGTTGTTGACGAAGTCGACTGTTTAATTAGAGTTGATAATTATATTAATCGTTTTTCAATTAATCTAATGAAAACGGTTTAACGAATAATTAATTCCTTTTTTAATCCTTATTAAATATTAATCATCTTTTTTTTAGTGATATTTAAAGTTGCTTATTTATTCATAAAGCACTAATGAAGTATTTATCGTTTAATAACGTCGACAAGCAATTAATTGAACTAGTTTTAATGAAGTAAACTATTCCATTTTAGTTGATAATAAAGTTAATTATTTTAGTTAATAATAATTAAAGCAATTAACTTCTTAAATGGAAGTAAATGAAGAAGTAATCGAGTTATAGAATGAATCATGTTAAAGAGCAATGTTGTACCAAAGTTGTAGACCAATTATGAAGATAATATTTCATTTTTAAGTAGTTGTTACTTAATAATTGAATTAAGTATAAGCAAGGGAATCGAAAGAGATTTTCGAAATGGAGGGGATAATAATATCCAAGTTAGATAGGGAACTTTATGAAGAGACCAATAATGCAAATGTTTTAAAAAATTGTTTTACTTAATTATTTAAGTAAATTAAAATGAAATATGGATTCAAAAAGGAAATGTTAAATGGATTCTGTATGACGTTTTGAACTCCAAATTGAAGAGGAGATTGGTAAAATGAATACCAAGTTTAAATAGGGTTTTAAGTTTAAGTAGAACTTAACTGAAAAATGTTAAGGTGAAGTCATACGGAAACCAATACACCATTTGCGATTAAATGATACTTAATAGTTGGATTGAGTACAAGCAAAGAGAATGGAAGAAGTTTTCAAATATAAAGGACATGAAATAAAAGATTTTTGATAAGATTTATGTTTACTTGTTTATTGAAATTAATAAACAAAGGTAGAATTGAAATGTGATTTCAAAGAAGGAAGATTAATGTATTAATGTAAAGGTAGAAACTTAGTAAAGGGGTTTTAAAGATAAGTCCAAACAATAATGAGTTATATTACAGAAGTTTAAAACCAAGGAGTTTGCGTAGTTATTTTGCTTGAATAAAAGTAAAATAGATGTGTTTGAAAAATAAATACGCCAATGGAAAGAAATGGTTATTAAAACCAAGATACGAATAAAATGGTAAACTGGTTTGATAGAAAATATAATGATAAATTGGGTATTTCAAACTTTTATCTATTCTGATATAAGAACGGTGTCGGTCAAGGTCTGAGAGGTAATTAAAATACCCCAACTTGAACGGCTTCACTATTATCAAGGGATGATATTAGCTTGTAACGGTAAGGGTGTTGAAAATTGGTTTATTACAAGATAACATTGCAACGTTATTGGCAAGACTCGGAATGTGATTGAAATAGTAAGTTTCAAAGTAAACGATGACTAATTTAACAGGGTTTAACTCAAGTTTGAATCATGAATTTGTTATTATCTTGAGTTAAGAATATATGGCGATCTTCGCAAGATAAAGGTAATGTATGCGATTTGGCGAATATATAGGGGTGTTTTGAAATAAAGGAATGAAAGGAGATTGGTAAATAAAGATATATTATCGTTTCGAATGTAACAACTAAATGAGATGTTAGTAATAAGAAATTGGAATGGAAATAGAAACGAAAGCGAAATGAAATCGGTTGAACTAATTAAAATAAGAAGCCGATCTAAATTTGTGTATTTTAAAAAAATAAATGGAGTTGGATTAAGTTATATTCGGAAAAGGTTTAAAGTAAGTTTTTATATAATCTTTGATTTATATTTGAATCAATGGTTTATTTAAAATGTTAAAAAGATATGCTGCATATGATAAGGGATATGATGTAGTTTTAAAGAAATTAGAACCTATTTTACGTTGGTTGAGTTGAGTAACTTTCGAGGTGTCAATCTGATGTTGGTTTCGGCCTTCGGGGTTGATATTTAGATATTTATTCACTTACTAATTTACAATATGAGCTAATGAAGTAAAAATGAAATGATAATTGAACATTCTTATATTATATGAGAAAAGGGAAACATTTTCCAAATATTAAAGATATTGATGTTTAAATTTACCATTCATTAATTATCAAAGAGGCCAAGTGACACTAAACCAGTACATGTATTTTATTTTGATGGTTGAATGTTTGTTTATTTGATAGTTAAATAATCGACTATCAAATCTGGCCAATTATCGATTGTTGGTACGGAAAGACCGGGATCGAATCTATATTCGAAAACCATTTCGACCAGCAAATATGTAATCGTGGAAAAGATCAGATGACGATCGAGATGGAGCATTTGAAGACCATAGATCTTCATAAAACGGAAGTGTTGCTTTTAATCTCTGGTTAGCTTCTAGAGATAAACTGTGATTATGTCGTGGATGGAGTCAATGGATTGCAAGGACTTCTCACTATTGATCCTTGGGGTGATTCCTATAAGGATGCGGTAGGAGAGTGCCTTCGGTTCATCCTGTTCCTGGATGACATGTATGGACGATGTGGCGGGCAAAGAAAATGGTCGCCAGATGTTCAAAAGATTATAACCTCAAGCCTCGCAACTGGAAAATGACAAAAATCGGGCCGGCATCATGGCTATGTGGGTCATTCCCATTAGGGTGTATTGTCACCATCAAGGGAATATTTATTTTGTTACTTATTTTCCATTCTGTATCTCCCGGGAACGGTTATGTTGCTAGCAACTGTAGGTGATGATATATTCGATACACTCAGGAGAAATGAGTGGTCGGTCATGTGTGGTCGAGTTGCAAGATGTTCTTGTTGAACCCAGTGTATTCCTCTCTAGAGATACACTATCGGCAGGTGGTTCCATACCTTGTCGTAGTCGGAACTCAATCTCCAATAAGCAATGCGGTTTTGATTGTATACTATATATGTGGAGCGTGAGATGCAAGCGTTCTGCTAGATTAATATTTATTTGTATTTAGACATTATTATAATATCAGATAAGATATGATTTCAAAATATTTTGGGTTATAGTAAGGTAAAAACCGTCCGTGTTTATGTGTGGGTTGGTCTTACTATTATCCTTTTCTTCCGAAAGGATTTTCAAAGTTAAACAAGTTTTGTGCTATGAATTTATCACTGAAAGTAATCCAGACTGATCCGGGTGAATTTTGTTTTAAATCAAATGTGCTCGAGTCAGACCGAGTATGTTTATAGGTTAGGTTCCACTTGGAGTTCAGAAGATGGAAGCAGGAGGCTTCACCGCTAGTATATAGAGTTTATTTCCGCTGTGTCTGATATATGATGTACTCTGATGATTAGTATATATATACAGTTCTTTTTATATAAAGAAATTTGATCTATTATATTTTATTCGTTCCACTGTGAGATTCTGATGTGTTCTTCTTCTTATTCTTCTATTCTAACATTTCTTTTTCTTACCTCACCCTCTAATTTCTTTCTCATAATGTGCCGGTATTTTCGGTGCTTGAATGTCGACATGGTGTTTTTGTGTCGATTTTCAGGGTCGAAAATTTCCGGGCCGTTACAGTGGTATCAGAGCTATTGGTTAAGTAGTAACCTTGGCTCTGTGGCGTAACTCGATAGAGAAGGGGTTAGTAATACCTTAGATTGAGTATGAGTGTATATATACAAGAGCGCGTATTTGTAATTTGATATAAAAAAAAATTAAACTGTTTTGACCAGTGTATTTTGTAAAAGTAACTATTTCTTCAAATTATTATAATACTAATCGACTAATGTCTATTTGAATTAGAATTTTGAATGGATTATAAAATTGAAATGATATAACCAGATGGGAATTTCAAATATGAAAATTGAAAATAAAAAATTCAATGTAAAGTTTAATTTGGAATCAAAATGAATATTAAAGTTAAATATGAATCAGAATGATTTGGTTTGTTGATTGTGCCTTGTTTGACTGAATGATTGAGGGCATGAGTATAGATTTAAACATTCATTGAAACCAATTTGGAACGACAAAGTTGAACATATTGAAACTAATTCAAGTCTAATGGCCCTAAATGAATGAATCGAAATGGAATTGAAATGGTTAAAAACCAATTGGTTAATGAAATATAGAAGTATGACCTAGCCTAGTTAAGAGGAATTGAATAAGATAAATTTGGGATTTGGAAATCGAATGGATAATGGAAATAAATCGAATATTAATCGATTAATGCAGAACCAGTGAGTATAATGTTGAATATAATTCAAATGATCTGGTTGTTTGTTATTTGGAGGTTGGATTTATTAAATAACCATCGAATAGGGCACTAAAGAAGTTGAATGAAATGGGAAGCCAGAAAATCAATCCCAGTATAACGGATTGGGAATAACATCGGTTATGAGATGAAACCAAATGAACTAATTCTATATTAATTACTTGTGATAAAAATTGAGCTAAGTGCAAATTGCAGAAGAACATGGGGGTTGATCTGGTTATAGATGTTGAAGTACAGATTGGAAGGTAAAGAGCAGTTAGTTGATTGCTTTGAAATTGGAATCGAGTTGCCCGATAGGTAAACCTTAATATTATTAAGTGAAGTAATTGATTTTATACTTCTAAGTGGGATGGCCTACATCTTTTCAATGTGCTGTAACTGTCTATCGAAAGAAATTTCACTTCCATCCTATATTTTTTTACGTTGGGATATCCTAACCCCAAATAGTAGTACAGATTTCAATGTTTTTATTTGCAACTATACTAATTGACAAAAATGAATGTTTTTGTTCAACTAAACTATAATGACAAAAATGAACATTTCTGTTAAACTAAACTATATTGACAAAAATGAATATTTCTGTTAAACTAAACTATAATGACAAAAATGAATATTTTTGTTAAACTAAACTATAATGACAAAAATGAATATTTTTGTTAAACTATGCTATAATGACAAAATGTATATTTTTGTTAAACTAAATTATAATGACAAAATTGAATATTTTTGTTAAACTAAACCATATTGACAAAAATGAATATTTTTAATTCTTTCTACATATACGATAAAAATTGTTAAACATGACAGTTATAATTTAACAATTCTAATTTGTTAAACCTGACAGTTATAATTTAATAATTCTAATTTGTCAAATATGACAATTTCAATAAAATGATATTTTTAGCTAACATAACATTTCTGTGTTCTCTAATGATTGTCCAGAGTAATTCTTTGATGAAGTTAAAAAAGATGAAACAAATGGCCATAATACTATCTAATGCCAGCGCCAATTTTGTGAACCCTTCTTTCCTCTGTGTCCAACGAGTACATGCTCTAACCAAATCTTGTCATGCACCACCCATTATAATATACATATATGGCCTACACCCTAAGCCAATAATGAAAATACACTACATGACAATTTTTAATTCCCATGCCTACCTCATTTCTTTGTGCATACAGCCTACATCTTTTCAATGTGTTGTAACTGTCTGTCGAAAGGAAATTTCATTGCCATCCTATATTTTTTACGTTGGGATATCCTAACCCCAAACTGTAGCACAGGCTACACTGCCATGTGAAATCTTAGGAGAGATAGGATACTTAGACACCAGAACCAAGACTATGCTTAGTAATAGATAATTATATGAGATGACCCCTCCAATTTGAAATGGAGCAACATAAGGGATACGCAGCAACATTCCCTTTCTGAGGAATAAATGAAAATCACTAACTGGTCTAGTTGCTAGCATCGTTCCATTTTCCATACCCTTCCAGCCTTAAGTTATATCTCGCTTCTATTGCATCGTGCCTACACCCTAAATTGCAGAATCCTACCCAACTATTGAAAGGGAGAACGAAAAGAAGTTTCAATACTCCCTTACCTGTAAACGTACTACATTGAAATCCTATTACCATCTACACTAACACAGGAAGCTACGGTCTACCAAGCCTGAACACTGAAATGAAAACCCGAAAAGAAAGCTCACTGAAGCTCTACCCCCCTTATGCACCAATGGCTACCCAAAGTAGGAAAATACGTGACCCTTATCCCTTCAGTTCGCATGTATATGTATAGCCCGCCAATTCTTTGTTTAGACAAACCGAAACAAATGTACTTCTACCATTAAATTGATTACAGCAAGCTACTCAAACCAGAGAAAACATGCAACACTGGTAAACGCTATGCATGAGGGATCCAGCGAGGTAGCGACCTAAAGTTCACCGGTAAGGGAGCAGCGAGAATGGAACTATCGAGAAAAAATGACGTGTAGTTTTGAGGCGTGTGTGTTCCTGGGAAGATGTAATCTTTGTATGGAACTGGAAGAAGCATGGTTGAAGAATTATGGAATGTGCGCGCGGAGGCCTGACTTGGACTGGGAAGGACGTGATGTAGGCAGTGTTATGGGGGTAAAATGCTACAGGAATGTTGGGTGGAAGAGGATTTGGGATGAAGTGTTGAAGCCAGGGTGGTTATGTGGAAGAATACGGTGGAGGATTTATATGAGTGACGGTGAGATGGAGAAGTATGGAAATGTTTGCATGGCGGATGGGGTGTGTGAGGATGGATCGAGTGAAGTGTTGTTTTCCTTCGGTCTTTCTACATGACGTGAAGTATTGTTCTCATGGGTGGCTTACGAGGTGACATGATCTTTTTGGACGCAAGGACTAGTAGTGGGTACTTGTATCACTGGTGGGGTGATGGTGAAATATACGGTGAGGTTGGTGGTAGAAGTGGGTGGCCATGAGGAAGGGACAGGGGCTGTTTACGTTGTTCAAAGGGAAAGTTGCGGTAGAGTTTATTTCATGGAGCTACAGGCAAACTGGTAAGCAAATGGAAGTAGAATTGGCTGTGTAAATGGATGGCTACCGACATAAAACAAGGAAGAAGGCCGTGGTGTGTTATTAAGGTGAGGAAGTATACGGTTTTAACGTGAGTGGCATTTCGGTGTGAGGTGCTGTGGGAAATATAGGAGGAGAGAATCACGTGGGGAGGAAGTTGTGGCGGACCGTGAGTGAATGGCTGGGCTTGGGCCTATTTAATAATAATAAAAAACAGAGTAAGAAAATACGAAAGGAAGGGGTGAAGGAAACAAGTATTCGATGGAGGAAGGTTCTAGTAAGCGTGTAAACATGGATGACATTGGGTTACTGAAAGTTGTTTGGGGAAGACGCGTTATTATCAGGAAATGGCCTGGCTCTCACTAATCTAGGTAACCAAAGAATTATTAATAAATTATTAGTTTAAATTAATAATCGTAATAATATATATCTTTGTAATGACCATAACCATTCCATATGATATCATAATTCAGCAAAATGAGGAATGATGGAATCACATCGACAAAGGCTACGATGCATAGGAGCAGGTTCGGAATGGATTGAAACTATTCGGGATTTCTTTTAATTTTAAATGTCTATTTAAAATTAAATGAAACAACGTGGAAATCATTGATCAAATACAAAGTGAGTTAATTCTCATACTTTTTTGGACTGCTATGATGTGTTAAATTCAAATTAAAATATAGTTCATCGTTAATCATAGAAATTGGATGATTGGATGCCTTGGTTGCTTATTTAATGGTTGTCGACAATTATATTCGTCGTATTGGATGATTTTGATTTAAATAATTATTTCATAAATTATTATCAAATATTATCGGTGATGCAGGGAAGAACAACTTGGAGGGATCCGATCGGATTCCTTAAAATATTTTATATGTTGTTTATTTCTCCATATTATTCAGATATGAACTGTTCACCCCAAAGAACGCTATATCCTGTTTGAATGCTGATGGATGATTACATACTGAATTGAATAGAAATTCAACGTTGATATGATGTTTTAAATCAATAAACGATATTGATTAAGTTTATTGGCAGCAATTGATCTGAAACGCTATTTTAAGACAGTAGTTTTCCGTCAAGTGAATTGACGTAATTTCAATTATAAAAATTTATTTTTATAATTGAAGTAAAGTTTTAAAATTGATTTCTTTTTAAAATAAAAGTTAAAAACTAAGATGATATTTATAAATGATTTATAAAAAAAGCTATATAATATCCTACAGCAATTTTAATAAGCGTAGAAGCTAGAATTTAACTTACGAGTTATTGTTTTGAAAATAATTGTTTAATGTAAACAGTTAAGCAATATAATTAGATTAATACTATTAATCTAATAAGAGGAGTAGTCGGATTCAGTTAATAAATAATTGTGGTTGTTGATGAAGTCGACTATTTAATTATAGTTGACAATTATATTAATCGTTCTTCGATTAATCTAATGAAAACGGTTTAACGAATAATTAATTTCTTTTTTAATCCTTCTTAAATATTAATAATCTTTTTGTTTAGTGATATTTAAAGTTGCTTATTGATTCGTAAAGCATTAGTGAAGTATTTATCATTTAATAACGTCGATAAGCAATTAATTGATCTAATTTTAATGAAGTAAACTA
The DNA here is from genome assembly GCA_030737875.1 of Allium sativum. Lineage (NCBI taxonomy): Eukaryota > Viridiplantae > Streptophyta > Magnoliopsida > Asparagales > Amaryllidaceae > Allium > Allium sativum. The sequence continues at coordinate 874,660,856 of CM060919.1, read as the reverse complement.
TTCATTTTAGTTGATAATAAAGTTAATTATTGTAGTTAATAATAATTAAAGCAATTAACTTCTTAAATGGAAGTAAATGAAGAAGTAATCGAGTTTTAGAATGAATCATGTTAAAGAGTAATGTTGTACCAAAGTTGTAGACCAATTATGAAGATAATATGTCGTTTTTAAGTACTTGTTATTTAATAATTGAATTAAGTATAAGCAAGGGAATCGAAAGAGATTTTCGAAACGGAGTGAATAATAATATCAAAGTTAGACAAGGAAGTTTATGAAGAGACCAATAATGCAAATGTTTTAAATTCATTGTTTTACTTAATTATTTAATTAAGCAAATTAAAATGAAATATGTATTCAAAGAGGAAATGTTAAATGGATTCTGTATGACGATTTGAACTCCAAATTGAAGAGAAGATTGGTAAAATGAATACCAAGTTTAAATAGGGTTTTAAGTTTAAGTAGAACTCAACTGAAAAATGTTAAGGCGAAGTCATACGGAAACTAATACACCATTTGCGATTAAATGATACTTAATAGTTGGATTGAGTACAAGCAAAGAGAATGGAAGAAGTTTTCAAATATAAAGGACATGAAATAAAAGATTTTTGATAAGATTTATGTTTACTTAATTATTGAAATTAGTAAACAAAGGTAGAATTGAAATGTGATTTCATAGAAGGAAGATTAATGTATTAATGTAAAGGTAGAAACTTAGTAAAGGGGTTTTAAAGATAAGTCCAAACAATAATGAGTTATATTACAGAAGTTTAAAACCAAGGAGTTTGCGTTAGTTAGTTTGCTTGAATAAAAGTAAAAGAGATGTGTTTGAAAATAAATAGGCCAATGGAAAGAAATGGTTATTAAAACCAAGATACGAATGAAATGGTAAACTGGTTTTCTAGGAAATATAATGATAAGTTAGGTGTTTCAAACTTTTATCTATTCTAAGATAAGAACGATGTCGGTCAAGGTCTGAGAGGTAATTAAAATACCCCAACTTGAACGGCTACACTATTATCTAGGGATGATATTCGCTTGTAACGGTAAGGGTCTTGAAAATTGGTTTATTACAAGATAACATTGCAACGTTATTGGCAAGATTCAGAATGTGATTGAAATAGTAAGTTTCAAAGTAAACGATGAATAATTTAACTGGGTTTAACTCAAGTTTGAATCATGAATTTGTTATTATCTTGAGTTAAGAATATAGGGCGATCTTCGCAAGATAAAGGTAATGTATGAGATTTGGCGAATATATAGGGATGTTTTGGAATAAAGGAATGAAAGGAGATTGGTAAATAAAGATATATTACCGTTTCCAATGTAACGACTAAATGAGATGTTAGTAATAAAAAATTGAAACGGAAATAGAAACCAAAACGAAATGAAATAGTTGAACTAATTAAAATAAGAAGCCAATCTAAATTTGTGTATTTTAAAACAAGAAATGGAGTTGGACTAAGAAATAATCGAAAAAGGTTTAAAGTAAGTTTTTAATTAAGTTTTTCTATAATCTTTGATTTATATTTGAATCAATGGTTTATTTAAAATGTTAAAAAGATATAATGAATATGATAAGGGACATGATGTAGTTTTAAATAAATTAGAACCTATTATACGTTGGTTGAGTTGAGTAACTTTCGAGGTGTCAATCTGATGTTGGTTTCGGCCTTCGGGGTTGATATTTAGATATTTATTCACTTACTAATTTACAATAGGTTCTAATGAAGTAAAAATGAAATGATAATTGAACATTCTTATATTATATGAGAAAAGGGAAACGTTTTCCAAATATTAAAGATATTGAAGTTTTAATTAACCATTCATTAATTATCAAAGAGGCCAAGTGACACTAATCCAGTACATATATATTATTTTGATGGCTTAATTTTTGTTTATTTGATAGTTAAATAGCCGACTATCAAATCTGGCCAATTATCGATTGTTGGTACGGAAAGACCGGGATCAAATCTATATTCGAAAACCATTTCGACCAGCCAATACGTAATCGTGGAAAAGATCAGACGACGATCGAGATGGAGTATTTGAAGACCATAGATCTTCATAAAACGGAAGTATTGCTTAAAATCTCTGGTTAGCTCCCAGAGATAAACTGTGATTCTGTCGTGGTTGGAGTCTATGGATTGCGAGGACTGCTCGCTATTGATCCTTGGGGTGATTCCTATAAGGATGCGGTAGGATAGTGCCTTCGGTTCATCTTATTCCTGGATGATGTGTATGGACGATTTGGCGTGCAAAGCAAATGGTGGCCAGATGTTCAAAAGATTATAACCTCAAGCCTCGCAATTGGGAAATGGCAAAAATCGGACCGACAACATGGCTATGTGGGTCATTCCCATTAGGGTGTATTGTCACCATCTAGAGAATATTTATTTTGTTACTTCTTTTCCATTTTGTATCTCCCGGGAACGATTATGTTGCTAGCAACCGTAGGTGACAATATATTCGATACACTCAAGAGAAATGAGTGGTCGGTCATGTGTGGCCGGGTTGCAAGACGTTCTTGTTGAACCCAGTGTATTCCTCTCAAGAGACACTATCAGCAGGTGGTTCCATACCTTGTCATAGTCGGAATTCAATCTCCAATAAGCATTGCGGTTTTGATTGTATACTATATATGTGGAGCGTGAGATGCAAGCGTTCTGCTAGATTATATTTATTTGTATTTAGACATTATTACAATATCAGATATGATTTCAAAATATTTTGGGTTATAGTAAGGTAAAAACGTTCATGTTTATGTATGGGCTGGTCATACTATTATCCTTTTCTTTCAAAAGGATTTTCAAAGTTAAACAATTTTTGTGCTATGAATTTATCACTGAAAGTATTCCAGACTGATCCGGGTGAATTTTGTTTTAAACCAAATGTGCTTGGGTCAGACCGAGTATGTTTATAGGTTAGGTTCCGCTCGGAGTTCAGGAGATGGAAGCAGGAGGCTTCACCGCTAGTATATAGAGTTTATTTCCGCTGTGTCTGATATATGATGTACTCTGATGACTGGTATGTATATACAATTCTTTTTGTATAAAGAAATTTGATCTATTAAATTTTATTCGTTCCGTTGTGAGATTCTGATGTGTTCTTCTTCTTATTCTTCTATTCTAACATTTCTTTCTTTTCTTACCTCACCCTCTAATTTCTTTCTCATAATGTGCCGTATTTTCGGTGCTTGAATGTCAACATGGTGTTTTTGTGTCCATTTTCGGGGTCGAAAATTTCCGGGCCATTACACTACAAAAGGGTAGGACACCGCACATGGAATACTACGAAATGAATTATAGTCCTAATCTATACTAAAAGCTTGGCTAACAAACGACTCGACCGGTAATAATTACAAGTGAAGGATAACAACGAATATAAAATAGTAAACACATGTGTTATCCTTCCAAGTTATTACACATATACTATTCCAGTTATGTTCTGTGTTTATTGTATTTTGTTCCAAACCTCTTCTTTGATACCAAATGTGACATCCTACCCTAAGACTCACCCTAATAAAGAGCATTAATGAATAATGTCGTCTATTAGTGTGGAGAATAGGGCTAGTTAGGGGCTACCATCCGTCCTTCCATATCGGAGTAGTATTGAATACGTCGATTAGTTGAATGAAATTTTCTTTTCTTACTTCAAGTGGATCGACATACTCAATGCATCTAAAATAAAATTACAATGGTTGAGGATTAAATTTAGGACAACATGCAACTTGTCATAGTTAACCGACCACAAAACAGTTATATATAGGTACAATCAAAGAAATACAATATATATATATATATATATATATGTATATACATATATGTGTGTGTGTTTGTGCCACAAACCTGAATGGTTATACAAGAAATACAACAACCACCAAAAGAATAGATGTATAATGAACCAAATTGACAAATACAACTAAGAAATGGCCTTGGGAGATATTCCATAGGTGAGACTGCTAAACCCACGCAACTGGCCAGCTAAACCTGAAACAACTCAGTTTGACCCGAGTATTAACATATGTGGGTCAGTCTAGTTTACAAAATAGTTAGATTACAATAGGAGAAATATAAAGTTATGGATAAAAATTAATTTTATCACAAAAAGAATTATATGAGACTAAGACAACATTTGATTCAAAAGATTCTTAAGGATTAATAGTGTACTACATTCCAAGAACGACATTGGGAATCATCAAGTGGGGTTTTTAACTTCATTAATGAGGTGTTGATCTTCAAGCTAAGCTCATAAGTATAACATCAAGAAATGTCATCAAACTCCAATAAAAAATATAAAAACTTTCTAAGGAGTTTATTCGATCAAAAGTGGTCATTATACTAAAATGCATACCTATAACACTAAGTCCATAGCTGAATTTAGATTCAACAAATCAATTCTAAATAGGACCCAAAAAAATCAAATAAAAACAATTCAACAAACCATCAAACAAGGGTCCAAAACTGCAAAGTCAACAGTACCATCAAAACATTAGTTTAGATTCAAATCTCCAAAGTAAATATTACCATATGATCAAAATCATCAAACATCAATATTTGAATTCAAAACAATACGTACATCAATAATAATTCGAATTCAAAACATCAAATATTGCACATGTAAATAGCTCTTCCACGAGATGAGTGGGATTTACTACATCCTATCTTGGTCGAGTACAACTTTACTACGACTCATCTCGGTCGAGTATAATATTACTACGACCTGTCTCGGTCCAGTATGGCTTCACCACAACCTGCCTCGGTCGGGTGGACCTTCAACAAACAACGAACAACAAACCGCTTTCTATGTATATTTATATATATACAGGACTGCAGCCGTTGGTACTAGAAATGACAACAGGATGTGTCACAGAATTATGGATGGTAACCCGACATGGTAACTATGTGTTTGATACCATATGTTCTGACTAGTGGTTTACAATTCATTCATCCATTCCACACTGGAAAACATCAGAACATTAAATCAGCAGAAACATCAATTTATCAGAAACAATAATCATCTGCTTCGATTAGACGGCTTTGTAATTAACCGATAAAATATATCTTCGTGTCCTATACTACAAGATTTATTATACCGTTTAACCAAAAACGCGCCTTCTCGAAGGGTACAGAAAAGCAAGGATTTACATATATAGAAAATATATTTAGTTTTACGAAAACGGTTTCTAAAACAATTTTAAAACCCTCTGATTTTTTCTTCAAAAACCTTTATAGTTCCCAAAGTTATATTATTGCTTTGGGACAATTTGTCAATAAAAATCCAAATTAAGAAATCCATTTCACCTCAAAGGTATAATTAAATGATATTTATATACGTTTAGAAAAATGGGTTTAAATCGTGCCTGTGTAAGAAACGTCATCAAAAACCATCATAAAACTCAACGAAAAACTCATCCAAATTCATTGAGAATGGGCAAGGATTGAATCTAATGTAAGCATACATATAACTTGCCATGTCGTACTTAAACAACATGAATTAATTAAATAAAATCATCGGAAAACAATGGCAACAAGTAAGCGGAAAATAGGCAGAACAATCAACAGGAAACAAGAATGCTTCCTGCGCAAATCAACACTGCCCTGGTCAACCTGGTAGGCGACCTTGTGCTTCGAGGCGGTTGACCCAGGGGTCGACCCCTCTGAGACCTATGTTGACCCCTAGGTCGACCCAGCATATACAAAATACAACTAGTGCTGTTTTGACTTCTAATTTCTGATCAAATTTTGAAACATTCAAGCCTCAATATATAAAATGCAAAGGAGTTAACAACAAGTATACAACCATGACATTAAACTGGAACTAAGATTGCCCAAAACCAACTAGAATTTAAGGAGATAAGTGGTCTCAAAGATGTAACCAAAAATGATTTTACTGCTAAGAATTTACTATGACTTCTCAAGTCATAGTAAATGATTTTTAATAGTAAAAGGGACTCAAATCCAATGAGGAGTAAACTCCAAAAACTTATAAACTAGAAGGGTGTGAGTGAACACTCACCTTACTTAGATTATTGGCTAATTTATCATGTTACTGAGCTTGCAAGAGATGAAATTCGCATCTGAAGCCTTATAAACCAAAGAATATAGGCATGCAACTCTTGAGAATTACCTGATAGTAACCTAGTTCTTCAAATCCAAGATTTGCTTAAAGACAGGACTTGCATGAGTTGGATTGTTGTTGAGTAGCTACTCTTTTCTCTTTAAAAATCTCAATTTTCAAAGAGGTTTCATGATTTTAAATAAAAAGGAGAAGAGGCCGTTAGTTTATTTTTACTGTAGTCGGTTTAGCCTAGATACCCAAAACTCCGGGTTGTTACAAAGAATTTAATCATGAATGAAATTTGAATCAATGAAGGTCCGAGGAGCAACAGTCGAAAACACAACTTTAATCACCGACCCTGTATAACTCGAAGATGACAAGCGGGTCAACATTCAACCAAATGTGATCCAAAAGAGAAAGAAAAAGGAGTGCACACACTAATTCGCTGCCTTTTGATCGACCAACATCTATTGATTTGCGATCTAGTCCCCTCTCTATGGATGAGCGATCTAGTCCCCTCACTATGGACTTGGTCGCTTTGTCTTCCTCAACTTTTTATCGGATTTCCATGCCGATCCAAATTGATCTCAGCCTATAAATACTAGTTTCTTGGAGAGATTTGCGACTTTCAGTTCTTCACAAATTCAGCCGTAACATTATACTCTAGATCTTTTAAGATTTTGTGATCTTAAAAATCATCAATAAAAAGATAAAACAATCAAAGTGAACGTAGGCCACTTAATATCAAACTATTAAAAATCCCGATATTCTTTTTTTCTATTTTTTTTTGTATTTTCCTCTGTTTTTATTTAAATTTCTTCATTTAATTCTCTTTATAATCGCTTCTGGGTGTTTCTACTGATTTCGTTGCAAACACATGCCAGCTTCAAAAGTATCCATTATCAGTTTGTTATCTTGCAATAATAAAATATTTATTTCTGAATCATTAAAGCATAGATATTTTTTACAAAAATATGTTGTTAGAATAACAAATATGTATTGTACAGAGAGAAAAAATTCACTTAAGGAAATGACACATCTTTTTTCATGAAATTTGCTTTTGGCAAATGTGAAAGTGGATTTAACAGAAATGCGTTTGAAAAAAAATCTTGAATGTAGGTTTTAGCTTAAAGTTATACGATCACAACTAAAGAAATTTCCTAAGTAACAAGCATAACTCCTATATTCATTCAACACATTTAGAAGAATTAAATCAAAAGGGAAGATCTGTGGAATATAAAATAAGACATAAAAAGCACTGACCATTGAATATTTTGTCATTACATAACAAAATTCAAAAGGGAGTTTAATAGTCAAAGATCGCTCATATATCTCAATTTATGTCTATTTTTTTGTCTAAACAGATTATGCACTTCACAGATATATTCAAAATTTATATATTAGTTCAAACAAAGATTTAACTACACATATTTTATCAATTTATATAAGAGAGAGAGAGAGCATTTCATCACACAACCCTACAAAGTACATATGTCTAAAATTAAGTAATAAATATGAATCGATGAAGAATATTCTTTTTATTTTGTAGAAAATTCATTTTTTGTGACCGCAAATTAATTAAAAACAAACACATTTCATCACCTTTCAAACAGAGAAGTTGATAATATTAGTAGATAGAAAAATCCAACTCATAGTCAAGAATAAGAAAATACAAGTAAAAATTCCCATAGATTGCACGGAATTGTTGCCTAAAAAGAAGAAATGATAGAGTGAGCTTTTCCAAATTATTCCTCTAAAATACTGCATTCAAATATGTTTCTCCCATGTTACATTCACACATTTCCTTTTAAAATTGTCTTTCTTAATCATTTCATTTGTAAGGTTTGAAATTCAAAGAGCATGCCTTATTCTGTCAACCTTGTTCCGGCTGCACGATATCTCGCTTTTCCATTTCCTTTTTTTTACCAGATGAAACTCCTAGATAAATACAACACCATGATGTTAATGATTCAAAAACCTCAAATGAAACAGAAGGTGGAGGAGTTCAAATGAAACGACCCGAACTTTCCCTTACGGGAAAGCCCGGATTTAGTTGAGAACAAGACAAATCATAACACAAACAGAAGAACATTTCATTGCTTATTACAACAATTACATCAGAGAACAAGAATATAACAGAGAATGAATAAATATTATATATTAGAAAAATATCAGAGATTTAAATTACTAAGCAGCGGAAAAATAATACATAACGCAACTATAAGAAATACATGGATATAAAGCGTTTCGAATATAGCTCCAGCTGTAAATCCAGGGTCCTGGAAAAGAAATATCTGCAAAACAAAAACCCCTAGCTGCCCGTGTGGAAAATAAGGGCACCCAGAGTTTAGGTTAAAACAATAAACTCCAGGTCAGTCATGTGACTGGCATGAGAACTAGAACAGTTATTTAAAACTTTACTTTAGAAATAAAGTAAATCAAGGGACCATGCCGTATAATATGGAACGGGTTTCCTCCCAAGAATACCAGTGCATAAAACAAACAGCGCAATGCTTTTTGGAAAAATGAAGCTATTATAAGACCTAGGTCCCATCACACAATGCAACGCAAGCCGGAGGATAGGGTTTTCCCTTATAATAGCCAAACATGCTTGGTACGTTTAAAAACAAATCATTTGTTTTATTATTACTATAAGAGAAGAAATCAACTTCAAATATAAATGTATCAATCATAGACGGCATGGGTATCATATATCATGTCGCCATACTAGGTTTTACAATCAAAACTGAAATGTCACGTACTGGATATTGGATTCCATCTATGAGTCGAGGCCAGGGATGGCTCCTCACCGCTTCGAGACACTCTACCAAATGTCTCAGGATTCCCCACAGTGAACCCTGGGAACAGAAGGGTCGGTCCGCACTTACGTTTGTGGATTAGTATTCCTGAACACACGTTTCTCGAACCTATTGGACCTATATCCATCGGCTCCGTAGTAACCGATATATCCGAGGCGCCTCGGAATCCATCATCCACATAGGTAAAAATAAATATAAATGTCTGGGCTCCATACCATGACACCACCCATAGGTAGAAAGAAACGTCATGTTCTCCCAACGATCCCTCAACCCGTTTTTGGCTCATACAGAGGTGTGAGGCTCACGAATTAACGCTATACACAAAGCTATGCTATTTAAAGCCGTGCTTTGATCATCAACCCCAAGACTCTTCTTTTCAACAGAAGCCTTGATCATCTGCATCTCAGCATGCCACATAGGCAATTCACGCCATGCGACTGATTTCTATCGATATATAACCTCTGAGCTCGTACATCTCAGAGAAGGGTGTTAAGCAAGAGAATAAATTCTCCGCCACCAAACAGATATATACTTAATGAGATCAATCAACACAGAAAAAATTCCAATGTCAGACACACATCCATTTACAAGTTCGTTCTGGGTTTGAACGAAACCGAAGGCACCTTATTCCTCGTCCTATATGTCCAATACAGGAGAGAGGTCCTCGCATATCCGGTCGATCTCCAAGTACGTCTGGACAATCACCACTTATTACCTTATCTTGGGTCTACAGGCTAATCAAGACATCAATAATCATCCAAACGATGTGAAGACTTCCGGTCTTCAACCACCATCTTCATTGTCGACTTATCGTCGAATCAGTTATTCTTTAATCTTCCTTTGGATATCATTTCAAACCAAATTTAAGGTTTATCCAAACTAGTCTGGATTAGCGCATGTTACCGAAGTAATCATTTGTTTAATTTCTCAATCCCAACTTATTCATCCCATGGAGCAAAACTGGTAATACTCCATACCTACCACCATGGTGTTATTGGTAAATTTAATTACCATTTCACGTTCAAATCTAATTAAAGATTTAGCTGTCGCCTGGAGTAAAACTGGTAGTACTCCATTCTCGATCATTTCCCGAATTTGATAATTTAAATTATCACATTCACATTTCAATCTAATTGAAGATTCATTAAAACCCTAATTCAGTTTTAATCTTCCCAAAAATCAATATTAATGATTATTCAAATCTAGGAAATAAATCCTGTCTTTACTAGGTTAAAGAACTAAAGTCATTTAAAACACAGTTCACGATAAACCCAAAATCACATTCCATTAATTATGAAATCTTCACGGAAAACAGATCAATATATAATCGATATCATTTTTCGTATTCGACTGATAATATAAATGGAATAACGGCAAAGCCTTTTAAATTCCATATATAGTAACAGTCTTCCTCTACAGAAGATCACTTCGATTATTATCAAATCGAATTACATTCCATTTCAATTAAATATTAATTAATTGGAAAACTTTACTTTGGACAATTTTCATTAAATCTTAATAACAAGATTTATAAATTTCAAATCACATTTCACTGTTAATCGGGTTAAAGAACAAATGTCATTAAAAAGCACAGTTCACAATAAACCCAATTCACATTCCATTTCAATTCCAATTAAATGTTAATTAATTGGCACTTCTTCTTTAAATATTAATTAAAAAAATTATTCTCTTCACACGGATTTAAGAACAGTGTTATTTAAAACACCATTCACGACAAAACCAAAATCCAATTCTTTTATTCAATTCCAATTAAATATTAATTAGTTGGAGCACTTCTCTAAATCTTAATTAAAAGATTTATTCTTTACTCAACTGGGTTCAAGAAAGGTGTTACTGAAGACACAATTCACGAAAAACCCAAAATCCAATTCAATATTAAATACAAGTCTCTGAATAGAAATTATATTGGATTATATTCAATATCAAATTCTGAAATCAACAAATATCGTATTGGGAATAACAGTATATATATCTTCCAAATTCCTCCACAGTATCTGTATAATCACGGAATCCAATATCGAAATATTCCGAAGATAATTTCGATTCCAATCCATTCCAATTCATATATTGGAAATTCTGGTTATTTTTAAAACCATTTCAAATCCAGTTTATTTATTTAAAAATATTGGATTATAATTCTAGTTCAAAACTAGTTTATTTTGATAAAAATATATTTTTATCTTTACAAACGTAGAATTTTTCATCCAAATTCTCTCTAAATCATTTATTATGATTTTACACAAATTATTAGTATTTTTAATAATTTTACCAAGGCCTGTACAGTCGATTTCCATAAACGGTCATCGAACTGCACTTACAGCAACCTTTTCCAAATTTGATTTGGACATAATTCCAAATTCAACTGTTATATTTCAAATCTCTTATATTCGTTGGAAAGCTCATTTCGATACGAACCCAACGGTTCCAGTTTTAGGAGAATCCAACGGACGGATCTCCCGTAATGTCAAGTCGAAGTCAATGGTCAAAATTCGCGAACTGCCGCGGTGCTGCGCGTTCTATTCAGGCCATTTAATATATATAATATATATATTACATATATTTCATTGATTTCCATTTAAAACATATTTTATAAATCATTTTAAATTCGTTTTATAAACGGTTTCAATTTCATATTCAGTTTTAAATCAAAATTGAATATTCCATATCATTAATATATAAATGATAATATTTTCAAAACATTAGATTTTGAAATCACTTCCTTTTTGACATTCATTATAAGAATGAACAAATCAATATGAATATCGTTCGCGTCAAAATGGCACATAACTAATTAACACGGCTTTATATATTTAAATATTTTCATGTCCATCCCAAATCGAACATCAAAATCTTATTTTGATTCTTTTTTGAATGCTATTTTGAAATATTCCTTATTTCAAAATATTCGTTCTTTCTGAATTGGAATCAGACACAGTCAATTACCATATAATTTTATTTATATGGATTTCATACACACATGTACACAACAATAATCAAATACTGTCAACCATCATCCAGAGTGCATTACACAACTGCGTAAGCATTAAATATAAATAATTATCACTTACAATAGTCTGTCAACCAATCGATTGACATACAACTAAACAATTGGTATTAGTGTACGTCAAATATCATTCCAATACCCGTGTGGGGTTTCAATCAACACACACAGATTTTATTTGTGCAGTTGGACGATGCGTAAAATATATCGTCCCAATCAATATCAGTCAAATGTGTGTACATAAACAAACGTCCGATTTGTAAATGAATATTTATTTTCATTCATATACTCGTTACAAATTATATTTTTAAATGATAAAATATTTATTTTAACACAAGAATATTTTATACAGTTCATTTATACAATAAAAATGATATTTTTATTGTTCTAACATTTTTAGAAAATTTTGGCAGCATAACGATGCGATACTAAAACCGGGATAAGGTCTAGCCTTATCCCTCGCCTAATACTGGATCGGGCCATACACATACCAATTCTAATCAATTCAATTCACTTCCCAAACCAAATTCAAATAAATAAAACAATCAAACAAACAACAAACACCCATGGTTTCAAACAAAGGTGTCGGATGCTTCTAAGTACCGTCTCCATCCTAGTATATATATTTAACTAGAAAGTAAATTAGAGTGAGAAGTTTTCACCTTTGGGATCCACTCCTCCAGTTCTATTTCTGAATTTCTGAACCGTTTGGATTTGCCAGAAATTCCAATGCAATCTTTTCCACGCTGTTCATAGTAAAAATCACATTTTTAGTATGATGTTTATGTATTTAAAAATCGCATTTTTATATCGCTATATATATAATAAAAAGATCACATTTTTATATCGCTATATATATAATAAAAATCATATTTTTATATAACTAAAAATCGAATTTTTAACTCAAAGGTTATATATACATATATATATAAATCATATTTTTTTATACCTCTACTATACATGTAAAAATCACATCTTTATATTTACAAAAATTAGATTTTTATACAACGATATTTGTAAATAAAATTCTTATTTTTATAATGCTACTTCCTATATAGATCTAATTTTTATATCGCTATTTCTTATATAAAAATCTTATCTTTTCAAATATCTTTTTATTTGTAAAAATCAAATCTTTTTATTTATAAAAATAAAATCTTTTTATTTATGAAAACTATATCTTTTTATTTATAAAAATCAAATCTTTTTATTTATAAAAATCAAATCTTTTTACTTATGAAAATCATATCTTTATTTTAAAGCTTTATAGAAAAAAAACTGATTTTAAAACAATATTTTATATAAATAAAAAAACTCACCTTTGTTTTGTTCGATTTGTTTTTTTCTACAGAGAAGGGAGGAGCGTTGCGTCAAAGGGGAGGTCTTCGCCAGTGGCGGCACACCAAAGGAGGGGCGACGGTTGATTTTGGGGTGCTTGGGCGTTGGGGTCCTGAAACAGCGGTTTCAAATAGAGGAGGAGAGAGGGAAGCGAGAGGAGGGGGTCGATGAAGGGGGCGCTGGCCAGAGGGAACGATGGTGGGCGGTGGGGAGGCGGCGACATCGATCTGGGGGTGGGGGGCGACGAGAAAAGGCAGCGCGATTTTCTTTTTGGGTTTTTATTTTTATTTTTGAACGGGAATAGGAGAGATAAGGTTAAGGGGGGAATTTATATTTTAATTATTTATTTAATTTAATTCTCCAAAATAGTTGACTTTTTATTCGAACTCCAATACCCTCATTTCGAACACATTGGGGTATGTCCATCAAGCCAGTCCGACTGTTACGATCAGTTTTCATAAAAATTAAAATATAAATTAATATAATGTTCAAAATTGATTTCCGCGTACATTTCAATTTACTGGGACCACATACTGAATCCAAAAATTCCAGAAAAATAATTCTGGCTATGTTTTGACAATACGGTCCTAACAAAACTAATTTCATCGAATTTGGACACAGTTTGAAAAATGGTCATTTTCCAGTCAATTAAATTCAAACTGAAATTATCAAACGCGTTTAAATTCACCCAGCTCACATATTAATTCCAAAAATTCTGAAAGTTGAAATCTAGTAATAATTTGACATTCTGGATCCAACAAAAGTGGTTTCGTTGAAAATGGAGGTCGTTTGCAAAACGGTTATTTTTAAGGGCTTTATATATTAAATAAAATAAAATTCCACAGCAACTTTTCTAAATTTTAAACTGGACATAAATTATAATGTATAAAGTGAAATCTCAGTTTCTTACATTCATTAGAAAAATATTGTTAAACAAATTCAAATATTTCTTGTTTCGTCCAATTCTGACTTATATTGAATCATGTACATTCAATTGAAATTTGAAATCGAATTTTTAAACTGCCGCGCCATTTTAGACTCGTTTTATATTTAAAATAAAATTATAAGTTCTAACTTCGTCGAAAATAAATTTTTCGTCATTATTATTTAAAATAATCCATTTTAAATATTCAGAATCCGTTAAAATAGGTAAAATAAAATTTTTAAATTGGTTCTTATTTTCTGGGTTGTTACAATCTCCCTCACTTAAAATCTTTTCGTCCTCGAAAAGGAACGGAGATGAAAGTTGTTTAACCAACCAACTCAATTTTCATTTTGGCTTTCATTCTTCAACTTTTCAGTTTCTAAGAATTTCTAATTCTTCAAAAATTTGGCTAACACCCTAAATTTTCGAAAAATTTCGCCATAACCTCCTTTGTACAGGGAGACCTTTAAAACCACAACTAGCCACGCAGGGCCCTCATCATCCAAAAGAAAAAGCCAAGCGGCTAGCCAATCGGCTCATAAAATCATCCAAACCCAATAAATTAGTACCTATTTGTCGGGCATACAATTTTATTCCTCTCCTTAGCTTCCCTGTTGTGACATGTTTACACACATATATGTACATGTATGCAATTTCAATCAAATTTCAATTCAGTTCAATATTTGATACAATTTGGCTAAATTTACCTTACATCCATGTATTGGTTTTATTAGTTAACAAATAATCATACAAACAACCAGCAATCAATTAGTTGATTAGCGTTTCAAACATATAATTTTCTATATATACATAAAAATCATATTTTGTGTGTTAAATCACAACAATAAATCCTATCTAGTTTTGGTTCTCATATTAGTCAATTGGAAATATATAGATATCCCACTTTCGAAACTCGAACATAAACTGTTGATGCTACGTATTCATCAAGAGAATCATCACCGGGCGACTAGAGTGTGATTCTATATCTATCCAGTATATTTGAGGCTTTGTATACACGTTTGCAAGGCATATATGCAAAATCTTTATATATTGGATTGTCCAAATACAATACAAATAAAATATTCAAATACGTTTAATAAGGTATATTTTTCAAAATCAATTTGTTTTTAATAAACAATACTCTTCTAACTCATTCTAGGATACTACTGATCCCATCTCTAATGAGTCATTCCCATTGGATACTACTAATCCAATCTCTGACGAACTCTTTCGTTTGGTTCTAATGTGTTTTGTTCTCGAGCCCTATAAACCAAAGCTCTGATACCACGATGAAACGACCTGAACTCACCCTTACGGGAAAGCCCGGATTGAGTTGAGAACACGACAATCATAACACAACCAGAAGAACATTTCATTGCTTATTATAATAATTACATCAGGGTACAATAATATAACAGAGAATGAATAAATATTATACATCAGAAAAATATCAGAGATTTAAATTACTAAGCAGCGGAAAAATAATACATAACACAACTGTAAGAAATATAAGGATACAGAGCGTTTTGAATATAGCTCTAGTTGTAAATACAGGGTCCTAGAAAAGAAATATCTGCAAAACTAAAACTACTAGCTGCCCGTGTGGAAAATAAAGGCACCCAGAGTTTAGGTTAAAACAATAAACTCTAGGTCATTTAGGTGACTAGTGTGAGAACTAAAACAGTTATTTAAAACTTTGCTTTAGAAATAAAGCAAATTAAGGGACCACGCTGTATAACACGGAACGGGTTTCCTCCCAAGAATACCAGTGCATATAACAAATAATGCAATGCTTTTTGAAAAAATGAAGCTATTATAAGACCCAGATCCCATCACACAATGCAACGCAAGCCGGAGGATAGGGTTTTCCCTTATTATAGCCAAACATGCTTGGTACGTTTAAAAACAAATCATTTGTTTTATTATTACTATAAGTGAAGAAATCAACTTCAAATATAAATGTATCAATCATAGACGGCATGAGTACCATATATCGTGTCGCCATACTAGGCTCTACAATCAAACCGAAATGTCACGTATTGGAAATTGGATTCCATATATGAGTCAAGGCCAGGGATGGCTCCTCACCGCTTCGAGACACTCAAGCAAATGTCTCAGGATTCCCCACAGTGAACCCTGGGAACGGAAGGGTCGGTTCACACTTACGTTTGTGGATTAGTATTACTGAACACACGTTTCCTGGTCATATCGGACCTATATCCATCGGCGCCGTAGTAACCGATATATCCGAGGCGCCTCGCAATCCATCATCCACATATGTAAAAAAATAATATAAATGTCTGGGCTCCATACCATGACACCACCCATAGCTAGAAAGAAACGTCATGTTCTTCCAACGGTCCCTCAACTAGTTTTTGACTCATACCGAGGTGTGAGGCTCGCGAATTAATGATATACACAAAGCTATGATATTTAAAGCCGTTCTTTGATCATCAACCACAAGACTCTGCTTTTCAGCAGAAGCCTTGATCATCTGCATCTCAACATACCACATAAGCAATTCACGCCGTGCGACTGATTTCTATCGATATATAACCTCTGAGCTCATATGTCTCAGAGAAGGGTGGTAAGCAAGAGAATAAATTCTCCGCTACCAAATAGATATATATTTAATAGAGATCAATCAACACAGAATAAATTCCAATGTCAGACACACATCCATTTACAAGTTCGTTCTGGGTTTGAACGAAACCGGAGGCACCTTATTCCTCGTCCTATATGTCCAATACAGGAGAGAGGTCCTCGCATATCCAGTCGATCTCCAAGTATGTCTGGACAATCACCACTTATTACCTCGTCTTGAGTGTACAGCCCAATCAAGACATCAGTAATCATCCAAACGGTGTGAAGACCTCCGGTCTACAACCACCATCTTCATTGTCGACTTATCGTCGAATCAGTTACTCAGAATGGTTATAAACCCGGCCTTTTCGAATAACCCGCGTATATTATAATCAAGTGATATAAACACAACATACTCCTCATTCCAATTCTGAATATTCTTTTATTTAAATACTCACATCCTTAGGGATAGGTTCCCATTAATTTTATCAAAGATAAATTCTTTTTAAATTTATTCTTTAATCTTCCTTTGGATATCATTTCAAACCAAATTATGGTTTATCCAAACTAGTCGGGATTAGTGCACCTTACCGAAGTAATCATTTGTTTAATTTCCCAATCCCAACCTATTCATCCCATGGAGAAAAACTGGAAATACTCCATATCTACCACCACGGTGTTATCAGTAAATTTAATTACCATTTCACGTTCAAATCTAATTAAAGATTTAGCTATCGTCTGGAGTAAAACTGGTGGTACTCCATTCTCGATCATTTCCCGAATTTGATAATTTAAATTATCACATTCACATTTTAATCTAATTAAAGATTCAATATAACCCTAATTCAGTTTTAATCTTCCCAAAAATCAATATTAATGATTTTTCAAATCTAGGAAATAAATCCTGTCTTTACTAGGTTAAAGAACTAAAGTCATTTAAAACACAGTTCTAACTAAAAATCAAACTTTTATCTAACTAAAAATAAAACTAATTTCGTCGAATTTGGAGACAGTTTGAAAAACAGTCATTTTCCAGTCGATTAAATTCAAACTATAACTACCAAACACATTTAAATTCACCACGCTCACATATTAATTCCAAAAATTCTGGTAGTTGGAATCTAGCAATAATTTGATATTCTAGATCCAACAAAAATGGTTTCGTTGAAAACAGAGGTCGTTTACAAAACGACTATTTTTAAGGGCTTCATATATATATATATATATATATATATAAATTCCACAGCAACTTTTGTAGATTTTAAACTGGACATAACTTATAATATATAAAGTGAAATCTTGGTTTCTTACGTTCGTTAGAAAGATATTGTTAAACAGGTTTAAATGTTTCTTTTTTCGTCCAATTCTGACTTATATTGAATCTTGTACATTCAATTGAAATTTGAAATCGAATTTCAAACTGCCGCGCCATTTCAAGCTCGTTTTATATTTAAAATAAATTTATACATTCTAACTTCGTCGAAAATAAATTTTTTGTCATTATTATTTAAAATAATCCATTTTAAATATTCAGAATCCGTTAAAATAAAAATTTTGAATTGGTTCTGATTTTCCAGGTTGTTACATCAAAACACTAATTTTATTGTTGACAAACTCATAATAATAATAATAATACCTTTTCAATCAATGTAATAATGTGGTTTCGCAGCCTATTCGCTGTCTCCTTCTCAGAACCACGCAATATGCAAAAACGCAGATTCAATACCTTCCTTTTATCATCCTTGTTGTCGATAGATTCAGAAGCTTTTATAATCTTCCACTACTAAAAAATGCTAAACTAAAGACCGGAAATATCAGTCTTTAAGAATCCAATTCAGTTTCTGTATTGTCTTTAAAGGATGATTAAAAATCAATTATTTCAATTACTATTTCTCAAGTCTTAAAAATATTTGAGACTGTGCGCTCAATTTCAAATTTTAAAGACAGAAATTTCGGTCTTAAATTTATCTAAGGACGGAATTTTAAAAACTGAGTTGTAATTACTAATCGGTCTTAAAAATTAAAAGTATATTAGTTATTTATGTATATTAAGAAAAATGTTATTTTGAGTGTATATAGTTTGACATTTCATAATAAAACATCTATATACATTGCCTTTTAGAAACAAAAAAGGACATGATATGGTCTAATTAATAACTAAACACATAGTTCACAATTCATTACATTTCTCGTTACATAATCAAAATACACTTTTTTTTTTTTTTAGAACTTTATTAAAAAAAAATAGGAAGGTACAAATGGTTTGAGTTGGCAACAAATAACTGAAACAAACCCTAGTCTGCATATTACTAAAATGACACCAACTCAAACCAAGCCAGACCAAACACTACAACCCTAGACATACAAAAAAAAAAAAAAAAACAAGCAAAAGACGGTCAGCAGCATGCCAAAACCCAAATATACTAAACTCCCGAGCCAGCCAGAGTAGCCTAGGAGAATAGCACCAGAAAGGCCAAGCCAAGATCTACCACATACATGCTCTCAAGCCAAACTAAAATGGAAGAAGACAACAACACCAGGCAAACCAGAAACAAAGCGCAGACAAAACCCAAGAAAAGGCAGCAAGCAAAAACTCCAAAAAGAAGAAAACCCCACAGCAGGGAAAAGAAAAGCGCACAACATTTAAGGAGGGAAACACAAAATATTCCATAAGTTTCTGTTTATATGGTAAATGGAAGGAGTCGGGTTTCATCAAACCGACCGGGTTTGCCTGCTGTGGGTCAGAATCAATTTTCGTCTGAAGCCAAAAAAGCATGGCAGCATGTCTTAGGCGATTTCATCTTCTCCGGTAAAATTGACATTTTTGCTTCTCAGGTAAATCCGCAGATATTGCCGAATCTTCTTCCTTTCCCCGTATCTTCCTCCTTGAAAATAATCTTCATTCTTTCCTCTTCAGATTTTATCCCGCTTCTATCGTCTTCTCTTAATAAAGTCGAAGCCCTCAATTACATCTTCACCAACAAGCGACGGTCACAGCTTCCACAACCAACGACAACAATTATTTAATTTACATATGGTTTCTACTTTCAAATCATTCGTCGAATTTTTCTTCCCCAATCTTTCTCCCCTCCCCTCAAATCGTTCTCCCAAAACTAAATCCCCTTTTATTTGCTGTAAATCTCTCCAGTTCCAAAAATCCACATGTTAGGCTTCCTCGAAATGTAGAGGCCTTCTTTGAGCTGTACCATATTTGATAATCAAACTAGCTTACAATCCAGCGAAAGCAATTTCCGTTCCACATGGACTTAATTACGAGTTCTACAATTGGAATGATACTAATAGAATTTTGAGTGCAAAAGCGCATTGCAATTCCTTTTAAGGATTCAACTAATTGCTAATGCGTTGGTTGCATGGTTTCTAAAAGGGAGTGTTTTTAATAGCACTGAAGATGATTGCATTGTAAGTTTTTCTTAATTTCTATTTCTTTAAAATTTAAATTCCATGGGGGTGCCTAATTACTGATTCGCTGATATCAAAGAAGTGAATTATTGATGAAGTAAAAGAAAAGTGTTTTTCTTTTGGTGTTTTTTGACTAGATCGATCTGTGTGTCCAACTAAATTTTGAACTAGGTAGATTGTACTGTTTCGAAACCACTGAAGACACATGTAGATGTTACTTTGTATAATTGAACAACCACTAAGCAAAGTAAATATTCACCTATAAATCCAGCTGTTAGATCTTTTTTATTTAGTTACTAATTTCCCACTTGAACTAGAATATTTATTGCGTGTATTTATATATCTCACTGTCTGATTTTGTAAAATCGTTTCATTATTTTCCCTGCCAAGTTTGAAACACCATCCTACAACCGAAAAGAAAGGATGGTTATGTCTGTTGTTATATCTTTCTTATGCAATGATATATTTCATATTTTTTTGATGTGATGTAATAATTAACAACATGCTTTTCACTTGCGCGACTTCAAATGTAGCAAGGACATCAATATTATAGTACACTATAACTACTGAAAGAAATTTATATTTGATAAGGTCTCTTCTCATTTTAAGGACGACTGAAGCCTATCTTCTCAGTTTGCTTGATCAGCCTTATAACGTCAAATTTCTAGTTATTTACAGTTTCTTATGGGATATAATGAGAGCAGTGAGAATGGGTCATAGGATGCAACACATTTTCAATAAGATGCAATACTCATACTTACAAAAGGTGCTATGCTATTATAATAATTCTTTCTGAATAACCGCTACTTAATCCTATGGATATTTCATTGGGAATCCTCACATCTTTTTTTTTTTTTTTGGGTAAAGTAAAAAAATATGCGAAATTTAAAAGTTTTCCTCTAATTTTTTTTCCATCAAGCCTACTTAAAATTTTCTGTATGGAAAATGACATACATATGAAAACATGTTAGTATATGATACTATGCAAAAATGTGTGGGCGTGGATCAGGGATATTTTATTGCTATAGTTAAATCAATAAGATATTGCTAATTATAAATGTGTTTTCTTTTTTCCTTGTTCTAGAAATGGGGATTTTATTACAGCTGCAATTATTACATTTATCTTGTGTATTAGCTTGTGTTTTCTTCATTTTAGATGAGACTACACATTCCACCTATGCATCAATTGTCTGAATACAAAAAAGGATATTTTAGTTTGTAGATATTTCTGAAGGAAAATCAGGTGTGTATTTTTGGAGTTTTCTGAATTATAGTTTGGTTTCATGGTGTTGGATATAGGACACGTCAATGTATCTTAATTTACTCTTTGTACAACTTGAATATTGCATGCTTGTAACTCTTGCAACAAATAATTTTCTATATATTTTTGTTTCCAGTTGCTCCTGTAAGAAGCTGTCTAAACTTTTATTTCATGCATTATCTTCTTTGCGTCTAACTTTATAACTTTATAATTTCTGCACTGAACTTCTCTTGGTGTTATAATTTCTGCACCAAACTTCTTTTGGTTTCTTAAATGTCTTCTATGGCCCCAATAATGAGTATCCACAACTATACAGATTGCACTATTGCAGTCTATGGACACAATGCCAAAACACTGAAATGTGATACCATTCAGGAGTGGATTTGTTTCTAATGCAAAAAATTTCCATCATTGTATTTGTTTTATAAGAATGAATAATGGATCCTTGGCCAAAGCTATAGTTGATCAACAATCGAATATTGCTTAAATTGCTCTACTCTACACCTACTGTTTGTTGGTAATTAATCTTAAACTTTTATGCAACAGTTATGTTGACTTTAATTAGTTGGATTATGGTTAAAAAAAATTGAATCCCATGTATATCCATCAAAGAATTAATCGTGGAATCTACCATAGGCTATGTCAGGATCAACTGAGCCGGCTGAGATGATTGGCCTGCTCCAAGAGCCAATTGACGTGTTCATCGATCAAGTGATGTGGTATTATCAGTGCTCAAAGGTGGAATTTTTTACTTTTTTGTCCCTCATTTATACTTTGATAGTCTTATTTTCATATTAAAAATAGAAAAGGTCTCATTTTTTGTTGGCGGAGAATTCAGACATTAAATTTATATATAGATATGGTATATTGAAAATAGGCTTTGATTAAAGATGAAGTTGTCAATATCTTATGCTTAATGCTTTGTTTTTTGAACCCTGATTTTGTGAAAGGCGACTGCATTGTCAGAGAGAATGATGTACAAATTTTACTTCAATCAAATATGAACTTCAGCTTTTGCCACAATTACGCTCTAGTTTAGTCACATTTGTATTATTTTTTCTTACCGTAGTCATGGTGAAATACAAATTTTTAGACGACCTTGTATTAGTTTAATTTTTCTTGTATTTTTAGTTTTTCATATTCGTGCCTGGAATGATATAAGCCTATAACTCATAACCGTCGTAATTAGTGGCTGTTATTAAATTTTGAAAATAGATTTTAAAAGAGAAGGATATAAAACAAATTGAAAAAGGGATATATCCCTAAAAAAAAAATTAAAACAAAAAGAAAGAAAGAAAAGAAAAGAAACCACTAATCAAGTCGTATTCATGCTAGGTTACCATCAAACTATTCTCAGTAATTGTATCCAAGCAATTGTTATCATAACATGAATTGGCATGCGAGTAAAGCCAAAAGATGGCTCTTAGTGAGACATGCGGTTCATTTTTGGTAACAAAAGATGCAGCTAAGAGGGCTCAATATCGCGTTATTGGAAAGAAACACATTAGATATGGGATGATACGAGAGTTCATTAGCGAGTACAAGGCAACAAAAGAAAAGGCAAGAGAAGAAAAGAGGCATGCAAGATTGAAAGAAGCAAAAGAATGGGCTAAGCAAAGAGAGAAAGAACATGAAAGTAGGGAGCATGACAGAGAGAGAAGTAGAGAGCATGCACATGAACGTGACAGATCCCATGAGCAGGTCCTGAAAAAACAGACTTTACTATGAAGGAACATCTAAGGTAGGTATAATTCATTCGGGAAAAAAAGGATAGACAATACTTAATCGTATAACAGTTGGCATAGTACTATTGTTGTAGCCGCCAAATTGGATTAATACTCGGCTTACGTGGTCTACAATTTGCTTTTAGCATTGAGTTCAACCATAGCACCTATGCTTTTACTCTAGCAATGGTTACCCTGGTACTGATGATCAGGGACATTTGCGTAATGTTCAAATTTATAATCAAATAGCAATTAGCGGGATAGTTGACATGCAAAGTCAGAATATTAGCTGTGTTGATTATTGGATGTTGCCAATATATGTACTTATCTGCCTACTACAAGATTGATTTTGGTGGAGAATGCTGATTATATTTATTCAAATAATGTTAGCAGTTGATCAAATAGGACAATGTAAGGTGATGCATATGGATTTGTATTTGCTATTGCATTAATAATTTTAGCATAAAAAAAGGTTTTCAATCCTGATTCCTATTTGCTAACGGTTGATTATCGCTTTTACTATTCCTCCTTTAACTTTAGGTGTTTGACTATTGTAAAGCACTGCAAATTTTAACGATTTTGTTCCGCATTATTAAAGCTATCATTGGTTCTGAAGGCATTTTACTACTAGCCTAGCGATTTTGCTAGTGTGTACTTCATTTGTTCCTATAGCTGAATTTTAATGTAAAATTTTCAACATCCACGCTAGCAGCTGTATGTCTGTATCATGCATGACGTTACTTTATTTTTTCATTCTGAGTATTTTATCTTTTATATTTATCTGTTTCCATCATATTAATTATTAACTGACCCTCATTTGCATACCTTAATGGCTTAAAGTAAACCAAGTATAAAGCTGACCCCACCCACTGCATTACCACATATTTGGACTTTATTGTCGCATTAGCTCCAATATATTTACATTATGAGCAAAGTTGCAAAATAGAAAAAAAATACGGATACATAGATGATTAGCTAAGATACAACAAGCATATTCTTACAAACTTGGCGGGTATTGCTTTTATAAAGAGTATGCTAACAGAAACATATGATGCAACTTGACTCCTCTGCTTATACCATCTTCTCTATTATACATATATACCCACATATGTGAATATTGATCAACATATGTTACGTACGATTTTTGAGCCGTGGACTTACTCTCTTAAAATAAAATAAAATAAAAATTAGGTATAACGATTCCCATGTGCAAAGCACGAGCCACTCACTATAAGTTCTAGTAAAAGTCGCCATTCCATTCAATACTATTTATCAAATTTACACACATGCTTCTTATTACAATATATTTGTATATTTTTGAAACTTGACAATACGATAAATTATCAAGTTTACTAATTTTTTTGGATAATTAAGTGTTATTTAATGATTGATTTTCCATCGTCGTACGGTTGTGCTAGTGATTTATAGTTTATTCTTAAAGTTATATATTTCACAATCTAATGGTCTTCATGTATTAGTTGATTATTTATAGATAATACATTAGTAAAAAATAATAATAACTTTTTTCTTTAATATTATATTATTTAACGGTCGGTTTTCCCACCGTTGTACGGTAATACTAGTTAATGGAGAAGTGCGGAAGTTTATATGGTAAATGGAAGAAGTAGAGAAATTTTGTGTGTGTACCGTAATTCAAGGAAGTGGTCACGATTCTGTTTATTTCAAATTCATTAACTTTAATAAAAGAAGTGAAAATAATCGAAGTGAATCGATAACGTTAACCGTTAGATTGAATATAATTAGGAGGATCTCAACCATTACATATTTACTTATCCAAACACTATTTTAAAACCGAACTTCAGTTATTGAGCAGTCCCTAATAAGACAAACCAATTATAAACTATTTTTCAGCTTTTAGCATTCAATATTAAAAACCGAATGTTTTTAGTGATTAATCAGTCGTTAATTACAAACTGAAAATTATCGGTTTCTATTTATCAGTCTTTAATTGCATTTATCTTTGGAGTGTTCTGGGCATGCAGATCAGTTTTATTTTCACAGCATCTACGATAATATTCTGCGTCTAAACCAATACTTCCTCCAATTGTTCCAGCTAAGTAAGCACAAACAGTACAAAAATAAATACTCTTTTTGGGGTCTTGCATTCCATTGCTGTAATCAAGGCCGAAAGATCAACATATACTGTCAATGGAATGCAAGAACAGAACTTACAGCAGATGCGAGTTACAAAGACACCAAAAAGAGTCCACATGAAAAAAAAAACAATTGAGAGTATATGTTGATCAACAAATTTGAAGACGTTTCTCCTAAACAATATGGTTTAGCAAGGCTGTCAAATTTGGGTGTTGCTACACAGTTATATCAGAGTGCATTAATGAATACTGACATGCAATTCTTTTGTTACACAGAAAACAAAGTAAAGTCATAACATCAATCCAAAACTTTATAGCAAGGATCTTTAATTAAAAAAACGTATCTGCTCGTTGCCCTATACATTTATGCATCTTAAGCAACTTGCAGCCACTCCTAAACTAAGGTAGTAAACCATGATTTCGTCCATCAGTGCTTCACATTTTACGAAGTTGCAGCCTTCGTACCTCTAGTCTATAGTTTTAGAACATAAAATGCAGCAGAAATGCCGACAAAAATTAGGTTCCCTGCAGCATATGTTACAAGTTTCAGGGCTCAAAGAAGCGTTTGTTTTAGCATTCATGATGCATATTTCAATATTTGCTCCACAATCACCAGATCGAACTGTTGGTGTAGATTTCAAATATCATTGCTTTTGATGATTTGAGAGATGCTTCTGCAAGTTCAGTGCATAATAGATGCACACATTACATACATGACTTGAGCATTGAATACACATGGGCATGCATGCATATTGATGTTCAAAACAGTTTGAAAGAAGAACTTACATGAGTAGTAAATTATGTTCAAAGCAAACTAGACAGGTTTTATTCTAGGCTCATTACTTACCTTACAAATTTGAAAACTTTTGCTTTCAGGACTTGGAACACTAAAAAGAAATTCAAAATCTATTTTGATTTCTCATGATTGGTTTTCAACAAATTTGAAGTTCCATTCTCACCGTATTCATTTTTGTATTCATAAGTTTTGTGATCTAAGATTCATTTTTGAAGTTCCATTCTCACTGTAGCAACTCAATGCTGCAGGAATGGATGAATGAGTGGAATCTGAATTATATTAAAACAGACCATCTTTCTGCAATTTAAAGATTGTATTGTACAAAACATAAAATCATTTTTGTATTAATATTGTATCTAACATGGACCTAACAACTAGTGTTAGGCCCTTTGCTTTGACATGATATTAAAAAGATATGGTACTATGACATAACAGTTGTTTTTTATTTGTTTACAGTTACTCTAGGGAGAAACATAATTTTTGACTTATAATCTGACTGCTGATTCACTGTGATATTTTTAGACGACATCAAATCATGGTGATTGACTAAAAGTTGTGCATACCAATAAAGTACATAAATAAAAGCAAGATTTTATTTGAATTTCAATTTTCAGTTGAAGTTTTACTATATGAGACTATTGGCTATTATTGGTATATACTATATATAAGCACTAGTATAAATCTAATATTCAAAGGTATTTACTTTTAAAAATAATGAGTGGCCGCGGATGGTAAGTGTGAATCAAGTTGCGTTGTTGGTGGTAGCGATGACAATTTATATATCAAATCCAGATAACGGATAGTCAGGAAGATGTTAATGGTTAATGTTGCAAATCGGTGGCGATATTCTATTACTCGGACAACGAATTACGAAAATGACAAAAAAAATGATGATGATGATTATAAGGAGTTAGTGATATCTACCTTTTGCAACTCTAGAACAAGGAATCCTCCAGCTAAAAGAAGCAAAAAATGCATCAACTTCAGTATCAAGGAATGTTTTTCACTGCTACAGGTACTATGGCGGTAACAAATGAAATTTCAGTAGTACCCGGTATGTGTGAGCATATTTCCAACGCTCTATGTCCACACATCACCTGGGGAAGGCCAGTTTTCCGGAGCATAAGGGAAACCTTTACTCTACGAACCAACATGTTTGATAACTTGGAGATCAAAACCGAACTTTATCTTCTACATTCCAAATGTTCATTTCTAGACAGCATAATATTCATAACAGCGTTTAACTTTGAAAACAGGTCTTCAAATCGAATCGGTTGGACAGTTCAAAACAAATTGTCAGCAAGAAATTGAATGAACAACGACAAGAACGTCAAGTTGCAGCAAGATTCATATTATTAATGTTGTTTTCACCTATCATAAACGGAAATAAGACACCGGTATCATCATTGTGATATTGCTATTTACCCTGTTACTAATGTGATACGACAAGTTAATGCACTTAACGCTGGTATGAGAAACGCGTCAGACGCTGTGTTATTTCTAAAATATGTGTTTACTTGTCACAGTCCTGAGCAAAAGTATTTTTTATCTTATCAGTAATTAAAATTAAGTGAATGCGCCAGAATCATATACTTTTTTTTTAAATTGAGAATCATATACTTAAATATTATGGTATGTGAAAAAAAATTCATATAAAAGCAATAAACCTAAATAGAAAGTGACACCAACTTCAGTTCATGGGCATATTGAAACAAATGGTTGTGTTTACAAATTACAAGGATCTACAGGGAGAATCCACATCTATGGTTAGCTCTTCAGATCAATATAAAAACCATAGTTGGCAATGTTTCAATTTTGTTTTTGAATTGTATTTTACCTCTTGCCAAAGCACGGACGGGAGCTGAAGAGCTAGCTATATCCTGATGAACACAGAGGACCAGAAAAAATTAGGAGATACTCTATGTGTAATAATGGAAGAATAGATTGCATCATTTCAATTATACATCTATTGAAGGTGGAAAAGCATTATGGTTCAGATGTACATTTCACATTTGGATGAACAATGTCATTATTCTGATCTTGTGTGCTGCAATTCACACCCCACTTTAGACTAGTGGCCACCTTTAAAAATTTAATAGATTAGATTATTTTTAACCTACTTCTTGTCACCAAATTTTTTTTTTCACTTAGTCAGTAACCATAGTTAACAAAGTTGAAGATTCAGATGAGAAGGAGGAACTACAGTTGGAAGAATTATAAAGCTTGTCATTTTATTCAATAAGATTTTTTATTTATTTATTTTTTTTTTTTTTTTTTTTGATTGATACGGGATAGAACAGAAAGACCAGTTATATATACTAGTAAATGTAACGGTAAAATACATTATTCTAGGTAAGTGAAATATGACTGTATCATTGTGACGTGGCACAACAGGATAAACATAGCCATAATTAAATGTTTTGCTGACTCGTCATTGTGACGTGGCACAGCAAGATAAACATAGCCATAATTAAATGTTTTGTTGACTCGTCGTCTATTCCAGAATTCACCATATACTTTCCTTTTATTTCCCCCCTTCAAATCTATGGTTGGCCATGTCGAACCATAGTTTGTTTCTGATCTTTTCTCCATTCACTTCGTACTTGACTTAAGTGTGCTGGATCTGAACTGTGAGCGTCAGTTGAGTCTTCCTCTCTTGTCATTCGAACTGTAGCTTTAATATTTGGCTTCGAGCTGTCGATTTGAAGTTCTGGTTGCTGGTTAGCTACACTCGACGTTGATTTTGTGTCGATTGGCCTGATGTTCAAGGCGTCGCGTAGTCTAGTAAAGTTTTTAGCTGAGAGAGCCTTGGTAAGTATGTCGGCTTTTTGATGGTAAGACGGTATGTAATTTACTTGTAGCTTTCCCTCATTTACTTGCTCTCGAACGAAGTGAATGTCGATTTCTATGTGTTTAGTTCGTGCGTGCTGAATAGGATTAGCTGTCATGTATATCGAGCCTTGATTATCACACCATATTGTTACTTTTTGATTGTTTAATAGATTTAGCTCCTTTAATATTGATTGCAACCATATTATTTCTGATGTAGCGCTGGCAATGCTTCTGTACTCTGCTTCCGCGCTTGATTTTGAAATTGTTGGTTGCTTTTTCGATGTCCATGATATTAGATTGTCCCCTATATAGATACAGTACCCTGTTATTGATCTTCTGTCATCGGGATTTGCTGCCCAGTCTGAGTCAGTGGATCCTGTGATATTTAAGTCTTTTCCTCCTTTTATTGTTAAGCCATACTGTATAGTCCCCTTTAAATATCTCAGTATTCGTTTTACTGCTTTCCAGTGTTCGTCCCTTGGATCCTGCAAAAATTGTGAAACTTTGTTAACACTGAATGAAATGTCTGGTCGTGTTATGGTTGCATACTGCAATGCTCCCACAACACTTCTGTACTGCTTTATATTATTTATAGATTCTCCCCTGTTTTTAGAGAGATGCTGACTAGATATCATGGGTGTTGGTTGAGCTTTTGCTTCATGCATATCAGTCTTTATCAGGAGTTCAGTTATGTACTTCTTTTGGCTGAGAACCAATTCTGTTTTTGGTCTCCTTTGGGCTTCTATTCCCAGAAAATATGATAGACTGCCGAGATCTTTTATTGAAAATTGCTCATTTAGATACTGAGTCAGTTGCTTTAGCTCACCTTCATTGTTCCCTGTTACTATTAAGTCGTCAACATATATTAGTAATATGTTGTACAGTAATTATTTGATTTGATGAGTAATGAAGTGTCAGATTTAGTTGGCCGATATCCCTGTGTCACTAGAGTTGATTTTAATTTATCATACCATACTCTAGGAGCCTGTTTTAGACCATAAATTGCTTTCTTCAGTTTGCATACATAATTTGGATTCTGAATGTAGCCCTCTGGTTGTTGCATGTAGATTTCCTCTTGTAACACTCCATTGAGAAATGCATTGTTGACATCTAAGTGCTTTATATTCCATTGTTTGGTGAGAGCAATAGTGAGAATTAGTCTTATGGTAGCTGGTTTGACTACAGGTGAAAATGTTTCATTGTAGTCAAATCCATATTCTTGTGTATATCCTTTAGCTACCAACCTTGCTTTGTATCTTTGAACAGATCCATCTGGATTTCTTTTTGTTCTATATGTCCATCTGCATCCAATTAAATTTCTGTTAGTTGGTAGTTGAACAAGTTCCCATGTTTGATTATTCACCAGAGCTTTATACTCTTCGTCCATAGCTTCTCTCCAGTTTTTATATTGTGCAGCTTGCTGGTATGTAACTGGTTCATCTGAGTTGATAGTTGCTACGAGCAATTTTGGTTTAAAAATACCACTTTTAGCCCTGGTTATCATCGGGTGCCCAATATTTGTTGATGATTTTGTCTCTGATTGGCTTTCTTGATTGACTGTGGTTGCTGGTATATTGTTGTTGGTTGTACTTCTGATGTCGCTTTCAATGTTTTGGCTCTCATGTTCTTGTTGTTGTTGTCTTTCAGGTGAGTAGTTGGCAAGGCTGATTGGCTCTTCATTGCTGGTATTGGGTGTAACTGATCCGGTAGTGCAGTTTCAATTGCCCTCAACAACCACTGCTTTGTTAGTACCTGCTAGAGAGTCTGTATAGTATGGTATGCCAGATATGCTACTCTTACCTGTGATTACTTTATTTGTGGTTTTGATGTCTGAGCTCTTATATGGAAATACCTCTTCATTAAATACCATATGTCTACTGATGAAAATTCTGCCATTTTCATCTATACACCTGTATCCTTTTTGCTTTGTAGCATATCCAATAAATGTACATGGTTTGGATCTGAAATTTATTTTATTTGTGTTGTATGGTCTTAAGTATGGGAAACTCAAACATCCGAAAGTTTTAAGACTTTGGTAGTCTGGTTTGATGTGATATAGTTTTTCAATGGTACTAAAGTCTTTCAACACTGTTGTAGGCATTCTATTTATTAAGTATACGGCAGTGTTGAAAGCTTCTGACCAAAATTTTAGTGGTAGCGATGCATGAGTCAATAAAGTTAGTCTAGTCTCCACGATGTGTCTGTGTTTCCTTTCTACTAAGCCATTTTGTTCAGATGTGTAGGGGCAAGTGGTTCTGTGTATAATTCCTTTAGTTTTGAAAAATTCACTTAGGTTCTTATACTCAGAGCCACCATCAGATTGTAACACTTTAATTTTGGTATTGAACTGATTTTCAACCATATTAGAAAAATTAACAACAGTAGCATAAGTGTCAGATTTTGCTTTAGGAAGTAAATCCAGGTGTACCTAGTGCAAGCATCCACAAATGAAATGTAATACTTGTAGTTAAAGTCGGTGCAAACAGGGGCAGGTCCCCATAGATCAGTAGCTATTAATTCAAATGGTTGTGTGTAGTTAGTTAAAGAGTTTGTAAACGGTAGTTTGTGGCTTTTGCCCATTTGGCAATAAATGCAAATGTAGGGATATGATATATCATCAAAAGCAATTTTATTATTCCTAAGAACTGTTTTGACTACATTTACACTAGCATGACCCAATTTGTAATGCCATTTATCAAAAATACCTTTATTATTTTCTTCAAGTAGCATGACAGAATTGTAGCAGCTTTTCTCTTTAGTATTGTTGTCATGACCATCAACTTTAAACTGATACAGTCAATTAATAGTATTCCCCTGCAATAAAATTTCCTTAGTCAGTATGTCCCTGACTAAGCAATATTTCGGGAAGAATTCAAAGTAAACATTGTTATCCTTTGCAAATTGTGATACACTTATCAGATTTTTCTTAATATTGGGTACCCTAAGTAGGTTATTTAAATATAGTTGTTTTTTACCATTAATTATAGCATTTCCTGTGTGAGAAATTTTTACATACTTACCATTACCTAAGCTTATAGTTTTATTACCTCGATACTCCTTGTTTCCGAGATTAAGATTTTCCAAGTTGCTAGTGATGTGATTTGTTGCTCCCGAGTCTGGATACCAGTTGTCGTCTTGAATGTCTTCTCCTTTGGCTTTGTCATTTTGACTATAAGCTCTGCTGTTATTGTTTTGATTTATCTCTTCTGTTTGAGACACAACCATGTTGACATTAGGACTGCTTCCTCTTTGACCGTTGTTACCTTGATTTGGTACATGGTTTGAGTTAAATCGAAAGTAGCACTTCACCGCAGTGTGTCCAATTTTCTCGCAAATTTGACATTTAGGTCTGTTGTTAGGGCTCCACCTGCCACGTCCTCGTCCACGATTAGAGTAACCAGCTCTTTGACTAGTGTTATTGCAATCACCTCTTTGACCAGTGTCGTTGTAACTATTACTTTGATTTTTCCCTCTGTTACTAGTAGTGAAGTTCAGTGAGTATTCACTTTCTGATGGCTTTTTGTCGTTGATCCTTGCTTCGTGAGAGAGTAGTATAGCACAGACATCGTCCAGTGGCGGTGTTGCCTTTTGTGATGTTTTGACAGCTACTACGACTTCATAATCGTCTCCCAATCCATTTAGTAATGACAATACATGTTCAGATGCATCTATGTTGCTGCCAGCAGCATTCAACATATCGCAGATATTTTTTACTTTGGATATGTATTCTCTCACACTTAGATTTTCTTTTCTACAGTTTTGTAGTTGTCTTTTATAAAATAGCGACTTTGCAGCTGATTGTGAGTTGAACACTTTCTTCATGGTTAGCCATATATCACTGGCTGTTTTACAACCTATGACTTGAGATAGTAGGCTTGGACTGATGGATGACAACAGCCATGCACTGATGAGTCTTTCCTGTCTATGATATTTTGTATACTCGTCGTTGCTAATGACTCTGCTTTCTTTGTCATTTATATATCTTGCTGGAGTTGATAGCGTGCCATATAAGTAGCCTTCCAGTCCGTAACCTTGCACGGCAGTTTCTACTTGAAGTTTCTACAATAAATAATTGGTTTCTTCAAGTTGAATGGTGATTAATTGGCTTTGTGGGCTGATGATTGTTTTGATCAGTTGTTCGGCAAATGGCATGGTAGCATTGATGTTGGAAGTAGCAGAGTTCTCTTCAGACATGATTATAGATCACAGATATGATTCCACGAAAGAGTAAGCAATTGCCTTCTTGATTTCAATCAACTTGAATTGTTGTTGCCGTTAGGCTGTTGCTGGCTCTGATACCAAGTTAACAAAGCTGAAGATTCAGATGGGAAGGAGGAACTACAGTTGGAAGAATTATAAAGCTTGTCATTTTATTCAATAAGAAATTGTTTTTTTTTCTTTTTTGATTGATACGGGATAGAACAGAAAGACCAGTTATATATACTAGTAAATGTAACTGTAAAATACATTATTCTGGGTAAGTGAAATTTGCTGTGTCATTGTGACATGGCACAACAGGATAAATATAGCCATAATTAAATGTTCTGCTGACTCGTCATTGTGACGTGGCACATCAAGATAAACATAGCCATAATTAAATGTTTTGCTGACTCGTCGTCTATTCCAGAATTACCATGGATCCAAATTATACACTCTCGGCAGTTTGCAGCCATGTGAAATTTGATGACTCCGTTCATTCATTCTGTCCGGTGGCAAACCACCAACGCACATCTCCATTTTCGGTTCTTTGCAGCCGTTTGAAATCTATTTACTCCAATTTTTTTATTTGCCTGGTTTCACACCACCGAATAGTATGATATGTGAACGGTGATTGGTGAACGAGTGGAATAATTTAACTATTCTAAATACAAACACAGTTACTAACGACCGAAGATCTAATATGTTTTTTGATTACCAAAAGCCGTCCACACCAATTATTACGCTTCAAGCAACGATTTCAAAATCTAATGCTAAGCCTACAGCTAGAATCGATTTCAGAAAAGAAAAAAAATTAGGGTTCGAATCTTAATCGACTGAGACGTCTTCTTCCCTTTTGTCATCGTCGCGTGCATGAGTGAAATTGAAGGAGTGAAACTGTGTTGGTAAATTTGGACCTTGGAACATGATGATGGATGGAACAAATGTTTGAGAGACGGACATTTTTTTTTTCCGGAACGAAGATGAAAGAGAAGTAGAGGTGGTGACCCTTTAAAGTTTGAAAAATAAAAGTGGTGTAAAGGAGTATAGATGCATAACGAAGAGGTGGCCTTTAGGAGAGGAGACCAAAAGTCTAAATTGGGGTGTGAATAGTAGCACGCCTGATCTTTGATATGATTATGTAACCTTTGTGATTTTCGTGTTTTCACTCAGCCGTTTTATCAAGTGCAGTAATTTGGTCACTTGTATTCAACCAAGAATATATTTTTCCCCTTTTCCCTTGATGTCAAAGGAAAAGAATATCAGGGTAATCGATTTTGTAGAACAAAATTTTTAGTGCTAACTGCACATATTATGGTAACAAATTTCAACATTCTAACTATGCATAAGTTACAATATTTTCAACTATTAATTTTCCCATAGAAATTGAGTAATCCCATATTTTTAGTGCCAAGCATTAAGCCAATCAGACATAAGGCAAAACAAGAAACCTTTTTCAATTTTGAGCGCTAAATATTATATACTACATATGCTGAAATTCCATTTGGATTCTAAAATCAATGAATGAAACTAATAGGAAATAGAAAATTTGTGCTGGCCTCGATTTGTTACATTTGTAAAAGGGGATTGTTATTAACACTCCAAATACTGTTAAGGGGGGATTAGTTTAAAAAAATAAAGAATTTGTTAAGGGGAGTATCAATGTAGGGAAAACTCCCCTAAACAAATAAAGTTTATTTTACTAAATTAGCCTTCTTTATAATAATCCTTTTTTTTAGTTGTTAATTAAAAAAATTACACGGTATATTAGTCGAACTACATTAGATTTTTTACATCAAAATATCAGTAATCTCATTTGTCTATTGCTTTTTTTAAATAATTTCATTTCTCATCTATCGATCGCTTTTTTTCAAATAATTTCATTTATCATTTGTTAAATTATCAACAATCTCATTTGTTTCACGTTCTTCGTTTGCACCATTATTTCTCTCCAAACAATTGCTTTTTTTTGTTTGCAAATAATTTAGGGATTTGTTTTTTTTTTTTGCATTTAAAATTGATTGGGATTTGGGATGGTAAATATTGTTATTACCAGGGTAAAAAGGAAACATAAAAAATTAAGTATGTGACTCCTTCTAACATTTTTTTTATGATTGGAGTGTTTTTAAAATTTGACCCCCTCTTAATAATATTTGGAGTGTCAATAACAACACCCTTGTAAAATGCTTTCTAAACTGCCAATCCAACAATTTATGCTTATGAAGTTAGATTATCTTGGAATTGAGTCAGTTCAAATTTTCTGTGAACAAATTGAAGCGGGAGTGATGTTGATTTATTAAATAAGGACACCTCAATCATTGTGTACAGAATTACGGTATTAAATATGAACCATGCTAGAGCGACCGAAAGTGAATAATTACGGGTGATGTGGAATGAAAATAGACGGTGGATATTAGCAGATGAAGGCTACAATTCAGGCGGAAAAATAAAAGGGGACCACTGCTTATCTCTACTTTCGGTGTAATTCACCGGGTATCCTACCGGTTGAAACAGCAATTTCGATTAAATATTTACATTTATGGTCTTGATAATAATTAATAAAAATTTGAAAGAATTACTTGATTAGTTTCGTGGTTAGTAAGAAGAAAAATTGGTAAAAGAGGCATGTAGCTAAAAGTTGTGGCTAATTCCATTCTCATCGCACCTTTTGTGTTTCCCATCTCAGCATTTCAAGAAAATGGCACACCCCATCATTACCTTTTCCAATCTCAGTTTATTCCAAAACATCTCTTCACTCATTTACGCTCTCTACTTTATTTAGTAAAAACAATATTCTAGTATATCGTATATTCTTCAGTCAAAAACACTAATCTACAAGACCTAAACACCCCAAAGCACAAACCAGATTTTTCTTCTTCTAATCAACTCGTTGGTCTAATCCATTATGAGATCGTCATCATTGTTTCATCCAAAGCCACAATTTAGATCATAAAATAAGTTATAGTTTGGAATAGTGAAAAAAATACTCACGCATTCCATCTTATTAGATTAGGTATAGTTCCTAGTACAGTACACACAAGAATAACATAACTCCAAGTTAGATGTAAATTTGGTCACTACAATTTCCTAATTACATTGAATGAAACATAATAAAACTTACTATGAGTTTTGTAAACATTGCATAAACACCGAAAAGAATCATATATATATATATATATATATATATATATATATATATATATATATATATATATATACGAGGCAAGCAAAAGATAAATATCCAGGTATTTGATAAACATGAAAATGTTTTTATTTTATGCGCTTACGTTTCATCTTTTTGTGCATAAATAAGTATTACATTGGGTGTTATTTTGTTACTTTTACAGATAATCCAACCAACACATATGTCATAATAAAAAATGAAAAATAAGCAATAGAGATCAAATTGCCACATTTATAAAGATTTGTAGATGAAGATTTCATGTCAATTTGCATTTTCAAATCAAGAAAAGAATGGGTAGAACAAGTGTGCATATATTACCACAAATCAATCCAACACATATCAAAGAATGAAGAAGAAATAATTCCTAATGAGGCTAAGATATTTCAAGGATATTACAAGATTTGGTTGATATCTGATTAAGATTTGATTAGGGTTTTACGTTGGCAAATCTATCCTATAAATACCCATGTAAATGTATTACAAATGTCATTCAAGAATTAAGATTTATTTTTCCTCTATATGTGTACTCTTCTTGGTCTAGTAGCTTGTAATGGTTGTCAATCAGGTTTGTCTAAAATTACCACTTTCTATTTACTTTTATTTTTTTCATGATTTTTATTTTCCTTTTTGTTTTTCTTAATTAGTTATTCATTCTTATATAGATCCGATTAGCTTCGAATATGTAGCAAATTCAATAGTAGTGATTAGGTTTGAATCTATAGCAAATTCAATAGTAGTTTTTAAAATCAACCTCTCCAAATTTGTCTAATGCACCCACGAAATTGAACAAATAATACTACTACAATAGAATTTAATTTTCCTTCATGTGTTCGACCTGCAGACTACACACCTGCGAACTTGAAATGTTATTTTATAATTGTGATTTTCTAATCTCATAGAAAATCACCATAAGTAGGTACGCATGAACATTTTGATGAAGTTACATAGGAACAAAATTTATATGGTACAAATGTTATGAATGTAGGAGTTGTACCAATTGCATCCATATACTCCCTAGGGGATACGTGCTCAATACTCGTGACTTCAAACTTGAATATCTTTAAATATGATTTTATGCTTGGTGCAGAATTTTTTTTCTCTAGTTTTGCTCCATCTAGTGTGGAAAGAACAGAATCGATGGGATCTTCCAATAACATGAACCCTTATCAAGTTATCTGTTCATCAAACTGACCATTAGGAAAGTTTGCTTACTGTCACTTATCAAGCCGACCGTTAGGGAGGTTTGCTTACTGTCACTTGGCCAAAATCAATTTTTGTGAAGCAGAAAAAACACTCCACCTTTGTCGGAATTGTTTTCGCAGATGTTTTTAATGGTTCAAATTCTAGTGCTTAAAGTTTCTCTAAAATATACATTATATTTCAAATCTACTTCAGATCTACCGTTAGTATCATATTTTTATTATAATGTCTTTGATTGATCTAGATAGATTATTGAGAAAATGTTATAAATTTTAAAAATATAGCAAATTATTAAATCAATCAGGTGTTTGTCGATTAATTTAAAAACACAACAAAAAATTCTTTTAAATTATATAATTAAATGGTCGGTTTCTCCATCGTCGTGCGGTTATACTAGTAGTTCTATATGCTCCAATGCATGCGTTTGTGAATTCAAATTCAGAGTATGCTCTAATCCTAAGTCCACTGCCAATGTTCGAACTCTAGGTTTTTTTAGTTCATGTGTAATAAGCGCTTCTGAAGGCGCATTCAAATGGTAAATTCATGCTTACTCGAGTTCACTCCCATGCTAAACCATGTCGATCCAAATCAAAAGGTAGCATCTTATCCTTCTTGACCGAACAGATTAGCAATCACTCCCATCCAATGCAAATCTACCAACTGGATCTGAAATTAACACTTTACATCAACCCTACCACCTGCAAGCTTCACTGATCTGAATTTAACTCTTTCATCTCCTTCATTCTCTAACACAAACTGGCCATTAACCTCTCCGTTCCTCTTCTCTTTCACATTTTATCCATAACTTCAGATTTATCACCAATGTCTTTGCGCGATGGAATCTGCAATTCCTCACCTAAACAAGTCCACCTAAGTCTAAAAATCAAATAAGTTAATCCAAAAGTTTATATTTGTTGCCTTGTTGGAGGCTGGTATGTGATGAAGTGGCGAGTTATGACCTTGGATGAAATGCAATAATTTGATGTGATCGAGGGTTCCTAACTAAGATTATTGGACAAAGAGGTTTTACCACTAAGGAAAGTCGGACTTTGGATTGGAGATAAAATAGAAAAAGAATAAAGAGGAGCAACGGAGTTGGGGATATATAAGCGAAAACCGGATCGACGTGACGATTCATCTCCACTTAGGAAATCCTTGATCGACACTAATCCAAGATAGGAAAAAAAATATCCAGATAGTAACTATTTCGGAGCACATTCTAAAGAAAAAAGGGGAGAAGAAGGAAAAATGAAAGTGGCATGCCTAACTTCGAGGGCATTCACATGCATTACTCTACCCAACAATGACCAATTTACTTTTTAACGTGCTTGGAAGTCAATGACTAAAGTGTTTACATAAATGTACGAGCACTTGTATATATTTTGCTTTCAATTTTTGGCTTCGCAGAAATTGAACAATTGTCTGTGAACCTTAGAAAGAGATGTAGTCCAAATTGCCAAAGACCGTCGCTTCAATTATTCAGCATGGTGGAACTAAGGGAGAATGACTTTAGATGAGATGCATTCACATATTTATACTGGTTGAAACCGAATAAGCGTAGCAACGATTCAAAAAAAAAAACACGACATTTCTCTAAGGCAACTCCCAAGAAGATAGGCATATTGGAATTTGGTGATACAATATTTTCAAATATCAATTAGATTTTTCGGAGATATTTGTGGTAATTTCGTTACTTGTTTTGTGTAAGAAATGAATGGAAAGAAATGGAAGGAATATAAATGAATAATGGATATCGGAAATATTCATCATTTAATTAGTTGCCATGTTTCATGAAGAAAAGAAACGGAAAGAGATTAAAATTGGAAAAGGGATTGATTGATGGAGAAAAGGGAAAATTATCAATCAATCATATGATAATTAATTAATGAGATATTAATTTTTTTCCATAAATTGATTTATTTTACATAAATCAATTGTCTCATCCCCAAGTAATCTTTTCTCTATTTAAAAAGAGGCATAGAGGATGTTATTCCTATGAAATGTATGAGAACATTTGTATTCTTCATTTCTTTTGCTCTACTTTTAAAAAAACTCTGTAATCTCTTGAATATTAATAAAATCTCTTTTCCATTGAAGTGGACGTACACTATCTCGCGATAGTGGAACCACTATAAATTTTTGCGTGCTCTGTTGCCTTTATTTTTGTGATCTGAGATTGATATTCATTTCAAGTTGTTTGTTCTATCACATCATTGCAAGATCCTATTGAGGTTTTTCCACTGAAAGAGATTGATCACCCCTTACAACTGGTATCAAAGGTAGATTCGCAAAGAAGGTGTTTGGTAGAATGGCAGGAGGAGATGAAAACAAGACAAATAATACGTCAGTGCCAGTAGTAGCTCCATACGTCAGAGGCTCCTATGTGGCGTCAGATCACAGTTGACGATAGAGAAGTGGAATGGTGAAGGAGATTTTGAAAAGTGGCAGTGGATGATGAAAGCAGTTTTGAGAAGAAATCACGTTCATCGAGTAGTATTTGATACAGAGGCATTGCCTGCTGATATTTCATCAGTGGAATTAGAAGAGATGGAAAATTGAGCGTTTACTACTCTTTAGCTTGCTATGGGAAAGAATGTAATTTCTGAAATCAGTCAGGAGACAACGGCTAGAGGCATTTGGAAGAAGTTGGAGGACCTCTGCATAAAGAAATCCCTAACCAACTGTCTGATCCTATTAAAGACTTTCTTCACTTATAAGATGAAGGAAGGTTCTTTAATTAAGACACACCTAAGTGTGTTTGATGACCTGTTGATGAAGATGAAGTCTGTTGAGTTGAAAATTGATGAAGAACAAAAAGCAATGATTCTGCTGTGTTCGCTTCCAGAGAGATACACTGGTTTCGCTAACAGCCTTATCTATGGTAGAGACACATTGAAATTAGATGATATGAAGACATGTTTGCTCAGTGAAGAGTTGAGAGATCAGATGAAGGAGTTTGGTGTTGGTGATAGCGGTGGAGGAAGTAGTAGTTCAGGCTTATTTGCAGAGAGAGGAAGAGCAGAGAAGAAAGTGAAGAATAATAGAGGGCGTTCCAACTCTCGGAAGCCTAATTCGCGGAGTAAGTCTAAAGATGGAAAGTGCTATAATTGTAAGAAACCAGACCATTGGAGAAGAGACTGTCCAGATTTGGAGAAGAAGACTGATGGTTCTTCATATATTGCGATGGAGAAAGGTGGTAGCGATTTGTTGACAACGGTTGTATCAGATGTTGCAGACCACTGGATTCTAGATTCTAGAGCATCATTTCACATGACTCCTAATAAGAATTATTATTTTTCCTTCGATGCCAAAGAAGGAAGTTCTATCCTTATGGGGAACGATGCTACATGCAAGTTTATGAGAGTTGGTTCAGTTCACATTCGCATGTATGATAGGATTGTTCGCACACTTTCAAATGTTCGCTATGTGCCAGGCCTTCGAAAGTCATTGATATCATTAGGCCAATTGGCATCATTGGGATGCAAGATAACCATTATCAAAGATGGTTTGAGAGTTTCTAGAGAGGCACTTGTATTGATGAAGGGTGTTATGGTGCAAAATCTGTATTTGCTAATGGGTACCACTGTCCATGGAGAATAATGTATTGGAGTCGATAGTTCTAAAAGTTTGGATGCTACCAAGCTTTGGCATATGAGATTAGGTCATACTTCGGAGAAGAACTTAGAGTTTCTTCGTAAGAAGAAAAAGATCAAGGGAGAAATCTTCAACAAGTTGGACTTTTGCAAGGAGTGTGTATTATCAAAGCAAACCAGAGTTTCTTTTGGTGATGGTGTGCATACTTCTAAGAGGGTACTTGGTTATGTGCATTCATATGTTTGGGGGTCATACTCTATAGCTTCTATTGGTGGAGCATATTATTTTGTTTCCTTCATTGATGACTACTCGCGCAAGGTTTGGGTGTATGTAATGAAAGCTAAGTCGGAAGTATTTGAAAAGTTTAAGGTTTGGCTAGCTCTTGTTGAAAACCAAACAAGAAAGAAATTGAAGATTCTTAGATTTGACAATGGTGCCGAAAATATCTCCAAAGAGTTCCTCGACTACTGCAGACAACATGGTATTAGAAGACTTTTTACTACACCTGGTGATCCGCAATCCAATGGGGTTGCTGAAAGAATGAATAGAACTCTACTTGAAAAGGCCCGTTGCTTGATATTGACTGCGGATATGTCTAAGGGTTTTTGGGATGAAGCTATTTCGACTGTAGCACATATTATTAATCGGATTCCGTGCTCAGTCATTGATGGGAAGATTCCAGAGGAGGCATGGAGAGGTAAAAATACTTTATTAAGTTATTTTTGTATATTTGGATGCCCAGTTTAAGTTCACAATACAGAACATGACAAGTTGGAACCTAGGGCCTCCAAATGTGTTTTTCTTGGTTATACAGATGGCATAAAAGGATAAAGAATTTGGAATCCAATTATGAAGAAAGTTATACATTCCAGACATGTGACTTTTGATGAGTAAGCAATGTTCAAACCTTTGAAAGGTTTATCAGAGGGTTCAGACTCAGTTGATGAGAAACATGAAAAGACCGAGATTCCCAGTTTTCAAATCCAAAGTAAAGCTATCACTATTGATAATAGTGACAGAGCAGTTGAAGATACATTACATGATAGTCCACAGATTTCCTCTGGTAGTGATGGTGATGGTCATGAAGCTAGAGATGATTCAGCTCAAGGTGGAGCTGAAGAAGAGTCAGGCGATATAGTCATTCGAGCTAGTCAGAGACCAAAGAGAGCTCCAATTAGATATGGAGATTGGCAGTATGAAAATTTGAGCCTTGATGATCAGTTTGAGTATGCTTTACATGCAATTCATAATGAATCGTTGAGCCTTGAAGAAGCCATGAAGTCGAGTGACAACTCGAAGTGGAATTGCACTATGGAAAAGGAGATACAGTCTTTGCAAAAGAACAAGACTTTTGATTTGGTACCACTACCTCAAGGAAGCCGCAAGTGGGTGTTCAAGGTAAAAGATGATGGTAGATATAAGGCAAGATTAGTAGCCAAAGGGTTTTCACAAAGAAAGGGGCTAGAGTATGATGAAATATTTGCTTCAGTTGTTAGACAAACTTCAATTCGAATCCTACTTGCAATAGTTGCCACTTATGATTTGGAGTTAGAACAACTTGATGTGAAGACCACTTTCTTGCATGGTGACTTGGAGGAACCATTTACATGAAGCAGCCAAAAGGATTTATTGTAGATGGAAAGTCAGATTGGGTATGCAAGTTGAAGAAATCTCTTTATGGTCTAAAACAGTTGCCTAGACAATGGTACAAAAGGTTTGATTCTTTTATGCTTTCAAATGGTTTTAATCGTAGTACTAAAGATGCATGTGTTTATTTTAAGCATCTAAAGAATAATAATTAGGTGTATTTACTTTTATATGTGGATGATATGTTGATTGCTTCCAAGGATAAAGCTGAAATTGATGCGTTGAAATTGAAATTAAAAGCGGAATTCGATATGAAAGATCTTGGAGAAGTAAAGAAAATTTTGGGGATCGAAATCCAAAGAGACAGAAAGCTTGGACTTTTGAGACTTACTCAAAAGGAATATATTCAAAAGGTGCTTGCTCGATTTAGCGTGGATGGTGCAAAGGCTATCAGTACACCCATGCCTTTGCATATACAGCTTTCTAATCAGGGCTCTCCGATCTCAGAAAAGGACAAGGCCTATTTGAAGTAGGTGTCTTATGCCAGTGTAGTAGGTAGCTTGATGTATGCTATGGTGTGCACTAGACCTGACATTGCTCAAGCTGTTGTATTAGTTAGTAGATATACGACAAATCCGGGAAAATCGCATTAGGAGGCAGTGAAGTACATTTTTAGATATCTTAGAGAAACATTAGATTATGGACTTGTTTTTTGCGGCAGAAATAAGGATTTCAACTTGGTTGGATTCTGTGATTCAGACTATGTCGGAGATAGAGATAGATTGAAGTCAACCTCAGGCTATGTGTTCACACTTGGAGGAACAACTATTAGTTGGAGAGCGAGGTTGCAGACTATAGTTACTTTGTCTACTACAGAGGCAGAGTTGGTAGCTGCAATTGATGCAGCTAAGGAGGCACTTTATTTGAAGAAGTTATTGTGTGATTTGGGCTTCATGCAAGATGCTTGTTTGGTGAATTGTGACAGTCAAAGTGCAATTCATTTAGCTGAAAATCTGGCTTTCAGTTCTAGAAAAAAGCATATAGAGGTAAGAGAGTCTTTCCTTATCTCTATGAATGAGGAGAAGTTACTTCGTCTACAGAAGATTCACACAAATGAAAATGCAGCAGACATGTTTACGAAGGCATTACCTGCTACTAAGTTCGAGCATTGCTTGAACTTGATTCACTTGATGAAGTGCTAGGTGCCACATGGTGGAACAATGGGGAAGAGAGTGACTTGGTTGAAGTCAAGAGAAGATGTGGTATTCTTCTTGTATGAAGAGATAGGAGTTGGTTGCAGAATATCTACCTTGTTTTTTTTTTTTTTTTTTTTTTTTTTTTGAATGCTTCCAACACTTTGTTGGTGGGCGGTGGCCTTGCCAGAGTTCACTGACAAAGTGCAATGAGTGGTGGCTTTTGCAGGAACTCAATG
Source organism: Allium sativum (assembly GCA_030737875.1). Lineage (NCBI taxonomy): Eukaryota > Viridiplantae > Streptophyta > Magnoliopsida > Asparagales > Amaryllidaceae > Allium > Allium sativum. The sequence continues at coordinate 874,616,771 of CM060919.1, read as the reverse complement.
GAAAACATTCACATTGGAGACTCTTGATTGCAAGAGATATTGTATCAAGGTGAAGATTATTGGAATTTGGTGATACAATATTTTCAAATATCAATTAGATTTTTTGTAGATATTCGTGGTAATTTCGTTACTTGTTTTGTGTAAGAAATGAATGGAAGGAATATTAATGAATAAGGAATATTGGAAATATTTGTCATTTAATTAGTTGCCATGTTTCATGAAGAAAAAAAACGGAAAGAGATTAAAATTGGAAAAGGGATTGATTGATGGAGAAAAGGGAAAATTATCAATCAATCATATGACAATTAATTAACGAGATATTAGTTTTTTCCATAAATTGATTTATTTTACATAAATCAATTGTCTCATCCCCAAGTAATCTTTTCTCTATTTAAAGAGAGGCATAGAGGATGTTATTCCTATGAAATATATGAGAACATTGGTATTCTTCATTTCTTTTGCTCTACTTTAAAAAAAACTCTGTAATCTCTTGAATATTAATAAAATCTTTTTCCTATTGAAGTGGACGTACACTATCTCGCGATAGTGTAACCACTATAAATTTGTGTTTTCTCTGTTGCCTTTATTTTTGTGATCTGAGATTGATATTAATTTCAAGCTGTTTGTTCTATCACATCATTGCAAGATCCTATTGAGGTTTTTCCGCTGAAAGGGATTGATCACTCCTTACAAGGAAACTACTCCAAAGACAGAACAAATTATTTCAGATGTCACTAGCTTTACTTCATTCAATACATGTCATGTAAACAACAAGACGTACTTTGAAGGACAAATGTTAATATGCCATTTCACAAGGTTGTTACATGTCGGATCTAAGTGCGTAAGTTACTTAATGTCATGTCAATAGTCCAAAGAGATGATTGGATGACTCAGAACTCGACCATGAATAAGGATATGGAGGTATAGATATGCAAATAAACTCAGACGAGACTTTGGAATCGGATAATAGGAATTTGATTAGGAATGAAATTCGGATCTGTGAAGGTCCGAGGGGCAACAACACAAAATTTAACTTCAACCATCGACGCTAAATAAATCAAATATGGCAAGGCAGATCAACATACAACCAAATGTGATCGAAAAAAATATAGATAAAGGAGTTCACACAAAGGATCGTTATCCTTTAATTGATGAAGATCTGAATTGGTACCTAAAATTTTCCTGGGAACCAACCCAAATTTCCCGAATTAGCAGTGATCCGAGTTCCAATGGTGAGCGTTCTGATCCCCTCTCCATGGACTTGGTGGCCTTGTCTTCCTCAACTTCTTATCAAAATTTTATGTGGACCAAATTGATCTTCTCCTATGAATATTAGTTGTCTTGGAGAGATTTAGGACTTTCAGCTCTTTGCAAATTCAGCCCTAACATTATGCTTTAGTTTTTTTTTGTATTTGAACCTCTTAATCTCAAAACCATCAATAAAGAGTTAAAATTATCAAAGCGGACATGAACTCCTTAAAGTCAAACCACTATAAATCCGGATGTTCTTTTTTATACTATTTTTCTTCTATTATCCTCTATTTTTAATTTAATTTCTCATTTATTTATCTTTATAATCACTTTAGGGTATAGTACCAATTTCAATGCAAACACATACCAACTTCAAAAGTGTCAATTATTAGTTCATTATCTTGTAATGGTAAAATATTTATGTTTGAATCACTACCAAAAAAATATTTATTTTACTAAAATATGCAATTAGAACAACAATAATGTACAATATTTAGCGAAAACCTTCACTTAAGGTATTGGCATAGCTTTTTTCACGAAACTTGTTTTTCACATTAGGTGGAAGTGAATTCTAAGAGAAATGTATTTGAAAAAAAACATCTCATAAACGTAGATTTTAGGTTACAAGGCTAAAAAAAATTCCTAAGTTACAAGCATACTTCCTGTTTTCATTCAAAACGTTCGAAAGAATTAAATCAAAAGGGAAGCATGTACTAGAACACAAAATATGATACGAAATTTAATAAGTATTGGCCGCTGAATATTTTTGTTTTTACGTGATGGAATTCAAAAGGAGTGTACAGGTTAAAGATCACATGTATCTCATTTTATGTCTATTAGGGCTGTATACTGGACATGACAGTCCATTATCCGGCTCAGTCCGAAGCTACAAGGTGGCATGTCCGTGTCTGTTTGATTCTCTTATTGGACAGAGCTTGGACACATTAGTATTTCTGTCCGATCTAAAATGTTCGATGTTTTTCTATTATCGAAGGCTATATCGGACAGAACAGTCTGTTGTCTGGCTCGGTCTGAGGCTATATGATGTCGGTCCATGTCCGTCTGAATTCTTATAGGACAGAGCATGGACACAACTTCGCCTGGTCTGGTCCGACCCGTTTACACCCCCAATGTCTATATTTTTGTCCAATTAAATTATGTACGTTCAGAGCATATATTCAAAGTTTATATAATTCAAACAAAAATTTAACTACACAATATTGTATCAATTTATAATCACGAAAAAGTATATTTCTAGTAGTTTCTTTGAATATTTCAAGTATATTTCTTTGTATACTACTCCTGTATGTTCATCTTTTATAATTGTGCACCGACACTTGCCCTATTTGACATAAGAACTATCATTATGTTTATTTTTCCTACATTACTCAATCATTCTAGCCATTACAATACTCACAAATCTTTATGTCTAAACCACTCCTATTTCTTCCTTTTTCTTCTCCTCCAGGCTCACAGGGTAGAGGTGTTTAGTTCTGATTTTCTGAAAGCATTTTTCTTGAAGATCCATTCTTGATGCAGATGTACTCACCTTTTTGTTTTTCCCCTATTTCATGGTTATGGTTGTACTGATGGCTGTTTTGACGGATATTCATATTGTACTCTGACTGAGATTTGATTTTCATGGGACATGTGCTTTGGAACTGAAATAACTTTTGGTTTTTGAAGTAAATGTTATGTTTCAATCATAAAAATGCTTTTTATTTATCTTGTGAATCTTATTGTTTGTGATTATATGTCTTTATACCTATAACGCTTCACATTTCCTAGCATGACCCTATTTTGGGGAATGTTAAAGGGTGCAGGGTGTTCCTGTCTACCTCGACTTCTTATCAAATTTCCAACCCGATCCAAATTGATCTTTGTTTATAAATATCAGTTTTCATGGAGAGATTTGATATTTCCAGCTCTATTTGAATTCAGCCCTAACATATATTCTAGATCTTTTCCGATTTGAACCTCTGTGATCTCAGAAACCATCAATAAAGAGTTAAAATAATCAACATGTCAAATCATTATAAATCCTGTTATTCCTTTTTCTATTGTTTCCTTTTTGTATTTTCCTCTGTTTTATTTAAATTTCATCATTTATTTCTCTTTATAATCATTTCTGCATGTTTGTACCAATTTCGGTGCAAACACAGACCAACTTCAAAAGTATTCATTATCAGCTCATTATCTTGCAATAATAAATATTTATTTCGGAGTAATTAAAGCACAAATATTTATTTTACAAAAATATGTGGTTAGAACAACAAATACGTGCAGTATAGAGTTAAAATTTTCACTTAAGTTAATGGCGCAACTTTTTTCATGAAACTTATTTTTCACAATGAGTGGAAGTGAATTTTAAGGGAAATTTGTTAGAAACAAACATCGCTTAAATGTAGGTTTTAGCTTTAAACCATACGATCATATCTAAGAGAATTTCCTAAGTCACAAGCATTTTTTTTATTTTTATTCAACACATTTAGAATAGGACTGTAAATTTTGTCCGAATGTCCGACGTCCGTTCGTGTCCGTAATCGACATACATTCGTCCGAGTTCGTCTGATTTTTATTTAGGACACGAGTTAGGACAACAAAATTTGTACGAGAAAAAATCATGTCCGCTCCGAGCACGTCCGAATTACTTGTAATCCGGCGTATAGTTGAGAGAAAATTTAGTAAAATGTACAAAATGTGATATAAATAGCCATGTCCGACAGAGTCCGATCGTGTCCGTGTCCGAAAAACATATGTCCGTGTCCGACCGATTTTATTTAGGACACGAGTTAGAACAACGAAATTTATCCGAGAAAAAATTTGGTCCGCGTCGTGTTCGGTCCGATTTTTTTAGAATAGAAACTGAACACACCTCCGTCCGGTCCGGTTCGACCGATTTACACCCCTAATTTAGAAGAATTAAATCAAAATGGAAGCTTCAGTGGAACACAAAATAAGACATAAAAAGTAGTGGCCACTGAATATTTTGTCTTTACCTGATGCAATTCAAAAAGGAGTGTAATGATTAAAGATATCATGTTCTCATTTTATGTCATTATTTTTTGTTCAAATAGATTATGTACTTCAAAGCATGTATTCACAATTTATATAATTCAAACAAAAAATTAACTACACAATATTTTATCAATTTATAATCAGAAAAAAGTACATACATAAAAAGGTCACTTTTCAGTTACTTATGGAAGCATTCATCACACAAACCTACGTAGTGTATATGTTTAAAATTAAGTAACAAATATGAATCTACGAAGAGTATTATTTTTCCTTTGTAAAAAATGTATTTTTTGTGACTGCAAATTAATAAAAAAACAAACACATTTCATCACCATTCAAACAGAGAACTTGATAAGATTAACAGGCAGAAAACTCCAACTCAGAGAAAATAAGTATGAAAACTGCCACAAATTGCACGGAATTTGTTGCCTAAAAAGAAGAAATAATTGTTCCCCTGAAACACTGGGTCGATTATACTTCACATTCAAATATGTTTCAATTATCCATAATATATTCGCACATTTCCTCATAGAATTGTCTTCCTAAATCATTTTATTTGTAGGGTTCGAAATTCTAAGAGCATGCCTATGTTCTTCCAACCTTGTTCCGGCTGCTCGATCTCTCACTTTTGTTTTTCCTTTTGTCATCAGAAGATGAAACTCCATGTTTAAGCTGGATAAGTATAACACCATGTTGTTAATGATTCAAAAACCTCAAATGAAACTGAAGGTCGAGCAGTTCAAAGCACTACAAACTCATAATAATAATAGTACCTTTTCAATCAATGTGACAATGCGGTTTCGCAGCCTCTTCGCCGTCTCCTTCTCAGAACCACGTAATATGCAGAAGCCCAGGTTCAATACCTTCCTTTTATCATCCTCATTGTCGATAGATTCAGATACTTCTATAATTTTCTGGGCATGCAACAAGAGCTCGGTTTTATTTTCACAGCATCTGCAGTAATATTCTGCGTCTAAACCAATGCATCCTCCAACTTTTCCAGCTAAGTAAGCACGAAGAGCGCACTCTATATGTGCAACATGCCCACAGATGAATCCTTCGTCGATTTGTGCTTCACATTTTACGAAGTTGCAGCCTTCGTACCTCCAGTCTATAGTTTTAGCACATAAAATGCAGCAGCAGTGCCGGCAAAAATTAGGTTCACTGCAGCATATGTTACAAGTTGCCGCTTGGCTCGAAGAAGAGTTTGTTTTAGCATTCTTGTTGCACATTTCATTGCCAGCTAAGCAATCACCAGGTCGATGTGTTGGTGTAGATTTCAAATATCTATTGCTTTTGATGATTTCGAGAGGTGCTTCTGCAAGTTCTGCGCATAATAGAGGCACGCATTACATACATGACGTATTGATTTTCAAAACAATTTGAAAGAACTTACAGGAGTAGTAAATTATGTTCAAAGCAAACTTTAACCAGCATAAAATTCCATGAATCAACTAATTAAGATCAGCTTAATTTATACAAGTAGTAATTGAGCCACCCATCATTTCCAAAATTTGGAAAACTTTTGTCTTGAGGATTAGGAAAGTTTCTCGGGATTATTTGGAAAACAGTAAAAAGAAATTCAAGTTTTAAAAGATAAAGAATGAAACGATTTCTCATGACCCATTTTCAACAAATTCGAAGTTCCATTCTCACCATATTCATTTTTGTATGCATAAGTTTTGTGATCTCAGATTCAGCTTAAGATCTTTGTTTTTCATTGCCGTATAATTATCACTGTAGCAACTTGGTGCTGCAGGAATGGATGTATGAGTGAAATCTAAATTATATTGAAACAAACTCTGTCTTTCTGCAATTTAATGATTGTATGGTACAAAACGTCAAATGGTTTTTGTATTAATACTGAATCCAAGTCATGCACAGAAGATGAAATATTAAACTAAAGTATAAGACTTTTTATTTTATTTTCTAACATGGACTTCACGACTAGAGTTAGGCCCTTTGCTTTGACATAACATAATATATATATATATATATATATATATATATATATATATATATATATATATGAGGAGGGTTCAGGGTTCCATGACACCCCTATTTGGAAGCACCCCAAATGCACCCCATTAATAGCCACATATTTATATTAAAAAATATTAGTGGGGGGAGAGAGAGTTAGTGGAAGAAGAGAGAAACAGAAATGTGTGGTGGAAATTAGGAGGCTAAAGGGGTGCTACACTATTTGGAGTGCTCTTGATCCTCCCTCTCTCTCTCTCTCTCTCTCTCTCTCTATATATATATATATATATATATATATATATATATATATATATATATATATATATATATATATATAGAAGGGTTATATGGCACCCCATTTTTTTGCCTTCCTTTTGCACCTCATTTGTGACCAAGTATTTATAGTTAAATAAGTTAATGGAGGGAGAAAGAATTACTGGAAGGAGAGAGAAACGACAATATGTGGTGGAAATCGAGGGGCTAAAGGGGTGATACACTATTTGGGGTGCCATTGAACACTCCTCATATATATATATATATATATATATATATGAACTTACATCCTTAATAGTACAACTCACAAGTGACGGACTACTCACTCTGTAAAACTCACTCGTACGGAGACTCTGTACCAACTAAAGATATAAAATTTACAGACAACGTATATGTCTAGCGTAAGACCAAAACTCAATGTCTAGCTATAAGACCCACAAGATTCAAAATTAGGCCAGCCATATTCAGGGCCGGCCCTGAGTATTTGTAGGCCTAGTGCGAAAAGAAAATTTTGGACTTTTTTTTATGAAATTGAAGTTAGGTGTAAATATGATTTTTCGACTGTACATCTCCATTGGGAAAATTGCATGTCTCGGCAAATTCATAAAGTTTTTACCCATAGGGCCCATTAGGTCATACAGAGGATAATATGATAAGCATGCATTATCCCATAGGGCCATTAGATTCAATCATTTCTGCATGCTTACGTACAATCCACTACCTAAATTCACTCATTCAACATTCTATCCAATACAAGTTAAATATCTCCTTGCTCTAGTAAAAGTAATATAGTTTTTTTTTACGGTCCCCCTGACCTAATGTATAACGACCCGGAAAATCTGAACCAATTTAAAAATTTTAAATTGGCTATTTTAGTGGATTTTAAAGATTTAAAATAAATATTTTAAATAATAACGACGAAAAGTAAGTTTGAATCGACATTGAAAATGAATATAATTATTTCTAATTATAAACAAGGCCTGAAATTGCGCGGTAGTTTCAAAATTTGAATTCAAACTTTGACTGACTGTACCAGTGCAAAACAAAACGGATTTGAGTGAAACCAAAAATATTTAAATCTGTTAGTGAATATCTTTCTAACGAGTCTGAAAAATCGAAGTTTCATAGCGGAAAGCAAAAGTTATGGCCAAATGAATTTTCAGAAAGGTCGCTATAGAATATATATAGCCCGTGAAAATGACCATTTTGCAAACGACCTCAGAATTCGACGAAACCACTTTTGTTGGATCCGGAATGTCAAATTATTGCTAGGTTTCAAATTTCATAATTTTTGAAGTTAATATGTGAGCGTGGCAAAGGAAAACGTGTTTTGGTCAATTACAGTTAAATTGGATCGACCAGAAAAGAACCATTTTTCAAACGATCTCAGAATTTGACGAAACTAGTTTTGTTGGGACCGTATCGTCAAAACATAGTTAGATTGATTTTTCGGGAATTTTTAGAATCAATTTGTGGCCCCGGTAAATTGAAATGTACGTTTAAATCGAATATTGAATGTTTTATATTTTAATTTGAAGGAAAACTGACTGAAACAGTCGAATGGGCCTACGAAACATAGACCATTGTGTTCGGAATGAGGGTAAAACGCTAGGGACGACAGTCGTTGGGTTTGAATTGGTGTTCGTGTGAGACAAAGTGTATTTTAGAAATTTAAAAATATATAAATAAAAAAAAATCATTGGTCCACAAAACCATTCACTCCCCCGTAACCCTATATCGAACGGCGGCTGTTCTTCGATCTTTCCCTCGTTTTCTCCCCCTATAAGCGAAATCAGCCAATGCCCCAGTTGGGTTTTTTGAAGCGCCGCCTCCCCTCTTCAAATCCGACCTAGCTTCGACCTCCCTTGCCTTGTCTTCGCCGAGAAAGGAGCTCGCAAAGTTCGACGTCGTCGAACGTGATTCCGCTGCCACCTGGAGCTCGAGCTGAGCAAGACCCACCTCGTCGGGAAGCCCTCTCGTAGGCGGAGGTCGTGGTCAACCCCGATCAGCCCCTAACGCAACGGATTTCGCGAGAGATCGAAACCTAGTTTCGAACAAAACAGTGGAGGTAATGGTGTAAATTATATTAAAACTATTCTATAGCACTTCTAAGCGCTACGGTTTTTGATTTCACTGTAAAAATCATATCTTTTTCGTTTCTTGACGAAATTCAGTGAAATAAGAGACAGTGAACTCGTGTGGACGTCTTCTACATTCTAGAAGGGACCGCATATTTTTCTGAGCCTTCTGCTATTTTTGGTGGAGTGGAACCCAACGTTAGATTTCTAAATTATAAACGAGATGGAAAACGACGATGTATAAATTATATAGTCGATGTATGAGTTATATAAGCGTTGTACACCTCATGTGTAAGCGTTGTATAAGTTGTACGTTCGATATATAAGTTATATATGCGTTGTAAAAATTATATATGTGTTGAATAAAAGTGAAATGCTTATATATATACGCCCCTCGTCCACAAACCATGGACGATATTTATTGGTTGTGGTTGGTATGAAAATTGGTTGATTACGAATGGTTGATTAGAATTGTTTGTGGTTGAAATTGATTGATCGTAGTTGAAAAATACCTGTTTGTGGTTGAGAATTATTTGGTTGAAACCACATAGGATTAGTTTGTGGAAATGGGAAAAAAAATATACATGCCGCCTGCGTGCGAACTAGATGCATGAAATCCCCATTGTTAAAAGCTGCGAGGCTTTAAGGTAGAGCGAGGAGTCGTACTAGGGACGGCCCCGGTTTTAACTACCCTGCCGTTATGCTGCCGAAATTTTCTAAAATATTCATGTGTTAGAATTATTTCCATTTGTTGAATTTTTTTCATATATTGAAACCGTTCATGTGTTGAATAGAAATTCATTCGTTGAATAGAAATTCATGTGTTGAATGGTATTCGTGTTTTTAAAATAAATTGTTTTATAATAAAAATCCTATTTTTATCATGTATATGAACTATATAGAATAGTAATGTTTTGAAATAAATTGTTTTGCAATAAAAATCACATTTTTACTATATATATACAAACTATAGAAAACCGTTCACGTGTTGAATAGAAATTCATGTTGAATGGTATTCGTGTTTTAAAATACATTGTTTTGCAATAAAAAATCACATTTTTACTATATTTATACAAACTATAGAAAACCGTTCATGTGTTGAATGGTATTCGTGTTTTAAAATAAATTGTTTTATAATAAAAATCCTATTTTTATCATCTATATGAACTATATAAAATAGTCGTGTTTTGAAATAAATTGTTTTACATTAAAAATCACATTTTTATTATATACATGAATAGTTAAAAATAGTGAAGTGTTGAAATAGAAGTCAGTTAGATAAAAATATCATTTTATCATAGATATGAAAAGAATATGGTTTTGAAATCGAAGAATCGATTATATATATATATATATATATATATATATATATATATATATATAATTAAAATATATCGAATAACGAAGCTGCAGTTCGTGTTTTGAAACCGTGATTTCAAACGATTAGTGCGGGAGATCCGACCATCGGATTTTCCCGAAACTGAAACCGTTAGGTTCGCTTTGGAAATATCTTTCCAACGACACCAACTTTGTAAAGATCCAACGGTTGGATTGTCTGTAATGTTTAATTCAAATCTGAAGGAAAACAGTGCCAGAATCGATTTTATATATATATATATATATATATATATATATATATAATTAAATTAAATCGAATAACGACGCTGTAGTTCGTATTTTGAAATCGAAACTTCAAACGATTGTACCGGGAGACCGACCGTCGGATTTTCCCAAAACTGGAACCGTTGGATTCGTTTTGAAAAGATCTTTCTAATGATATAAATTTTGTGAAGATCCAACGGTGAGATTTTCAGATATGTGTAAATCAAATCTGAAGAAAAACAGCGCCACGGCCGCGTTATGGCCCGAAGCGTCGTTCGAATAAATTGGCTATTTTAAAATAAATAAAAATAGCGATAAATCGTTATAAAATATTATAAACGATATGAATATGAAATTTAGAAACTAACTGAAGGTTGGCTAAGTCGAATGGTTTCCTGGGTTTTGATCTGATGTTGATTTCGGCCTTCGGGGTTAATATTTGGGAAATCGTTCTCTTACTGATTTACGGTTAGTGACTGATGAATCGAAATAAGGCGTATGTGTGTTTGTGTAGCACTAGTTTATTATATATGCGAGTTGTTCAGAAAGACCGGGTTTATCCCATTCTGAATAACTGAATCGACGATAAGAAGTCGAAGATGAAGACGGTGGTCGAAGACCGGAGATCTTCACCTCGTTTGGATGGTAACTGATGTCCTGATTGGAAGACATCCCGAAATATGGATAATGAGTGGTGATCGTCCAGACGTACGTGGAGATTGATGGGTATGCGAGGTATATAGTGCCTCCGATTTCGTTCAGACCCAGAACGGACTTGTAAATGTACTGTGTGTCTGACATTGGAATTCATTCTGTGTGATTGATAGCCATCAGTTACGTGGCGTGAATTGTCTGTGTGGCATGCTAAGATGCAGTCATCAGGACTTCTATTGAAAAGCAAAGTCTTGAGGTTGATGATCAGAGCACCGCCTGTGTGGCGTAGCTTTGTGTATAACGTGAGTTCGCGAACCTCACACCCCGGTATGAACCAGAAACGGGAGAAGGACCTCAGGGAGGGCATGCGTTTCTTTCTAGCTAGAGGTGGTGTCGGTGCTTAAACTGGCTGACATTTATACTATTTTTCACCTATGTGGTTGTTGCTGTTGCGAGGCGCCTCAGTTATATCGGTCGATCCAGGACCGATGAAGTCATTCGTTGGCTCACTTACGCCCCAAGGGGCAGGGAAACGCAATGTTCAGGAATTTTAATCCACATCGGTGGACCGGCCCTGACGATGCAAAGGCTTGACTGAGTACTTGCCTGAGGCTTGGGCTAGACAGTCTCGAATTCGGTAAGGACCATCTTTTGCCTTGGTTCATGACGGAAATCCAATTTCCAAATACAACACCGTGCGGTTTTGATTGTATATATATATGGCGACATGATATATGGTACCCATGTCGTCTACGATTGATAGTTATGATTCGAAATTGTTTTTGGAACATATAAACACTAGTAACATTAAATGCTTTTGTTTTAGTCGTATCAAGCATATTTTGGCGATTATAAGGTAAAAACTCAATCCTTCGGTTTGCGTTGCATTGTGTGATGGGAACTGAGTCTTATAATGGCTTCATTTTTATAAAAAGCATTGCGATGTTTAAAAGATTTATTTGTTTTAAAACACTGGCAATCCAATGGAGTAAACCCGTTCCACGAAAGTGGCGTGGTCCTGTGATTAGCCATATTATAAACGTGTTAAGTAGATTTCTCATACCAGTCCCATGACTGACTTGTAGTTTGTTTCACTTGCAAACTCGAATGCCCCTTTTTCTACAAGGGCAGCCTTGTATTCAGGTTTTAGCTGGCTCTTTCTGGATAGCTGCAGCTGAAGATGGATTTTATCATTTATCTCTTTACATGTTGTTCAGCTCCTATTGTACATATTTTGTTTGTTTTCCGCTGTAGACATTTATGTATAGTTGAACTGTATTTGTACTAAGTATGATCCTGTATACTGTGTAACTCTGATGATTACGTTTATCCAGTGTATTATTTATACATTATCTGGTGTATTTATTTAATTCTGTTCTGCTATTATCGGTTTATGTGTTATATTCCAAAGATTACCTTTGCCGCCGTCCGTACGGGGTTTGGGGTCGTCACATAATGGGCCATGTGCAGCCGCACAGCTGACACTAGGCCAGGGTCGGCAGTGGCCATATCCATATCAGACCATCTATCGGGCTATAAATAATCCGAAAAATCTGCATTTTCTATCCTCAACTAGTCATATAGCGTTGAGGAAGCATCTGTACCAGAGCAAGAAAGAGGAGTCAATTTTTTAAACTTTGTTTTCCTCTTCCTCTTTCCTTTAATACGACTAATCATTGAAGACCACGCCGGACTATCTATAACTCCAACATCCAACTCGAAAGAGGTCTCATCGGAACTAACTACACGAGCAGTCGTAGTTCTGTATTCATCTAGATTGTTACCTCCAGGAATTTGCATATCATCGTCTGTGGCCACCTCATCAGATGTAACCAAACATATTGCCTTATGGCGTGTAGCACGTTGACCAGCATCATTGTCGCTCAATTTTATGCCATAATGAATCTTCATCACATTCTTACGTCCAGAAGTCCGTTGACCAGAACTATGAGCATCCAATTGAATGTTCTCCTGAGTCCCCATATCATTCTCTTCCTCCTTTTATGCCTCTTGGTTATGAATCAAACTATCACTGACACTTTCTTTATTTTCAGAAGAATGAGCAATATTAGAAGGCTGACCTGAACCCTGACATGTGGGCGGCTACAATCCCACGTCAACCCCCATAGTCTGTCCGTTGCAACTCTGGGGATCTGGCTGCATAGGAACTCATACCCTTGAGTATTGACAAATGTTGTTTATGTGACCAAAACTTCTACAGTTCGAGCACACTGTAAGTCTCCACTCATATTCCATATCTTGCATGATTAATTGGCGATCCTCGGTTAGAATTGGAACCTAGCTAGGAAAAGAAGACGAGCTGGGAATTTCTACCAATACCCGCGCAAATGCAATTTTCTGAATGACTTCAGTCATCTCATCAGGTTTAATCAGATTTCCAAGAATGGACGGTATCCTACTACTTGCTTTTATTGTCCAATACTCTAGAGACAAACCATGAAGTCTAACCCAAATTGGAACTGAACTCAGGATAAGCTTACTAAGTTTTGCACCCACTAACCATTGTTTCATCATCATTAACTGTCCAGTATAAAAATAAGGTCCTCTCTCTAGGATTCTGTCACAATCTTCTTTTCTTTCAAAACTAACTAGTGTGTAACCCGTGCATTGCACACGACAATTTTATTAAAAATAGTATTTATTATTTTAATGTTAAAATGAGAACTTTGTTACGCAGCATATGATAATTTTTGATGTGGAATACATAAACTATTAATTAAAATTATTACTATTGTTTGTGTGAGATTTATGTTTTTTACTTTGCACAAACAATATGCATATATGTATTTGAGAAAAAAAATTAATCATTTTTGCTAATATGAGTATACAAGCTGAAATTGATGTATGTTAGTTGTTTATTTGATGAATTAGCAAATATTTTTTAATAGAATTTTTTTAAATAAGTTAAATGTAAAATTACAAAGTTAGTTTAGCTGTATAACTATAACATAGCATGAAGAATCAAAAGGAAATTTGCAAAAAATGTATAAATCTGTTGTGGAGGTATTGATGTTCAAAAAGAATTTATGATATTAACATATGATAAATTCTTAATATAAATGAATCATAACTAATTTCCAAATTAACTTTGTCATTATTATTGATATACGAATGTCATGTTATGTGACTTATAGATCTTTATAGTTGCATGAAAAACGACCTTTTTAGTATGAAAATATGTAGTAAAATTGGTGTAAATTTTTAAGAGCTATTAGAATAATGGAATAAATACCCTTTAAGATTATTTATATAATTATAATTTAAGATTTCATGAGTAGTTTAAACATATGAATTGAAATATAAAATATCACAAAATAATTAAGGAGGTTTAACAAATAATTGTAGAAATGTTAAAATACAGGTACTTAACACGAAAATTGTTTTCTTCAATTTATGATAAATTTATTGAGATAGGTGTATAATATATTAATTTTTTTATTACCGTTTACATATATTATTTAAACTATGTGACTTATTTAACTTTATATTTGCAAGAAAAACTAATTTTGCCATTTTTGTTGATATGAACATGACATACATTTTAAAACATCACACTTAACATTGATTAGATGAATTAGCGACAATTTATTGATTAAATTCATTTGTTAAATTCAAAATCACATAACTAATTTAAACCCATTGATTTAAGTGTATAATGTTAAGTGATATTATGCATCATTTTCTAAGTAACTGAATAAATTTTAAAATGTTAGCATTTGACATTAATTTTACAATGCAATGCACGTTAAATATATTTATGTAAATAAGTTAAACTTTGAACTTTTGATTGTTATTTATGTGTATAATTTATGTTATGTGATTGACATGTTTATATATTTGATTTTTTTTATTAATATGAATGATTAATCTTGATGTGATTTATTTAGAGAATCAATGAATAATAGTTTGGTAAAGTTATTTAAATAGTTTTAATATTATGTAATTAATTTAAAATATGGTACTAATGTAAAATATCAGAAAAGAATTGAGAGAGACTCAAAATAATTATAGAATATTTGAAGTGTAGGAGTTTAAAGTCAAAAAAACATAACGTTATCCTTTTTTAGTATTTAAAGAAATTATTAGTTAATTAAATTTATTTAAATTTTATGTTTTTTAATTAATTTAAATATGTGGACTTAAATATAAAATGTTAGAAGCTAACTGTTAATAAATAAAATATCTGGAGAGAATGAAGGAGAAGAGAGAAAACACTTCCACTTTACAATTATTTAATAGATGATCTAAAATCCATCTTCTTTAGAATAAATTCTAAAATCGGATGTCGTTCGTCACACCCTGTCGATATATATGCTTTGAAAAATGGATAATGAGGTCTAGATAGTTGTATATAACTATAGCATTTACCCATTGTTGTCTTCCTTTTCGAGTCAACTCGGTATATATTTCAGCACATTGCAAATTTTGATGGTCCGTAGGTTGGTAAAATCGAAGAGAGTTAGAAATCGGAACCTGATTGCCCGCAACAACTTTCTTTTAGGCTCGGCCAACATTTGTGGTAGAGTTTCTTTCCATTGTAGGGCATCCTGCATCTGCCAAATTAGGTGGCATTAGGGACAAGGGCAAATTCCGTAAAGAAGAAGGCTGAGGGGATTTTCTCTTATCATCTTTTTGTATCTACTTAGCATCCTTTGAAGCCTTTTCCTGGTCAAAGTATGGAAGAGTTGGCCACTCCAGGCTGCTGGGTTTCATATTCTGCAGCTTGCTTGGAACCCACAGGGAAAATCTAGTCTGAAATGGAACTGCCTGTGCCGATCGGGACTTCCGTCTAGATTTAACCAGTTGAAAACCATCGGCATCGATTACAGGAGGCGGAGGCACGATTGTAGGAGGGATCGCTGTCGATTCATAGGGATTTGGGCTCGCTGACTACAACGGATCCTGTTCAAGTCTGGATTCCTTGTCCAGCAGTCGAATCTGATAGCCTTGTGTTAAAGCGAGGTCAGGCGGGATTGGTGGAGGTAGAGTCGAGACAGAGAACACCGGAGGTGGAGAAACATAATTTTTTACTCATAATCGACAGGGCAAATTCTATTAGAACCAAGTACTTCCCTAGTAGCCCCAAAAATATGAAAAATCAAGTATACCCACTGGCTGAGTAGTACCCCATAAAATTAAAAAAAAAAACCGAAAATACCTTTCATCGTTAGAGTCTACGTTGTTTGTAAGGAAACCACGTAGGAGCACTACGTGGTATGCTTCAAAACCACGTACGGGCCCTACGTGGTTTTGTAGCATACCACGTAGTGCTCTTACGTGGTTTCCTTACAAACCACGTAGTGCCCCTACGAGGTAGTCTGAAAATAAAAAAAAAATATAACTGAAAAGGGCACTTTCGTCCTTGATTTTTTTCATAAAAACGGGGGGCTACTAAGGAATTCTCTGGGTCCGAATAGAATTTGCCAATCGACAGATTCATTGTGATTTTTTTAGAGGATTTAAATCTTGGCGATTGATTAAAGGTTGTGCATACCAATCATTTACATAAACCAAGATTTTATTCGCATTTCTAATTGGCCAGTTCTATTCAGAGTTCAATTTTCTCCATTCACACCCCACCACTTCATATGTTTTTAGATTTTCTAAAGTTGCCTCTATCTTTAAACAACCAGCACTTGTGTTTAAAGGAAATAACCACATTACAGGTTTCAATGGGAAGATGCATTTGTCCAAACATAGTGCAGCCCGACTGAGGTTTGTGTACAAACCCAGTACAGACCGAGCGAGTTTCATATGTTAATCTACTTCAAATCGAGCGAGGTTTGTATAATTACCTAGTTTGGACCAAGCAAGATTGATGAACAAACAACGTCTCAGCTAAACCTGATTCAAATTTAAGGGTAGTTTTGAAACGAACGGGGGCTGAAAGGGAAAAAGTGGGATGTGATGATTTTTTTTAATTCAGTGGGATGTGAAAGGAGAAAACAGAAGTGCTGATAGAACTTGCCTTTCTAATTTACATTGAAGTTTTGCCATATGAGACGATTGGATATTTTTGCTATAAGTACTAGTATAAATTTAGTATTCAAAGGTATTAACTTTTAAAAAGAATGAGTGGAGGGGGATGGTATGTGTGAAACAAGTTGCATTTTTGGTGGTAGTGATGGCAATTTATTTATAAAATCCAAAAAATTGATAGTAAAGAAGATGGGCTAATTCTAGTTAAACCCAGGAAAACGCTGAGTTCACCCAGATAATTAATGACTAAACTGTCATTGTTTTGTTATATATATATTTTTAATTTCCAGCACTACGAAGTATTTTAGAGAACCTCGTAGGGGCTCTACACGGTTATGTAGGAAACCTCGTAGGGTCTCTACGAGGGAGGATAAAATTGGAATTTTTTTAAATGTTACACGGGTAAATTTAGCAAAATGCTGGGGGTTTTCCCCTTTTTGGGTTTTACTGGGTGAACTCGGTAATACATTGGATTTACATAGAATTACCCAAGAAGATCTTGATGGCTAATATTGTAAACCAGTAGTGTTATTTCGTTAATCGGTGAAGTATTTCAGAAATTCAAAAAAAATAAAAAAAATACACACACACACACCCCCCCCCCCCCCGGACATCAAGATCATTAGACTTTTTTTAATTAACAGTAGAAATGGTACCATTATGTTCAAATTGGGTTAGACAATTACAACTTGTGTGCATCATACATGTTTCCATCTTAGTTTCCAGTAAACAAAAGTGTGAAATTCATTTTTACTGCATAGCCCCAAATGATAGAAACTGAAATCTTAGACTCATTTACATTCCCTTTCCTAATTGGAACCTTCTTATCTATCCAACATCACCCACTTGTGATCCAACTCAATTAACACTAAACCAGTCCACAAAACTAGGGGTGGACATAGACCGCACCGCAATGCGGAAACCGCCTAAACCAGACCGCAAATATGATGTAGAAAACCGAACTGAATTCTCTTCATAAAACGAATACCTCAAACCGAACGAACTCGCGACGATATGGTTCGGTTGCGGTTTGAACTGTTGATCCAACAGCATTAAACTGGACCGAACCACATACTACAGTTATAGTGTTACAATAAAAATATAACTAATTTCTATCTAATTTTTTATTTAATAATATATATTCAATTTTCAGTGTATGTTGTTATATTAACAATAATCGTTATCTCAAAGAAAATGATTATAGTTTCAATATATTAGTTTCCATATCATTTTTTTGGATAACACCCTGTGTTTTAAACTTTAAGTGATACAATATCATACAATCATAAGATGATTATTTATAGTAGTAATTTTCTTATTTCTTAATACAGTTTCAAATCGAACCGAACCAAAACCGAACCGTATTACACCAAAATCGAACTGAAACCGAACTGTTTGAACGGTTAATATAATGGTTTGTATTTTTGATCAACTGTTTGATGCGGTGCGAAAGCGGTTTGGACTCCGAACCACACCAGACTGAACCGTGCCCACCCCTACACAAAATTATACAATCAGTAGCCACCAACTAACATGATGTATAAAAAGATTTAATAAATCGTATTGCCAATTACTTGTGATAGGTCTGTCTTATTGTCCATATTCATTTTCAACCACATAAATTAGGACAAATTGCATGATTAATCTCAAGTTGGGGGTCCCTTCCTATATTGATCTCACTTACTTATTAACTTGTTATAGTTAGTTAAGTTTTAACTTTCTCAAATCAATCATTATTTCTTCACGCAATCCTTTTTTTTCTTTTCAAAATCAAATTGGATTTAGGATTTTGGTTTTGATTGGTGTTTGTGTTTCGGGTTCATCAAATCGACGTTGTTGTCCAGTGAAAAGGTTTGCAAATTGGGTGAGGTGTTGTGGTTCATAGATGGAGGCGGTGCATCTCCTCATACGCCAATTCAGCTATGCAACAAAAAAAGCAAAGGCTAATCAACAACCTGCAATTGGAACTCTCTGTAATCACTTGAAAGAAGCCTTAGCTATCTCGTGGTCGTGGCGGTTGAGAACACGAGGCTCTGAAGTAGCATCCAATCTGCTTGCAACAAAAATACATTAATATTGAAACTCATCAACTAATCGAACAGTTAGTTCGAATTGAATAGCTCACTGAAAATGGCTGCAAAGCCGAAGAATCGGACGCTTCTGCTACTAGTAACCGTATTCTCTATATCAACAATAGCGATCTTTTTGGTGCAAAAGTACAATGGATAACTAATCAAAAATAAACGGAATCGAATGAAGCTACCTATAGCTTGAAACATAGGATGTGGGATCACGGGGTGCAGGTCATTGCGCCAAAGGGCCAAGAAGCAGTCGATGCTGCTCTTACAATAGATTTGGTTTTGTTAAACACTGCAGTTACTGGAAAGTTGTCATATACTTATGTTATTCATCTTGGAAATAACAAATAACTTATGGAAGTTGTTGAAGATAATGTTGCTAGGATAGTTCTTTGTGAGCATGTAGGTGAGTCCTTGGGAGTACGAAATGAGGACCTAATCTTCGCTATCATTAATAGTGTTTCACGTGGTAAAGGACATAACTTGTTTTTTCACTCATTTTATGAGAGTATGCAGTTGATGCAAACACAAATGCTTCAGGCTCCTACTGTACATGCAGTGGTAGTTGGGAGTTATATGAATGCTCAAACCAAGTTTGCGATGAAACTTTGGGATTTTGTGTTGAAAAAAGGAATACAAGGATATGTTAATTTTGTTAATAAAACATTTGCAGTTGCTCCATTCTTGGCTACTATCGTTGTGCTTGTTTGGAACTCTCAGCCGCGTGGAGAATGCTTTGGAAGGATAAACATTGATAGGTGATGCAGTTCTAGATGATGTAGTTGCTAACAAAGATAGCGGAAAACAGTTTAGAGAGTTCAGGTTGGGTGGAAGTGACGTGAAGATTGTGGGATCAATTTTATTTTAATTATTTCTCTTCCAATCGTTTTTTCACTGTTACTAAATTTCGTGCTATTAACAGGATATGAACTTCAGATGTTTGAGTTATTAACCGGCAAAACAGGTTAGTATGTAACTAGCATCAATATGGGAAGGACCCCCAATATTTGGGATTAACTAAAAATAATGCAAATTCTAGATTAATATGAGAAAACACGTTAAACTTGGGATTGATCGTATTAATTTGTCCTATAAATTATATGACTGTTCCAATTATTTATTTATTTTGTAAATATAAGAATGATAGAAAACAAAATTTTGAAATATTAAAACCAACATAAAAAGTTTCAACATGAATATCATAAACTCTAGTAAGTTTCAAACATAATCACACGACAAAACCCACATTACCGAGCTTATTTAAAACAATAATAATAATAAAATGATAATGATGATTATGAAGATGGTAACTACCTTTTCCAGCTCTGGAACAAGGAATCTTCCAGCTGAAAGAAGCAAAAAAGGCATCAACATCAGCATCAGGGAATGTTTTTCTTACATATCGCTCAAGCGAAACCCTGCTGCAAAACAACATCTTCTTGCCCGTAGAGCTCCGTAAATGGTCAGGAGGCTGTACTGTCCTATCAGACCAAAACCTGCAAAAGGGGTAAATTTAATAAAATATTTTTTTTTTTCATTGCCATAGGTAGTATGGCGGTAATAAACCAAATTTCAATAGTACCCAGTTTGTGTGAGCCTATTTCCAACGCGCCATGTCCACACATCACCTGGGGAAGGCCAGTTTTCTGGAGCATAAGGGAAACCTTTACCCGACGAACCGGCATGTTTGATAATCGGAAGACCATCTTTAAGACACCGATTGTCTGACTCGGCATGCATTCGTCCGGTTTCATTATCCTTTGAATTGGAAAAAGAACCTGGAGATCACAAGTACCCAGCTTTATCTTCTATATTTCAAGACAATAACACAATACCTATCCAGTTAAGTAAGTAAATATGTCAAGACAAACTTAAGTGGATACTTAACTATTATGTTATGTGATTTTTTTTTTTTTTTTTTTTTTCATATGAAAGCAATAAACCTAAATAGAAAGTGACATAAAGTTCATTTCATGGGTATAATGAAACAAATGGATGTGTTTGCAAGGACCTACAAGGAGAATCCACATCTATGGTTAGCTCTTCAGATAAATATGAAAACCATAGTTGGCAATGTTTCAATTTTGTTTTTGAATTGTATTTTACCTCTTGCCAAAGCACGGACGGGAGCTGAAGAGCTAGCCATATCCTGATGAACACAGAGGACTAGAAAAAATTAGGAGATACTCTATGTGTAATAATGGAAGAATAGATTGCATCATTTCAGTTATACATCTATTGAAGGTGGAAAAGCATTAGGGTTCAGATGTACATTTCACATTTCGATGAACAATGTCATTATTCTAATCTATGATGATTGATTATGTAACCTTTGTGATTTTGGTCACTCATATTCAACCAAGAATAATTTTTTATCCTTTCCCTTAATGTCAAAGGAAAAAAATATCATGACAACTGATTTTGCAGAACTAGTGCAGTTATTGCACATATTATAGTAACAATTTCTACATTCTAACTATGCGCAAATTACAATATTTTCAACTATTAATTTACGCGCATAAAATAAGTAATATTTTTAGTGCCAAGCATTAAACCATTTATACATAAACCAAAACAAGAAACCTTTGCCAATTTTGAGCGCTAAATATTATATACCACATATTCCGAAATTTAATTTGGATTCTAAAATCAATGAACGAAACTAATAGAAAATAGAAAATTTGTGCTGGCCTCAATTTGTTACATTTGTAAATAGCTTTCTAAACGGAAAATCCAACAACTTATGCTTATGAAGTCAGATTTCCTTGAAATCGAGTCAGTTCAAATTTTTTGTGAACAAATTGAAGCTGGAAAGATGTTGATTTATTAAATAAGGACACCTCAATCATTTAGTACATAATTTGGTATTAAATATCTACATTTATGGTCTGATAATAATTAATAAAAATCTGAAAGAATTAGTTAATTGGTTACCCGGTTATTAGGAAGAAAAATTGGTAAAAGAGGCATGTAGCTAAAAGTTGTGGCTAATTCTATTCTCATCCCACCTTTTGCCTTTTCCATCTCACCATTTCAAGAAAATAGCACACCCTATGATTACCTTTTGCAATCCTAATTTATTCCAAAATCGCCCTTAACTTATTTACCCTCTCTAAATTATTTAGTTAAAACCAGGGGTGGAATCGGTTTGGTACCAGAACTTTGTACTCAAAACCATTACCGTATCGACTTTATATGGTAATAGAAAAATCATACCATTACCAGCCAAAAAAATCAATTACCAATAGTTCAGTTTATGGTTGGTAATGGTTGGTAGTGGTTGGTAATGACTTTTTACCATTCACTAGTATGAGATCTTTTAGTTTACAACATTTCACGTTAAAATATTAAATATTTTTTTTTTGTTATTATATTATTAGTTATATATCTTATTTTACGTAGTCAAACATGCATGAAAACTTTATGGATGAACAAAAATACCATTTAAATTATAGCTTTTCTAAGGTATATAATAAAAATTGCATTCAATCTTGTATTGCAATAGTGTTTTTCTCGGTATTTTATTAAATTATTACATATTAAAAATTCTTCGTTATGTAATAAACATATATGTGGTAGGTATGGTAATTACCATTTTCAATGCTCAATTACCATTACCGTACCACATATTTTCATGTGGTTTGGCATACCGTACCAATCAAATTGGTTACCGATTGTTCGGTACCACTTTCGTTGGTAGCGGTTGGTAATGACTGGTAAGTGGTAATATGGTAAAAACTTCCAGCCCTAGTTAAAACAATATTCCTATAAAATATTCTTCAGTCAAAACACTAATCTACATGAGCTAAACACCCCAAAGCATAAATCAAAATAAAAATTTTTCAATCAACTCATTAGACTAATCCATTATAATATCTTTATCGTTGTTTCATCCAAAACCATAATTTAGATCATAAAATAAGTTATAGTTTGGTATAGTGAAAAAATACTCATGTATTCCATCTTATTAGATTGGATATACCTCCTAGTGCAGTGCACACAAGGATAACATCACTCCAAGTTAGATGCGAATTTGGTCACAAAATATCCTAATTACATCGAATGAAACATAATAAAACTTACTATGAGTTTTGGAAACATTGCGTAAACACTAGAAAAAAAACATATCTTTAGGATTCAACAAGATTTATTCTTTTAAACCACTATTATCTTAAATAAATTTGTTGTTATCATTATCCCTTTTTTATAGTGAAAGATATTGGTTTATAATGGGAGAAAAAATGAAAATATATGAGCAGGTAGATGCATCAACTTAATTACAATAAGGATAAAACGGTTAATTAATATTTCAAAATTTTAGTGGGTGGGATAAGCAAAAATGAAATGTAAATAGAGCTAGCCAAAAATTATATTCGTAGGCTAAAGTACAAAAATACGTATTGTTAATGACACACCATTTATTGATAAGGAATGTCCATTTTGTAGGGTTTTTTAATTATTACTATAGGGTGTAGTCTTATAAATACCTCTTCCTTAATAATGCATTAAGATATGACTAAATTATCCTTTCAATTTTCAGCAAGGGATGACCAATTATACAACTATTTTTCGGCTATATAACATCATATACATTAAACATGTGAAACGGTCATGCTTCACCATTTCAACCTATTAAATTCGACCAAATGCTACTATATTTATAGGAGTAATTTTGTTCGAAAGTTTGTAAAAAACCTCTAGCTCAAGCCACCCATAATAGTTCAAAAGTGAATGGTTTTGCATAAAAAATAAAGATCCCTTATCCACAAGTGGAGTATCATTAACAATGCCCTAAAATTATTATGGGCTACTGTTGGTTTTTTAGATTTCTGGCCACCTTTGTAATTCTAATAAATCCAATATTTGTGTATGCATCCGGATACTATTTCATAGTTTTCACACAACCAAATAATATGTTCAAAATTTCAAACCCTAGAACCTAAAAATTTCTCTTTTGTCTATTAGACGATGGAAAGCGAAGACAAAAAAGTTGTTAGCATTTATTTTCAATCAACGTCATTTTTCACTATACATGGCCATAAGAATTGGGTGCTTTACATTAAAAAAAGGAACGAAAGGAACATCTATATCTCAGTTGATTATGGGAATATTAGGGTTTCGGTTTCATTCACCATTGGTTTTCGATAACTATACAAAAAATCTTGTGTAGACTAGGGCTTGATAGCAATTACTGGAAAATAATAATAATTAAATTTACTTACAGATGTTGATTTCTTGCTTAGTTGGGAAGAATGACCCGATTAAATAGTAATTTTTGTGAGATTCTCTTTAGTGTTGGCGGCTAGAGGAGGAAGCTTGGTACCAACAGTGTCATATAAATTTATTTATTTTATTACCTGATTTGTCCTTGTAACTTAAACAATGTATGAAATTCGAATGGGTAATTTGGGTAATTAACAAACTTGCCTACTTTATACTAAAGGAAATACAAAATCAATTTTCTCGCGATAAAATCAAAACGAGTTGGTTGATTTAAATATTGGTCAAGTCAGTAATTAATATTTAACATATATTAATCGGTGGTGATTATCATTTTCTTTTTATGTACATAAAGAATTCTTTATAAATTTGTTCCAATGGAACCTCTGTATTTCCACCCATATAATGGTATACGTAACCTATCCAAATATTTTTGCCGATACTTGTATTTTTTTTTTTTTAGAAATTTAACATTGTATTTTATCTAATGCTTCATTGAAATTGCTATAAACAGAGCTATCACAAAAAAGGCAGGGTTATTCAAACTCCAAAAAGATTCATAAGTTGCCTCCTTTTTTATTAAAAATTAAGAATAGAAAATTCGCTTTAATCTATTTTTCTACATTTATGCTTTAGCTTTTGAATCTTTTTGTCTACCTTGTCAGGATATGTGTGGTGCCCGGAAAACACTACATAGAGCAACCACATGGAAAGGTATCTACGAATTTATTTGTGAGGATGACTCGACAAAATTAGGAGTTTTTCTATTTTATCAAATTTCTGAGCAGCAACCCTGTACATCTCTAAGTTCATATAGAATTTGTCCCACTAAAATTATAATCCTTACAATAATGATAAATTCACCATTGCTATATTGGTACTAAGGATTAATAAGCAATATTGAGCTATATTGTCATGTCAATGCAATTAGTATGCTAACATTAAATCTAACATTGTTAACTTTGTGAGAAGTGTTAAAACCAGTTGTAACGATAAATTTACCAATCATGTTATTTTTCTATTTTAATCAACAAAACACACAAATCGTTTAAAAGATTTATTGGACTTTAAGAATATACTAAAATATTATTTATATTGAAATTCCTTTTCGGTTTTATTAACTTTAAAGTTTTAGGTTAGTAAAAATTTTATGTCACATTCTTACAAAAGAATTATTATCAATAAATTCTCTATGTCAGCATCAGTAAATCAAAAACGTGATATAAGCATAAAATGACATTAGAATTAGTAAAAAAAATATTTCCTTTTTTAATCTTTATCGCAAAATTTAAAGCACCCTACTATATGTTTTGTGTTATACAGAATCCAAATTTACATTTATGTGCCCATCATTTCCAGTCTTATTAAAAACCTCTCTTGTTGTCATGTGTCTGGGTATACAAACCTTCATTTCTTTAAAAAAAACAAGAGACTTTTTACAACGTATATTTCAATCTATTTCTTTTTTACTTGTATTTCTTATACCAAAATTGGCTGTAAGCATATCTTGGAAAAATAGACCATCATCATGGCTAGACAAGAATGATCTTTCAATTTTTTATTAATTACATAATTCTAATTTAATTTATTCTATTAAGTCAATGATAGTTCCATGTCCAGTTTTTTCCTTATTCTCTAATCAACTTATTTAATTAACGTGAAAACCTTTTTTCTTCTTCTTTGGTTCTACTGTTCAAATCTCATATAGTAATGAGATATTCATAAGATCATATGCCTAGGAAACAAAATTGAAAAGCACTATTAAAACGGCTATGCAACTTGTATTTTATTAAACTGATATTTAAATGCCTTTGAAGATTTTATACAAAATTTCTTATGAAATATAGCTTGGATTAGTAGATAAATCTCATATATTATTAGTTAAATTATCTTGAAATTTTCTTAGATTTCCTTATTCTTTCCATTCCAATGCAAGTTTTAACAATCATTAGGAAGTATCTGTCTATGAAGAGAAAGCAAACGTTTTAAACATTGGTTACATTAAATGTAACAATATAATATTGTGAATCATAGTTAGAAAGATAACGTATAACATCAAAAAAGAAGATACTAGGAATAAAAAGATGGTGAAGACTTCTAGAATTGATGAGAGTAGTGAAAAGTTTCTTTACTTCACCATTATTTTTCTGTTAAATAGTTTTCTGAGATAAATGAAATATAAATTTATGTATATATATGTGTGTTTGCAGTTACATATGCATGCATGCATGTATATGTATATTTGTATCATCTCGAAAATTTAAGCGTATTTAATACATGAATTAAATTTCAAATAACAAGACAAAAATAGAATATTTGCAAACATTGAATTTTTACTTAGAAACATGTGTATTTACATTCATAACGATTTTTCAAATAATTTTCGTATATAACACTTTGAAATTGGAGCTAACATGAAGAAATTTTAATCATTTGAAAATTCATAATCTTAACTAATTAAATAGATAAATTTGGAAAGAAATTAATTTACAAAAATTAACAAATTACGCTCCATACCGTACGACTAATGACAGGTAGTGGTGGACTGGTAAGGCCTAGCGATCGATCGATTATCATGTTAGACCGATGACTCCGAGTGACATCTGACTCAGATTTAATGAAATAATTTTACTCAATCTTAAAGTAATTGTTTATCTTGTAGGCTGAAGATCACGTGTAACGACCCGTGTTTTTGGCACTCGAATATATAAATTAATTTATTTAATTTAAATGTTATATTTGGAATGTCGATGGGAATTTATATTTAAATCGTTATTTAAATAGAGTTCGAATGTTATATATTTATATAATTATAATTCGAGCTTGAAAATGGCGTGCAGTTCGCAATTTGAGTTTTGAACTTCAACTGAACGTACAGAGTCCGATATAAGTTGGATTTCTGTGAAACAAGACACGTTGGGACCGTATTGACGATAATTTTCATATGAAAGAGAAAAATCTAGATTTCGTGTTATAGTTTGATAGTTATGGCCAAATCAAATTTTGAAATAGTCGCTATGGAAAATCGTTATTAAATTATAGGCCTTTAAAGTAGCCGTTTTGCAAACGGACTCTGTTTTCAACGAAACCAGTTCCGTTGAGTTCGTAGCGTCGATTATAGTCAGGATAGGTATATAGTTTGTTATTTTTAGAGATCGAGAAATTTGGCGTTAAAAAAAGGTAGTGCGGTACGCGGTAAAAACAGCCTACCGGGGCAACAGTCTCAGAATGCGACGAAATTAGTGTCGTTGGGTTCGTATCGAAAAGTTATTGTCAGACTTCGCAGTCTTGGGTTGAGTTGATTTATCTGGTGATCATGGAAAAATTAAACGCGTGTTCATTTCTGGTTTTATAAGGGAATTTTCTTCAAATGACCTCGGATTGCGACGAAATCTGTTCCATTGTATTCGGAATATCGTTTTACATCAAGAATAGCATTTTTATCAGAAAACAGAAGTCGATCGTGGATAGTTTTACTTGTTACTTTACGATGGAGTTTCGATGATAATAAAATATTACTTTTTGGTCCCACTTCCTCTCTATATGTATATACACTACTTAAGATACGGAAATCCTATTTTTGTGTTTTTCATGGTCAACTCCAGGTAGCGCCTCCCCTTAATGAAATGATCCCAATTTTTCTGCTATGCCTCAATCAAGTACAATGCTTTGTTCCCAATTAATCAACCCGTGCCGACCAAGGAAATCATCGAGACTCTCACTACTCTATTCTAAAACATAGCTATCCCCTATATATTTCCTTGCTGTCCACACTTTCTCTTATTATATATAGCACAACCTCCGTCCTATTTTCTTCTCATCAGCATGATTAAACCGACAATTCTCTTCATCAAGGAAAAACAAAAAGCTCTTCTTCTGTAAACTAAATACAAATATAACAAAAGACGGGGTGCGGAAATGGAGGACTACTGAAAACATGAGTACGGGGAGTGGTTCACGTCTTTAAATGGGATGGTGCGGTTCATGTTATGGGAGGGCATAGGCGCGGTGAGGGAGGTTTTCCCGGTCATGCGTGGGTTCTGGTAACACAAAGGAAATGGGATCTTCCCATTTTGCAACCTGAAGGCTTCCAGTTAATGGAAGAGGTGGACTCATTTGGTTGGGGCATGAAATCCATAAGATTTGGACCAGGAAAACTTCAAACGAATGAAGCACGTCAGTTGGGACAAAGGTATGTAAGGGAGGAACGAAGTACAGTGCAGCCTCCAATACAATGGACTTAGGTCCTAATAAAAAAAAAAAATTGGAAGAAGAACAAAACAAAGGGGAGAGGTGGACGTTGAAACCTGGGATGCATGGGACGTGGGAGGAGTTGAATTGAAACACAGCAGGTTCGAACATAATGGGTTTTGAAGAATACATTGCTGCAGGTAAAGACAAGAATGACGATGAACAGTATTATTCAGATATGCCCAGCTCTTATTAAATATTTAATTTGCCTACTCCTTTTTAATTTGTGCCCAGTCATTTGTTTTAACTAATTTTCCTTAAATTTTACTTGCCTGACCCAATCACCATGACGAATAGGATGCCCAAAAACAAGTTTACAATATGACAAATTAGTGTTATAAGTTACACCACGCAGCTACTATGTAGGTGCCTAAATAGTGTATGATTAACATGGATATTACGGTGTCAATAACGTGGTACATGCTTATGATAATATTTATAATGTGGCAGGAATTATCAAATGCCTGACCATGAATTGTATTCAACTTTAAGTATTTTTGTTAATTTTTTTTTTTTTAAAAAAAAGTTTTTATAATGTTTAATTAAACGGTGAATAACGTATTAAATTTATCATACAGCGACGGCAGTCCGTCTCAACAAGCATAGCATGTTGGAATTGGTCTGGTCAGAATAGACAGCTACGAGGGTTTTAACAACGGTTTAATTTAATTAAAACGAACTACTCGGCAACGGGTGAATCAAGGTGAGTTAAACTCACTCAGTTACCCTTTTTATATTTTATATAAACTAGGTATTTTTATTTTGTGTGCTTTGCTTGCTAATGGTTGACTGCTTTGCTATTTATCTATTTAACTATTGATTTAACCGATGAAATTAAACTGTGTTTAATTTCAGTGAAATACCAAATCGTTATTTTTAACGTTTGGTCCCAATAAAGGTAACTCACCTTGGTTGGTCACGTTTATTTATAAACGTGTTTAAATGATTGAATTGTTTGAATTGTGTGTGGTTGATGTTAAATGGCCGTTATTTATTGTTATCGGTTAAACAAAACTGAATAGTCTGATTTGAGATAACCGTTGTGATTACAGGGAAGAACAGGTTGGAGGGATCCAACCGGATTCCTCAAATGTATTATTTATTTTCATATGATCATATATGAACTGATCTGTTTGTGTGATTGATTTGATGGTTGATTATTAATTGAATATTCAACATCTGTTTGGTTTGAACCAATAGGTGAGATTGGTTAAGTGTTTGGCAGAGTATGGCCTTTAAAATCAATCGGGTTATAGACAGTGATTCACCGTCAGGTGAATCGATAGAGTTGAAGTTATAAAATTTATTTTATAACCAGAGTTAGATTTGAATTATATTATTTGAATAAAAGCTATTTAAGAGAAATAAATAAATATTTTATTTGTTTAAGACTTTGATTTGTTATGAATTTATTTTGCAAAGCAAATGCTGATGTTAATCAGATTTACCAGTTGAAGAATAAGAAATGAATTAAATGGTTAAACCTTGAAAATTTGTTTTGTAAAGAAAACAAATAATTAGAATCTATTTAAATTAATTATATTTTTAATTAATTTAAAGCGAGGATTGTTGAAATCGGTTAATGAGATAATCAAGTTTTTGAGTTAATTAAATCGACCGTTTGGAACTAGAATTGTTTATCAAGTTAATGTGTTTTGACTAAAATAGTTAAATGAATATTGTTTGAATTTAAATAAGGCTTTAAAAGGGATTTAATTTTTAATTTAGTTAATAAAGGGATTAACTACTAAAGTAGTTAATGGTTGAAATAAGTTATTATTTTAATTAATAATAAATTTAGGAATATATTTTTAAATGGGAATTCATTTAAAAAGTGACCGAATGTGAGATGCAAGCCAATTGAATGGTGAAAGGAAATAAACGTACTCAATTATATGAATTAAGTGAAAGGAGATTACGATAAAAGGGTTTAGTATAAACCAGAGGTTTTAAGTGAGATTTAAAGTGTAAAGCGTTAATTTTACATTAACGTTACGTGAGAGTGAAATCAAGTAAAAATGGGACAAGGGAAATAAGATCTCCAAGGTGGATAAGGGTTGAATATATTTGAAAGGAGATCGGTAGAAAGTGAAATTTGGGGATAAAGAAATGGGTCATAAAATTGTATAACTAAACCCAATTTATAAATGGGATTTGTTTTGAGACCGGAGTGGAATTTTGGTGTTTGGATTACAAGTGATATTTATCTGAGGATATGAACGTTGTTGGTCAAGGTCTGAGAGGTAATTAAAATACCCCAACTTGAACAACATCGAGATTATCTGAAGATAGTATTAGTTGGAAATCCTAAGAGATATTAGTGGATATGTTTTGAAAATCTAAACAGCGATTTTAGCGCTGTTGTTATAATATATGTTTGTAAATCTAATATAGCGATTGTAGCGCTTTTGCTATAGTATATGGGTTGTAAACCTAAACAACGATTATAGCGCTGTTGTTTTGTAAATCTAAATAGTAATTATAACGCTATTGTTATAACATATGTGCTATAAATTTCTTTGTTAAAACTAATGGATTTCCGAATTTAAAAGATGATTGGAAGGAAGATTTAAGTGGGAAATCGAATATAGTTATTCGAGCTAGAGTTAGTCAAACATAGTTTTTTTAAAGATGAGTGCCATTTCGTACGACTGCTAGCGTAATTCGCAGGGCTGCAGATAGCCTACGGTGGTCGGATGTTTCCTGAGGGAATCAGGCGTAACCATTGTGATCGCTGCGATCTAAAGTCAAGCGAATGGAATTAAGTCGAATATCAGTTAATCAATTGGAGTTAATCGATTAGAGATAAATCGAATTAGAGTTATTCAAACATCGTATTTTTGAATATTAAAAGAGCTGGAGTTTTTAATGTAACAAAAGTAAACCAGTTTGTTAAAGGCCAGGTGATGCTGAATACTTAACCAGTGAACTCATTGGAGTGTCATGATTGAAACACTGTTTATTTTGATAGTTAAAACACCGACTATCAAATCGGTCCAATACGATTGTTGGTATGGAAAGACCGGGATCGAATTTATATTCGAAAACCATTCCGTCTAACAAGTACGTGAAGAGATCAGAAGATGATCGAGATGTTGCTGTGAAGACCGTAGATTTTCATAAACGGAAGAACCACTAATATTCTCGGCCTGGCAAGCAGAGATAAACTGTGATTCTGTCGTGGTTGGAATCTACGGATTGCAAGGACTTCTCGCTACTGATCCATGGGGTGATTCCTATATGGATGCGGTAGGAGAGTGCCTTCGGTTCATCCTGTTCCTGGGTGACGTGTATGGACGAGTGTCTGACATAGTATTTCCAAAGGGTCACGTACGTTGATTTCTTCAAACGTACGATAGTTGTTGGCAGGGAATTGCCATTCTCTAGCTTTCAGCTAGAGTATTTTTGTGGACGCCAATTAGTGATATCTGACGGATCTGACGATGTGGCATTCAAAGTGAATGACGACCGGATGATCAGAAGTTAATTCTGGCCTCAAGCCTCATCAACCGGGAAATGACAAAAATCGGGCAGGCAGCATGGCTATGTGGGTCGCTCCCATTAGGGTGTATGATCACCTATCTAGAGGAAATCCTATTTGCTTCTTAAATCTATGTTTCGATGCTGTCCCTTTTCGGGAGACGGTTGCTGATCCCAACCGTCGGTGGTATACATTCGATATACTCAAGCGAAATGAGTGGTCGGTCATGTGAGGGCCGGGTTGCAAGAAGTTCTTGTTGAACCCAGTGTATTCGTCTCTAGAGATACACTATCGGAAGGTGGACCCATACCTTGTCAAGTTGGAATCCAATCTCCAATAAGCGCCCGCGGTTTTTGATTGTATACTATATATGTGGAGCGTGAGATGCAAGCGTTCCACTAGATTCTATTTACTTGTATGTAGACATTATTATAATATCAGACAAGATATTGGTTTCAAAAATGTTTTGGGTTATCGTAAGGTAAAAACCGTCCGTATTTATGTGTGGATTTGGTCTTACGATTACTTTTTTTCTTTTGAAAAGATTTCAACTTTAAAATCAAGTTGTGTGATACCTTATACTGTGCGAGTTTATCTCACTCTGGTTCACCAGACTGACCCGGTGTTTTGTAAATGCTCGGGTTAGGCCGGGTTGTACAGGTTCAGGTTATCGACTACTGTGAAGAGACGAGCTGGAAGAGTCCAGACGTATGATATTACTACTATTCCGCTGTGTGTTGTATATGGGAACAGGCTATTATAACTGTCCCAAGGTATGATGTACTCTGATACTGTAAGTATTTTCAAAGCTCTCAATAAAGATTTATTTCTATATTATATTTTGTTCCGCTGCGATGTGAGACTCTGTGTTGTGGTGTTATTCTTCTTCTTCTTCTATTCTAATATTTCTTTCTTATCTATTCTCACCCTCTAACTTCTTTCTATTAATGATCTGGAATGTTCGATGTCTGAATGATCAACACGGCAGTTTGATGTTGATTTTCGGAGTCGAAAATCCCGGTTCGTTACAGTGGTATCAGAGCTATTGGTTAAGTAATTACCTTGGCTCTGTGGCGTGACTCAGTAGAGATGGGGTTAGCAATACCCTAGATTGAGTTTGAGTGTATATATACGAGTGGACGTATTTGTAGATTTTATAAAAATTGTTTTATATTGTGGAGATTTATTGGTTGGGTTGTTTATGGATTCTGGTCGATCAGTTCGATCCACTGTATCGATAGGGGTTTCTAAACACTCAAGTACGATAAACCGGCACAGTATGTTTTGAAAGAGGGTAAATGAAATAATTTTACCCAAATTATATTTAATATAAAAGAATGATGTATATTTGAAGTATTATAGTATATTGGATGTGTTGGTTGATTATAACTGAAATGGTTATATAAATAACCAATTAGAATTCGTATAATGTAAAAGCAGATCTATTAAATCTGAAATTAAAATCAGAATTGGAATTTAAAATTCCTAAAAGTGAGAAAGTTGTTTGCAAATGGATTTGAATTGCATATTAGAGAATTTTAAAATCCTGGGAGGTTTTTAAATTGTTTTACAAGCATTGCAAAGAATATTTTGAACTGATTTCAAAATGAAAGTGTTTAGAAATGGTTTTGAAAGTGATATAGTATTGAACTCACTTCAATAGCTGGAAAATAGATTTCGATGATGATCCAGACATCATCGGTGTTCATTTTCGAGTGGTAAGTGACGGATTACTACCAAAAAAAAATCTTGTTTTGAATTGCTTTGAGAAAAACAAGTTGTTTTAAATCTTGAAAAGAAATATTTGATTTTTGAAAACGCTGAACTGTTTAAAAACTCCCAGGAAGATTGTTTGAACAAAGACAAAATTTAATAGAAATTTGTGAAAACAAATATGAATTGAATTGAAACCAATTAACTGGGAATTGAATCGAGATATATTATATCGAGCAGAACCAGATTTTGAATTGCGAGACAGGAGTCTGAAATGGTGTTGGACTGGTAAGTTAAAGAGTTGAAATTGATAATGGATGGAAGTTGAGTTAAGAATCGGATTTGGCTTGAACGCGTGAAGGATTTGATTATGAGGATAAAGTTGGAATTTTGTTGGAAATGCATTGGTATAAGCTGTCAGGGTAGCAGATGAAAAAGGATATAATCATATGCTCGACCAAAAAGGTACACGTTTATTTTTATGGGATTGGTGATTTATGAGCCTATTGGGCAAGCCGCTTGGCTGTTTTATTCTCTTTTGGATTGGAGAAGGCCTAGAAGGGCGAGTTGTGGTTGTACCGATTGAGCCGTACAGAGGAGGTGCTGGCGAAATTTTTCGGGAATTTAAGGTGTTAGGAAATTTTCGATATTTTTGAAAATATTTATTTACAGTATTGAATTGGTTTCTAATTTAGTATAAAATTAGATTTGAAATAAATGGATTTATAACGTTCTTTCTTACCTTAGCAATTTCGAGGACGAAATTATTTTAAGGGGGGAAGAATGTAACGACCCGTGTTTTTGGCACTCGAATATATAAATTAATTTATTTAATTTAAATGTTATATTTGGAATGTCGATGGGAATTTATATTTAAATCGTTATTTAAATAGAGTTCGAATGTTATATATTTATATAATTATAATTCGAGCTTGAAAATGGCGTGCAGTTCGCAATTTGAGTTTTGAACTTCAACTGAACGTACAGAGTCCGATATAAGTTGGATTTCTGTGAAACAAGACACGTTGGGACCGTATTGACGATAATTTTCATATGAAAGAGAAAAATCTAGATTTCGTGTTATAGTTTGATAGTTATGGCCAAATCAAATTTTGAAATAGTCGCTATGGAAAATCGTTATTAAATTATAGGCCTTTAAAGTAGCCGTTTTGCAAACGGACTCTGTTTTCGACGAAACCAGTTCCGTTGAGTTCGTAGCGTCGATTATAGTCAGGATAGGTATATAGTTTGTTATTTTTAGAGATCGAGAAATTTGGCGTTAAAAAAAGGTAGTGCGGTACGCGGTAAAAACAGCCTACCGGGGCAACAGTCTCAGAATGCGACGAAATTAGTGTCGTTGGGTTCGTATCGAAAAGTTATTGTCAGACTTCGCAGTCTTGGGTTGAGTTGATTTATCTGGTGATCATGGAAAAATTAAACGTGTGTTCATTTCTGGTTTTATAAGGGAATTTTCTTCAAACGACCTCGGATTGCGACGAAATCTGTTCCATTGTATTCGGAATATCGTTTTACATCAAGAATAGCATTTTTATCAGAAAACAGAAGTCGATCGTGGATAGTTTTACTTGTTACTTTACGATGGAGTTTCGATGATAATAAAATGTTACTTTTTGGTCCCACTTCCTCTCTATATGTATATACACTACTTAAGATACGGAAATCCTATTTTTGTGTTTTTCATGGTCAACTCCAGGTAGCGCCTCCCCTTAATGAAATGATCCCAATTTTTCTGCTTTGCCTCAATCAAGTACAATGCTTTGTTCCCAATTAATCAACCCGTGCCGACCAAGGAAATCATCGAGACTCTCACTACTCTATTCTAAAACATAGCTATCCCCTATATATTTCCTTGCTGTCCACACTTTCTCTTATTATATATAGCACATCCTCCGTCCTATTTTCTTCTCATCAGCATGATTAAACCGACAATTCTCTTCATCAAGGAAAAACAAAAAGCTCTTCTTCTGTAAACTAAATACAAATATAATAAAAGACGGGGTGCGGAAATGGAGGACTACTGAAAACATGAGTACGGGGAGTGGTTCACGTCTTTAAATGGGATGGTGCGGTTCATGTTATGGGAGGGCATAGGCGCGGTGAGGGAGGTTTTCCCGGTCATGCGTGGGTTCTGGTAACACAAAGGAAATGGGATCTTCCCATTTTGCAACCTGAAGGCTTCCAGTTAATGGAAGAGGTGGACTCATTTGGTTGGGGCATGAAGTCCATAAGATTTGGACCAGGAAAACTTCAAACGAATGAAGCACGTCAGTTGGGACAAAGGTATGTAAGGGAGGAACGAAGTACAGTGCAGCCTCCAATACAATGGACTTAGGTCCTAATAAAAAAAAAAAAATGGAAGAAGAACAAAACAAAGGGGAGAGGTGGACGTTGAAACCTGGGATGCATGGGACGTGGGAGGAGTTGGATTGAAACACAGCAGGTTCGAACATAATGGGTTTTGAAGAATACATTGCTGCAGGTAAAGACAAGAATGACGATGAACAGTATTATTCAGATATGCCCAACTCTTATTAAATATTTAATTTGCCTACTCCTTTTTAATTTGTGCCCAGTCATTTGTTTTAACTAATTTTCCTTAAATTTTACTTGCCTGACCCAATCACCATGACGAATAGGATGCCCAAAAACAAGTTTATAATATGACAAATTAGTGTTATAAGTTACACCACGCAGCTACTATGTAGGTGCCTAAATAGTGTATGATTAACATGGATATTACGGTGTCAATAACGTGGTACATGCTTATGATAATATTTATAATGTGGCAGGAATTATCAAATGCCTGACCATGAATTGTATTCAACTTTAAGTATTTTTGTTAATTTTTTTTTTTTTTTTTAAAAAGTTTTTATAATGTTTAATTAAACGGTGAATAACGTATTAAATTTATCATACAGCGACGGCAGTCCGTCTCAACAAGCATAGCATGTTGGAATTGGTCTGGTCAGAATAGACAGCTACGAGGGTTTTAACAACGGTTTAATTTAATTAAAACGAACTACTCGGCAACGGGTGAATCAAGGTGAGTTAAACTCACTCAGTTACCCTTTTTATATTTTATATAAACTGGGTATTTTTATTTTGTGTGCTTTGCTTGCTAATGGTTGACTGCTTTGCTATTTATCTATTTAACTATTGATTTAACCGATGAAATTAAACTGTGTTTAATTTCAGTGAAATACCAAATCGTTATTTTTAACGTTTGGTCCCAATAAAGGTAACTCACCTTGGTTGGTCACGTTTATTTATAAACGTGTTTAAATGATTGAATTGTTTGAATTGTGTGTGGTTGATGTTAAATGGCCGTTATTTATTGTTATCGGTTAAACAAAACTGAATAGTCTGATTTGAGATAACCGTTGTGATTACAGGGAAGAACAGGTTGGAGGGATCCAACCGGATTCCTCAAATGTATTATTTATTTTCATATGATCATATATGAACTGATCTGTTTGTGTGATTGATTTGATGGTTGATTATTAATTGAATATTCAACATCTGTTTGGTTTGAACCAATAGGTGAGATTGGTTAAGTGTTTGGCAGAGTATGGCCTTTAAAATCAATCGGGTTATAGACAGTGATTCACCGTCAGGTGAATCGATAGAGTTGAGGTTATAAAATTTATTTTATAACCAGAGTTAGATTTGGATTATATTATTTGAATAAAAGCTATTTAAGAGAAATAAATAAATATTTTATTTGTTTAAGACTTTGATTTGTTATGAATTTATTTTGCAAAGCAAATGCTGATGTTAATCAGATTTACCAGTTGAAGAATAAGAAATGAATTAAATGGTTAAACCTTGAAAATTTGTTTTGTAAAGAAAACAAATAATTAGAATCTATTTAAATTAATTATATTTTTAATTTATTTAAAGCGAGGATTGTTGAAATCGGTTAATGAGATAATCAAGTTTTTGAGTTAATTAAATCGACCGTTTGGAACTAGAATTGTGTAACGACCCAGGTTTTTGAACGATTAGTTTTAAATATTTAATATCGTTTTAAATATTGTGTTGATAATATAAAAGAATTTTTATATTGGATTATCGATTAAATAATCGAAATACGATTTATTTTGATAATTATAGAAATACGAGAAGTTTGAAATAATTCAATTCGAAGTTAAAACTGAATCGAAACAATGTCGATTAATATAAATTGTATATTGAAATAGAGCGATGGTAATAATTTATTTTTGTTAAATTAAATTATTTTGAAATCGATTTATGTTTTAAATCATTAATTTAAATTGTTATTTCCTCTACACAGTCGAATTAAATTCCAGAACTAATTCCGTGAAGTTCAGAATAACACTATAATCTGACAACGTCGGTCGTTACGTTAGGATAGCAGTTCTGGTTTTTGAGTAACGGTACCACGAGATATTTAAGTTATTTAGTTAAATAAAATCAAATCAAAATACAAACACATCGTTTCAGCCACCCTAAGATTTTTGTCAAAAGCCGACCTATATACTGAAAATAGCGCAGACCTTAATTACCTCGAGCTGAATTTTCTGTCTCATTTCTTCCCTCCAAAGGAATCAGAGAAGTTAATGGTTTGGTACGTCTGTTCCTTCCGTTTTCCCAATAAGTTGAACCTTGGTCCTCGTTCTTTCGATTCCAGCTAGTTCATTTCATTTCTTCTGTTCGATTCTAACAAAATGGCTGTTCCCCAAATTGTCAAAACCCAACGCAGAAGATTTCAAATACCCTTTTCCCATTTCATTTCGATTTATTTCGCAGGCCCGTACTCTTCTTTTTATTTACCAAAAATCGAACCACCGAATTAGAAAAGAGAAAGGAAACAAAATCGCATATCGGGATTTGAGATTTGAGGAGTTCGTGAAGCTCGATTCAAGCTAAGTGATGCGTGATGGTGTTCGAATGGGGATCTCGATATTTGACAGCTCGCAGTGGGTTTTCGGGGTTCAGCTTCTTTCTTCCCAACCATATGGTTCGTCGCAATTCATTAAGGAAGATGGTTGTCGAAGTTCGGAAGGTACGATGGTTCGAACTCAAAACAGTTCGACTGCAATTTGGGGTTCTCGAGTTCAAATCGGTGGTATTTGGGAGTTCGCGATGTAGTTTGGAGATGGAGGTTCGATAGTGGGAAGTTTCTGATGTAATAAAGAAAAGGAGGAGTTCGATTTTTGGAAGAGGGAGTTCGGTCTCTAGTTTTGGAGTTGCAAACATGACTGGAGTGGTATTTCAATTAAGTGTATTGTAGTTGTTTGGAGGGTGCGATTTTTGATACTGGAGGGTCACTGTTTGTAGGGAATGAGCAGCAGATGTTTGATAAAATGCCAAAAAGGGATGAAGTAGCTTATTGGGCTGATTTCAGTAGGAGTTGATCGATAAATTGTTGAGCATGTTTCGTAGTGATCGGATCTGCAGGAAAGTAAGGTATACGTTATTTCAATATTTAAAATACTTATGATTTATTTATTTGTTTGTGTAGTTAATTTAAATAAATAAATGGTAATCGATAATTAAATAATCGTAGATGTGAAGTAAATTCGAGAAGATTTGAGTTGATTCGTAGTGGCAAGGATGCGGCATCTAATCGAGTGTTCAACAAATAAAAATACGAGGTGAGTAAATCTCACTCACCTTTAGAATTATTTTTATTTCATTAAAAATAATTTGTTTGTTGCTTATGTGAATGCTTTCTGGTTTTATATATATATTAGTTATTTAGGCTATATATATATATATATATATTGGGTTGATTGATTGGTTGGATTCCCGCAGTCTCATTAGCGGATGCCCGCAGTTTCATAGCGGATGATTACCCTATACGCCCCACGCTATGATTAGTGGATGACCTTCTATACCGCGATATTCTGCCACGAAGCAGAATGGGTATTATTTATGTGCTAACATCTGCGGATGCAGGGAAACAGGTTGGAGGAATCCAATTGGATTCCTCAAAAATATATTATCTGTTTGTTTATTTGTTTGCAAATATATTGTTATATATGATGTGTTAGAAAAATAAATAATTCGTTGCTTTGTGTGTTTAAATATCACTGGGCTTAAGTAATGATATTTAAAAAAAAAATCGTGGAAGGATATTTGAGATTTTAAAAGGGAAAATTCTATT
Source organism: Allium sativum (assembly GCA_030737875.1). Taxonomy (NCBI): domain Eukaryota; kingdom Viridiplantae; phylum Streptophyta; class Magnoliopsida; order Asparagales; family Amaryllidaceae; genus Allium; species Allium sativum. The sequence continues at coordinate 874,577,021 of CM060919.1, read as the reverse complement.
TTTAAATAGAATTTGAATTCTTAATGGAATAAAAATATAAACTTGTTTTTGAAAAAAATAAAACAAGTAGTTTCTTTTTAAAAGAAGTTTATACATAGTTCTTTTATAACGAAGTTATAAAATGAAGAGGAAAGAATTATCATTTGATAATTCAGAAATAGAAATACAAGCGTGAAATTGGGATTTGAAATGAAATTTCAAAAATAGGATGTGAAATGAAATTTTTAAATATACAACTCAAATGAAATTTGAGTATAACATTTGAATTTTAAAAGGAGTTTAAATATTTGAATTTTACAAGGAGATTGAATATTAGAAATTCAAATAAAATTTGAATAGACGAAATTAGAATGAAAAATAGAATTTGAATTCAAGGAATTAAAATAAAATTTGAATTCAAAGGAATTCGAATAAAGGGAATTCAAATAGAGATTTGAATGTAGAATTTCAAAATAGAATTTGAAATGAACTTTGAAATAGGATTTCAAAGTAGGATTGAAATAGGATTTCAAATAGGAAATCCAAATAGTTTTGAAATGGAATTTGAATTCAAAGGAGTTCAAATGGATTTGAAATAAGGAAAATTCAAATGGGATTTAAATAATGGGTTTTAATAAAGAGGATTTAAATATAAGAATTTAAATAGAATTCAAATGGTGTTAAATATAAGAATTCAAACAAAACTCAAATGGAGTTTAAATAAAAAGAATTTGAATAAGAGGGATTCAAAGAGATTTGAAACATGATATTTGGATTCAAAGGAATATAAATGTGGTATTTGAAGTTCAAGTAGATTAAAAAAATGGAGTTTAAATATTTGAAGTTCAAATAGATTAAAAATGGAATTTGAATTCAAATAGTTGAAATAGAATTTGAATATAGAATTTGAATTAGAATCGAATTGGAACTTGAATATAGACTTCAAATATAAATGAAATAGAAGATCAGAAATATTTGTTGAGTTGGAAAAAATGGTTTGATATATATTTAAAATATATCAGAATAGAGTTGAATTTATATAAACGAAGTTTTAAAAGTTCATATATATAAATAAAACGAACTCGCCGCAGCGCTGCAGTTCGTGAATTGGCGACTCGAACTTCATTTGAGTATATCGAAGTCAAATTAAGTCGGAATTCTTTGAAACAAGAAACGTCAGGACCGGTTTGATAATAGTTTTCTAATAAAAGAGAAAAATCTGGATTTCGTCGTATAGATTTTGAGATATGTCAAAATCAAATTTTCAGAAAAGCAGCGCCAGAATCGTTTTAAACCCATAATGGTTTATTTAATGTTATAAAAGGATTTTAAGCGGGGAAAAATCCGAATTGTCTATTTGGAAAATCTCAGAGTTGAGTTGTAAAATATATGCGAATTCAAGTTGTGTAAATGAATATGATTTTTGAAACAGAAACCAGATTTTGATTTATTGAATAGAATTAACTAAATTGAATAGAAATTAGTTAAGGAGATTTCGAATAGATATTGGGATTTGAATAAGTAAATTCGATTTGAAAATTTATATTCGAAATAGAAAAGGAAACTAGAATTGAAATTGAAATTCAATTTGGTTATGAACGAGTTAAAGATTTTGTTTGAAAATGCTATGTTCAAACAGAGGAGTAAAATAGGCAAAATGACTAATTAAAGAATAAATGGGCGAAACTGAATTCAAACGATTAGATGGTATTGAATTGAATTGAAAACAGGTGAACATGTGTAAGCAGGTTTGATATGAAGTATATGAAGATATAAATTTATGTGCTCGACAAAAAGGTACATGTTTAATTCATATATGAGATTTTATGCGCCGTATCAGCAAGCCGCTTGGCTTTTCCTTTTTCTTTTGATTGAGGAAGATACCGGGAAGCTATTTGAAATTTCCCGATGCTCCCGATACAGGGGAGGTTATGGCGAATTTTTCCGGGAATTTAAGGAGTTAGAATATTTTTAAGAAATTTGAAAATTAGAGATCTATATATCGATATATATATAGAATTCGATAAGGAAACGAAATCAAAAATAGCGAAAAGGGCAAATATGATTATTGAAATATTTGGATAACAAATATTGATAAGGAAAGGGAGAAGAGATTTAATTAATGAAATATTAATTAAAGAGCCCAGTGATTTGTTTGATATGTTTGGATGAAAACTTGTTTTTATTCGATAGTTAAATCACAGACTATCGAAGTTTTTGACAAATCGTTGTCAATATGGAGAGACCGGTTGGATTATTATCCGAAGAACCACTCCGTATCGGCATAAGCGTTGCGAACCAAGTATGCTGAATATATTGAAGACGGAGTAAAGTGCAAGGGCTTTTTCTATTAATAGAAATTGTGCCTTCGGTTTCGTTCAGTCCCAGAACGAACGTAAATGGACGAATGTCTGACAAAATATTTCCAATGATCAAATGGGTTGGTCTGTATGAATATATATGGTTGCAACGGATTTATTCCCTTAGCATAATATCTAGAATATTTGTGCAAACTCAACTAGTGATTAACGGATCTGACAATGTGGCATTCAAAGTGATTGTGTTATCAATGAATGGTAAGTATTCGTAGCCTCAGGCCTCAACAACCGGGAAATGACAAAAATCGGGCAGGCAGCATGGCTATGTGGGTCGCACCCATTAGGGTGTATAATCACCTATCTAGAGAAGTTCCTTTTGTTTCTTAATCTATCGATTCTGCCCATTCGGGAAACGGTGGTTTGAGTCCAACCGTTGGTGATATACATTCGATACACTCAAGCGAAATGAGTGGTCGGTCATGTGTGGGCCGGGTCGCAAGACGTTCTTGTTGAACCCAGGTGTATTCGCCTCTAGAGATGCACTGTCGGAAGGTGGTCCCATACCTTGTCATGTTGGAAATCCAATCTCCAATAAGCGCCATGCGGTTTTTGATTATATACTATATATATGGAGCGTGAGATGCAAGCGTTCTGCTATTTGGTTATTTACTTGATGTAGACATTATTATAATATCACTGGATTTTTGTATCAAAGTGTTTTGGGTTATAGTAAGGTAAAAACCGTCCATGTTTATGTGTGGGCTGGTCTTACTATTACCTTTTCTTTTGAAAGGATTTTTAAAGTTAAACCAGTGGTTTGAGTTTACTCACACCAGTCCCATGACTGACCCAGAGTTTATTTTGTTTTGTTTTCCCTAAACTCTTGGGTGCCCAAATTTGTAAGGGCAGTCAAGTAGTCGGGATTTCACAGATTCGATTGGAAGAGCTGGAAGCAGGAGGCTTCACCGATTAGCTATAGGCTATCATATATTTCCGCTGTGTACTATGTGGTATCTGGAAACAGGTGTTTATAACTGTTCCAGAAATGACTGATGTGCTCTGATGATGGTATGTATATAAAGTTACTGATTTGTATTTCAAAAGTTATGTTATATAATATATTTTATTCGTTCCGCTGTGAGTTTGTGATCTTCGATTTCTTCTATTCTAATATTTCTTTCTTCCTATTTCTCATCCTCTAACTTCTTTCTAATAATGAGTCATATTTCTGTGCAATTTGGGTTGGACGTGTGGTGTTTTTAGTCAACTCAGATAGCACGGATTTGCGGGGCTTTACAGTTGGTATCAGAGCTTAGGTTTAGCGAACACCTAGGCTTGTGTGACATGTGCTCATTAGAGATAGGGTCAGTAGTACCCTAGAATGAGTTGAGTGTATATACGAGAGAGCGTATTTGTATGTTGATATAAAAATTATTTTATATTGTGTTGGCTTGTCTGTTGAGTAGTTTATGAATTCTGGTCGAATCGTGGGACGCCACGAAGTCGATAGGAGTTTCTAAACACTTGGACGGAGAATTTGACACAGTATTGTTTTAAAGAGGGTAAGTGAAATAATTTTACCCAAATTTCTATTTTTATATAGAAGGAATAATTTTCTGAAATTATTATATTATATGGATGTGTTGATTGGTAAGATTATAATCCAACAAGATTATAAAATAGAATGGTTATTTATAACCAAATAGAATTTGTATAGAAATTAAATATACAAATGGGATGAACTGGAATTAAATTCAAACCAGAATTTGGAATTTTAATCCTGGGAAGTTGAAAAATATTTTTCAAAGTATATTAAAATAATATAGATTTGTTTTAAAAGGATTTGAAAGAAAATCATTTTAGATGAATTTTAGAAGTAATAAAGCACTGAACTCACTTCAGTGGCTGGGAAATAATTCTGATGATGATTGCAACATCATCAGTGTTCATTTCCGAGTTTCTAAGTGATGAATTGCTACCTTAGAAAAAGTTTTTGATGGAAATTTGTTTGAAAGAAAACAAATTGATTTGAATATTCAAATGTTTTGAATTGAGATGAAAATAAATATAAGTATACATTTATGTATTTCAAAGGATTTGAAATAGAAACCCTGGGATTTGGATTCTGAAATTAAAATTTAACTGAAGCAAGTTAAATGGTTCGAGGTGAATAAATTGATTAGAATCAATTTGAAATAAATTGAAATGAATATGAATCAGAATGCATATGAATGGAAACCAAAAGTTTTGGTTGAAATTAAAGTCATAGAAATATGAGGAGTTGAGTTTCAACATAAAGGAATTTTGAAAAGAAATGGATTTGTACCCTTTTTCCTACCTTAGCAATTTCGAGGACGAAATTATTTTAAGGGGGGAAGAATGTAACGACCCAGGTTTTTGAACGATTAGTTTTAAATATTTAATATCGTTTTAAATATTGTGTTGATAATATAAAAGAATTTTTATATTGGATTATCGATTAAATAATCGAAATACGATTTATTTTGATAATTATCGAAATACGAGAAGTTTGAAATAATTCAATTCGAAGTTAAAACTGAATCGAAACAATGTCGATTAATATAAATTGTATATTGAAATAGAGCGATGGTAATAATTTATTTTTGTTAAATTAAATTATTTTGAAATCGATTTATGTTTTAAATCATTAATTTAAATTGTTATTTCCTCTACACAGTCGAATTAAATTCCAGAACTAATTCCGTGAAGTTCAGAATAACACTATAATCTGACAACGTCGGTCGTTACGTTAGGATAGCAGTTCTGGTTTTTGAGTAACGGTACCACGAGATATTTAAGTTATTTAGTTAAATAAAATCAAATCAAAATACAAACACATCGTTTCAGCCACCCTAAGATTTTTGTCAAAAGCCGACCTATATACTGAAAATAGCGCAGACCTTAATTACCTCGAGCTGAATTTTCTGTCTCATTTCTTCCCTCCAAAGGAATCAGAGAAGTTAATGGTTTGGTACGTCTGTTCCTTCCGTTTTCCCTATAAGTTGAACCTTGGTCCTCGTTCTTTCGATTCCAGCTAGTTCATTTCATTTCTTCTGTTCGATTCTAACAAAATGGCTGTTCCCCAAATTGTCAAAACCCAACGCAGAAGATTTCAAATACCCTTTTCCCATTTCATTTCGATTTATTTCGCAGGCCCGTACTCTTCTTTTTATTTACCAAAAACCGAACCACCGAATTAGAAAAGAGAAAGGAAACAAAATCGCATATCGGGATTTGAGATTTGAGGAGTTCGTGAAGCTCGATTCAAGCTAAGTGATGCGTGATGGTGTTCGAATGGGGATCTCGATATTTGACAGCTCGCAGTGGGTTTTCGGGGTTCAGCTTCTTTCTTCCCAACCATATGGTTCGTCGCGATTCATTAAGGAAGATGGTTGTCGAAGTTAGGAAGGTACGATGGTTCGAACTCAAAACAGTTCGACTGCAATTTGGGGTTCTCGAGTTCAAATCGGTGGTATTTGGGAGTTCGCGATGTAGTTTGGAGATGGAGGTTCGATAGTGGGAAGTTTCTGATGTAATAAGGAAAAGGAGGAGTTCGATTTTTGGAAGAGGGAGTTCGGTCTCTAGTTTTGGAGTTGCAAACATGACTGGAGTGGTATTTCAATTAAGTGTATTGTAGTTGTTTGGAGGGTGCGATTTTTGATACTGGAGGGTCACTGTTTGTAGGGAATGAGCAGCAGATGTTTGATAAAATGCCAAAAAGGGATGAAGTAGCTTATTGGGCTGATTTCAGTAGGAGTTGATCGATAAATTGTTGAGCATGTTTCGTAGTGATCGGATCTGCAGGAAAGTAAGGTATACATTATTTCAATATTTAAAATACTTATGATTTATTTATTTGTTTGTGTAGTTAATTTAAATAAATAAATGGTAATCGATAATTAAATAATCGTAGATGCGAAATAAATTCGAGAAGATTTGAGTTGATTCGTAGTGGCAAGGATGCGGCATCTAATCGAGTGTTCAAAAAATAAAAATACGAGGTGAGTAAATCTCACTCACCTTTAGAATTATTTTTATTTCATTAAAAATAATTTGTTTGTTGCTTATGTGAATGCTTTCTGGTTTTATATATATATTAGTTATTTAGGCTATATATATATATATATTGGGTTGATTGATTGGTTGGATTCCCGCAGTCTCATTAGCGGATGCCCGCAGTTTCATAGCGGATGATTACCCTATACGCCCCACGCTATGATTAGTGGATGACCTTCTATACCGCGATATTCTGCCACGAAGCAGAATGGGTATTATTTATGTGCTAACATCTGTGGATGCAGGGAAACAGGTTGGAGGAATCCAACTGGATTCCTCAAAAATATATTATCTGTTTGTTTATTTGTTTGCATATATATTGTTATATATGATGTGTTAGAAAAATAAATAATTCGTTGCTTTGTGTGTTTAAATATCACTGGGCTTAAGTAATGATATTTAAAAAAAATATCGTGGAAGGATATTTGAGATTTTAAAAGGGAAAATTCTATTTTTAAATAGAATTTGAATTCTTAATGGAATAAAAATATAAACTTGTTTTTGAAAAAAATAAAACAAGTAGTTTCTTTTTAAAAGAAGTTTATACATAGTTCTTTTATAACGAAGTTATAAAATGAAGAGGAAAGAATTATCATTTGATAATTCAGAAATAGAAATACAAGCGTGAAATTGGGATTTGAAATGAAATTTCAAAAATAGGATGTGAAATGAAATTTTTAAATATACAACTCAAATGAAATTTGAGTATAACATTTGAATTTTAAAAGGAGTTTAAATATTTGAATTTTACAAGGAGATTGAATATTAGAAATTCAAATAGAAGTTCAAATAAAATTTGAATAGACGAAATTAGAATAAAAAATAGAATTTGAATTCAAGGAATTAAAATAAAATTTGAATTCAAAGGAATTCGAATAAAGGGAATTCAAATAGAGATTTGAATGTAGAATTTCAAAATAGAATTTGAAATGAACTTTGAAATAGGATTTCAAAGTAGGATTGAAATAGGATTTCAAATAGGAAATCCAAATAGTTTTGAAATGGAATTTGAATTCAAAGGAGTTCAAATGGATTTGAAATAAGGAAAATTCAAATGGGATTTAAATAATGGGTTTTAATAAAGAGGATTTAAATATAAGAATTTAAATAGAATTCAAATGGTGTTAAATATAAGAATTCAAACAAAACTCAAATGGAGTTTAAATAAAAAGAATTTGAATAAGAGGGATTCAAAGAGATTTGAAACATGATATTTGGATTCAAAGGAATATAAATGTGGTATTTGAAGTTCAAGTAGATTAAAAAAATGGAGTTTAAATATTTGAAGTTCAAATAGATTAAAAATGGAATTTGAATTCAAATAGTTGAAATAGAATTTGAATATAGAATTTGAATTAGAATCGAATTGGAATTTGAATATAGACTTCAAATATAAATGAAATAGAAGATCAGAAATATTTGTTGAGTTGGAAAAAATGGTTTGATATATATTTAAAATATATCAGAATAGAGTTGAATTTATATAAACGAAGTTTTAAAAGTTCATATATATAAATAAAACGAACTCGCCGCAGCGCTGCAGTTCGTGAATTGGCGACTCGAACTTCATTTGAGTATATCGAAGTCAAATTAAGTCGGAATTCTTTGAAACAAGAAACGTCAGGACCGGTTTGATAATAGTTTTCTAATAAAAGAGAAAAATCTGGATTTCGTCGTATAGATTTTGAGATATGTCAAAATCAAATTTTCAGAAAAGCAGCGCCAGAATCGTTTTAAACCCATAATGGTTTATTTAATGTTATAAAAGGATTTTAAGCGGGGAAAAAATCCGAATTGTCTATTTAGAAAATCTCAGAGTTGAGTTGTAAAATATATGCGAATTCAAGTTGTGTAAATGAATATGATTTTTGAAACAGAAACCAGATTTTGATTTATTGAATAGAATTAACTAAATTGAATAGAAATTAGTTAAGGAGATTTTGAATAGATATTGGGATTTGAATAAGTAAATTCGATTTGAAAATTTATATTCGAAATAGAAAAGGAAACTAGAATTGAAATTGAAATTCAATTTGGTTATGAACGAGTTAAAGATTTTGTTTGAAAATGCTATGTTCAAACAGAGGAGTAAAATAGGCAAAATGACTAATTAAAGAATAAATGGGCGAAACTGAATTCAAACGATTAGATGGTATTGAATTGAATTGAAAACAGGTGAACATGTGTAAGCAGGTTTGATATGAAGTATATGAAGATATAAATTTATGTGCTCGACAAAAAGGTACATGTTTAATTCATATATGAGATTTTATGCGCCGTATCGGCAAGCCGCTTGGCTTTTCCTTTTTCTTTTGATTGAGGAAGATACCGGGAAGCTATTTGAAATTTCCCGATGCTCCCGATACAGGGGAGGTTATGGCGAATTTTTCCGGGAATTTAAGGAGTTAGAATATTTTTAAGAAATTTGAAAATTAGAGATCTATATATCGATATATATATATAGAATTCGATAAGGAAACGAAATCAAAAATAGCGAAAAGGGCCAATATGATTATTGAAATATTTGGATAACAAATATTGATAAGGAAAGGGAGAAGAGATTTAATTAATGAAATATTAATTAAAGAGCCCAGTGATTTGTTTGATATGTTTGGATGAACACTTGTTTTTATTCGATAGTTAAATCACAGACTATCGAAGTTTTTGACAAATCGTTGTCAATATGGAGAGACCGGTTGGATTATTATCCGAAGAACCACTCCGTATCGGCATAAGCGTTGCGAACCAAGTATGCTGAATATATTGAAGACGGAGTAAAGTGCAAGGGCTTTTTCTATTAATAGAAATTGTGCCTTCGGTTTCGTTCAGTCCCAGAACGAACGTAAATGGACGAATGTCTGACAAAATATTTCCAATGATCAAATGGGTTGGTCTGTATGAATATATATGGTTGCAACGGATTTATTCCCTTAGCATAATATCCAGAATATTTGTGCAAACTCAACTAGTGATTAACGGATCTGACAATGTGGCATTCAAAGTGATTGTGTTATCAATGAATGGTAAGTATTCGTAGCCTCAGGCCTCAACAACCGGGAAAGGACAAAAATCGGGCAGGCAGCATGGCTATGTGGGTCGCACCCATTAGGGTGTATAATCACCTATCTAGAGAAGTTCCTTTTGTTTCTTAATTTATCGATTCTGCCCATTCGGGAAACGGTGGTTTGAGTCCAACCGTTGGTGATATACATTCGATACACTCAAGCGAAATGAGTGGTCGGTCATGTGTGGGCCGGGTTGCAAGACGTTCTTGTTGAACCCAGGTGTATTCGCCTCTAGAGATGCACTGTCGGAAGGTGGTCCCATACCTTTTCATGTTGGAAATCCAATCTCCAATAAGCGCCATGCGGTTTTTGATTATATACTATATATGTGGAGCGTGAGATGCAAGCGTTCTGCTATTTGGTTATTTACTTGATGTAGACATTATTATAATATCACTGGATTTTTGTATCAAAGTGTTTTGGGTTATAGTAAGGTAAAAACCGTCCATGTTTATGTGTGGGCTGGTCTTACTATTACCTTTTCTTTTGAAAGGATTTTTAAAGTTAAACCAGTGGTTGGAGTTTACTCACACCAGTCCCATGACTGACCCAGAGTTTATTTTGTTTTGTTTTCCCTAAACTCTTGGGTGCCCAAATTTGTACGGGCAGTCAAGTAGTCGGGATTTCACAGATTCGATTGGAAGAGCTGGAAGCAGGAGGCTTCACCGATTAGCTATAGGCTATCATATATTTCCGCTGTGTACTATGTGGTATCTGGAAACAGGTGTTTATAACTGTTCCAGAAATGACTGATGTGCTCTGATGATGGTATGTATATAAAGTTACTGATTTGTATTTCAAAAGTTATGTTATATAATATATTTTATTCGTTCCGCTGTGAGTTTGTGATCTTCGATTTCTTCTATTCTAATATTTCTTTCTTCCTATTTCTCATCCTCTAACTTCTTTCTAATAATGAGTCGTATTTCTGTGCAATTTGGGTTGGACGTTTGGTGTTTTTAGTCAACTCAGATAGCACGGATTTGCGGGGCTTTACAAATTGTTTATCAAGTTAATTTGGGTTGGACGTCAGGTGAATCGATAGAGTTGAAGTTATAAAATTTATTTTATAACCAGAGTTAGATTTGAATTATATTATTTGAATAAAAGCTATTTAAGAGAAATAAATAAATATTTTATTTGTTTAAGACTTTGATTTGTTATGAATTTATTTTGCAAAGCAAATGCTGATGTTAATCAGATTTACCAGTTGAAGAATAAGAAATGAATTAAATGGTTAAACCTTGAAAATTTGTTTTGTAAAGAAAACAAATAATTAGAATCTATTTAAATTAATTATATTTTTAATTAATTTAAAGCGAGGATTGTTGAAATCGGTTAATGAGATAATCAAGTTTTTGAGTTAATTAAATCGACCGTTTGGAACTAGAATTGTTTATCAAGTTAATGTGTTTTGACTAAAATAGTTGAATGAATATTGTTTGAATTTAAATAAGGCTTTAAAAGGGATTTAATTTTTAATTTAGTTAATAAAGGGATTAACTACTAAAGTAGTTAATGGTTGAAATAAGTTATTATTTTAATTAATAATAAATTTAGGAATATATTTTTAAATGGGAATTCATTTAAAAAGTGACCGAATGTGAGATGCAAGCCAATTGAATGGTGAAAGGAAATAAACGTACTCAATTATATGAATTAAGTGAAAGGAGATTACGATAAAAGGGTTTAGTATAAACCAGAGGTTTTAAGTGAGATTTAAAGTGTAAAGCGTTAATTTTACATTAACGTTACGTGAGAGTGAAATCAAGTAAAAATGGGACAAGGGAAAGAAGATCTCCAAGGTGGATAAGGGTTGAATATATTTGAAAGGAGATCGGTAGAAAGTGAAATTTGGGGATAAAGAAATGGGTCATAAAATTGTATAACTAAACCCAATTTATAAATGGGATTTGTTTTGAGACCGGAGTGGAATTTTGGTGTTTGGATTACAAGTGATATTTATCTGAGGATATGAACGTTGTTGGTCAAGGTCTGAGAGGTAATTAAAATACCCCAACTTGAACAACATCGAGATTATCTGAAGATAGTATTAGTTGGAAATCCTAAGAGATATTAGTGGATATGTTTTGAAAATCTAAACAGCGATTTTAGCGCTGTTGTTATAATATATGTTTGTAAATCTAATATAGCGATTGTAGCGCTTTTGCTATAGTATATGGGTTGTAAACCTAAACAACGATTATAGCGCTGTTGTTTTGTAAATCTAAATAGTAATTATAACGCTATTGTTATAACATATGTGCTATAAATTTCTTTGTTAAAACTAATGGATTTCCGAATTTAAAAGATGATTGGAAGGAAGATTTAAGTGGGAAATCGAATATAGTTATTCGAGCTAGAGTTAGTCAAACATAGTTTTTTTAAAGATGAGTGCCATTTCGTACGACTGCTAGCGTAATTCGCAGGGCTGCAGATAGCCTACGGTGGTCGGATGTTTCCTGAGGGAATCAGGCGTAACCATTGTGATCGCTGCGATCTAAAGTCAAGCGAATGGAATTAAGTCGAATATCAGTTAATCAATTGGAGTTAATCGATTAGAGATAAATCGAATTAGAGTTATTCAAACATCGTATTTTTGAATATTAAAAGAGCTGGAGTTTTTAATGTAACAAAAGTAAACCAGTTTGTTAAAGGCCAGGTGATGCTGAATACTTAACCAGTGAACTCATTGGAGTGTCATGATTGAAACACTGTTTATTTTGATAGTTAAAACACCGACTATCAAATCGGTCCAATACGATTGTTGGTATGGAAAGACCGGGATCGAATTTATATTCGAAAACCATTCCGTCTAACAAGTACGTGAAGAGATCAGAAGATGATCGAGATGTTGCTGTGAAGACCGTAGATTTTCATAAATGGAAGAACCACTAATATTCTCGGCCTGGCAAGCAGAGATAAACTGTGATTCTGTCGTGGTTGGAATCTACGGATTGCAAGGACTTCTCGCTACTGATCCATGGGGTGATTCCTATATGGATGCGGTAGGAGAGTGCCTTCGGTTCATCCTGTTCCTGGGTGACGTGTATGGACGAGTGTCTGACAGAGTATTTCCAAAGGGTCACGTACGTTGATTTCTTCAAACGTACGATAGTTGTTGGCAGGGAATTGCCATTCTCTAGCTTTCAGCTAGAGTATTTTTGTGGACGCCAATTAGTGATATCTGACGGATCTGACGATGTGGCATTCAAAGTGAATGACGACCGGATGATCAGAAGTTAATTCTGGCCTCAAGCCTCATCAACCGGGAAATGACAAAAATCGGACAGGCAGCATGGCTATGTGGGTCGCTCCCATTAGGGTGTATGATCACCTATCTAGAGGAAATCCTATTTGCTTCTTAAATCTATGTTTCGATGCTGTCCCTTTTCGGGAGACGGTTGCTGATCCCAACCGTCGGTGGTATACATTCGATATACTCAAGCGAAATGAGTGGTCGGTCATGTGAGGGCCGGGTTGCAAGAAGTTCTTGTTGAACCCAGTGTATTCGTCTCTAGAGATACACTATCGGAAGGTGGACCCATACCTTGTCAAGTTGGAATCCAATCTCCAATAAGCGCCCGCGGTTTTTGATTGTATACTATATATGTGGAGCGTGAGATGCAAGCGTTCCACTAGATTCTATTTACTTGTATGTAGACATTATTATAATATCAGACAAGATATTGGTTTCAAAAGTGTTTTGGGTTATCGTAAGGTAAAAACCGTCCGTATTTATGTGTGGATTTGGTCTTACGATTACTTTTTTTCTTTTGAAAAGATTTCAACTTTAAAATCAAGTTGTTTGATACCTTATACTGTGCGAGTTTATCTCACTCTGGTTCACCAGACTGACCCGGTGTTTTGTAAATGCTCGGGTTAGGCCGGGTTGTACAGGTTCAGGTTATCGACTACTGTGAAGAGACGAGCTGGAAGAGTCCAGACGTATGATATTACTACTATTCCGCTGTGTGTTGTATATGGGAACAGGCTATTATAACTGTCCCAAGGTATGATGTACTCTGATGCTGTAAGTATTTTCAAAGCTCTCAATAAAGATTTATTTCTATATTATATTTTGTTCCGCTGCGATGTGAGACTCTGTGTTGTGGTGTTATTCTTCTTCTTCTTCTATTCTAATATTTCTTTCTTATCTATTCTCACCCTCTAACTTCTTTCTATTAATGATCTGGAATGTTCGATGTCTGAATGATCAACACGGTAGTTTGATGTTGATTTTCGAAGTCGAAAATCCCGGTTCGTTACATCACGATTCACCAAAGGTTCATTGATTCTTATAAATAACTCAAACCCTTTATGAAAATTGTGAATCAGTCAAAATCCGGAAACTCTATCAAATTATTTCTATTATCTAAACCAAAATTTCTCCAAAATAAAATGAAAAAAGTGAAGGAAGCCGAGTACATTGGATTAGAGGTATAAGAAAATAATAGTATATTGTCGAGATGGAACTAGACAAATTTAATAAGCCAATTACTTATAGTTAAATTTAATTTAAACTATCCTATTTAGGATGTTGTGCAAGAAATTAGAGAAATATATTGATCAAATCTAAGCTGAATGATAAGTGAAAGTGGTATATAGTATGTTAATCTAGATCAAACTCCATCTAAGAAATTAGAAATTAGAAATTCCTTTAGTATTTTAATATAACTTGACTATACTAATATTAACCTATATAAGACAAATTTCAGAAATAAACAAATGTTACCACAGACTAGGAAAAATTATTAAACCAACAAAATTATAAGTGTAATATTGAAACCGCTGAATGAATGAAAATTGGTAATAAATTATGATTAAACTAAACCATAAGGCTAATTAATCTTACGTACTCATTTGGAACAACCTGGAATTTCTGAACCAATTTAAAAAATTATTTTAGCTATTTTAATGGGTTTTGGATATTTAAAATGAATTATTTTAAATAATAACGACTAAAAATTTATTTAAATCGAAGTTGGAATGTATAAATTTATTTTAATTATAAAATGAGCCTAAAATGGCGTAGTAGTTTGAAAATTCGATTTTAAACTTTGAATGAATATATAGAATTCAATACAATAAGGATTTCGATAAAACAAGAAATGTTAGAATCTGTTTAATAATATCTTTCTAATGAATGTGAAAAATTTAGATTTCACTTTATAAATTAAAAGTTATGTCCAGTTTAAAATTCAAGATAGTCGTTATGGAATTTATATATATCTTAAATAATATATAGCCCTTAAAAATAGCCATTTTGCAAACAGCCTCCGTTTTCGATGAAACCATTTTTGTTGGATCCGGAATGTCAAAATATTGATCGATTTCAAATTTCATAATTTTTCGAAATAATATGTGAGCGTGGTAAATTTAAACGCGTTTGGTAATTTCAGTTTAAATTTAATCGACTGGAAAAAGGCCATTTTTCAAACGGTCTCCAAATTCGATGAAACTAATTTTTTTAGGACCGTATTGTCAAAACATAGCTAAATTTCAAAATTCATAATTTTTGGAGTCAGTATGTGGCCCCGGTAAATTAAAATATACGTTCAAATTCAATATTGACCGTTGTATTAATTTATATTTTAATTTTGATAAAAACTAATCGAAACAGTCGAATTGGCTTACGAAACATATCCAATTACGTCTGAAATGGGGGTATTTAGTTAGGGATTATAGTCGTTGGGTTTGGTTTGGAGTTCGAATGCAAAATCTCACTTAAACGAAATAAACAATATTAAAAATACTATAAATACTCTCCCCATCACTGTTTCAAATATCACAAATATCGCTCGAGATCTCCTCCGAGATCTCGTTTTGGGCTCTTTCTGAAATGAAACAGCAAATATCACTCTAAATCTCCTTTCGAATATATCGCTCGAGATATTGCAGTATCAAATGATATATCGACCAAGACGAAATACTGGAATATCGTCTGAGATCTTAGATTTTTTGGTTAAAAATTTAAATTTGTGCTTGAACTAGAACTATAATTAAAAAATTCAAATCTAGCCATAACAATCTTTTATTATTTTACATTTTTCATGTTAAATGACTGTATTATATGTTCGTATATATTTTACATTGCTTATGATTTTCATATTCGTCTTTTTACATTTATGTTATTTATGAAATTATGTATTTTATGGTCTATTTATGCTGATTTTTTAATGTTTTGGATCCTTTTAATGTTTCCTATCTAACAATATTTCTGTTTTAAGCATATTACGATTTAGAGTATGAATGATCTTTCGCAAAATAAAGAATAATAAAGTTATTTTGCATTTTTAGTTTAAATTACTATGTTTTTAATAACATTCATAAAAATCATTTTATTAAAATATCATTTTTAACATATCATGTACCCTGAGATCATTTCGATATGAACTTTCATACCCAAGAAGAAAATCCGAGATAAACTCCCGAGTTAGACTCATCTCGTCCGAGATCTCCCCCGATATGAGACCGAGTCTATAAAACCTCCGAGACGAAACGCGACCGATATCCGAGATTTAAAACCTTGCTCCCCATACGGTTGAAACCCTAACCATTGGTTAACCCCGTTTATTGTGCCTCCAGCAAGAACGAACGGCGGAAAATGTGAATGTCCCAAATTAATTCATTAATTTCTCCCTCCCTACTTCGAATTAGAGTATGGTTCTAAAGTGAAAATCGTAGAGATTTCTAATTCTATAGGGGTTTGATCGTTTCTAGTTTGGTGGTTTGGGAGATTCATGTGCTCAAAGACGCCGGCTTTGGGTTCGATTTTCGAGAGGATGGGGAGTCGCGACCGACGCTGTCGCTGGCGGAGGGAGGTGGCACGAAGGCCGACCTCGTAGTGGCGTTCGATCTTCCTCCGGCGGCTTCAGGGAGGCACGACGAACGAAGGAAGGGGGCGAAGGTTTCCAGAAAACTGAACGAAGGGTGAGGGATTAATTAATTAATTAATTTAGATAATTAATGTTTGTAATACAATATCTTTTTCATACGAGGTTCAAATCCGACGATTTCACAACCGTTGGAATCGTGATGAAAATATCTACAACATGGAACTGACCAGAACGGAAACGGAGAAAGTGGAATTTTAAGCTAAATTAAACGTCGTTTAATTTAGCTTAAAAACAGAAATTCAGAAATAAAAGAATGACAGAGTGGAAACCAAAGTGAGAACTCCTTCTCACTCAATATTTTATCATGTAGTTATTTTTGGAGTTCAACACAAGAATTCACACAAATCATTTGAATTGGAAGCGATGTATGGATATTAGCGACACTCGCATTTCATACTCCGCAGATGGACACTTATGGCGCCGTAAATGGCATTTGGTTGTTGAGTATTTATTTATATGGATGATTTGGTGATTTGTGTTGTGATTGTAATGTGTAACATATTAAAAATAATGTTAACATTAATGTGGTAGTTGAAAATTAAATTACAAATATCCATTTATAATTGAAACAGTGAAATTTGGTTAAGTAGAAAAATAATTCAAACTGAATTAGAATTGGTTAAATTTATTAACCCATGATTTATTTAAAATAGATTGTTGTTGTTTGAAAACACCACACGGGTATTGGGATGATATCTGACATACACTAATCCCAATATTTTGTTGTATGTCAATCAATTGATTGATAGACTGTGGTGAGTGTTATTTATTTATTTAAATGCTTATATAGTTGTAGAATGCACTCTGGATGATGGTTGAAATTTTAATGATTATTTATCATTATTGTTGAATACATGCGATGTATGAAATCCATATAACTGAAATTATATGGTAATTGATTGAGTCTGATTCCAATTCAGAAAATAAATGAATATTTTAAAATAATATTCAGTAAAGAATCAAAATATGATTTTTGATGTCCGATTTTGGATGGACACAAAAATATTAATATATAAAGCCGAGTTAAGTAGATATTCACCATTTTAACTCGAATGGAATTTTCTGTCGATTTTATTCATTTTATAATGAATATCGAACGGATTTGATTTCAAAATCTGATATTTTGAAAATTCTATCGTTTTAAGATTATAATGGTATAGAATATTCAATTTTGATTTAAAATTGAAAATAAAGTAGAAATCATTTTAAAATGAATTTATAAACGATTTATAAAATATGTTTTAAATAGAAATCAACTATATTATATATATATATATATATTTGAACAGTTAGATTTTAACATATGTCAAAATCAATTTTGGAAAAGGTCGTTGTAAATGCAGTTCGGTGGCCGATATTGGAAACCGATTGTAAGGGCCTTAATAAAATTATTAAAATATGAATAAATTAGGTAAAATCATAATAAATGATTTGAAAAGATTCCGAATGAAATATTCCACATTTGTAAGGATAAAAGATATTTTTATCTGAAAGAACTAGTTAACAACTAGAATGGAGAACGGAAAGAAATTATAATGGTTTTAATCTAACCATAATTTTCCAATATATAAATTGGAATGGATTTGAAGCGAAATAATCTTCGAAATATTTCGATATTGGATTCCATGATTATACAGGTATTGTTGAGGAATTTGGAAGATATAGATGTCTTTATTCCCAATACGTTATCCGTTGGTTTCAGAATTTGATATTGAATATGAGCCAATATTATTTTTATTCAGAGCCTTGCATTTAATATCAAATTGGATTTTGGGGTTTGTCATGAATGGCGTCTTTGATAACACCGTTCTTAAAACCCATTGAGAAAAGAATAAATCTTTTAATTAAGATTTAGAGAAGTTTACCAATTAAATTGTATTTTGGATTTATCGTGAGCGATGTTTTAAACAACATTTGTTCTTTAACCCAGTTAACAGTGAAGATATGATTTGGAATTTATAAATATTTTTATTAAGATTTAATGGAAAATTTCCAAAGTAAAGTTGCCCTATTTAATAAAAGAAATTGGAATTGAATGGAATTCGATTTAATAATAATCGAGATGAGCTTCTGTGAATGAAGACCTTTACTATTTATGCAATTTAAAAGGATTTGCCGTTATTCCATCTATATTATTAGTCTGATACAGAAATTTATATCGATTATATATTGACTTGTCTTCCGTGAAGATTCCATATTTAATGGAAGATGATTTGGGTTTATCGTGAACTGTTTTTTAAATGACATTGGTTCTTTAACCTAGTTAAAGACAGGATTACTTTTCCTAAATTTGATGAGATTAAAACTGAACTAGAGTTTTAATGAATCTTTAAGTAGATTAAAATGAGAATGGGATAATTAAACTTATCGAATTCACGAAATGATTGAGAATGGAGTACCACCAGTTTTACTCCAGGTGATAGTTAAATCTTTAATTAGATTTGAACGTGAAATGGTAATTAAATTTACCGATAACACCGTGGGTGTTAGATATGGGGTACTACGAGTTTTGCTCCATGGGATGAATAGGTTGGGATTGTGATTAATAAATAAATGGTTACTTCCGTAAGGCTCGATAATCCTGACTAGTTTTATAACCTTAATTTGGTTTAGACTTGTTAAGGGATAAAATAAAATCTTTAGAAAATGATGTCCAAAGGAAGATTAAAGAAATAGTTTAAATAAACTTATCTTTGACAAAATTAATGGGAACCTTTCCCTAAAGATGTGAATATTTGAATAAAAGAATATTCTGAATTGGAATGAGGCGTATGATGTGTTTTTATAACACTAGATTATTGATTAAAAAATACGTGAGTTATTCGGAAAGACCGGGTTTATCCCATTCTGAATAACTGATACGACGACTAAAAATCGACGATGAATACGGTGGTTGAAGACCGCAGATCTTCACATCGTTTGGATGATTACTGATGTCTTGATTGGGCTGTACACCCAAGACAAGGTAATAAGTGGTGATCGTCCAGATGTACTTGGAGATCGACCGAATATGCGAGGACCTCTCTCCTATATTGGACATATGGGATGAGGAATAAGGTGCCTCTGGTTTCGTTCAAACCTAGAACGGACTTGTAAATAGATGTGTGTCTGACATTGTATTTCATTCTGTGTTGATTAATTTCTATTAAATATATATCTGTTTGGTGGTGGAGACTTTATTCTCTTGCTTGACACCCTTCCCTGAGATGTACGTGCTTAGAGGTTATATATTGATAGACATCAGTTGTATCGCATGAATTGTCAATGTGGCATGTTAAGATGCAAATGATCAAGTCTTTTGTTGAAAAGCAAAGTCTTGTGGTTGATGATCAAAGCATGACTTTTATTAGCATATCTTTGTTTATAGCATTAATTCGCGAGTCTCACACCCCATTATGAGTTAAAAACGGGATATGATAGCAGGGAGTGCATGCATTTCTTTCTAACTAGAGGTAGTGCCATAATATGGAGCCTAGACATATTTACTTATGTGGATGATGGATAGCGAGGTGCCTCGGATATATGCTCATAGGGTCGACGTACTGACCTGTTTGTAGGTGTGATAGGACCGGGAAACGTATGGTTCAGGAATAACCAATCCACTAAAGTAAGTGTGGACCGGCCCTGCAAGATCCAAGGGTTGCCCGTAGGTGTGATCGGGGTCATCTTGCTAGAGGTGATCTGAATCGGTGAGGAACATCCTTTGCTTCGACTCATGATGGAAATCCAATTTCCAATACGCGACTTTTCGGTTTTAGTTGTAAACCTATATGGCGGCATAGTGGCATGGGACGCTCATGTCGTCTATGATTGACACATTTATATTTGAAGTTGTTTTGACACTATGCACTTATAGTAATATCAAAATGATTTGTGTTAAAGCGTATCAAGCATGTCTGGTTATTATAAGGTAAAACTCTATCCTCCGGCTTGCGCTGCATTGTGTGATGGGACTTGAGTCTTATAATAGCTTCATTTTTCCAAAAGCATCGCGTGGTTTATAAACTGTTTTATTTCAGAGTATTCATAGGAGTAAACCCGTTTTGTGTCATACAGCGTGGTTCCTTGAATTACCCTATTTTAAAGTAAAAGTTTAATAACTTTTTTAGTTCTCACAGCAGTCCCATGACTGACTCGGAGTTTATTCTTTCTACCTAAACTCTGGGTGCCCTTATTTTCCACACCGGATGCTAGTAGTTTTGGTTTTCTCAGATATTTCTTTTCACAGGATTCTGGTTTACAGTTGGAGCTATATTCGGAAAGCTTTGTATTTGTGTATTTCTTTAAGTTGTGATTAGTTGATGTATTTCCACTACGCATTGTATTTATACATTTTATTTCCCTTACTTTGTAATTTGTAAATCTCTAATATTTATTTTTCCGCCTTATATTATTTATCTGAACTCTGATATATTCTTGTACTCTGATGTAAATTTTTGTAATAGCAATGAAATGTTATATTGTATGTCTTCTGATGCATCGTGTTCTCAAAGCAATTCGGGCTCCTCCATCTCTTCGGGGATCGGGGAAGTTTGGGTTGCCACATCATTCCAATTGGTTTATTAATATTCCAATTATTTTATTCATCTTTGTTCGTCACTTAGTATATATTTCCATACATATCCTTTAATGAATTATTCAATAAATTTCAACTTCAAGTCATTAACCATTACACAACTTAAGAGTATATACAAACGATTGATTTGTTCTACTTAACAAGCATGTTTAACAAATTAGAATTGTTCATTTTAACCAATCTTTAACTTCTAAAACCATTCTATAATCAATATGATTATAATTCTATAGTTGTTTCCTTACTAAAATTCTTATTATAAACATAATCGATTTTTCCTATGTTTACACTTCATTTATTATTTATATTCAAATTCCAACATGCACTTTTATTCGATGAGTGTAAAAATACTAAAATGATGATTTTAGCTTAACCCAATAGATTCAACAATTCAAAATAGGTTTAAACCTATTGCTTCTCAAATTCCAAATTCTATAATTCTGATTTTACTTCTATTTTAGTTTTAAATCACGAGTTGCCTAACCGCGATGAAATCTAACACTTTCTCTTTCATTAGAAAATTACAATCAAATAGATCCGGATGATTCTTGTTTCAAAGAATTCCGACTTGTATTGAATCCTATACAATCATTTAAACTTCAATTCAGAAAAATCACAAACTGCGGCTATGCGACGAGCTCGTTTTAATTAAATTTAATTAATTCATTTAACAACCTTAAGTTTATAAATTATAAACCTATTCACTTATGTTTTCACGTAAACTGGTTAAACATTCAAATTCTACTTGGAAATATCGAATATTCGAAATCGTCGAACATTCCATTCCACTAATAGATGAAATCTACCAAACATCATATCAACTAAGATGCAAAATTATATAACTTCAATATATAAACATCCATACATAACTTAACTAAAAACTTCAGAATCGAACTTCCGGATTTTATACTTCAAATAGTCTGGATTCAAAACATAAATCTATTCTAATTCAAACTACTGTCCATGGTAGCAAATTCTTACTTGGAAACTCGAAAATGAATCTCGATGATGCTGCAGTCATCATCGACATTATTTTCCACCGACCAAAGCAAGATCAACGCTTTCAAATTTTTTTTAAAATCCTTTTATTCTCATAAACACTTCTAAACAATGTCAATATTTCCTTCAAGCTTTGAAAATCATTTTCAAACGTACCGGAATTCCAAATCCTCAACTTTCAACTCGAATTCAATTCATATTTAAAATTCTCGTTTATAAATTACACTTGCATAATTTCCTATTTAAATTCGTTTCAAACAATTCACATTCAGATTGAATACTTACTCAACCTCATCTTCGAACACCTTACAGTCAAATCGTGAAACTGAATTCACAAGGTGTTCGTTTCCAATGTTCCCCAATTATAAATCTGCCCAACCCATGCAAGCAAATGGTTAAGATTACTCTTGTCTAAACACAATAATCAATACCTATAAAATGGTCAGGTACAATTACAAATTAGCCAAAAATAGTCAACGCTCCTAAGTGAGCATAACCAATCAACCGACGAATGATAATAATTTAATATCATCATTCCCTAACAAACAACTCATCATATAACTAATTTAATTATGAAAATCTTCTTTATATATAAAATATATACTTCTTGGTAACTTATTTCATTTACCAAGTTTGAAAACAATATCGAATCAAATGACATATTCGAAAGTTTCAGAATCTTCATCAAAACGATGATCAGTCGATTGATTCAGATCTAGAATTCAGACTCACAAATCAAACCACCCAATACAAAATATTTTGTATTTACTAACAAGTACACACTCATATATATAATATATGTACTCTCAGAGCTCAATCTAAGGTGTTACTAACCCCATCTCTAGTGACTATAACCCCATACAAGCCTATATGTTAGCTAAATCTATGCCTTGATACCAAATGTAATGACCCGGCTTTTCATCTCTTGAAAATCAATAGTAATACATCCTATGTATTCATGTATCTCAAATTAACTGCCAGAAAGTCTGATAGTTAGGGGAAAAGAAAGGAGATAGAAGAATAGAAGAAAGAAGATACATAACAGAATATCACAACCGAAAGAATAATAATATAATAATAATAATAATGCTATTTACAGAAAGCGAAAAACGTTAAACAATTATATAAATCAGAGTACACAATGAACCAGCCTGAACAGTTATAACAACTTGTCCTTACAATTGCTGATACATACAATAACATACACAGCGGGATAAAACAAAAGAGTGCGAGTATATGCCTCGTCACCAACTCCTCTTCTAAAGCTCTAAAGCAATCCAAGTCCGATCTGCAAATATACTCGGTCTGACCCGAGCATTATTGCAAAACAATACCCGGATCAGGCTAAGCAACCGCGTGAGATAACTCAACACTTAAGTAACACATATCAATACATTTTGAGGCCGTATGTATGTCCGTAACGTTATCCCCTAAATAACATCCAACCATTTATTAAGAGAAGTATAGTTGTATATAGATAATGTCTAGGGTGTAGAACATAAACAAATCCACGTAGAAGGAATTGTTACATTGGAAAAATAAAACTTCTAAGGTGCGTTCGCATATTGGATTTTCCCTCGGAGATCTCTCAATGCAGATCCGAACTCCATGCAAAAGGGTCAGAAAGTACCTCCGAGCGTCGTATTTCTCTAGATAAAATATACCCTAAGGTAAACACAACTGGCCCACACATGAAAACACCGAAGTGCACCACGTGGAACCAAATATACCCAACTCCCGCGCGCAACTTCAAAGAGTTGCCACAACGATTCGGTAATAAGCATACACTAGATATGGAGTCAATATATCTTGCCACAGGTTAGCAAAACCCCAGATTGTGCTCCTACTCTGTTTTTAGACATTTCCGACGTTGAGGTTTCGTTCGGCATCTTTCACACGAGTCTTCATAACTCGAACAGAACAAGAATTCCTAGTTGGAACCCCACAGCTCAATAGATCTTGGAATCACACATAGATTCCTTCACAGATTTCAGAATCATATATGGATCCCAATACATCACTAGATCTTGGAGTCACGCGTAGATTCCTCCACAGATCTTAGAATCACTATATGTGTTCGACCATCTCAACAGATCTCGAATTGCCATAGCCTTCACTTCACAACCACTTCTAAAGCATAGAACCCATATTCTAGTTTTGAAGTGGTTTTCGATAAGTAGAACACTTACCAATCCTGGTCTGCTCAAAACCAATCGCTAATTATAAGGTCAAGTTCTATAGTCGATTAATTGACTACAATTCATACAATAGACGATTGTATATGGAAAATAGCCTTGCTTAATTTCCATAGCAAACGAATAAACATTCAAGGCACTATCAAGATCACGAAGCATGATAAACAGTTGAATCACGGTTAACTTATATAAACGTCATCTAATCCCTTTCCCATTTAATTAGTCTTTCATTAATTAAAACACTTTTTATTAGTAAAACTTCTTTTATCTAATAAAACTTCATTTGTCAAATAAGACTTCACTTATCTTATAAGACATCACTTATTAATAAGACATCATTTATTAGTCAATAACTCATACTCGATTAATATTCCTTTATATACTAGTGTATATATTCAACTTATACATCTAAAGGGTGTATATGTATATATTCTACTAATTCACTATTCCTTTACTCTTGAATACTTAAAAATGTTTTAATATACTTAACCCTCCGGTATAAGTATAATTACAATTCAATTTCAAGATTTCCCTTCTAAGTTCAATATTTCAAAACGTATTCATATACTTATCCCTTCGGTATAAGTATAACCACAATTCATTTTTAAGATTTCTTAAAGTATAATCAAAGAGGTTAAAACCATTGTTTAATAAAGAACCTCTTCTATAAGTTAGACGTCTTATTCAATATCTTTACCCTGAAAGATTTCTATACTTGTTTCTATCTTTAAAATCTATTATTTAAAGATCTAAGTATATTCAGACTCGTTAAACTATATATTTCAGTTTAACTATATTCCAAGGGTTTAAAAACAAAAGTTGCTAAAAAACTGTTTACAACAAACCTTAACCAATTCCTTTATAATCATCTTTAGACATTCATTTAAAGATTCAATTATATGAACTTCAATGATATAATCCGAGTGGGTTAAAGACAAATGTAATTAACACATTATCACGACAAACCCAAAACACTTTCTATATTTATTCACATCTTTAAAATAGTCCTTTAAAGATGTAAATATCGATAAACATTCAATAAGGTGAAATATTGTGATTTCTAAATCATTGATTATAACAGATGTGTTATATTCCAAAAATCATTTCCAAATATTATAAAAAAGCCTTAGTTTATTTCAAAAAAAATATAAAGTAAAATAGCTTTAAAATAGGTTTTAATAAAAGGATAAATTAATTAAGTTAAAAACTGGTTTAAAATAAGAGGGATAAAAAGGTATATATAATAAAATAGCTTGAAAATAGGTTTTAAAAATGAAAGGGTAAAATGTTAATATAGTAAAAATAGTTTGAAATAAGTTTTAAGTAAAAGAATTTAAAAGACAGTTTTATATTTATAACCATTTAATTCCACTTTCCCAGTTTCCATTCCAATTCGTATAATTTTCCATTAAGCCCAGTTATGCTAAACACACCAAACTATGTGACATAGACAAACTCAATATATTATATAAAATAATATATATATTCACCTCATTACAGTTTCACAGATAAAAATGTTATATAATCAATGGGGTCCACAGTCAGGTTTAACACACAACCAATTCATAATCCAACATATGAATATAAATACGGTAACAATCATATTGAGGAATCATGTTGGATTCCTCCAACCTATCTCCCTGCATCACAGCTCATATATCAGCACATATACATGTAATACAGTTCAATATTAACTAATTTAAATAAGATGAATCTTCTGCTAACGCACGTAGTGTCAAAGGATCATCCGTTCATAGACGGGAATTAAATATATCGACAACCACCAATAAAGCAGTAAATCACCCAAACAATCAATTATACATATAAATATGTAAATAAACAGTCAATACTAATATATGGTCCAATAGTATGGCAATAAGCATGAGTTAAACTCACCATCCATTTCCCATGACGATAATACATTATCTCATCTAATTTCAAACAAGCGTTTGAAATTAGATAAAATACGATACTCCTCAGAATTATTCCAATCCACTGCCAATGCATAGTACTCTTTGCCACGATCCCAACACAACTGACGGTTCGTCAATCCGACTTCGAACGAACTAGATATCGCGAACATAAGTTAAAACAAAATTAAAAGATAATTAATTTAACTTAATTATTTAAATTAAACACACCTCACCCTCTCCTACTTAACACGTAAGCCCCCTTATTCCTTATCTTCCCCAAATTCGAACACCAGAAAAACCCGCTTCCCTTTCCACTCGTTGACCTCACGTTGACTGCCCCCGCTTCCTCCTCGACCAACGATAACCGCCACCAACCACTTTGTTTAACTTAGCTTCCAAAGTCGCACCCTCCTATAACCACCGAACGCAACTCATCGCCCGACCACGATTCTGTCCTGGAGCTCGAAAATCAACCTCCACACTGTCGCACTTCACCGGTGACTACTGGAGCCCGTCCAACCCACCTCGCCAGCTATGCGTCGACCCCGTAAACACTCCAGCGCCATCACCTCGCCATAACTCGGCCCCCAACCAAGTCAGAGCTAATCCCTAACTCGACCATAGCCAATAGTGGTTCTTCTAGTGACGTCGATTAAAAATATGAGCACAGAGAAATGAAGGGCTCTTCTACTAAATCACAATGGATCAACACTCACTTGATTTCATCAACAATTAAACGAGATTTAATTGGGAGAAGGATATAAGAAGTGGCGTCCCGTTTTGATGTTTGCTATAGAAAATAATTTAGGTTATAAGTTGAAGAAAGGGTTATTTATAAGGAAAAGGGTGGAGATATTTTGAGATATTTATGAAAATATTTTTAATATAATATTCGTTTATATTCACTCGAGCGTTTAAGCTTGCACGACCACTCGATCCGTTTGTTTCTCACGAAAATTGGCACTCCACTATATTTCAATATTCCGGACTCAATAAAATGATTTTCGTCGAATTATGAGACTATTAACGAAAATATTATTTTCATGTATAAATAAAATCTAATTAATATTTATTCAATTTCAAAACACTTCCAATCTTCGATAATTAATTTATATTATCTTTTATATTCTTAGAATTTTCCATAAGCTTCGAATTCAATTTAATTCCATATTAAATTCCAGATTGGATTTAGTTATATTAAATAACTCGTATATTCTGAATCCAAGTTATTTAAACTTCTAATTTAATCGCTCTCATATTTAAATAAATTAAATATTCATATGCTAAAAATCCGGGTCATTACATTATATGTGTTGTAGTGCAATACTACATAGCCGAATAACTTCTAATGTTTCTCCATATTTGTTGTGCTTTCTAAAAAGTATAAAATTTTGATGAAGAAGACAAAAGTTACTTAATAAAAAGTCTTAGATTCCATGTTTCAAACTGTACTTTATTGATTTTACATTTAAAATTGTACTTTTTAATTTCAAGTATACCTACTGTTGGAAATGTTTTATAACATTAGTGAATTATTAAAAATAATGGAATAAGTGTATGAATGGCTCCTATGGGAGAATAGTCCCACATCATGGGATTATATAGAAGAGGCAAGCATTTATACTTGTTTCTAAGAAATCATGTTGGGGCCTTGGGCTCCCAATACATGCTTTGTTGTGAGGAGGGAGACCATGCATTATGACCACCACACACGCGCGCACGACCGACCGACTCGACTCGACCCGACCCGGCCCGGTCCGGTTCGGTTCGGGCTCGGGCTTGGGCTTTGTGGTGTAGACACTTATATTTTTTGGACCATAAAACTTAGCCTTTTTCGAACCGTTTTTTATGGAAAAGTTTCTGCAATGGTAAAAACTCTTATCCCTCAATTTTAGCAGCCCACTAATCAGTAACCCTAACCTTAATTCTTGTCCTATATATTGTCATTAGCTTCAGACGAGAATACCTACCGAATCACAATTTCTCTTTTTCTCTCAGCAGCCATTAAAAATTTTCTTTATCTCAGAAATTCTCGAGCAGTATTTTAATTCAGAAAGTGCAAATCTGCATTGATTTGTTGTGCAAGCAAATCAGTTATTGTTTTAGATGCTGTTTTATCCTAGAGGCGGCGGCGAAGGAACGAAGTGGTTTGCACCTCCGACCAGATCGCCG
This sequence comes from Allium sativum, assembly GCA_030737875.1. Classification (NCBI taxonomy): domain Eukaryota; kingdom Viridiplantae; phylum Streptophyta; class Magnoliopsida; order Asparagales; family Amaryllidaceae; genus Allium; species Allium sativum. The sequence goes on along the minus strand of CM060919.1, from coordinate 874,548,831 downwards.
AATCGTCTTCAAGAAAGCGACCTAGTCCGCGACTCAACCATTGTTTCCCAACAATTTGAAGACGAACTGAAACACTGGCTTCCAACTCAACCCTAGACGATTTTGCTCCACCCTCTGCTTTCCCGAACCCTCTCGTGACTGCTGCTCCATTCAGATTTGAAGGCTTGCATTTCAAACGATGGCGTCAGAAGATTAAGTTCTTCCTCACCATCAGAAAGGTTGTGGCTGCGCTGACTACTGACAAACCGCAGCTTCCAGATAAACCTGACGAGGCTGATGCAGCGAAAATGGCATCATGGACTGAACAGTCAGAGCAACTGCAGATCTGGACTGAACAGGATTACTTATGCAAAAACTTTATTCTGAACGGACTGAGCGATGATCTGTATGATTACTATAACTCAGATGAAAAGACAGCAAAGGAGATATGGGAAGCACTGAAAAAGAAATATGATACAGAGGAGGTAGGGGCAAAGAAATAGGCTGTGAGCCACTACCTAAAGTACCAGATGACTGATGATAGATCGGTAGAGATGCAGTCTCATGAGCTGCAGAAAATAGCTCATGAGATCATCTCCGAAGGTATGGTCTTGGATGAACAATTTCAAATTGCTGTTATCATTGACAAATTACCCCCAAGCTGGAAAGATTTTAAGAATGTCTTGCGACATAAGACTAAGGAATTTTCCTTAGAGAGCTTGATTACACGCCTCCGTATTGAGGAGGAGGCACGCAAGCAGGACCAGAAAGATGAGGTGCTGATTGTGAATAACAACAGTACTAAGAAGACCACACCTGCTGTTCTGAAACTAAATCAGAAATCTTTTAAGAATCAGAACAAGCCGAACAAACAGAATGGGAATCCGCAAGGAAACCCAAAAGGACAGCAGAAACCAGCCCAAAAGAATGACTCTGGACAGTTGTTTCTATGTTACAACTGTGGAAAACCAGGTCATATGGCACATAAGTGTCGGAACAGGCCAAGCTCTGCACCGCAGGCTGACCTGACTGAGGAGCCTCTTACGGCTATGATTACTGAGATTCACCTTGTTGGTGGATCAGACGGTTGGTGGGTAGACACTGGTGCTTCTCGCCATGTCTGCTATGATCGTGGCATGTTCTCGACATACACGGTTGCTGAAAATCAGAAAGTGCTGTTGGGAGATTCTCACACCACTAGAGTTGCGGGGATTGGCAATGTGGAACTCAAGTTCACCTCTAGAAAAACTGCAATTCTGAAAGATGTTATGCACACTCCAAAAATAAGGAAGAATCTGGTCTCTGACTTCCTCCTTAATAAGGCTGGTTTCACTCAAGTAATTGGGGCTGATTTGTACACCCTAACTTATAAGGGAACTTTTGTGGGAATGGGTTATGCTTGTGAGGGTATGTTTAAACTGAATGTTGAATCTAATAAAGTGACTACTTCTGCTTACATGTTGTGTGATTTTAATATTTGTCATTCTAGATTATGTCATGTTAATAATCGAATAATCCGTAACATGAGCACCCTAGATATGATACCTAAAATGACAGAATCTGAACTTGATAAATGTAAATTCTGTACACAAGCTAAAATCACAAAGAAACCTCACAAATCTGTTGATAGAGTTTCTGAACCCTTAGACTTGATTCATTCTAACATATGTGAACTAGATGGCACTTTGACTAGACAGGGACATCGTTATTTTATCACTTTTATTGATGACTGCTCTGATTTCACATATGTATCCTTATGAAAAATAAAAGTGATGCTTTTGATATGTTTAAAACATTCAAAACTGAGATTGAGAATCAAGTAAATAGAAAAATTAAGAGACTTCGTAGTGATAGAGGAACAGAATACAAATCTAATTCAATTCTGGACTTCTATAAACAACATGGTATAGTACATGAGAGAACTGCACCCTATTCTCCTGAAATGAATGGTAAAGCAGAAAGGAAAAATAGGACCTTTACCAAACTAGTAGTTGCCATATTATTAAATTCTGGTGCAGCAAAACATTGGTGGGGGGATATTTTATTGACTGTATGCTATGTTCTGAATAGAATCCCCAAATCTAAGAATAAAATTTCTCCTTATGAAATTTTAAAGAATCATAAACCCAATGTCTCATACTTTAGAACTTGGGGTTGTTTAGCTTATGTTCGCATTCCAGACCCTAAGAGAATAAAATTGGCAAGTAGAGCATATGAATGTGCATTTATAGGCTATGCTATTAATAGCAAAGCATATAGATTTTATGACCTTAATGCACATAATATAATTGAATCAAATGATGCTGATTTTTATGAAACTAAATTTCCTTTTAAATTAAGGAATAGTGGGGGCACTTCAAATATGCCAATTAGAACAGAACTTAAAGAAAATTCTAAAGCTAAACCTAGAAGAAGTGAAAGAGCAAGAACCATAAAAGACTTCGGTTCAGATTTTTGTGCTTTTACTATTGAGGAGGATCCCATAAACCTCCAAGAGGCCTTATCTTCTTTAGATGCCGATTTTTGGCAAGAGGTTATAAATGATGAGATGGATTCTTTAGAATCCAACAAGACTTGGCACTTGGTAGATTTACCCCCTGGTTGTAAATCTATAGGATGTAAATGGGTACTTAAAAAGAAATTAAAACCTGATGGCACTATAGATAAATATAGAGCACGACTAGTAGCTAAAGGTTTTAAACAAAAAGAAAATATAGATTTCTTTGACACTTTTTCACCTGTAACTAGAATAACATCCATTCGGGTTTTAATCTCACTTGCTTCCATTCATAATTTACTTATACACCAAATGGATGTTAAAACTGCTTTTTTGAACAGTGAATTAGACAAAGAAATTTATATGGACCAGCCTGAAGGATTTGTAGTACATGGTCAAGAACATAAAGTATGTAAATTAGATAAATCATTATATGGTTTAAAACAAGCACCTAAACAATGGCATGAAAAATTTGATAACTTAATCATTTCAAATGGTTTTAAAGTTAATGAAAGTGACAAATGCATTTATTACAAATCCGAGAATGACATTTGAACTATTATATGCCTTTGTGTAGATGACCTACTCATTTTTGGGTCAAATATTCATGCCATAAACTCAGTCAAATCCTGATTAAGTGTCAATTTTGATATGAAAGATCTAGGTAAGGCGAGTGTAATCCTTGGTATTAAGATTACTAGGTCAGAAAAGGGAATTTCTTTGGATCAATCTCATTACATTGAGAAGATACTAAAGAAATATAATTACTTTGACTGTAAACCTGCAAGTACACCATATGATCACATTGTAAAGTTATTTAAGAACACTGGTGAAGGTGTAAGACAGTCTGATTATGCGAGCATCATTGGCAGCCTTCGGTATGCCACTGATTGTACTAGACCCAACATTGCCTATGTCGTGGGATTATTGTGCAGGTTTACCAGTAGACCTAGTATAGAGCACTGGCAAGCTAACGAACCATGAACCTTGGATTACATTATGAAAAGTTTCCAGCTGTACTTGAAGGATATTCCGATGCAGACTGGAATACCTTATCTGATGACTCTAAAGCGACCAGTGGTTATATATTTAGCATCGCTGGAGGAGCTGTTTCTTGGAAATCCAATAAACAGACTATTTTTGCTCAGTCTACTATGGAGTCTAAGATGATAGCACTAGCTACAGCTAGTGAAGAGGCAGAGTATTTGACAAATCTGCTAGCTGAGATTCCCTTATGGGAAAAATTGATACCGGCTGTGTTGATACATTGCGATAGTACCGCAGCTATTGCAAAAGTTCAGTACCGTTATTATAACGGTAAGAGACGACAAATACGTCGTAAGCACAGTACGGTTAGAGAACTACTTTCCACAGGTACCGTTAGAGTGGATTACATATGTAGTGAGGAAAATTTGGCAGATCCTTTGACGAAAGGACTATCCAGAGAGAAAGTCCATAACTCTTCTAAAAGAACGGGACTATTGCCCTTAGATTGTTGAGTCACGCACAATGGTAACCCGACCTAAATGACTGGAGATCCAAAGAACTAGGTTCAATGGGTAATAACAAGCTGTGTAATGATATGAGTTGAACATGCTATTTAATAAACCAAGAAGCATGTATTCCTGAAGTGATTAGAGGATGAGTTAATAGAAACTCTTAATGAGATCTATACTCTATGTGGAGTGGAGTACCTACCTTCAGGAGTACTCTTGATAGACTCACCTTTGTGAATGTGGAAATGTGGCCGTTTCCTATGGAGTTGTGGGCAAAAATTCTAGAGCATTCACTAAACTAGGATAGTCGTGCATGGCCCTAAATGCACGAGCTTATTTGATTGCACTATAGAAAAGGTTGTGTGTGGTTTGATGTCAGGAATAGAGTTCAAGACTACGTGTCACTCTAGTAAAAACTGAATCTTATTCACTATGCAAAGGTTCAAGTCGAAAGACACCTTTTGTTCATGCCCAGTCTCATGTTTTTAAGAAACTGCTCGAAAATATTTTTAAAAATTCAAGTGGGGGATTGTTGGAAATGTTTTATAACATTAGTGAATTATTAAAAATAATGGAATAAGTGTATGAATGGCTCTTGTGGGAGAATAGTCCCACATCATGGGATTATATAGAAGAGGCAAGCATTTATACTTGTTTCTAAGAAATCATGTTGGGGCCTTAGGCTCCCTATACATGCTTTGTTGTGAGGAGGGAGACCATGCATCATGACCACCACACACGCGCGCACGACCGACTGACTCGACTCGACCCAACCCGGCCCGGTCCGGTTCGGTTCGGGCTCGGGCTTTGTGGTGTAGACACTTATATTTTTTGGACCATAAAACTTAGCCTTTTTCGAACCCTTTTTTTATGGAAAAGATTTCTGCAACGGTAAAAACTCTTATCCCTCAATTTTAGCGGCCCACTAATCAGTAACCCTAACCCTAATTCTCGTCCTGTATATTGTCATTAGCTTCAGACGAGAATACCTACCGAATCACAATTCCTCTTTTTCTCTCAGCCGCCATTAAAAATTTTCTTTCTCTCAGAAATTCTCGAGCAGTATTTTAATTCAGAAAGTGCAAATCTACACTGATTTGTTGTGCAAGCAAATCAGTTATTGTTTTAGAGGTTGTTTTATCTTAGAGGCGGCGGCGAAGAAACGAACTGGTTTGCACCTCCGACCAGATCGCCGAATCGTCTTCAAGAAAGCGACCTAGTCCGCGACTCAGCCATTGTTTCCCAACACCTACACTTTTAAATTTGTTCTTAGAAATATGTTTACGAATTTTAAAACTGTTGAAAAAATTCAAGGTATCTTTTTCTTAGAGTATAAAAACTTAAACTTCATATGACTTAATCTTTTCAGAAATTTACTCGGTTGTTCAACTATTATAGATATACATATCCCTAGATATCAAAGGTATAATTTTGATAGTTATTTTCAGGAATTTGGTTTAAGAATGAAAGGACATTAATGTGATATCAGTGTCATTTGATTTTGAATGATACACTTTTAGATTATTCCATGCATGCTGCATAATGACCATAGTCATCATTATCGTAATTCAAAACTTCACTTCAATTGGGCTCTTACCATATTCTCAAATAATATTATATTAGAGAAACAATGACCAGATGTGTAGATAATTATATTCAATGAACCTGTATGTTTTATGTATAGGCACTGGTTTCCAATGGGAAAATATCGATCTATGCATAATTTGAAAAGAAAATACAAACACAAAAAAAGCAAGAAATTTGCACAACAATAAGTTTTTATCCTATGAGTGAAGAGAAACAAACATGGAAACATTGAGAGCTATTAATGGTTCAAATGTTCCAAAACAAGTTCAAATTTTAGAATTTTGTACAAGTATTTATTTTCTTCTATATTTGAGCAATGAATTCCCACAAGCATCGAATGACAATTTCAATATCGAGTTATTGAGTAAATTCATAAAGAAAAACAATATATGAATTTGTAAGATTCAACGTATATAGATCTGCAACGTACTGCAAACATCCTAATTTTGTTAACCAAATATCATAATGTGATGTTCCAAATTATTATTTCTACTAAAGTAAGAGTACGATTTGTACTTTCTTTAATACATCCAATTGACATGCCTTTATACTAGTCAAAATAAATTCAAATAGATAGATGTAAAGAAATATCGTGTTGATTTGGTTTATAATAGGAAATCGTTAACATAAGAGATTTGTAAGATATATAATTAGAACATTGTACAATATTTATGCATTATTTTGAGATAATTTCAAAATCAATTTTTAGAGTTGTGGATTATATTTAGCAATCCATAAATAAATTCATCAATTTTCTTTTTCCACTTTTTCTTATATACCTTAGTTGCCTTTGGTATAGTTTTTTTAGAAGACCACTATTTTTATTTGGACATTATTTAGTAGCAACGATTATTGACATACTCCTGTTACATTTTCCACTTTTACTGAAGTAAAGTATGGTTGGGTTGTCTTATTATTTCAATTAAGCTTATGATTATGGTTTCAAAGAACTTGATAATGTCTTTAATAATCCGGGTATTGTACCTAACTATTCCTTTATATAGAGTTTTCTTGTACATTACGAAAACTTTTTAAACAACTACATATGAACCAAAACATTTTCAAGAAGATTTTGGTACTCATATGGTCCACTGTGAAAAATATACTATACTATTTAGTCACCTTTTTCATATTTGTGTTCATAAATTATCAATAAAACAAATGTATATCTTACACAAAAAACTTGATAACATAGGCTATTTATTGATGATTTAAACTGTTATCTTGTTTGTTGGCAAAAATTAATGTCTTCTCACTTAAATTTTAAAAGGCTTCAAGTCATAAAGTTTGTTATTTGACTTTGAGTTATAAAGTCTATTATCTTCTTATTCATTGGTTAGTTACCACTAGGATAGTTTGATGGTAGTTTGTATGTACATGTACTTATTGGTCAAATTATACATAAATCTCAGCCATCAAATTTTGTTCTACTGTGACATGCATTAGTTATTTAATCGGTTATGTTATGAAATTTCTGGATCAATAATTAGTAGCATACATACCTGGATGTAAAATATATTTCAATCACTAAATAGACTCAAGTATGCTTTAAACAGGTACTGAAAAGCTATTTTAGGTATTAGTCCACATTTACTATGATTAATTCTTAAAGAGACATAGGCATCACTTGTAAAGTTTACAAGCATATTAAATTGATTATGATATTAAAGTTTCTCTTCTCAAATAATCATGGTGTATTCTAAACATTCTCCTTGAAATTTAGGATCTAATTTTGTATCAGTCGCCCATTAGTGATAACTAACTAAAAATATCATTTTAGCGCCTCATATATTAAAATCATTCTACCGGTACTATTATGACAAATAAGATATAATAACAAGCGAAAATGATAACTTAATTAAATATCTGGAAGATTGAGTTGATATTATTAGTTAAAGTTTATAAGTATAGTTGGTCAACTTTAATTTCTATAGATACTTATGAGTACATTTTCTCAGTGTTGGTCCCATACATTGGTTGCCCAATGCAGATGAACGAAAATTAAAAAATAGCAACGAAAATGTGTTCCTCCAAGATTGAACCTCCCACCTAACACATTCAAATTACATCCCCAGACCAACCACACCATGTACTCTTTTCATTTAGTGCCAGGTAACAAATGTATTTGAAATATATTTTCACTATCAGCATCCTCCTCCTCCTTGTTGCCTATCTCAAGGGGGGTTGCTCGAGGCAATTGTCTGATGGGCCTTGCCTTAGGGCCGGCACTGCATTTTCTAAAGACAACATTGTAATGTAAATCTCTTTTCCATGATTTCAAATTCGAGTTAGACATACATGAACATATCAAGTGTATTAGAAGGGATGTACACAATAGAAACATAAGTACTAAGGGTGCATTACTTGCAGGTTGGTCGTCTTTGCTTTAGTTTGCATTATCATGCTTTTCTTTTTTTCCATATAAAAAAAGCACTCCATATGCTTTCAAAGATGGAATAAAACTAAAAAAGTTGCAAGTTTGTTTATTCTTAAACGTGTCTATGGTTAAGTAAAGATGTTATGCATCCCTAATGTACAGTTTGGCCGATAGTAATCTTATGGGAAGTTATTGTTCATTAGGGATGAATTACACTTCATTATACCACATAGTGAAGATATTTTATATGGTTCAACAAAATTTGCAAAAGTACCACTCCAACTTCTATTTCTAAATTATTTGATACAGAATGAAGAAGCAATTCAAATATTGTTATAACATATCATATACCTAAGGGTATATTGATGATTCTACAATTGGGAATAGAATTACAATTTATGTTTTCCTTCCTTTCTTTGATCAGTTACGAATATTCTTAGAAAACATTCTTTTTAACACAATTATTAATTTTTTCTTGTTTCTTTCACTTAAAGCATTCATGCTTACACTCAGGCTCTTATGAAGTCAACAACCAACTATTAGGAAACAAGTATCCAAAAAATTGATGACAAATCAATGTATTTTCATTCAATAATAAATTTTATAATGTGCAAATATACTGAATTGAAGTATGGGCTTATTATTAACTTACTTTTACTATAATGGATATAATATTAAAGTGCGCATGAAGGTTTTGTTAAAATTGGACGATTTAAATCAATGCCAAATTCATCATGGAGAAGATTTTTTAATTGATTCTCGTAATCAATTAATTATGAGCAACACATTAGAAAGATATGAGAAGAGATTATTTAATTTGAGTAATCAATCAAATATTTTTTTATTTTATTTTTGTAATCAGTCAAATATATGTATACGTGGAACAAAAACAAATATGCAAAATTTGCATTGAAATCAAATAAAGGAAATCCAGAAACTTTTTCATGTTTATCTTCGTGCAAGTTTTTATTCTTACACATATAGTAAGGAGGCATTTTCTCATCTTTTCCGTCACAAACCAGTAGAGCTCTCTTCAATATATTCTCAATAAGATCCATATTTCTTTATCAATCATAGGGTGATTTTTATTGATTGTTTGTATTCTTCTCTTATTGTACTCCCTCTTGAACTGAAGAAGAATAAAAAAAGTTGTTGGGTCTCCGTGGACGTAGGATATTCATATCTGAACCATGCAAAATCTTTATTGTCTCTTATTTTTGCTATTGTTTCAGTGAAGCTGCATAATTGATTTTTTTAAAGTTCCATTGGTATTTAAATAGAAAGTACTAGACATTGATCAAATCATAAGCCTTTCTCTCAAATTAACATAAATTTCACTACAGTTTGGTATCAGTGCTAGTGTTATCATTCCTATTTGGATATTAATGGATACCTCTAATATGTCTGTTGGTAGATCTGATGTCAATTATATAGTAACGTATTTTGACGAAAAGGGAGATTGTGATACTAGGAAGATGAAGATGGTGTTATATTGAAGAAGGAAAAGATTTATAATGTTGTTTCTACGCCTGAGAAATTCAAAGATATGGATGCAGCTGATTTGGAAGAGATAAAAGATGAAGCTCTCACAACAATTTAGTTGGATCTTTCAAACGATGTTTTCAGAGAATTTTCTCAGAAGAAGACGACAAACGAACTATGGGATGCATTATCAGATGCATATCAAGACAAGTCTCTTACTAATTGGATTATTCTTCAATAATAACTTTATTTGTTCAAGATGAAGCCTGGAGCCGATCTCATGGAGCATGTGGATACTTTGACCACTTTAGTTACGAACTTAAAGGCTTTAGATGTTGATATTACTAATGAGGCTCAAGATGTGATCCTCTTATATTCCTTGCCTAAGGAGTATACGACTTTTGTTAGTTCCATGATTTATGACTGCAGTAAAATTTGTCTTTCTGATGTAAAGGCTGCTCTTCATAATGATGTGTTAAGAGGTAAATTGTTTAGCACTAGCCTGGATAGTGATACCAATGACTTATCTGTTTAGAGAGGTAGAAGCCAAAGCAAGTCGAAGAAAGGTGGAGGATGTAATTCTTTGAGGTCTCAGTCTATGGGGCCTAAGAATTTGACTTGCCAATATTGTAAGAATCCTGGGCACTTTATTGCAAAATGTCCCAATCTTGAAGGAAGAAGAAAAGACCTAAAGCAAGCTTCATCCTATACGATAGAGAAATCAGATACAGAGAGTGACACCGATGTGTTTACAACTTCTGGTTCTTCTGATAGGAACTCTTTATCCACTTACTGTGAGATTGATCGAGAAGAAGTTTTGATGACTAATGATGCTTCTTGCCCTATGGTTGATGTTGGTAGTGTTAAGATCAGGATGTTTGACGTTGTTAATTGAACCATTACAGAAGTTAGGCACATACCTAATTTGAGAAGGAGATTGATTTCTATTGGGGCATTGAGTAGACTTGGATTAAAGATTGTACTTAAAGAAGAGAAAAGGAAAATATTAAAGGTTCTTATGAAAGGAGTGAAGGTAAGAAATCTCTATCTAGTAAAGGGCACCACTGTAGTTGGTGAATCAGCTTCAGTTACTTTAGTTGATTTAAATTCTTCCATATTATTGCACTTGTTGATGGCTCACATTGGCGAGCGTAGCATAGATAAGCTAAGAAAGAAAGGTTTGATTGATTGAGTTCAACATTCAAAGCTTGGCTTGATTGATTGAGTTCAACATTCAAAGCTTGGCGTTTGTAAAGACTATGTTATTGGTAAGCATATGAATATTTATTTTAGTGTTGGTGAGCATAAGGCAAAAGCTATTTTGGTTTATGTTCACACAAATGGTTGAGGACCTTTCCCTTGCCCATCCTTAGGCAAAGCCAGGTATTTTGTTTCATTTGTAGACGGGTTCTGTGTACTTTCAAAAGTCTAAGAGTGAAACCTTTGCTGGATTTTGTAAATGGAAACGCATGGTGGAGAAGCAGTCATGGAAGAAATTGAAAGTTCTTCATTCAGATAATGACGATGAATTTATATCATAGGAATTCATCGATTATTGAGAGTCTGAAGGCATTATGAGGCACTATACCACATAGGCGACCCTCAGTCCAATGGAGTTGCAGAAAGGATGAACATTACATTATTAGAGAGAACTAGATTCCTCAGATTGAGTGTTAAGTTAAAGAAGGGATTTTGTGTTGAAGCTTTATCTATGGCAGCTTTCCTCATCAACCACACTCCTTCTATTACCAAAAACATGAAGATCCCTAAAGAAGTAGGGAAAGTAGAGCCTGTTAGCTATTCATTCGTTAAGGTGTTTGGTTGTCCAACTTATATACTTGGGAGTCGAGGAAGTTGGAACCTAGAGCTCGCATGTTTATCTTTCTAGGTTATAGAAGAGGAGTGAAGGGTTATAGGTTGTGGTGTCCTATTAGCAAGAAAATTATTATAAGAAGGCATGTAACTTTTGATGAGAAAGCTATGTTGAAGATGAACCTTCCTCATCGGATGAGAATGAGAGGACATGAGAAGAATACCAAACACAAAACAACTCATCTGTTGATTCTATTCATAGACGTTCAAACGGTGTTTCCAGTGTCATCGGTTGATGGAGGTAGTAAAGATGTTGGCACAGAAGATCTAACTCAAGGTGGAGCTTGTATAGGGACTAGGCCGGTTAGAATAAAAAAACCTAGATGGCTTGATGAGTTTGTTCGTTTAAGCATCAAAGACATTGAATTTTATGATATGGCAACATACGCATTAAATGTTGTCCATGATGAGCCTAAAGATTATAGAGATGCTATTGCATTAGTCGACAATTCTAATCGGTTAGTTACTAAGGAAAAATAGGTCGAATCTTTATAGAAAATTACACTTGGGATTTGGTGCCACTTCCTATCTACAAAAGAGCTATTGGATGTAAATGGATCTGTGGAATGAAAGACGGCGGCAATGGAGATTTCAGGTATGAAGCAAGACTCATAGAAAAGAGATATGTTAAAGGAAGGGGGTAGAGTATCATGACATTTTTCTCCGGCTGTTAGGTGTACTTCTATTCGTATTCACTTAGCATTAGTTTCTTATTATGATATGGAATTAGAGTAAATAGATGTCAAAACTACTTTCTTGCATGATGGTCTGGATGAGGAGATTTGTTTATGGTAGCTAGAGGTGTTCGTTGATAGTAGCAGGCCAGACTATGTTTGTAGACGTAACAAACCTTTATATGGGCTGAAGCAGTCTCCTAGACTATGGTACGTGAGACTTGATAAGTTTATGCTTACACAAGGATACTCCGTAATCTTCAAAGACTAGTGTGTTTATTTCAGGAGGTATGGAAGTGATATGATTTATCTCTTGTTATATGTTGATGATATGCTTACTGCATCTCGGAGTATTGTCAAAATTAAGGAGTTAAAAGAAGATCTTAGTAAGGAGTGTGACATAAAGAATTTAGGGAAAGCACAAAGATTTCTAGGATCATAGAAATACAGAGATAAGTCACGGAGAGAGTTGAGACTGACTCAAGCGCAGTCCATTGAGAAAGTCCTCACTCGATTTGGGATGGAGAAAACCAAACCGGTTGGAACTCTATTAGGCTCTCATTATAAGTTGTCGAAAGACCAATCTCCTACACTGGAATAAGATAAGAAATATATGGATAATAAACTTTATTCAAGTGTTGATGGTAGTCTTATGTGTATGATGTTGTGCACAAGACCAGATTTGGCGTATGTAGTGGTGTTTTGAGTTGATATACGCCTAACCCAGGCAAAGAGCTTTGGCAACCAGTGAAGTGGATTCTTAGATATGTTCGAGGCATATCTTTGGTGGGCTTGTTATATGGTAGAGTAGATGGTGACCTCTCTCTTAGAGGATATTGTGATTCTGATTATGTTGGGGATAGAGATGCTAGGAAGTCAGTGTCGAGGTATGTTTTCACACTTGGCATATGCAAAATTTCATGAAGATCAAAGCTGCAGTCTATCATAGCTTTGTCGACTACCAAAGCAGAGTTGATAACGATTATGGAAGCAGCAAAGGAATGATCATATTTACTTCAGTTATGGGATGATCTTTCAATGGCATAACAGACAATAGAGTTATTTTCAGACAGTTAGAGTGTGAATCATCTGGTAGAGAATCAAGCTAATATTTCATGGGCGAAGCACAATGATGTTGGAGGTTTCTTTCTTATGCTTGAAGAAAACGGAACAAGATCAAATTGGTATACTTTGGATAATCCTTCAGATATAATGACAAAGTCACTTCCAAAAGACAAGTTTGGGTATAGCTCAAACTTGATCAGTTTGCTTCCTGCTACTTGAGCACTATGGGACATTGACCCAACAAGTAATTTTGTTAATTAATGAATCATTTAAATCGAGGTAGAGTATTAAAATTAAATGATTTAAATATGTGCCAAGTTAAATATGGAGAAGATTTTTAATTGATTCCCGTAATCAATTAATTATGGATAACAAATTGGAAGGATATGAAAATGATTATTTGATTTTATAAATCAATCAAATCTAGATATATATGGCAACAAATTTGGATGATATGAGTATTATTTGATTTGATTTGAGGAATCAATCAAACATATGTATACGTGGAAACAAACATAAATATGCAAATTTGGGATTGAAATCAAACCAAGGAAATCCAGAAACTTTTCATGCTTTTCTTCATGCAAGTTTTCATCCTCATACATATAAATAGGAGGCATTTGCTCATCTTTTTCATCGCATTCCAATTGTGCTTTCTTCTATATATCCTCAATAAGATCGCTATTTTTGTATCAATTATAGGGTGGGATATTTTTATTGAGTGTTTGTCTTCTTCTCTTATTGTACTCCCTCTTGAACTGTAGAAGAATAAAAGAAGTTGTTGGGTCTTCATGAACGTAGGATATTCATATCCGAACCACATAAAATCTTCTGTGTCCTTTATTTCTGCTATTGTTTCCGTAAAGCTGCATAATTGATTTTTTTTAAGTTTCATTGGTACCTAAATAGACAATACTAGATCTTGATCAAATAATAACTCTTCCGCTCAAATTAACATAACTTTCACTACAAGTTTTGGTTATGTCCTTTTTGGGTGATTGTTAATGATCATTTCTAAAATGAATTAGGGAATACCCATATATAGAAGCTCGGTTTATTTTGGTAAAAGATGAGTCATGAGAGTCCATATTTTTCTCAATGCATTGTGTAATAATTATTTCACTTCTACTCAGGTTGACATATTTTTGGCGGATGTACATCCAATATATGTACTAATCTTATGATAAAATAATAACTTATTTTGGTACGATATTTTTTCAGTTCCTCATTGCAAACATAGGGCCATATAATTAATTACCATTTTGGGTTGGGATTATACATTATAATTTATTATATTAATCAAACCTTTACATTGAGTAAGTTTGTACAAACTATATTTTGGATTTAATATTATAATTAAGTTTAAATCATTGACACCATGTGTATAGCATGGGTATTATGAAAAGAAAACGTAATTACTCGATCTTCCTAGAGCAATAATATTATATTATATTATATATATATATATATATTGGCAATGCCGACGGGGTTGAGTGGACCCCTACCACTTTTATTGATATACCATAAATATTACAAAGAAACAAGGAGAGATACAACAAAATAAAAGAAAACGTAGAAGAAGAGGCATACCCCTGACCTAAAAGAGCTACAACAAAAACACATATATACATAGATCAAGCATTATGCTTAGCAAAAAATACCAGAGTCATAGGAAAATTTTAAAAACTTAAGAACATCCCTATTGTCATGCCAAACATAATGCTTCCACTGGACAAAATTCATATCTCTGTCCACATCAAAGACGCCCACATTATGTTGCTTCCAAACATTACTCACTACCTTCTCCAAGACATAGCAGAATATCCTAGATTTTGCACTTCTGCCTCTTACTTTGTTGTGTATTCTCTCTAATTCTCGACTAGATGTTACACTGTAGGGTTATTTAATTTGCTCAAGAGATTCATTCCATAGCTTCCTCATTTGAGAGCATTTAAAAAATAGGTGCTCAACACTTTATGGTTGAGTGCAATACAAGCAGCACATATCAATATACATTCCATAACTTGCTAGCTTGTCTCTGGTAAGCATGGCACGCTGGATGACTTTCCACATGTTCAAGTTCTCCTTCGTGCATTTGTCCTTACATCACACACTTCCATGCCATCCGCACTCAACAGGAGTTGAAGCACCTAGCAAAACATTGTATGAACATTTGATATAGAACAACTCACCTTTACAATTCCAAACTGCCTCACCACAATTGAATCCCTACTCAGAGTTAGCACGTACTTTATTTAGAGAGCAGAGACATTCTGGGTTGATGCATTTGTTAATCTAACTTGGTTATTCACCAGAAAGTCAGTGACATAACAAGTCTAGGAAATTCCAGTTTGTTTCCTTTCCATGTATGTTATAGCATTAACATTTATAAAACAAAAATCAACCCATGGGTCTTACCAAAATTGTATACGTTCAAATGTTGCTCGACCAAACTTAAAGTGAGGTATAAATCCCAGAAGCTACTGTCTTTAAGTACATGTTCATATGACCAATAAACCACATGCTTTCTTACATACATAGAACATCATTTATGTGTTTGCCAAAGGGGGCTTGGTTCCATAACTTTGTATTCACTATACCTAAATACCCTTTGCTAATGGGCTTTTCAAGAACAACAAAGGAAATAGGAGAAAGATATTTGGTATGAATGTTGCTTTTCTATTTAAATTTCATCAAGGCTAACTTGACCATTCTAAGAAGTTTGAGTGGGAGAACAAAAGTTCAAGCCAAATAAACTTGCATGGCTATGATCACTGCCTTGACCAAGGTGATTCTACCTACTTGGCTCAGGAGTTTTTAGGACCAACATTCAAGTCTACCGGTAATTCTCTCAAATAAAGGTAAACATTGAAGTGTTGTAATTCTAGATGAGGCCATTGGCAGACCCAGAAATGTAGTGGTAGAAGTGTTGCTTTTCAACCTAGTTAGGTCATATATTTGTTGCTTTTTGGCTGGACTTACACTAGCCACAAGAATCTCAGACTTGTCAGGAATAATTTTCAACCCAGTCATTCAGTAAAATTGATCAAGAACTCTCACAATATTGATCAGGGTATCATTCTCAGGTTTGCAAAAGATGATTAGATCATATGCAAACATGAGTGCAGTTATACGTGGGTTTTTGCACTTAGAATGTAATGCATTTAAATTCTTATCAACAAGATCATTCAACAACCCAGTAAGTAGTTCCATAGTAGAAATGAATTGTTAAGAGGAGATCAGATCTCCTTGTAGTATGCCTTGTTTACTTTCAAAGAATCCAATAGGAGTGCCATTGACATTAATGGAAAAGTGAGCAGTGCTTATACAAGAAAATACACATGCATTGAAGTTGGAAGGAGAGTTCATATAACCGAGTATTCTGATGATCGATTACCATTGAATAGGGTCAAAAGCTTTCTTAATATCAAGTTTAAGCATGGCTCTTGGCGATATATTCTTAGTCTTATAACCTTTAATTAATTCTTGAGCTAGCAAAAAATTGTCTAGAATGTTCCTCTATGGTAGAAACGCAAATTGATAGTGGGAAATGAGTGTTGGAAACATTATTGTCAAACTCGCTTGTTTACTCGTGAAATCGAACGAGTCCACGCGTTTTTTCCATCTTAGCGAGAAACCACGGAAGAAAAATTGGAGAAGAGTGGAATCGTTCAAAGCGGCGCTGAAAAATTTGAACTCGTGCAAACTTCGAGCAAATTTCCCCGTCAAAATCTACTTTGAGTTTTTCTGATTCTCGATTCTCGATTTCATACGAAGAGCTGCCTCGTGAAACCTAATCGACATTGTTGATTGTCAATTCAGCTCAATATTTTCTCGTGAAACCTAATCGACATTAATAATAACACTGCAATGATTATTAAGCTAATCATCAACTATAAATTTGTAAGTTTACAATTATTCAGCTAATCATCAGCTGAAGATCTCATGGAAGATTGCAATATTTTGCTCGAAGACTAAGACTTGTGTTAAGGTTATTTTGTTGGAACTTAAAATTTTAAGGTTTATGTTATGTTTTGTTATGAACTAATGATTAATGAAAATATTATGCTATGGCTATTTTGTTGAAATTTTATTTTAATTTTCATTTTGTGGGAACTTATGCTTTGTGTTACGATCCCATGATTTACGATCATTGTATACCCGAGCGCTCTTTGGTGAGAACTCGAGTTTGACAACCTTGGTTGGAAAGACTAACTTAAGTCTACTAGCAATGACTTTGGCTATACACTTATAAATCATGTTGTAGCAAGAAATTGGCCTAAAAGCATTGACATGATTGGCACTAACAACTTTGGGTATTAGTGTTGTAACAGTGTTGTTAAAGGAGCCCATCATATTGCATTTCGCAAAGAAATGCTTAATGGCTTTGCATACATCAACATTGATAATATGCCAACAGTGTTGATAAAACATGTCATTAAAACCACCAGGCCCACCACATGAGTTAATGTTAAGAGAAAAAATAGCTTCTTTGATTTCAGCATCAGAAATAGTAGAGTTAAGCATGTCATACTGGAGGTTTGTAATTTTGGTATCATGCAAGGGTTAATTTCATCAATAAGAGGTACAAAATTGTTGACATTACCAAACAAATTAGCATAGTAATTAATAAATGCATTATGAATTCCATTGGAGGTAGAATGAACCTGATCATTGTTGTCAATAATAGAATGAATGTCCTCCTTCTTTTGTTTTGCTTTGAGAGCGCATGGTAGTAAGTAGTATTTCTATCCCCTTCCTCAAACCACTTCATTCTTGATTTTTGTTTCTTCATCTAAGCTTCAGTTTGAAAGGCTTCATGATGCTTGAGAGCTAGTTCAGTTTCAAAAGACACAAGTGCAGGATCACTTGGATCATTAAGCAATTAATTTTGTATCTGTGTAAGCTTGCACAACCACAAATTCGATTGCATGCTCCCACCATTAAATTTTTCATTGGCCCATGTCTTAAGAGTATTCTTGAGTGATTTTAGTTTTTTTGTGTAAAATGAACTTTGGATTTCCAAAGCATGAGGCTTCCCACATATTGATAACAATATTCGTGAATTCAGGGTCTTTAGTCTTAAAAAATTTAAAACTTCGTTTTCTACTACTCATATTTTCAACAAGATGGACAATTGTGGTGAATGATCAGATAAGATAGGCACGGGAAGCTCATAAGAAAGACTAAGCCATTTATTGAGTGAGTTTTCATTGCAAAATGCATGTTCAATACATGAAAAGGTTCTGATTCCTTTACGTTTACTATTACTTTAGGTGAACTCAGCACCATAGAAGTTAATCTTAATGAGATTAGAGTCACTAATAGAAAAATTAATAACCCTAACTTCATGAAGTGTGACAACAGGTCCACCTACGCTGATGAGTTAATCTAGTTGTCTCCAGGAGTATGTACAGTCAGCAGTTCATAATATTGGAGTGGCAGTTTTTTATGTTATTTATGTTATCGGTTTTATTCCAGAGAATGTGGGGTGTTGGTTATGCAGTCAATTATATATTTTTTGTATTTGCGTATATAATAAGAAAACTAGAAAAAAATGCAGTGGTTTGGCATCGTCAAAAAGATCCCTCTGTTCTTTTAGTTCCGCTTTGAGAAGTTCTGCCATGGTTTATATTTAGAAAACTGACATTCAAAGTTCTGTTACTGGCTTTAGAAACCCAACATTTGGTATCAGAGCCAATTTGTCGAAGCAATGGCGGTGAAGTAGGAGGTCAATCAAACACACTTGCAGTGGTCAAACCGACGGCAAGAGGAGCCACAATCCCGATCCAATATCCGATGTTAAGCGAAACAAATTACGGCATATGAGCTGTCAAAATGAAGATAATCTTGCGTTCGCTAGGAGTATGGTCAGTGATCGAAGGGGGAGACACAGACGATGATAAAGATCAAGGCGCCATGGTAGCCATTTCCCAAGCCATGCCTGATGATGGAAATTGCGGAGAAGCAGACGACAAAGGAGGCTTGGGACGCACTCAGGGATATGCGGGTTGGTGAAGATCGTGTTAAGAAGGCGCGTGTACAGGTTCTGAAATGGCAATTGAACAAGTTACAAATGGAGGATTCAGAGGCAATAAATGAATTTTCCATTAAGCTTACCACGCTAGTGGGTGAGATATGCTTGCTGGGCATAAAGCATGACGACAACGAGGCTGTAGAAAAATTGTTCAGCGCAGCTCCAGATAGATTTCTCGGATTATTGGAACAATTGAGCAATTTGGCGATGTTGAGAAGATGACGGTTTCAAAGGCAATTGGTCGTCTCAAAACATTCGAAGAAGGGCTTAAAGGGCGACTAGACTCGAAGGGAAGCGGAGAACAGTTGCTCCTTACTCGGACCGAGTGGGAGACAAGAATTCAAAAAGCAAAGAGAGATGAAGGTACCTACAGTAACAAAAGAGGAGGACGTCATGGAAGAGGATGTGGTTGTGGGCGTGGAAATGGTGGAGGTGGAGGAAATGGTTAACGAAATAAA
The DNA here is from genome assembly GCA_030737875.1 of Allium sativum. Lineage (NCBI taxonomy): Eukaryota > Viridiplantae > Streptophyta > Magnoliopsida > Asparagales > Amaryllidaceae > Allium > Allium sativum. Next base: position 874,529,307 of record CM060919.1, on the reverse strand, counting down.
GAAGACCGAAAGCCACGCAACTTCGACATATCAAAGGTTAAATGCTTAAACCAAATCGAAAAGAAAATGCCAATCTTGTTATAACACAAACCGACGATGAACAGACACTGTTGATGGTTGAAACTTGTGTTCTCAGCCATGCTATACAGAATGAAGAGTGTTGCTGCATGAAGACAAGGTGATGCCAAAGATAAATGGCACCCAAGACAAGGCATGGTATTTAGATACCCGCGCAAGTAACCACATGACCGGTTGTATCGAAAAGTTTGCTGATATTGACACAACCGTTAATGGTTCAGTCAAGTTTGGAGATGGCTCGGCTGTAGGAATACAAGGAAGAGGTTCGGTTTTATTTGAGTGCTTCACTGGTGAACATCGTGCTCTTACTAATGTCTACTATATCCTAAAGTTGAAGAGAAATATAGTAAGCCTTGGTCAGTTAGATGAAAACGGATGCAAGGTTGTAATTAAAGGAGGAGTAATATCTATTTTGGACAGATCGCAGAGGCTACTGGCAAAAGTGAACAGGTCAAGGAACAGGCTATATATGCTTAACATAGTAGCAGCCCTACCTGAATGCCTACTAGCAAGGTTCAAAGAAGAAGCCTGGCGCTCGCATGCAAGATATGGGCATGTGAACTTTAATGCATTGAAGTTTCTAAGTCAGAAAAAGATGGTGCATGGCTTGCCTGCAATCGAGTACGAGGACCGCATCTGCGATGGTTGTTTAGTTGGAAAGTAACATCGAAATCCTTTTCCAGCAGTGGCGAAATTTCGAGCAAAATCACCTCTTGAACTATGGCATGGAGATTTATGCGGGCCAATAACTCCTTCTACACACGGAGGTAAGCGATATTTTCTGTTGTTGGTTGATGATTGTACTAGATTTATGTGGCAGGTGCTGATCCGAAACAAAGATGAAGCATTTGAGGCATTCAAGAAGATCAAAGCATCAATAGAAATAGAGAAAAACAACAAGCTGAAGGCTTTTCACACAGATTGTGGCGGCGAATTCACCTCAAATGAGTTCAAGAATAATTGTGAGCTATTGGGAATTTAGCATTATCTTACGGCACCTTATTCTCCTCAGCAGAACAGCGTTGTTGAACGAAGAAATCAGACGGTGGTTGGCATGGCAAGGAGCTTGTTAAAAAGTATGGGAGTCCCAAGCGAATTTTAGGGAACAGTGTCTTCTGCTGTTTATCTCTTAAATCGAGCACCAATAAAAAGCGTCATCGGCAAAACTCCTTATGAAGCATATTACAACCGCAAGCCGATTGTTGATCACTTTCGCATTTTTGAATGTGTAGGACACGTAAAAAATGTTACACCTCACCTTTCAAAACTTGCAGACCAAAGCAAGCCAATGGTGTTTATTGGTTATGACTCGAATACAAAAGGCTTTCGGATGTTTGATCCAAAGTCGAAACGAGTAGTGGTGACAAGGGATGTCGTGTTGGAAGAGGAGAAGAAGTGGGAGTGGAGCAAATTTCCGGAAACAGAAGTAGGACCAGCAAGGAATTCCCATGCAGCACCATATTTTTCCATTATAGGTGCATTTGACACGACAAAACAGAAAGCTAAAGATGGTATCAACAATTATGAAATGGATTTCCCACAGCCAACACAGGAACAAACTAGTAACCAACATGCTACACCAGTGAAAAATAAAGATCCCTAGCATCCGATGAGAGTCCATCTGTAGGACCACAGGGTAAGCGTGACATCAAAAGCTTGTATGTTAGAATTGGAGTATTCGGGTTTGTGCTTACTAGGAGAAGAGGAGCCATCGAATTACGAAAAAGCCAAGGCAGATCTGATGTGGAGAAGAGCAATGGAGGAGGAAATTTCCTATATTCGGAAAAATGAAACCTAGAAGCTCATTTCATTACCTGACAGCCACAAACCTATAGGTTTGAAGTGGGTTTACAAGCTAAAGAAGGATGCTCAAGGCAACACTGTGAAGCACAAGGCACGATTAGTGGCAAAGGGATATGTTTAACGACAAGCCATAGACTTTGATAAAGTTTTTGCTCCTATTGCTCAGCTATAGAGAGTACATTTGCTGATCTCTATTGCTTCACATGAAGGATGGGAGGTTCACCACATGGATGTGAAATCATCATTCCTCAATGGTGATTTGGAAGAGGAAGTGTATGTCATTCAACCGCCCGGATATGAAATAAAAGGTGAAGAGCACAAGGTGTTAAGACTACACAAAGCATTGTATGGTTTGCGACAAGCACCTAGATCCTGGAACTCAAAGCTGGACAAGTCATTGCGAACACTTGGTTTCAAAAAGAGTTCTTTAAAGCATGTTTTGTACATGTGAATTCAAGGTGAAGAGAATTTAATTGTTGGAGTCTACGTAGATAATTAAATCATCACTAGAGAGTGCATTCATGATATAGAGAAGTTCAAATCAGAGATGAAGAAAATGTTTAGCATGAGTGATCTTGGGTTACTAAGCTATTATATTGGTATCGAAGTTTGTCAGAATTCGCATAGGATTACACTTAACCAATCCGCATATTCAAGAAAGATTTTAGAAAGATGTGGCATGAAAGATTGTAACCCTTCGCAGATCCCGATGGAACCTCGTATGAAACTAAGTAAGGAAAGCACAAGTTCGCCTGTAGACGCCACTCTTTACTGAAGTATTTTTGGCAGTTTAAGATACGTACTACACACACATTCGGATTTGGCATTCTCTGTCGGCATGATGAGTAGATATATGGAGAAGCCCACAACAGAGCTCATCGCAGCAGTGAAGCACATTTTGAGGTATGTGAAAGGAACTTTAAACCTCGGCTGCGTTTATGAGAAGAAGAAAGGAAGCTTGGAGCTGATCGGTTAGTCCGATAGCAATGTAGCTGGTGATAATGATGACTGGAAAAGTACATCAGGTCTTATATTTTTACTTGGATCAAATCCTATTAGTTGGTGTTCACAAAAATAGAAAGTAGTTGCATTGTCTTTCTGTGAAGCAGAATACATCGCTGCCTGTGCAGCAGCGTGACAAGGCGTGTGGCTGGGACAACTGTTAGCAGATTTGCTAAAGACTGAAGTTAAGAAAGTGGCTTTAAAGATCGATAATCAGTTTGCAATTGCATTGAGCAAAAATTCAGTTCATTATGAGAGGAGCAAACACATCGACACTCGATTTCATTACATTAGAGATTGTGTTGAATCAGGAATGATTAAAATTCAACATGTTTGCACAGAAGATCAGCGTGCGGATATTCTGACGAAGTCACTTGCAAGAGTGAAGTTCTTGGAGATGAGAGAGAAGACTGGTGTGCGGATCATCAGTAAAGGACAACAAGCTTAAGGAGGAGAATGATGAGTTAATCTAGTTATCTCTAGGAGAATGTACAGTCAACAGTTTATAATATTAGAGCAGCAGTTTTTTATGTTATTTATGTTGTCAATTTTATTCCAGAGAACGTGGGGTGTTAGTTATGCAGTCAGTTATGTATTTTTTGTATTTTCCTATATAATAAGAAAACCAGAAAAAAAGATGCAGTGGTTTTGCATCGCTAGAAAGATCCCTCTGTTCTTTTAGTTCTGTTTTGAGATGTTCTGCCATTGTTTTTTTGAAAACTGACATTCAATGTTCTGTTACTGGCTTTAGAATTCTAACATATCCTATCAGATAACTTAAGTGGAGAGTTAAAGTCTCCACAAACTATCCATGGGTGTGTGTTGTCGCAGAGAAGGTAACATATTGAAAAAGGATTCTCTAGCAGCAGCAAAGTTGTGTGCATATAAAAAAGTAATGTAATAAGGGGTTGAAGATGGTATAAACATTATAACAGTGCATATGTTATAATTTTGGAGAATCTATGTATCATAGGTTCAAAAATTAACAAAATCCTACCATAGCCAGCATCAGAAAATTTATTTAACGTGATTCAGTTGGAGTTAATGTACCTGGCATCTCTATTAGATAGAGTTTTGTTTAATTTTGTTTCTAGAATAGAAAGTGCACCAAGAATATATTTTCTGATAAGCAACTTGGACTGATCCAGTTTGAGGTCAGAATGTGCACCTCTAATATTCCATGTGCATATGTTTTTTATCATTGGGAAAACTCAGCTTGTTTATTTGCACTATATGCTTTAGATCTAGTCACCACCTGTGATCCTTCATTGTTGGAGATTTTAGACAAGGGAGATTCCACTGTGAAGTGCCTACTAGATTTGAGGCATTTATTGGCTTGCATTTCTATGAATTTCCTCCCAGTGTCATAAAACTAAGATTCAGTGGAGGATTTGTGACCAGAAGGAGGGGTAATGTTGTTGTAGGAGTTTGAAATTATAGCATTGTTTCCATTGATATTGGCATTGTTGTCATTTGCATGGCCACCAGCTTCTATGAGGGTATGCTTCTCTTGTTCATGCACAACTGCCTCATTCTCATCATCAGAGTGACCATTGAGGTTATTTATTGCACAAAGTGCAGGCATGTGTGCAAGTAATGTTGGTTCAAATTCATTAGGTACCAAGTTAAAATTCTCATCATCACTTTGTGATTGCTGATCATTGGTGCTAGGCTCAACAATAGCATTTCCTTCCACTTCATTGTTAACAAATGTAGTCACTTCTTGCAAATCAACTTGTTACACCAAATCAGTATCATTAGTGGCCAGCATGATTTCGTTAACATTTTCTGCTGGTTGTTCCTCTGTAAGCGATTCCTTGTTATTAATTTCTAACTCAAGTAACACACCAAAATTGTTATTTGTGGCCAAGGTATGAACTTTACCCAAATCTGCATGTAGTGAAGTACTAGAGGCTTTATCAAAAGCACTTTGATGCATTTCTTCACTTTCCAACGCATACAGTTTGTCATTCATAATTTCCTCTACATGCCTGTCTTTCATCAGATTAATAGATTTAGGTGGAGCATTACTAACCTTAACTATGTAGTGTTGGGCAATGACGCACCTTCTTCTTGTTGCGTTCGTCTTTTTTGCCAAGTTGAGATATTTTGAGTTGTTTATTTTCCCTTGTATAATTGAGCCTTGCCTTTTAAACTGAGATTTACCTGATTTTTAACATTGTCATTTACCTTAACTTGAACAGGCAGATTTGAAGTTATGCCACTACTAACCTTACTTGCATGTAAGAAAACTAAATGTAATTGTAATATTATTTGAGAACAAACTGTTTTTGTATTCAGAACTATAAAAGATAAAATGTACATAACGTTTCCTATCTAATATATAGCTGTAACGAGAATAATGGGCTAGATAAATAAACAGGTCCATAGTAAAGAGAATATGCCCAAGAGGCCTTACAGTACATTTTGTTATAAGTGAATAATATCCACTATCGTTACATTATTACCCTACCTCAAAATGTACAAAGGTTTCCTTTTGAAGTTGCTCCGCGCCACCACCATCAAAAACCTTGAGCTCTTTTCTTAATCTCTCAAAATTGTATCTCAACAACGCCTTGGTTAATATATCAACCTTCTGATGGAAGGCGGGGATGTGATTAATCACCAATTTTCCAGCTTCTGTCTTCTCTCTAACGAAATGGAGATCAATTTCTATATGCTTCATTCTCGAGTGCTAGATAGGGTTGATTGAGAGGGATAACATGCTTTTGTCGTCACACCAGAGTGTTGGCTTTTCGGTAAATCATAACCCTAATTCATTAATTAGGGCTTCTACCCAAACTATCTCTGCTATGGCTCTATACTCGGCTTCAGTATTGGATCGAGAAATTGTGGCTTGCTTCTTCGTGCACCAGGAGATAGGGTTAGGTCCCATGAATAAACAGTAACCTGAAGTAGATCGACGGTCATCTGGGTCATTGGGCCAGTCAGCATCACTGTAAGCGTTTAAGTTAATATCTTTGCTTTCTTTCATAGAAATACCATATTCTACGGTGCCTTGTAGATATCGTAAGATATGCTTTACTGCTGTCCAGTGTTTGCTTATGGGGTTTTCCATTAATTGACACACCTTGTTGACGCTGTAGCTAATCTATGGTCTATTTATGGTTAAGTATTGTAGGGCACCCACGATGCTACGATATTGTTTGCAGTTTTCCATTGCTTAACCATCATATTTTGATAGTCGTAGATTGCTTGTCATGTGTGTAGAAACAGGTTTTGCTTTATCCATGTTAGCTCTTGTAAGAATTTCGGCTGCATACTTCTTCTGTGAGAGAAAAATTTCTGAATTTGTTTTTCTTTGAACTTGTATGCCTAGAAAGTAGTTCATCTCTCCCATGTCTTTGATAGCAAAAGCCTGTTATAGTTGAGTCACAACCTTGCTAATTTCAGCTTTGTCATTGCCTGTCATTAATATATCATCAACGCACACTAGAATCTATGTAGTGCTTTGGTTGATGATCCTGGTGTATAATGAGTTGTTTGAAACAGTGGCTTTATAACCCATATTTGTAAGGATGCTTTTCAATTTTATGTACCAAGCTCTGGAAGCTTGTTTTAACCCATATATTGCTTTGTGAAGCTTGCATACGTAGTTTTCTTTACCTTTGCATACATACCCAGTTAATTGTTGCATATATACATCCTCATTAAGATCACCATTTAGGAATGCATTGTAAACATCTAGTTGTCTAATATTCCAACCATTGGAAATGGGTATGGTTAGGATGATCCTAATGTTTGTTGGTTTGACAACTGGAGAAAAGGTCTCATTAAAGTCAAATCCATATTTTTGAGAAAAACGTCTAGCAACAAGCCTGGCCTTATGTTTGTAAACCTTCCCATCAGCATCTTTCTTTAACATGTATGTCCATTTGCATCCCACAATGTTTTTACCTTTGGGTGCAGTAACCAAGCTCCATGTATTGTTTCTGACTAATGCTTCATACTCCTCATTCATTACATTACACCAATGTTTGCACTTAACTGCTTGATCATAGGACACTGGTTCAACATCAGAATTGATGTCTTTGATTGATGTATGGTAGATTTTGGGTTTAGAAATACCACTTTTAGCTCTAATGATCATATGATGTCTTGCATGTGGTTGTTGTGTCTCATTATCACTAATGCTGTCATCTGATGTTGTAGTGTTGTCTCCATGATTTTCATGATTATCCATGTTATTGTTGTCACTTTGTGGTTGGTCATCATCAGTCATGTTGTCATTAGAGCTGTATCCTGATCTAGTACTGGATACATTGGTGTAGCTAATATTAGCCTGCTTTGTGACCAGGCTACCCAAAGCCAGAGACTTGAGTATGAACTTACATTGATTGGCGATCACTTGGATGGAGTAATAGAAAGATGGAAAAATTGAATCATTCATGCAAATGTCACCGGATCCCCCATTCGGATCGGATCGGATCCCCCTATTCGGATCGGATCGGATCCCTCCTTTCGGATCGGATCGGATCCCCCTCCCCGGATCGGAAAGGAGGAGGAGATCCGAACCGGCTCTTTCATATATACCGAACCGACTAGCTAATGACGTCTCCGATCCGGCTCGGAGGAACTAGTCCGATCCGACCCGACCTGAAGACAATCTCCGAACCGCAAATTTGAAGGCATGATCCGACCCGAAACAACTATTTTTGGAAAAAATACATTTTTAAGATCATTTCAGAAAAGGCTCCATCTTCCAAAATCGAAAAAATACAATCTCCGATCCGGCCCCGGACCCCCGCCGGCGCTGCGCCCGGACCCGCTGACGGCCTCGCCTTCGGCTCGGAGCACGGCTTGCCTTCGGCTCGACGTATATTTTGACCAACAGTAGTCATCAAAGTTTGTTAATGAAGATAAGGTGGATAGTCAAAGAATATGACAACCAAATAGCAACGACTGGGATTCCTCCAGAAGCCATAGCCTCTATTTGCCGATGCCATTCAATGGGAGGAGCTGTCAGTCAGATTCAGCTTGCTATCAACGACAGTATACGAGATAATGATTGTCTAATAGTAGCCTCATCTTCTGGAACTCCGATAGTGTAGATTTCAGCAATGCAACTGATGTTGTTCCCTAATGAGTAGTGACCATCCCATTTATATGACTTAAACCTGTCCAATCGGCGGAGCATCGAATGACAGTTATATAGAACAGTTCGAACACTACTTCAAAGATGATCCATATGATCTTAGTGACCATGATTGTCAATAGTGGGATACCAGAAAGCAGCTAAGGATCCCAACATCCCAAAGCTACACTTCAATTGTATGATGTGATGAATAAAATGTCCTGTGTCTTACCTCCCGAAGAACTTAGCTAACCTTTGCAATGGCTATTTGCTATCAATCGCATTGAGGAAGACTGATTTCCATCGAATAAGGGTTAGGTCAACATACTTTGGTGCCCAGCGATAGGTAATAGCTGAACCCCTGCAGGCCATGATTGGACATATGAATCTTTGCTCGGATGATAGCAACTTGACTGCTCACCAGTCACCATATGACCTTTGTCAAGAGATGAGAGTTCGAGATCAAAACAAATATGAATCGACCGTTAGCTCTCGACTTCATACATAAATTGTGATAGAAAACGTGAACATTACTTCAAGCCTTGGAAGCCATGATATTGTAGTCAAGTTTATCTGACTAAGGTCTAAACTGACCAGCTCTAGCGGCGATTAGAGCTTACATTGCACCCTGGTATCTATTGCTAAAATTCCTAATGAAAGATGGAATGGGAATGGTCCATGGCGACCATGTTACTGGAAGAGCCTGCTATTTAGCTAATTAGGAGATGCTACTCGATGGAGGTGGCAAGTTAAAGGTTTAGAGCACTTAAGCCTGGATGCTGATTGATTATCTGTGCATTAGATCTTATTCCCAACGTGGGACTAAAGACATATCTGCGGATGGATGAGATATGACTATCCCCCTAGCAGCCATGACTCCCTTATACTCAATCCTTGCCCTTAGCATGGGGGCAAGAAGGCGATTCAAATAAGATGCGACCTCATCATTCGCTTATAGTATTTACTTAATTGCCTTTGTCACTCCAAGTCCTCTTTCAAGGTCTGTTCATTCTTGGGACCACCACCCCACAACGGTTTGAAAAGACGTTCATCGCCAGCTAAAGATTTTGACAGCCATCCCCTGACAGAGATGTAGTGAGGAGAAATGAACCTGCAAAGAGCGTGCAATGCCATCTTCGCATAGAATGATATTCATTCCTTTAACAGGATTACTTTTTAACCATGACTCTTATATTTCCATGCTTTATGAGTTATTGATGTAACTAACTCAGATGAATTTATATGTGGATGATGTAGGTACCCCGAATCTTGTACCGATCAAACTTTGAGCACCTACAGGAAGAATTATGGAGCATTGCCGTAACGAGCCCGATTGAACTGCTCGTTTATAGAGCCACATCCTTCGCCTGAGAGACGTTGTATACCTTAAGATGGATCCGAGGTGACCATCCACTCCTTGGATCACACGTGGCAGATCTCAAGATAATTGTGCATCGATCATTGCATTTCAGAGTTGAGATCCGACTCCAGATGGATGCGGTTCGACCGTCCATACAATCAGATCCTGCAGTCGACGCCATCGAATTACATAAATCCAAATAAAGGAGGCAGCACCGCCTATCAACATACTTATTTTCCAATCATGCATTTTTCCTTTACATACTTCTTGAGTTATTGACATGATTAACTCATGCAAATTCGTATATGAATGTCGCAGGTACTCGAGGTTTGGTACCGACAACTCCTGCCATAGTTTGATCGGAGGAATGTAAAGCTTTGGCGAACGTGATTCGACCCTTCACCCGCTTACTATTGGCCTGACGACAACATTCTAAAGTAAAAGAAGTTTGACCATTCATTCACCGACTCTTTGCCCTTGACGTGGGGGCAAGAGAGTAAATGCACATGAGTTCGACCTGTGTTATCCATATATGGACATACTAATGAGGCCTCCTCATCATCTATCCATTGATTCGCCACGCAAGACATAGAAATGTATTCGAGTGTGACATAATCACTCGGTAGATCGACGACTCTATCCCTTGATCTGATGGGAAGAGTGCAACAGTGACGGGTACAATACCATGAACGAGATAACTTTTACCTTCGAAGTGGGGGCAAAAGAGATATATTAAGACGAGGATGAGTATGACTCGACCGCTCTCTAACGACATATTTAACTCTTTCCCATGCTTCGGAAGGGAGGAGTATAAACTCAATAGGGGTGAGAACCGATCATCCCAGATGGCGACCTTTGCCCTTGACATGGGAGCAAAGGGACGATGCCAAGGCAAATGTGACCCGACTGTTTGCCCGACTAACTCTAATCCTCAGAGCTTGGATATGAGTATAAACTTAGGACGAGTGTGACAGGCGCGCCAAGATTTAAGACCACTCGATCCACAACTCTAACCCAAACTGACTTTGGGAGAGTATAAAGGACGAACCGCGACGTCCATAACTCTAACTCTCACGACTTGAGAGAGAGTATAAATCTGTTGGGTTAGTGTGAATGGTGCACCATGACTTAAGACCACTAAACCCATAACTCTAACTCTCACGACTTGGGAGAGAGTATAAAGGACAATGCTGCGACGTGCATGCAATCTTCATTGCCCTCCGACTGAGGACAGGATTATAAAGGACTTACGGATCGGACATCCGAATGACTTAATCCGGTTCCCATCAAAGCTGGGGGCACGGACATAGATTTCTGAATTAACTTCAAACACGCTTCGGACGCGACCCATGTTCCAAAATTAAATGGAGGCTACAGACACTATACCTCCAAACTACGACACCTGACACTTTGACATTTAATAATTCTATGCTAGATAGATTAGCACTCAACATGTTTTCATTTCGAGCTACAATTGCTTGTGATTTAAAGACTGACTTAGTAGCTTGCAAGACTAAGCTGACTATTCTTTTTTGAACTGCAAGATTATGTACAGATACAAAGCAAAGACACAAGGGATACTCGCGTACAACAGCAAGGAGGTCGTGTTTGAAGGAATGACGTCGACTTCTAATGCTAAGCTTCCCACACGACTCAATGCAATCACTGAAAGGAGGTCCTAAGAGTGATATATCAAATCAACATACACACACATGTGTGACTGGCCATAGCCCAAGTGCAACGATGAGTGCTACCTCGCAAATACATTGAATAGAAAATGCGATAACTCGAGCACTTGGATAACTCAATCAAATAAGCGTTGAAAACAATGTCTCCCTTCCGTGCATCCACGTCTAAATTTAAAAGGGATGTGATACAACTGCCGACCTTTCTCCATTACCCCTGGACTGGGGCCGCACTGCTGAAAATATTCATAAATGTTATATGTCTGTGACTAACTTATACCTCGATCTTGACAGGCTGCTTGAGGACCACAAAATGGATGCAAAGTGAACGTCCATTTGCTAGTCCGGACCGACTTCCCGGTTGAAAGACCCCATGTAAAGGGAGATGCCATTGCTTTGACTCCTAACTTGCGAGGAGGCGAATTGCCTGACACTCAGACTCAAAAGCTAAGAAGAAGGAAGATAGAAATTTCTTCCGTGCTGAGGATATTGGCGCAGAAGGCGCTAGGATCGAAGGAAGGTAGCAGATTTCTTCTTGTGATGATCCCTCAGCATGTCAAGCTAGATATGAAATGGATGGTACCCTTGCTGATTTGTGAACTCAAATGGATCAGCGAGATGAACCTCTCCGGAAACGACAGAAAATGGTGGATAACTTCTCTACTCGGATAGATGGAAGGCCTAGTAGCTTCGACTTATTCGCTAGAGCGAGCACCATGGGAATTCAAACGACAATGAACTTGGCTCATACACTCCCTGCCCTGTGGTCCAGATAATATGAGACCCTAGGACAAGTTGGCATAGTCGTCTTTGATGAAACAAAGATGCAACCAACCTCCTCCCAAGCATTTGTAACATGCAACTTCCGACCGTGACATTTTGGAAGAAAACGATGGATATGCAAGAGCCACCAAAAAATTAAACGAAGCCCGACCAACCTTTGCTCCAATTCGGAGGAATGTTTAAAATCCAGCTCAACCTCAACATGAGGCTCCTCATGTAGGGGGAAGACGAGAGCATTCGAGAAAGCTATAGTCTAACTTCATTGCCATCCGACTCCGAACCTCAAAGCTTGGATGGGAGACCAAAGACTAACAAGATCTAGACACGAATAAATCATTTTCTATCAAAATCTAACTCACAACTCGATGAGGGAGTATGAATTCAGAGAATACGTGGATTTGATGACCACCGTTTAGTAAAATCCCCATGGATGGGGAGTACAGGATAAGAGCTTCGAACATCATCATCTGACTATCTGCCAGCTTTAGGCACATTTACGATTATCTGAGCTTCACAATAACCCAGGCTATAAGCAGAAGAATGGCTCCTCAAGAACAGCCTTCATACATCCAAGTAGCGGATCACCATCCAGAATTAAAAAAAAAACAGAAGCCTGATTGACGGCTATTACATATGCGCAACCAAGAAGCCAGGAACCGGCTTCCACCCAATTTAAGACTTCATATCGGGGCACTAGCGCTAAATTAGGTAATTAGCGGCAACTTCTCAAAGATGAGGGCCAAATTGGCAACATTAATTGATGCTTCAACAGAGATCAGGCGAGACCCTGCATGCATTCCTTGAAAGATTCAACGCCGCATTGGCATCGGTAAATCGACCTGGACCATATATAGCGTTGATTGCCTTAGTATCCGGTATTCTGGATATCTCAAACTTCAAAATCTCTTTGCATCGAGACCCACCAAAAGGACTTGGCGGATTCACCTCTGAAACAAACCTCGGTATCTCTTTACCATGAGATTCTCCTAGAAACGTTGTAAAATCCTATCCTGAGACAGACAGATTCGTGCAATAAGAGTGTGCTAATGTTGAAATGGATGATCTCAATGTCTTCACGACAGAATGGAGCACCATCTGACTCTTGAAATAATAACGGAAAAAGAAAAGCCCCAGGAAAGACTAACAGGAATTTACAATTCTGGAAATGACCAATGTCATTAATTGGGCCCGCGGTCTTGATTGTCAAGCTTAATGGAACCAAGCATGGGAGATAGACTCAACAAGACTATGATGGATATTTCGAATTATGCCAAAGCATGAGTAAAGGAGCTCGAATAACTGCTTAATGATGTTCGCTCGCTTGCAAGATTGATGAGCTTACTCGAGTCTGTGGTTAATGGGAGGAGAGTATCTAAGTTGGCTGATACTCAACGAGGCGATCACTGCTTTCTGACTAAACAGATAGGATGACCCCGACACGAATGTAATTCGACCATTGCATACACAACTCCAACCCTTGATGACTTGAGAAAGGGCACAGAACGACACAGGTTGACCAAGATTGCTGAAATTGCAACTCCAACCCGATGTAAAGAAAGAAAGATTAGAGGCTAGAAGACCAGATGTTCCACCAACCTAGTCTAGACCGCAACGATGCTGGGGGCATAAGCACTAACTTCGCTCATCCTCCACTGATGCAGGGGGCATGAGCATCAACTGCCAGACTAACTTTGAACAAGCCCACTAAAGGATCAAACATGACTTCAAAGACTTGATCTACAGCTACATCGAATGGAGAATGTGGAGAATTCTTCAACTAACTTACGTGTGTAATGATCTTACGAGCACTGGTTTATATGATTTCAACGATGTCCCTTGCTGATTTGTATGTGATCATGAGACTATGAAAAAGACCTGAAACGGTCATTGATTTCTTTTGATATGATCTGATTACTATCCCAATGCCGGGATAGTCCCAAGACGAGCGCAAATGAAAGATTTGTGTACCAATTCTGATGTGGTCTATCCCAACAGCCTAGATGCTAGCTCAAATCCCGAAGATTCTTATACTACCCCATGATTTGGATGGCTAAGTTCATACATTGACTTATACATAAAAAAAACCTGACTTAGAAGCACACTTGACTTGCATAGGAAAACGGCGTCGTTTGGCAACGACCCGTGTATGTACGATCTCATACCGGAACCAACGATCATACATGACTTATGATCAAGGAATTAGACCTCTTGATTCGACGAGGCTTAAACAATTACCTGATCATTTTAACTACTCCTTCCTTAGAATTTAGCCTGACTAGCGGCCATGGAAGTAATGCAACAATCTGATAAAACCTCCTCAAGGATGGATGGCGTTCTAAAAAGATTTATCTCGACTTAATCAAAGCACATCTCATCTGCGATAAGATGTACTTTGGGGGGCAAAATGTTAGCCTGCTTTGTGACCAGGCTACCCAAAGCCAGGGACTTGAGTATGAACTTACATTGATTGGCGATCACTTGGATGGAGTAATAGAAAGATGGAAAATTTGAATCATTCATGCAAATGTCACCGGATCCCCCATTCGGATCGGATCGGATCCCCCTATTCGGATCGGATCGGATCCCTCCTTTCGGATCGGATCGGATCCCCCTCCCCGGATCGGATCGGAGTACCCTCTACCCGAACCGCCTGAAGTATTATGTACAGAAGTGTGTGCAGGCATTCTGCTCGAACAACTGGTTCGGTTCGGATCCGATCCGAACCGACTGGACCTGCTTCTGCACACGGAGTTTGACCTCTTCTCTTGGCATAACCGACTCCTACAATTGCGGATCGAACTCCACTTGGAAAAGCACGACCTGGTAACCACTTTTCCACGTTCTCCACTACTTCTGAGATCTCCTCCGGTCACGCCATGTGGCCCATCCGAACCGGAACCGCCCAGAGCTTCTCTACAGCTATAAATACACCACAACATGGCCATTTGAAGGGACTTTTGGCATTTCATTGATTCATGGTAGCCATGGACGAATTCCCCCACCAATAACCACCTTCTTCTCCAATGAAAATCAATGAATTCGAAGAGAATTATTCATTGTATTTGGGCGATTGAGTGATTAAATTCCTTGTAATTGTAATCCATGAATGAAATGAGAAACTATGAAGTGGATGTAGGCTTGTTAACGCTGAACCACTATAAATTCCGTGTGTTGATTGATTTTTCTTGCTTTTTGTTCATGATTCCTCATTATCCTCTACAAAACATTATCAATTGGGTGTTAGTGCCATTTTTTGGTCTAACAGCTAATGTTAAATCTGGTGTCTCATCCTCATTTGCATGTGTAGTCCATTCTGATAATGTTGGTATAGACCCCATCATAATCTTAGTTTGATCATGAACTTGTTTAGGTGTAGTTTCCTTTTCTGCAAAAGGAAAAACACATTCATTAAAAACAACATGTCTGGATATTATAACTTTTCCCTTATCATCCATGCATTTGTAACCTTTTTGATTGTTACCATATCCTATAAAAGTACACTTGTTGGATCTTAGGGAAAGTTTATGAACATTGTATGGTCTGAGGCATGGTAAACACATGCATCCAAATGTCCTCAGTATATTGTAATCAGGTTTCTTTCCATGTAGCATTTCATGAGGACATTTGAATTGCAATACTTTAGTTAGCATTTTATTTATTAAATAGGCAGCCGTATCAACTGCCTCATTCCAGTATTTCATTGGCATAGATGCCTTAGACAATCAAGTTAACCCTATTTCAACTATATGCCTGTGTTTTCTTTCTACAATGCCATTCTGTTCAGATGTGTAGGGACAAGTGGTTCTATGAATTATTCCTTTACTGTTAAAATAACCTTTTAAAGGAAAGAACTCACTGCCTCCATCTGTTTGTACTATTTTTGTGTTACAGTTCAATTATTTTTCAATGAAATTAATGAACTGTAGCATGGCATTATGTGTCTCAGACTTGGCTTTTAGAAAGAAAATCCAAGTATATCGAGTATAAGCATCTACAATAGATAAATAATACTTGTGGCCTTATCTTGAGTGAATTGGTGCAGGACCCCATAGGTCCGCTGTTATAAATTCAAGCGGTTTGGAATATACAGACTTTGATCTGCTGAAAGGTAATTTATGGCTTTTGCCAATTTGATAATGTGTACAAGTGCTAAAAACAGGTATATGCTTGTAAGGGATTTCATTTTCATTTAATATTCTTGTTACAATATCATAACTAGGGTGTCCTAGTTTACAATGCCAAATATCAAGATCATTTTTAATCGAATTAGAATTAATCTCAACAGAATCAGTCCCAACAATGTCATTAGAAAGTTGAATACTAGCATTACAACACCAACTATCATTTTTATTTTCCAATCTTGATTTCACATTGCAGAATCTGTATAAGCCATTGTCCAGTTTACCCTGTAATAATATGTTTTTGTTTAGAGAGTCTCTAACAAGGCAATAATTGGGGTGAAACCCAAAGTATACCTTATTGTCATTAGTAAATTGGGACACACTGATTAGGTTTTTCTTAAAATTAGGAACCCTAAGTAAATTATTGAGTAAAAGTTTTCTTTTTCCTTCAACAAAACATGTTCCAGTGTGAGATATACTCATAGTTTCACCATTGCAAGTGTGAACAACTTGCTTATCTGAGTAATTCTTGTTACCAAGATTTAAATTCTGCAAGTTATTGGTAATGTGGTTGGTTGCACCTGAATCTGGAAACCAGTCTTCACTGTTGATGTCCTCCACTTTACTTGAATCATCATTGTTGCCGGCAGTTGTTGAAGTTTCTGCATTAGATCTGGCCTGATTAGCTTATGCCAGATTAACATTTGGACCTCCTTGATTAAATTGATTCTGCTGTGCATTGCTTACGTCTGTATTGAACCTGTAGTAACATCTATTTGTGGCATGTCCAGGTTTATCACATATCTGGCACTTGATTCTGGGCACATTGTTGGATCTGCCTCTTCCTCTCCCTCTCTGGATTGGGTTACCTCTCTGTTCTTGATTGTTGCCTCTGCCAAATCCAGGTAAATTTCTTGATTGATTGGTGTTTCTTGAATTTGAGGCAAGGTTTATGATGTATTCATTTTGGGTAGCTTTTCTTTTGTCAACACGGCCTTTATGAGCTAATAGGGCTGAATAGACAAATTGAATGTCTGGTAACAAAGATTGGGTGGCAATAAAGGTAACCAAGGATTCATACTCTTCATCTAATCCATTAGTTAAATTAAGAATCTGTTCTTTGTCAGAGATCTGATGTCCCACTGCTTTTAACTTGTCACATAGGGTTTTAACCTTTGAGATGTATTCTCTCATAGTCATGTCACCTTTTCTTGCGTTTTGAAACTCTCTCCTGTAATTCATGATCCTAGCAGATGATTGAGAGTTGAAAATTTGTTGTATGGTAGCCCATATCTCATGAGAACTGTTGCATCCTATAACTTGAGATAGCAAATTTGCACCAATAGAGGATACTAACCATGATGACAACTGATTATCTTGTTTCTGGTGATGAATGTATGCTAGATTACTAACCATTTGACCATCTTTGTTGACAATCATAGCAGGTGGCATGGGTCTTGTTCCATTGACATGATCTTGAAGGTCATATCCCTTCAAGGCCGACTCAATCTGGAATTTCCATGAAAGAAAATTCTCTTCATCAAGAGGGATCGTAATAACTTGGCTCTTTGGTTTCACAAGAGTTGGGGGAGGAATTGTGGGTTCATTGTTGCCTGTCCCTGAAGTGACTGATGACTGATCATTATTAGTTCCAACCATGGTGTAAAGAATGAAAGAAATGTGTATGGCGAGGTTATCCTATAAAGGATAGCAGCCTATGCAGAAATAGTGACCAAAGGGATGGTGCATAGGTGTTTCTTGATTCAATTTGAATACAAGAAATAGCACTCTTGCATCAAGAACGCGTCAGATGATGAGATTATCAATCTCAGATGACCAGAGAGTTGTTTGTAGCCGCTATGAATGAAAATTCCAGCCTAGCACGCACAGCTCTGATGAGAACAGCTGCTATGTGACCAGAGAGGTGACTCTCCGATGATGAGGAATACAAAATGAGGAGACTCAAAGAAAACCCCTCTCTTTTTCAATTAGCGGAAGGTACTCTAATTGCTGCTGCTGGGCGATATTAGCTCCGATACCAAGTAAGAAAACTGAATGTAATTGTAATTTATTTGAGAACAAACTGATTTTGTATTCAGAACTGTAAAAGATAAAATGTACATAACGTTTCCTATCTAATATATAGCCGTAACGAGAATAATGGGCTAGATAAATAAACAAGCCCATAGTAAAGAGAATATGCCCAAGAGGCCTTACAGTACATTTTGTTATAAGTGAATAATATCCACTATCGTTACACTATTATTGCAACATCTTTACTTGTATTACTTGGTTTCTTTTCATCATTTTTTTCACATTGCACATGGCTGTGACCAAATACTTTGCAATTAGTGCAAACAAGGGGTTTCCATAAATAGTTAACATAGATCCTCTATGTTCCCCCATCAGGTAACTTGAGTAGAAAGCCATCAACAAGCAATTTATTGGGTTTAAATTCAGTTAAGAACTTGGCATACTCTAGCCTTTCAATCTTCTTAGTCATTTCATGTAAACGGAGCAATTTTCCTAACCTACAAGCTAACCAGTTTATACCAGTGTGTGACCAGGCACAGAGAGGTGTATTTGAAAATCGAATGCACACTGAAACTGCTTTAACTTGACCACAAACATTACTGACATAGGGATCATAAGGTCTAATGATATTCTTACTTCTCATGATAATCTTATCCCCCATCAGTACATACTACTTGCCTTCCTCACACATGAATTGGAATAAAAACAGAGCACCATCTGATTTAATCCTAAGCTCTCCTATCAGATTCCATATTGAATGAACCTTCTGAACAATAGCTGTGAAGGAGAGAGGATTGTCTAGGAAGAAACCGACTAAAGTTTCTTTCCAAACACATGTACCATCTTTAATGACTTCAGGCATTAGATTTATAGCATCTTCTATGAAAGTATGTTCCATCTCAATGGGGATGTACTTCCCCGCGTTACGAAGAGGACGCTGGAATAGGGAATCCCATACAAAAGTTGAAATTTCAAAGGAGGATTTACATTGTTGGTTGGTAGAGGAAGAGGAATAGGCGTAGGATTGGGAGAAGGTGGGTCATGCAGCGTAGAGGGAGGGTCAACGGCATGGGAATGTCAGACAAAAGTGGGATTGAGTGGCTCGAGGTAGCTCGGATCAACGTGGGTGAAGTGATGGAGGTTACTGTTAACGGCTCTTTGGAGGTAATTGGTGTAGCCATTGTATATTATTATAATTTTCATTTGGAAATATACCATATTAATAATTGGATAGGGTTTGTTGATTCAAGCTGTATAAGTTCACTTTCAAGTAACTGCTAGGTCTGTATCATTGATTATTTTCCATTATTGAAGTAATTTTAAATAAGTTCACTTTCAGGTAAATTTTACAAGATTTATTTGTGCATTTATTTGTTCCTCAACTTTTTTGTCTTAATTTGGAATTATGAGGTTAAAAAATTAATTACCTTTGGTGAGCATCAAAAAATCAGTTTTAATGCTTTTTCCATTAAAATGTGTTTAATATAACAATGTGATTGAAGTGTCATCAAACATTTCGAATATAAAGAATTTTTCATAATATACTAAAAAACCTTACTATAGTATACTGTGATTATAATCCTAGAAGAAAAAAAACTAATATCAAATTGATAATCAGAAGATAGAGATATACCCCGTGTGCGGAGCATACATTCGCAGTAGTAAATAAATGATAATGCACATGTAACATGAGGTGTACCATTACATTTGTCCTTTAAGAAAATCATTATACTCATGCATGTAGCTAAGTGTCATTACACATGTAGCTAACTAAATGCAATTTCAATTTAAGTAGTAATGAAATAAACAATTCATATTATGATAAGAGTAAAATTATCTTGCACATACCTGCGTTGTAAATAAATTTAGAACTCTACTTGTATATTTTGATTTAACATTGTTGATGAACATCAAATTGTGTAAATTTTATATTGCTTAATTATGCATTTTATTTTTCTAAGACACAATTACTCGGTCTTTTTTAGTTGTGTTTATTACTGTAGATACTTTATTTTCAGAATAAGAAGAAATTCCTTCTAAAATGGGGCCAACTCGATAAGATTCTAGAATACTCTAGAGAAAGAAGCCTCTTGAAGAATATGGAATGAGCTAGATCAAGAAGCATCTACAAAAAGATCAATTCAAAAGTTTCTAGAGTGCACTAAGCAAGAAGCTCCTACAAATACAAAGAAAGACATTTCCAGAACAATAAAGAAGAGAAAAGAATGGAACACTACTACAAAAGTGGGCATATTCGACACTAATTTGTGTCCGTTGCATGAAAAGTGTGGCGAAAGCTATGCTTTCTTTGATCTTCTGCAACAATATTCATATGTTGTTGCATTATACGTGAATGCACTGTTGTAGTGGGAATTCTAGTGTTTTGACGTGCAACACCATTTAAAAGCGTAGCATTACATATATATAATCCAGCTCAGCGATCCGCGTTATCAATATATTAAAACCCCAGATTAATCCAACGGTTTAAACCATCTATGGGTCTGATGATCTTAACGTTAGCCATCATCCAATCATTGACAGCCACGTCATTGCATTATTTTGACGATATTTTGGCGCGATCTTCTCCCTTCACGAAATCGTTTTCTTCGCTATCATCTAATCGGTTTTCCCCTTTTTTACTATTGACAAAAATTTAAACCTAAATTCATGTCAGTATTGCTGCTCTCCTCGACAGCAAACTCTATTCCGAAAAGGTTGAAGCTTTGAAACGCTTTCTAGCTTTGATTGATTAGGGCATTGACATCGCCAGTTTTTACCCTCAGGTTCAGTTTGTATAGCACTGTGAATTAGTTGCACTTAGTATAGGTTGGATTATGAGCAATTAGTAACTAGTTCATTTGTTACATTTTGGAAAACCCATTCGCTTATGAGTAATTAGTTGCTTGGACATCCCAAACTTAGGAAAACCTGTTCGCTTATGAGTAACTAGTCGGTGAAAGATTAGATTATGAGTAATTAGTTGTGCTTTGACCATTGATTTGGGATTTGGGATTATGCTGAGGTTTATTTGAAAATTATACCCAGCAATAAACCATGAGAACCAACAATAAACCATGAGAGGTCGAGCTAGTTAGGGAATAGGGACTTTACAGTCGAGATTGATTTGCACTTTGCGTTCATTTACATTATCATATAATTGTATGCTTGAGGTTTTGTGATACAGATACATGTGTAGCATTGCGGTGTGCTTGAGGCTACCAATTTCCCAATCCAGACGAGTCGTCCACCCGTATCATAAGGCACCGCAGTGAATCAGTTCATACCATACACATCCAAATAATGACATACAATTGTACGCTTGAGGTTTGCACTGCGGTACTTTTTTGGGCCATTGATTTGAGTTTTCCATCATAAGCCGCTTTGACCATTGATTTGAGTTTGCCACCAGGATTTAGTTTTCACCTAACTGAGTGGTAACTTTTTGGGCCATGAGAACCGCGCTATTGGCATGAAAAAGATATTGGTTTATTATAGAGGTAGAGCTAGTTAAGGAATGGGGAATTTACCATTGAAATAGATTTGCACTTTGCGTTCATTTACACTGATATATAATTATATGCTTGAGGTTTTGTGATGCAGATACATGTGTAGCAATGCGCTGTGTTTTCACTGCGGTGTGCTTGAGGCTACCAATTTCCCGATCCGGATGAGTCGTTCACCTGTATCTAACGCGCACAGGTATTTTCCATTTGATTTTGGAAACTATCAATTTCAATATTTCGATTTTGGAAACGTATGCTCAGGTTTGCATCAGTTCATACCATACACATCCAAAAAATGACATACAACTGTATGCTTAAGGTTTTGTGATACAAATACATGTGTCGCACCGCGGTGTGTATGCACTGCGGTTTTGTGATACCATACACGCACAAGTATCATAAGGTAGCATCAGTCCATACAACACACATCAGTTCATACCATACACGCACAAGTATACGTACATGCACAAATATCTTAAGGCAGCATCGATTAGTTCATACCATACACGCATAAGTATACACACATGCACAAGTATCATAAGGCAGCATCGATCAGTTCATACCATACACATCCAAAAAATAACATAAACATCCACATCCAAAAGTATCATAAAGTTAACTTAATACATACACATCCAAAAAATGACATTATAGTAGCATCAATTCATACCAGATCAGGGTTGCGGGGCTATGGAACTTCCAACTGATTCGTTAGGGCTTTGCGGTTGTGGGAGAGCCGGTCCGAAGTGAGCATCCGCATGTGATGGACCCGCAGCATCAGGACAAGACATGAGGTAGTTTGGCCAGTCAAATTCCTGATCAACTTCTATATCTACCCACTGATCATTCCTCTGGTTCATGGCTTGGTTATCAACATGTATGTCATAGGCGGCTTTCGGAAATAAGCTTGGCAAGGGGGTAGCTCAACAGCTTCTTGTATCATTGCATTAAATCTTTCATCTGAATCCATTTCCCATTCCCATCCGTAATGACGCAAACATGGAACCACCTCTTCCTCCCTATTGCTCACAAAAAGAAGTTCAGGCCTTGTCCCAGGATGAGCATGGGTACAGCGCTGAACCTTAATGAAGTAAACCTTGTTATTGATTTGAGCAACAAAAGTATTGATATTGCCAATGCCTTCATAAAATTGCATTTTCAGGTAGAAAAATATATGGTCATACTGAGACCAGTAGATGTCGTCAATTTCAAGCACACGTCCCATTGGCTTCATTACTTCTTCAACAGTAGAAACATTACTCTTTAGGAACTCGCGAAAGCCATTAACTTTAGCCCATGATTCCACTTCTAACGCTGGTGTGGGCTCAAATTCTTCATCAGACCATGGTTGCAAGTAAATAGCACCACCAGGTTTTGTAAAAACTTTCAACATTAGGGCATGATCACGCATTCTGTACGATGGGCATGATATTAGAAAAGAATTGTTGGGTATTACCTGTATAGGCCACAAATTATGATTGAGAGCCACCTTAAGAACGTATTGCACAACTTCAAAATTCCAATCTCCCTTAAGAACAGTGGCTATGATGTATAGAGACAAGTCCATTGTTTTTTTAATTTCTGATGAGGTGGCACGTAGTGACCAATGCTGATTGGTTAACTGTTATAATTGTATGCGTAACTCACTAAGATTTATAAGTTAATTAGATGGCCAAATGCACAGATGCATGCACACAGCACATATGCACTTATCAAATAACTTGTAAATTCAAATTGCAGGATCTGAAATGACGAGGAGAGATACAGCCGGCAAGTGGAAGACTTGAAATGACATAGAGAGATACAGTTTCTGGTTCATGGCGTTGCTACTTTGTAGAATGCACACTGATCGTATTTGTTGGCACTTGTATTGAAGGTGGTATGTGTTGGCACTTTTGCTACTTTTAAATTATGTATTTGATCATATATGTTATATATTTAAAGCGTTGAATTACGTATTTGATCGTATGTACCGAAGGTGGTATGTATTGAAGGTTTGAATGTGATGATGAATGTAAAGAATGTGTTTCTTCTATGTACAAAATTGATATTGCAATATTTATAATTAAAGCGTTCTATTTGCTTTCTTTTACTGTTGCATTTGCTTTTTTCCTGATGTTGTATTTCAAGATAATGGTGTCACAATCCATAATATAGTGGTGTTGCATTACATAAAATAGTAGTAAGTCCACGTGGCACGTAAACGCCACAGCTGACGTGGCATGTGACACATGTGCAGCTGACGTGTCATGTGACACATAGGCAGCTGACATGGAAAGCTGACGTGGTTGCCGCTATCCTGACCTGGTACCCAGGATCTAACCAATTTTCAAGCAACGCTGAATATTGTTGCATTACGTACAAATAGTGTTGCATTACGTCTATAACGCAACACTTTCTTTCTGTGGCAGTAGATGTGCTAAAGCATTGCCTTAGAGGGCTAAGGCAACGGCCGCGGATGCCACACCCACTCGGTGTTGCCTATTTGAAAAAAGGTGAAAATGCAACACTTTTTCGATCTAAGACCACATAAAACTTGTGTCGAATATGCCCACTTTTGTAGTAGTGGAAGATCGAGTCAAAGTTTGTAGAAAAATCTTCTTTTTTAGATCTAGATTCAAGGAGCATTATAAATACCCCTACCTAGCATTAGTTTAGACATCTTGGCATTGAATGCCTATTGGGATCAACTTAGGTTTTCTCTTTTCTTCTTAGAATTGCATTTTCTCTTGTAATATCTCAACTTCTTATTTTAGTATTCTTTTTTACTTTATTCTAATTATTGTCGGTGTTCTTCTTTGCTTTATTTTAATTTCTATTGCACTAGATTTTCTATTTTCCTGTTTTTATTGAGATCTATTGATTTGCCAAGAGGTTAATAGATCTCATCTCCAATTCTTAAATATTATCTACAAGTATATTTCTCTTCTGTTATAGCAATTTCTTATTCTAAATTAATCAAATCAACTTCTCAATTTTGTCTAACTCGCCTAGAATTTAAATAAACATTAGTAAATTACACAACTCTCTGTGGATTCGACCCGTATTCGCATAAAAACTACAACAGATGTCGTGTGTTTGCGGTAAAACTAAATTGCGGTTTTGTTCACAACTAAAACCATTGCTCAATTGTGTTTTTATTTATGTTCATAAACGCTTATAAATATACGGTTTGGTTTCTGAAAACTTAACATATGGATCGCACATAGAAAGGATACAAATATGATATATTCTTTTAAATACTTGGGAAAAGCCGTCCGGTTTTTAAGGTGACCGCAAACACCTTTTATTATAAATAATAATGAAAAATACAGTATAATTTAGGTGACTGATAGTTGACAATCAGCTACATTCGGTTTTCAAGGTGGACCGTCCACAACATACGGAGTTTATAGTGTTCTGTCCACCCTACCTACTCAGGTTTAGAGCAATTGAGCTAGCTAAGTTACTAGACTATAAGATTCTTTTATATACTTGTGCATAGTAAGAAAGTGAATATTTTCTGAAAAATAAATGATAGAACGATGATGAAACATATGATCTACCCTCTTACTAACATTCTCGAGTTATTTTTATTATTAAATTTATATGACTTTTTTTTTTACCATATTTCAACTGTGTATATATCTCACTTATAATATAAGGATAAATAGAAATAAAATATCATGAGCTTATAAAAGTAAATAATATCTAATGAAATATTTTCTTCATTTTTTAAACATAGACTGATCGTATGCATAGTTAGACTTATTATATAGGATCTGTTTGACACACTTCCCTAGAAAGTTTCAAAATTAGGCTCACATCCGGTCCTAAACTTATTATAAAATACATCCTTATATTTCGAAAATTCATTAAAAAAAACCCACATAAATTCATAATTAAATAAAACAATTAATTGGAAAAAAAAAATCAGATCAAAAAACCATCAAAAAACACGTCAAAAACCAAAATTATAGAAAAACAACGAAACTGCAGTTAATTGCATACTAGAATGCACGTATTTTGAATTTTATGCATACATCCGTGCAAGTATTTCAGCCATGCATCTGCGTTAGTTTTCTTGCATACAGGCATTCAAGTATTATAGAAATCTTGCACACAAGTGTGCAAAAATTCACACGCATGCAAATCAGTTCATATTTATTTGCATACATGCATGCAGTTATTTCAGAATACTTGCACACGTGTGTGCAATAATACACAGGCATATTTTTCAATATGAAACCTTAGTGCAATATTTGCATACATGTGTGAAAATATTTTAAAATAGTTGCATACATGTATGCAAGAATTCCTGAAGATTTTCAACGTTAACTGCTTTGTGAATACTTGCATACATGTTTGCAACTATTGTGATTACTTGTACACATGTATGCAAGGTTTTTTTTTCTTGTTTCCGTGATCTTCCGGTAATATTTGCAGAATTTAGTTTTTTTTTCTTTTTTCTTTTTACCGGAGAACGCTTTTTTTTGAAAAGCACGTAACTTAAATTCTAGGGACCGGGTTTGAATTGAAAGTTGGGGAGGGAGGCTGTTTTTATTTTAAACTGTAACATAGGGCGCTGCCTAATTTCCACTATTATATATTACGATTAGATTTCAATAATAATATCAATTACCAAAACAATTTCATGCTTTTCTTAATAAACTTATATATATAATCTTGTTTTACTAATTTTAATACATTAGTTTTTCAAATGGGTGCATTTGGCACAGGTCCCTATTAAGTTTCAAAATTAGGCTTACATCTAGTCCAAAACTTTTTATAAATTATACATCCCTATTTTTCAAAAATTCATAAAAAAAATATGTAAATTCGTATTTAATTAAAACACGTAAACAAAAAAAATTCAGCCGGAAAAAGCACCAAAAAAAAAAAAAAAAAAACAACGAAATGCAGTTACTTGCATCAAAGGATGCAAATATTTCAAAATTCTTGCATTCATCTGCGCAATTATTTCAGTGTTGCGTCTTTGTTGGCATTTTTGCATACATGCATGTAAGTAATACAAAATTCTTTCATACATGTATCATATAATTCGTAGGCATGCAAATCAGTTCATATTTATTTGCATACACGCATGCAAGTAAAAGAGAATACTTGCACGCATGCACGCAACAATCTGCAGGCATAAATATCAGTTTAATTTCACTTGCATACATGTATGCAACAAAAACAGAATACTTGCATGCATATATGCAAGAATTCATGCAGATTTTCATTGTAAACTGCTTCAGGAATTCTTGCATACATGTGTGCAACTATTACGTATACTTGCATACATGTTGCAAGTTTTTTTTCCTGTGGTCTTCTGGGAACATCTGCATATTTAATATTTTTTTGTTTTACATGGCAGCGTCTTTTTGTTTTTAACAAAACACATAACTTTCGTATAGGGACCCGCTTTATAGAAATAAGTTGTGAGGGAGGCCGTTTTAATTTCAAAAGTTTTTAAGGATGTGACACTTATTTTCACTTTCAAATTTTGTCCCTCACAAAATGACATTTCAGTTACAGGGGTATTTTTACTTAACTCGTTGATTTTTAGGTTACACACACACACACACACACATATATATATATATATACACTAAAATAGTAATTAAGATTAGAAACCATTGTCATAATTAAAGTTTTGGCCTAATTTTGAATATATATAGTGAATAAATAAGGTTTTTATATGTTTTATTCATTTAATTTCCTAAATATTTAATACATAGTTAACCTTCGAACAACATTAGTCATATGGTACTTTCCTTATTTATACTTATTTTTATTCTTTATAAACTTCTTTTTATTGTAAATCACTATTACACAATTGAAGCTTCTGATTGCTATCATGTTACTTAGATTATTGGCTTTGATTTCACAATTTATAAGTGTAAATTTTGTTGGGATATAATAATGTCTACTTAATAAATAAAGTTTCATTATCAGTACTCAATATATTATGCATTATATCCAGTATTTATTTTGCCATTATATGTTATTAGTAATTTATGTTACTTAAGATTTACTTAGTGATTTTACTGTTACTAGTCCTTATTAAAACTACATCATACTTATGCTATTATTTAGTGTATACATATACATACATTTAACAACATTTAACAAGTATCCATTCAATACATTGTCATTTAGTTATTTTTATTTAGCTCCTCAGTTCATAAACAATTTATTTAAGAGAACTTAGTTTTAGAATGAGTATTAGAGATAGTTTTAGAATTAGTATTGTTGACCATTTTTTTGGTAAAAGCCATCACAACTCAAATTCTCACTAAAGCTGAACTATCGCGCTCCCGAATCGATCCGTATCTCAATTGATCTAAATTTATCTTGACCCAAATTGGTAGTTTCTCAAGCAGGAGTACTCTTCTTCAGATATGGATCGAACCTCAGGATCATGTCGATCGATCCAACAGATCGACCCCAGCTATGCCGATCCGCCTCCTACGCTACACAACAAAGCCCGATTCTCAAGACTGCTTTATTGGTCAAACTTGTCATATTTTTCTTCCTTTACTCTGGATTCCAAGGTGTTTACCTCTTTTCTCTTGCATTCTGTGATTGTAATTGTATGTGGATTATACAGTCGCTAGACAAAATTTTGACGTCAACACTTTGACGGGCCAGGAAGGGGCCCACGCAACCATCTTCAGCAATTTCTTAAGCTTGAGGATTTTGATAGTTATTCATTGAAGAAAAATGGTAAAGCAAAAGAAGGATGCAACATCTTCACATTCTCAAACCATTGGCCCAGAAGATGCAGTAGCGGAGGCAAGCTTGGAAGCTTCCTCTCATGAAGAACTGTCCCGATACTTGACTATGGATGAGATGGATGGAGTTCTAGCCGAGCTTATAGCACAAATGGCACACCAAGATGAACTCCTCAAAAGAAGCAGGAAATGATAAACAATATCTTCGCTCGGGTGGAAGGAAGGCCGAGAAACCAAGCATCGTTCCCTACAATTGGCGAAGCTGGGGCAACAGCTAACGTTCGGGTTGATGAAATCCAAGCCCCAGATCGGTTTACCACTCTACCACCATCTGGATCGACCCAACTTTCTGGACGACCAGGTCCTAGTTCGACTCAACTTCCCGACCAATCGAATATTAGGTCAGATCAATCGAAGCAACCTTCGGATAGACCAAAGCCTTGTTCAATGCCACCTTTGGTTCGGTCGGACATCTTACCGCATACTGGACTTATGTCGCCTCCCACTCGACTTTGCCGGCACAACGATCCAAGATTAGCTGGGAGAAGAAACCCTCCGTCTCTCCATAGTCGCAATAGCACATCAACTCCCAATGCGACAGAGGGAAGCACTAATGTAAACCTCTCTGATATTGCCCTAGGCGGGGGCAATGCCGAAACCCAAGTTGATAGCACTTACCTAAGTGGGTCCAATCCTACTGGAATGGATATGGTTTGTCTCAATAGGCATGCCAACCAAACGGTCCCGGACAATCTGGAACCAACAACCAAGCTTGCGGACCACCTTCACCCATCACTCGTGGGTCGTACCGAACTAACCCTAAAAACGCTAGGCATGCTTCCAACCCGTACTGAGACTCTCACTGAAGCCACCAGTGTACAATTGGATTTTGCAATGACCTAAAGCTTTTAGTGAAAAATCATTTTTAATTTTTTGTCAAAAAAATGTTTTGACAAAAATAGATGGAATTAGGGAGGTTTTGGTTTGTGTGCATGAGGGGGTGTGTGCATATGTATACAATAAGGTCATGCATAAGGTAAAACCATGAAATTCAAGGAAAGGCAATATGGTATGAATATGTACATATATGTATTCCAGTAAATCCAATTAAGTAATCCGGTTAAATGGAAGCAAAAAATAGAAGTAACACATATACATGAATATGGAAAGATAAGTTGCAGCAAGATTAAATATATGCCTAGCCAGATTTAGAAAAGGGAAATATTACACCCATTTGTTATTTTGTCATGACTTGTTATGGAGGGAAAATGCTTTAAATCTTTCTTTTATTTCTGAAAAACAATTTAGATTTTTGTCTAGTAACTTTGTACCCCAAGCACTACAAAGAAAAGGAGGCAAAAATAATGTGTACAATGTTCACACAAATGATATGATCTAGTGAGGGCAAAAATGACTTTAGGTAACACAAAACCCTAGGAATTGAGGTAATATAAGTAGGGGGCATACGGGTATAATTTGGTTTTCAGAAAATTGAGAGAAAAATTCACATATCAAATTTGAATACAAAGGAGAAAGGCTTGGGGAGTAAGGCAAGAGTTCTCTGGTTTTTTTGCCTTAAAATAAAAAGATTTTGGTGAGCAATATAACTCATAATGACTGCCATTAAGTCCTAAAAATAATGAGGCAGCCAATATTTTCTATATCCAGTGTATTTTTGGATTTAATCTTCTGATCAGTCTTATGAATGCATGTTTTTATATAATTATTGCTTGATATTATAACATGGGTTTAGTTTTGATGCTTAAATGTATTCAAGTTGTTATGATTTATTGATAAAGTATTTTGAAACCTCAAATCAGTCAAGCAAATTATATTGATATATGGCAAGTCTTCATGAAAAAGAAATGTGGACTGCAATATACTATCGTATAGGTGCGAGGCCCTGTTGATTAATGATCAAGAGTGAAATAGAATTTTCTATGTGCTAATCTCTTGTCAAATGTTAAAAGCTATGTCTCAGCTAGGTTTTGAAACTCATTTGAAACCAGTTTATTCGTAGTGGCATAAACCACTAAAAACACCCAGAAAAGCCATATGTCAATATCAAATGCAAAAAGGTTATGTATACATATATGTGCCCATACAAATAGATGTAAGCACCAATCTCATGAAAACCCCCAAATGTTTGATTTCTTAGTTGGTTGGATAATTGGTTGATTGTGTTACTGATTGGATGACTGTTTTATTGGTTTAGGTAACCTTAATTATAATCAGTTTTAGCATCATCTGATGAATAAAACTGAAATATTTTACCATATTCTGTTTGATGGATGCTAGAGAATATAAGAAAGACACTTAGTAACTGAACTAAGAGATTTATTGTCATGAAGGCTACTGATTGGCTTGCACTTGAGCTGCAGGTTTGACATATGGCCTGATTTGGTCCTGAGATCTTTGTGTAATGGTGTGAATTAAATCATTACAGTGTGTCCCAATGATTCATATATGCAAATGAGACCAGTGTTTAACTTATTAAAACATGATAGGAAATGTTAGAAAGGAACTTGAGTTTTCTTGGAAATTTTCTATGGCAATCTAATAATATTATGTCCATGATTCATGATTTTGATTAGGTTGATTTAACCATGTATATGTATGGAAGAAATGGTTTATATGCATTTGCATGAATTCCGTCAGTAAGTATGAATTAATTTAAGAAAACAGTACATGTGCACTTGCACAATATGATTAATCATGCACATTGGAAATATACTTTTCAAAACAGTATTTTCTTATGAAATTTACCTCAGTTTTATTACTCAAGTTTTGATTCGAGATGCTCATACCAGACATGTTAGTCTGACCCTGTTTTGCTCATGGCATATGGGATATCTCATTTTATAATGAGGCAATGCAAAGTAAATTGGATTAGAATTACGGCTTGTTTTCATGGACATTGGCATGCTTATGTTTAGCAAAATAAGAGCTTATGATGTGTTTGAATCTGCATGAGTTCCTAAGAACTATTTTATTAATCAGTTATGTAATGAAATATTATTATGGATGCTTATTTAAACTAGGTTTATGTAGTAGCATGGTTAAGTTTAATATACTAGCAAGGGTTTGGGTTTAAGTTGTATTTTATATGATCGTTTTGGCAGACTATAGCTGAGGAAAATATATTGTGAAATTATAGATAGTTCACTAATATCATTTATTAGTCAATCTGGAGTCACTAAAATAAGGTTAAGTGTGTTTGTGTGCATCCTTAAATGTCCAGATTATTGATGCATCTATATGTTCAAAATTTACTTAAAAATGATGCACATTTGAACCATTGGTTCAGCACAAACCCCAAATGGGACAGCCAGAGTTTCAAGATTGCACAAGCATTAGAAATCCAGAGATTCAAGCATGTAAATGACTCTGTTTTGAATTGAATATAGCTCCACAATTTTCACAAGAGGACTGTAGTATTTTATATAAGATGTAAGCTTGTTAAAGAAGTAAATATATTACATGTACGTATATATATATAACCCAGTAAAACTATATGAAGTCTTATATATGAAAATCAATTTAATTTATTGTCCTTATAATACTTTTACCCCCAATTATTGAGTAACATATATTCACAAGACATGTAACAATCATATATATATCCTTTCATCATTTGTGTGACAAATTGATCAAAGAAGGGTCAATGTAACACCCCGTGTATTCTATAACAATGAGATTCACAAATTAAAGTATAACTAATTTCAAATCAAAGAATTAAGGGAAACGGGATACGCCATTGCGTTCGTCTCGGAATTCTGCTTGAGATAGAGTCCGAGTTTGCGTAAAACGGATATCGTATGAAGAAGATATGGACGGACGAAGTGGGGCGAAAAACCAGAAAACGGGTCAGAATGCACTGGCGCACTTGGGAAGTGCGCCAGAACAAAAATGAACTGGCGCACTTGGGAAGTGCGCCAGTGCAATTTTAGCCTGGCGCACCTGCCAAGTGCGCCCAGGTCAAAACAGGCTGGCTGGTCAGGTCTTGGCTGGCCTGGTCTGTGTTTGGTCGATTTTCTGAGCCTTACCTTGTCACTAGGGCTAGGTGTCAGGTCCTGATTGGCCTCTCCTTCAAATGAACGGTTATTATTGAATCAAGCTCCATCGACGGTCTAAAACAACTTGCAAACATTATAAAAAGGACCTAAGACCTAGCCTAAATCATACTATTTCATTTTAGCCTCAGGCCGCCGCCATTAAACCTAGAGCTCTGAATTAAAAATACAAAGAATAAAATTATAGAAGATGGAGGACGATTCTTGAAGGCTACAACTAGAAGCTACAACAACTACGACGCTTTAGACAACGAATTTGGGACTATTTGATTTGGGATTTTTATTTGGATTATTTGCTTCATATTGTAAGTTCTATGTTACTTTTTAGGCAAAAACGCTAAAACAATATGGACATGCCATGAATTGAAACCGGATTTAGGAACTATTGTTAATCCATTGTTTATATTGTTTATCTTTGAATTATAATTTGGGGATATTGCTATGGCAACGTTGCAAGTTAAACTTGTCATGATTTTGAGGTTGTTATGAATCACTTGGGCTTAATTGTTTGGCAAGTTGGACTAATACATGTCCATGGAATCACTATATCTATTGAAATTTTTATGATTGATTAAACCATGCCTATGATGCTAATTAAACCATGGCTATGACTATTGATGGAATTATGCCCGTGATGTTAATATACCCATCATGATTAATGAAAAATTGGGTATTGCTAGGTTATGATGAAAAGTTGGAATTATTATGTTTATAATGTTAGATATGTTAAAAATGCTAAATTGGAATCATTATGTCTATAATGTTAACTGAGAATCATTATGTTAAAAACGCTAAATTGGAATCATTATGTCTATCATGTTAGTTGAGAATCATTATGTTAAAAACGCTAAATTGGAATCATTATGTCTATAATGTTAGTTGAGGATCATTATGTTAAAAACGCTAAATTGGAATCATTATGTCTATAATGTTAGTTGAAGATCATTATGTTAAAAATGCTAAGTAGGAACCATTATGTTTATAATGTTAGATGAGAATCATTATGTTAAAAATGATAAATTGGAATCATTATGTCTATGAGAATCATTATGTTAAAAATGCTAAATTGGAATCCACTATGCCTATTGGGATTGCTATGCCTTTAATGTTTCATGTTTGTAATAAAATTATTATTATGCCCGCAATGATTATTATGCCTATGATGTAAAGTTGAAATCATCATTTTAAACTAAGTTGGAACCATTACTATGCCAAGTTATCATCATGTTAGTATTGAAACCATGTGTTATGTATAGCCTGTTTATTATGCAAGTGATGTTGGAATTGTCACATATGCCTACCACATGTTTGGTGTTATTCCCCTCTATCTATTGAATTGTTTATGCTTGTGAACGAAGTACGTTTATATACGTTGGGGATACGATTGGGTAGAATAGGCAAAACTTGAATTGATTATAATCATAAACCGTGAAATTTGGCATAAGTAGAACATGAAATATGGCACGAAAACTTGCCTTGAACATGCCATAACTTGACTTTAAACATGCCTTAGTTGGGCACGAAGTTGATATATGAACATGATGTGGAAATAGCAAAATCTGATAAGAACATGGGCATGACTTTAGGAAACAAGAAAGTGGCCAATTCGAGGTTGGGTTGAGTTTGTAGTGTAAATCTGCCCGGAACCGCCCGGCAAATCCAGTTGCTACAAACAATAGGATCCAATGTGGGTAGTTGGTCACATCGCGTTTGAAACCCGAGGTTGGGTTGAGTTCGTAGCGTAAACGTGCCCGGAACCGCCCGGCAAATCCAGTGGCTACGAACAATAGGATCCAATGTGAGTGGTTCGGTGCATTAACGAATCAATTAATGCCAATTAGGGTTAAGTCATGAACATGAAAAGACAACTTAACCAACTTGAACACGATTTGTAGGGCTAAGTCATGAACTTGAAAACGACAACACTTAGCCAACTTGACATGACACGTAGGCGGGTTAAGTCGTGAACTGAAATGACATACTTAACCATCTTGACATGACTAGACTGGAAAAGGATTAAGTCACGAATTACATGACTTAATCTGTTAGGCGGGTTAGGTCACGAATTACATGACCTAATCTATTAGGCGAAACCCTAGACACGACCCCTTTCAGCAGTAACCCTCTAGATGTATCAAGGTACCCTGAGGCTAGGCCGGGTGGGGCACGATTACTGGGCTGATTGTAAGAGGTGAACGACGGCAGTGGGGTACGCCAGTGTAGGTTCGGTGGACTACGATCGTGCACGTATCCGGGGCAGACACTGGGTATCCGTAGATTTATCTGTGCATCTTGAATTGTGTCAGGGGTTGACACCCTAGGGCTGATACACCCGAAGGTGGACCCAGCACAGGTGACTACATTCGTGATTAGCCGTATGACATGGACACTTGACGAGCTAGAACTTGTAGGGAGCCGATCGACTAGATAATCGCTCCGTAGGACCCCGTACTTGGGTCAGACCCCGTTTCAGGGTCATTTCATGACATTGGGCCGTGGGATTTATTTTGTGATTAACTTGTGATATGGGCTTAGTATACTAGTACAGTCGATGCAACGAATCTCGAACATGTGATGCTTTACTTGACTTGTCTTGACTTATCCTGATCACCTTAGTCTATCTTGTTCACCTTGACACCATTCTTAAGTTTAGTTCCAGTTCATACATGATAGGTTGTTTTAACCGTTTCTACACTGAAAGTCACTAGAACTTACTCAGTCTTTATTACTGACCCTTTTCCTTTCGCCTCTTTTTCTTTCGTTCCCCCCCCCCCAGGTTCTCAGGGAGGGAATACCGCAGCTTGATCAGTTTTCACATCCAGCTTGAAGAGAAAGAATGTATTGCTTGGATCTTTTCCGTTTTGGACTACGGCTTTGGACAACAATTAGGGGACTTTTGCAGTTTATTTATGTTTTCTTCATGCTTCTTTAAATAATGTAATCAAGACAGTTATGATTTTGGGGAAGTATTATGGCATGGTTTGTGTAACACGTATTTTGAAGAAATAAAAGTTGTTGTTTTCCGCTGTTTCAAAAATATGTGTTATTATATCTGTCTTGCATATCTGTGACTTATACTTATAAACCTCCACCAAAATTAGGGCATTCCCTTTGAGAGTGACCCTAACGGAGGTGGGGTGTTTCAGTCAATGTATCTCTTGCTTATCTTCTAGGCTTTGATTATAGGTAAGAGGGATATATGCATCTTCATATATATATATATCAATATCTTTTTATTCAAACAGATATTTTTATATTGGTAACTTTTTATGATCCTGGATTTTAAAGTTAGATAGTAATGGCTTTGATTTTAATTATATATCTACATATAACAACTTTATAGCTAGCAAAAAAATTCACATCAAAAATCCAATTATAAATCAGGAGTCATTTCATTTTGTATCAGAGCTGTGTTGACATAAAACACAGACAATAATTACCATAAACTAATATTGGATGGTAGGATAAATTGCTTTGAACTTGTATGATTGATTGCATATGTGTGTTTGGTTTTCAGTAAAACAAAATATAGGAAATATACACTTGTGCATGAAAGAAAAAAAATGATCTAATTTTAGTTTATTGTCACTTAAGAAATATGGCAGGAAGAGCAAGAGCACCATCTATGGTACATTTTCAAGAATTGGTAAATGCTTTAATAGAAGGGATAGAGCATGGACCAGAAAATCCTCATGAAGAGCTCTCAAAATTGCTAAAAACCTATACCAATCCGGGAGGCAAAAGTTTTAACGGAACAGAAAATGTGATGGAAATTCAAGTTTAGCTTAGAACATTAGACCAGATTTTTGGAGACATGCAACTAGATGATCCAAGAAAGAGGCAAGTAGCTTCAAGACAATTGAAGGGAGCAGCCTTGAGTTGGTGGGAGGTAATCATAGCTGGGAAAGCTGAAAATGACATCACATGGAATCAATTCCAGGAGCTGATTGAAGCCAGATTTGTGCCTGCCTTTGTTAAGGCAGCATTTCTTGAAGAATTTATAAGGCTTAGGCGAGGAAATTTGAGTGTTACTGAATACACTCAGAAATTTGAGGGGTTATCTAAATATGGAGCAATGTTAATGGCTAATGAAACTTCCAAAAATGGTAGATAAATTAAGGGGTTGAATCCAAGCTTGAGTAAAGCCATGTTACCTTATATTGATAAGACATTTGATCAAGTCATAGACTTAACTTTGAGCTTTGAGCAACATGATAAAGAATGGGAGAAATACAAAATTTTCAAGAATAATAATAACAAGAAGGGCAAAGGAAGGTATCATCCTTATGACAAGAAGCAGGAGGACACTAGAAATAAGAAGGCCAGTGATGCTAAATCAGGTGAAACTAAGAAGAAAATGGTGTGTCATCATTATGGCCCAGAAGGACATATTAAGCCAAAATTTCCAGAACTGAATGGAGGAGCTTTCAAGTGCTATAATTGTGGAAAATAAGGCCATCTAAAGAAGAATTGCTTTGAGAATAAGCAGCAAGGAAAGGTTGACACTTTGGAGACAAAAGGCAAATCTATTGTGCAATCTAATGCTGAAAACATGGGAAACGTTTAAGGTACATTATTTATTTGCCAAATGCCTATACTAGTAGTATTTGATACAGGGGAAATTCATTCTCTGATTTCTCATGACATAGTTAAGATGTTAAAATTAATTGCATCTTGGTAGAAAAACCCTTACTCATCAGAAGTCCCATAGGAAGTTCATGTGTCTTGGATATGATATGTGTGGATGCAGAGTTAATTATAGGGGGAAATGTTTTTATTTCTGATTTATATGTTTTGAATTACCTAGATATAGGTATTATATTGGGTGTGGATTGGTTAAAACAACATAAAGCTATAATTAATTTAGAAACATCCACCATTTCATTCCAAAACAGTAGGAAACAAAGAGTTATTGTTCTTTGTGAACCTGCAAAGGAAAGGAGATCATTTTATTTATATGGGCTAAGTAGTGAAACTTATGAGTTTTCAATTGAGAAAATACCATAGTAAATGAGTATTTGGATGTATTTGTGGAAGTTAAGGGTATTCCACATCATAGGCCAGTGGAATTTCAAATTAATTTTATTTCGGGAGCAAGTCCAGTGATGAAGAAACCCACAAGGATGGGGCCAAGTGAGCTAATAGAATTAAAGAAGTAGTTAGAGGAATTAGAAGAAAAAGGCTTTATTAAACCAAGTAATTCTTGTTGGGGTGCACCAGTGGTGTTTGTGAAGAAGGAAGATGGTTCTCCAAGGCTGTGCACAGATTATAGAGAACTAAACAAGTTAACCATTAAAAATATATATCCATCACCAAGGATTGATGATCTTTTTGATCAACTAGCTGGAACAAAAATATTTTCCGTACTTTACTTAACCTTTGGTTTTCATCAAATGAAAGCAAAAGAGTCTAGTATTAAGTACACAACATTTAACACTAGATATGGATTGTATAAATGCTTGGTTATGCCTTTTGGATTAACAAATGCACCATCATATTTTGTTGATTTAATGAATTGAACCTTTAGAGATTTTTTAGATAAATTTATGCTGATATTTATTGATGATATTTTGATTTATTCAGAAACAGTGGAAAAGCACAAAAAATCATTTGCATTTAGTTTTAAATAGATTGAGGCAAAATGATTTGAAAGCAAAATTTTCCAAATGCACATTTTGGAGAGAAGAAGTAAATTTTCTTAGACATGTTATTTCTGCTAAAGGCATTTCAGTAAATCCCAGTAAGGTAGTGGCAATAAAAACTTGGAAAAGACCTAAAATAGTGAGTGAAGTAAGGTCATTCATGGGGATGGTTGGATACTATAGAAGCTTCATTAAAGTTTTTTCTAAGATTTCATCACCACTTACTAATTTAACCAGAAAAGATCAAGCTTATGTCTAGATAGAAAAGTGCGAAAAAGCTTTTGAAGATTTAAAGGAGGCATTGGTAAATACTCCCATTTTTAAAGTGCCAAAGGGAAATGATGATTTGGTAGTGTTCATAGATGCATGTACAAAATTGTTTAGGGGCAGTATTGATGCAACAAGGTCAAGTAGTGGCATATGCACCAAGGCAACTAAAACCCCATGAAATTAGATATGCAACACATGATTTAGAACTATTTGCTGTTGTGTATGATTTGAAGCTTTGGGAACATTTTTTTTGTTATGAGCTAAATTTGAGCTCTACACTGATCATAAGTCCTTGAAATATTTATTTTCACAGAAAGATTTAAATATGAGACAACATAGATGGGTTGATTTTTTACCTGCATATAATTTTGATATCCTTTATACATCAGGAAAAGCAAATAAAGTAACTGATGCTTTGAGTAGACAACATGCTAAAGTAAGATTATTAATGATAAAAGATTTCAAGGATTTAATGTTTCTTACTGATTTAGAAATAAAGAAGAATAGCGACATGCATATGGAGGTGCATGATGCACAAGAAGATGTGGGGAAACTAAGCCTGATGACTTTGCAATCTAACCTAGTTAAGAAAGTAGGGAGTATACTGACAAGATCCCGGCATATGTGAGAAGAAAATTCTTTTAGAAAAAGGAGAAGAAGTGTTAAACTTTTACATTGATGAAAATTGTATGTAAGAAGTAAGAATAGAATCTGGGTGCCACAAAACTCAGAAGGATAGAAGCAAATACACTATACACCCAGAAAATACAAAGAAGCACCAAAATCTCAAAAGGGATTATTGATGGAAGGGAATAAAGAGTGATATGGCAAAATCTGTAGCAAAGTGTATGCTCTGCCAACAAGTGAAGGCGGAGACACAAAAGCTATCAGGATTGTTTCAACCATTGAGCATACCTCAGTGGAAATGGGAGGACATTTCCATGGATTTTGTGGATGGTTTACCAAGGTCTAAGAGAGGAAATAAAAATATATGGGTAGCGGTGATAGGTTGACAAAGGTAGCTCATTTTATTCCATTAAAGTCAGAAAGAAATGCACCTAAACTAGCTCAAGTATTTATAAGAGAGACAGTGAGGTTGCATGGTATACCCAAGACTATTATGAATGATAGAGACACACTCTTCACATCCAAGTTCTGTAAAAGTTTTCAAGAAGCTATTGGGA
Organism: Allium sativum; assembly: GCA_030737875.1. Taxonomy (NCBI): domain Eukaryota; kingdom Viridiplantae; phylum Streptophyta; class Magnoliopsida; order Asparagales; family Amaryllidaceae; genus Allium; species Allium sativum. The sequence continues at coordinate 874,489,955 of CM060919.1, read as the reverse complement.
GTGAGCTTTGCAAAAGCACTGCTTACCATCCTCAATCTGATGGGCAAACAGAAGTAGTTAACAAGGTGCTAAAGAATTTGTTAAGAGCATGCATACTATATTTTGGAAGGAATTGAGAAGACTTGGATATTGAGCATTTATCTGTAAGAACTCAATTATTTGCACTGAATATGAATAGGTACAACTTCAGAAATGGGACCTAGTAAATCCTTTATCACTTACATCACCCCCATGTGGTTGAATTCACATATACAACAGTTATCCAAGCACTATAGGAATGACACCATTTGAAGCTTTAAATGGAAAACCATGTTTGTCTTCTGTATGTTGGGTTGAAGCTAGAGAAAGAGCAATCTTAGGACCAGAGCATATAAAAGAAACTGCTGAGAAGATTGCAATGATTAGAAAAAGAATGGTAGCTGCACAAGACAGACAGAAGAAATATGCAGATAGGAAAAGGAAACAAGTTGAATATCAGGTTGGAGACTTTGTTTTCATTAAAATATCACCAATAAGGAAGGTGTTGAGATTTGGAAAGAAAGGAAAATTAACACCATGGTATGTTGGACCTTATAAAATTTTGTAAAGGATTGGTTCCTTGGCATACGAATTAGAATTACCTGAAAGTATGCAAGGGATGCACAATGTTTTTCATGTATCACAATTGAGAAGATGGGTTCATGATAAGGATGACATTCTGGAAACACCATCTCAGGTTCAAGTGAAGTCAAATTTGGTTTATGAAAAAGAACCAGTGGGGATTTTAGCTAAGGAAGTAAAGCAATTAAGGAACAAGACTTTGAAGCTTTTGAAATTGAGTGGAGTATTGATCCAAATGATTGCACATGGGAATGAGAAGTAAAAGTTAGTGTAAATTATCCTAAGCTGTTTGCAAATTTAAGAGGTATTCTTTTTAATTTTGAAAGTATCTCATAAGTATGTTTTTTATGGTTGCTAAGCTCAATTTAATTATTTGACTGAATGTGTTTGATCATAATTGTAATATCTGAATTAACTGATGATTTTAACCAATTATGAAGAAAATTGTAAGGACACAATTCCTAAAAGAAGGGGTATCTGTAATGACCCAAAGCTTTTAGTGAAAAATCATTTTTAATTTTTGTTAAAAAAATGTTTTTCCAAATATAGATGGAATTAGGGAGGTTTTGGTCTGTGTGCACATGTGTACAATAGGGTCATGCACAAGGCAAAGCCATGAAATTCCAGGAAAGGCAATATGGTATGAATAAGTATGTATATATATATATATATATCTGTGTGTGTGTATGTGTGTGTGCGCGCGCGCGTGTGTGTGCGCGTGTGTGTGTGTATTCCAGTAAATCCAATTGAGTAATCTGGTTAAATGGAAGAAAAAAAATTAGAGGTAATACATATACATTAATATGGAAAGATAAGTTGCACCAAGAATAATTATATGCCTAGTCAGATTTAGACAAGGGAATTATTACACCCATTTGTTATTTTTTCATGACTTGTTATGGAGGGAAAATGCTTTAGATCTTTCTTTTATTTCTGAAAAGTAATTTAGATTTTTGTCTAGTAACTTTGTACCCTGAGCACTACAAAGAAAAGGAGGCAAAAATAACGTGTACAATGTTTACACAAATAGTATGATCTAGTGAGGGCAAAACCGACTTTAGGTAACACAAATCCCTAGGAATTGAGATAATATAAGTAGAGGGCATACAGGTATAATTTGGTTTTCATAAAATTGAGAGAAAAATTCGCATATCATATTTGAATACAAAGGAGAAAGGCTTGGGGAGTAAAGCAAGAGTTCTCTGGTTTTTAGCATTAGAAGAAAAAGATTTTGGTGAGCAATCTAACTCATAATGACCGACACTAAGTCCTAAAAATAATGAGGCAGCTAATATTTTCTATATCCAGTGTATTTTTGGATTTAATCCTCTGATCAGTCTTATGCATGGATGTTTTTATATAATTATTGATTGATTTTATAACATGGGTTTAGGTTTGATGCTTAAATCTATTCAAGCTATTATGATTTATTGATAAAGTATTTTGAGGCCTCAAACCAGTCAAGCAAATAATATTAATATATGGCAAGTCTTCATGAAAAAGAAATATGGACTGCAGTATACTTACGTATAGGTATTTAGGCCCTATTGATTAATGATCAAGAGTGCAATAAAATTTTCTATGTGCTGATCTCTTGTCAAATGCTAAAAGCTATGTCTAAGCTTGGTTTTGAAACTCATTCGAAACCAGTTTATTCATAGTGGCATAAACCAGTAAAAACACCCTAGAAAAGCCATATGTCAGTATCATAAGCAAAAAGTCTATATATACATATATGTGCCTATAAAAATAGATTTAAGCACCAATCTCATGAAAACCCCAAATGTTTGATTTCTTTGTTGGTTGGATAATTGGTTGATTGTGTTACTGATTGGATGACTGTTTTGTTAGTTTAGGTAACTTTAATTATAATTAATTTATGGCACCATGACATGAATCAAACTAAAATATTTTACCATATTCAGTTTGATGGATGCTAGAGATTATAAGAAAGACACTTAGTAATTGAACTAAGAGATTTATAGTCAAGAAGGCTGCTGAATGGCTTGCACTTGAGCTGTAAGTTTGACATATGGCCTGATTTGGTCCTGAGATCTTTGTGTAATGGTGTGAATTAAATCATTACAGTGTGTCCCAGTGATTCATATATGCAGATGAGACCAATGTTTAACTAATTAAAACATGATAGGAAATGTAAGAAAGGAACTTGAGTTTTCCTAGAAATTTTCTATGGCAATCTGATAATATTGTGTCCATGATTCATGATTTTGATTAGATTGATTTTACCATGTTTATGTATGGTAGAAGTGAGTTATACGCATTTGCATGAATTCCATCAGTTAGCACGAATTAATATAAGAAAACAGTACCTGTGCACTTGCACAATATGATTAGTCATGCACATTGGAAATATACTTTTCAAAATAGTATTTTCTTATGCAATTTACCTTAGTTTTATTATTCAAGTTTTGATTTAAGATGCTCATACCAGACACATTAGTCAGATCCTATTTTGCTCATGGCATATGGGGTGTCTCATTTTATAATGAGGCACCCTCTATTGCTTTTTCAGGTAATGATGGAGCTAAGTAAATTAGATTAGAAGTATGGCTTGTTTTCATGGACATTGGCATGCTTAAGTTTAGAAAAGTAAGAGCTTCTGAAGTGTTTGAATCTGCATGAATTCCTAAGAACTATTTTGTTAATTAGTTATGTAATGAAATATTATTATGGATGCTTATTTAAACTGTGTTTATGTAGTAGCGTGGTTAAGTTTAATATACTAGTAAGGGTTTGGGTTCAAGTCGTAATTTCTATGTTTATTTTGGCAAACTGTAGCTAAGGAAAATATATTTTGAAATTATAGATAGTTTACTAGTATCATGTATTAGTCAATCTGGAGTCAATAAAACAAGGTTAAGTGTGTTCATATGCATCCTTATATGTCCAGATTATTGGTGCATCTATGTGTTCAAATTTTACTTGAAAATGATGTGCATTTGAAAGAACCATTGGCTCAGCACAAACCCCAAATGGGCTAGCCAGAGTTTCAAGATTGCACAAGCATTAGAAATCCAGAGATTCAAGCATGTAAATGACTCTGTTTTGAATTGAATATAGCTCCACAATTTTCACAAGAGGACTGCAGTGTTTTATATGAGATGTAAGCTTGTTAAAGAAGTAAATGTATTACATGTGTGTATATATATATTCCTAGTAAAGCTGTATGAAGTCTTATCTATGAAAATCAATTTAATCTACTATCCCTGTAATACTTTACCCAAATTATTGAGTAACACATGTTCACAAGACATGAAATAATCACATATATATATATATATATATATATGTGTGTGTGTGTGTGTGTGTACACACACACACACAAGCGTAACGGCACGCGCTTTGCGCGTGATGATGACACGTGCTTCGCGCGTGGATTTTTGTTCTTCAAATATTGTCATGTGCGATGCATGTGCGCGAGAGGGGATTGGTATTAGAGAAGACTATTTGTAGAAAATTTAATTTGTTTGCGGAATAATTGTCATACAAAAGTAAAATTCAAAAAATATATATTATTAACAGCAAGTGGATGAATTTGGTAAATTTAAATCTTGTATTTCATAGCTACCCTACTGCAAGATCCCCACACATTTCCACTATTCATGCGCAAGAAGAGCTTGGAAAAGGAACATATGCTCATACATCTATCTTACCACCTTTTTATAGAAACTCAAACATGATAACGGTGTCATCAGCTCATCCAAATACACCGTAAACAAAAACAATAGCATGTCTATGTCTCTCGACTCTCCTGACCTCTTTGTGTCACGAAGATAGCATTATTGGCATTCCATTGGCGTAGTTTTGTACGGAAAAATGGATGGAAAGTGGATATGGATTAGTTGTTATATGACGTTTATACTTTATGTATAAAAATCAACATTGTGGTCACTGTAATTCAGTAAATGCAATGTTGTAACATGAGCATACTGTGTTTCATATGCGTCATATAAACTTTAGCAGTGTGTTCTGTTTCAGCTTCTACTATCAAGTATCAACGTTCAGATGTAATTTTCCATAGTTGTATTGACCATTCATTTGTTGTTGGTTGGACATTTTAAATTTGCTGAAAACTGGTTCGCTCATTTGCCAATATTAATTTTTCTTGCAGCTATGGTTAATGAGTATCATAGTGTCGGCATTGTTCTTTTGCTAAAGCTTTAAAACTCTTTTCTTTTTTTGGAAATTGTGAGCAGCTCGTTTGTAGTGAAGCATGTGTAATTGTTCAATTATTGTTGGAAATTTGTGTGAATTATTAAAATATTTGAATAAGTGTATGAGTGGCTCGTTAATGTGAATAGTCCCACATCATGGGATTATATGAAAGAAGCAAGTATTTATACTTGTTTCTAAGAAGCTTTGATGGGGCCTTGGGGCTCCCGATACATGCTTTGTTGTGAGGAGGGAGCCCATGCATCATGACCACCAAACACGCGCGCGCGACCGACCAACTCGACCCGACCCGACCCGGCTCGGCTCGGTTCGGTTCGGTATTGGGCTTGGGCTTTGGGCCTTGGCTATGTGGTGTAGACACTTATATTTTTTGGTCCAGAAAACACAGCAATTTTCGAACCAGTTTTTTTTTTTTAAATATACGAAAATATTTCTGAGCCGATTTTTATTTGAATCAGTAAACTTTTGACCAAGTATTTCGCAGATCCTATTTTCCTCCACTGACCAGTATTTTTAAATAACCTAATCCTCGTCTATATATTATCATCAGATCAGACGTGATCTATATAGAAAAAAATTCTGCTTTTCTCTTCCTCGCCATTAAAATCTTCTTAAGAAATTTTCGAGTAGTTAAAATCAGAAAGTGCAAATCTGCACTGGTTTGTTTGTGCAAAGCAAATCAGTTATTAATTTCAGAGAGGTTGTTTTATCCTTGAGGCGGCGGCGAAAGTACAAACTGGTTTTGCACCACCGACCAGATCGCCGAATCGTCTTCAATAAAGCGACAGAGTACGTGACTCAGCCATTTGTTTCCCAAAAAATTGAAGACGAATAGAAACAATGGCTTCGACAACAACCATAGATGATGCTGCTCCTTCCTCTGCATTCCAGATTCCATTGGTGACTACTGCCCCGTTTCGTTTCGAGGGTCTGCACTTCAAACGATGGCGTCAGAAAATGGAGTTCTACCTGACGATGAGAAAGGTGGCTACTGCTCTGACCACCGACAAACCGCAGCTGCCAGACAAGCCTGACGGAACTGATGGAGCGCAGATGACATCCTGAACTGAACAATTAAAGCAGTTGCAGAGCTGGACTGAACATGATTATCTGTGCAAGAATTTTATTCTGAACCGATTGAGCGATGATCTGTATGATTACTACAACTTAGAAGACAAGACAACGAAGCAGATCTGGGAAGCGCTGCAGAAGAAATATGATACAGAGGAGGCAGGGGCAAAGAAGTATGCTGTGAGCCGCAATCTGAAGTACCAGATGACAGACGATAGATCAGTAGAGATGCAGTCTCATGAGCTGCAGAAAATAGCTCATGAGATCATCTCCGAAGGTATGGTTTTAGATGAACAGTTTCAAATTGCTGTTATTATTGACAAACTGCCCCCAGGTTGGAAAGACTTTAAGAATTTCTTACGGCATAAGACTAAGGAATTTTCCTTAGAGAGTTTGATCACTCGCCTTCGCATTGAGGAGGCAGCACGCAAACAGGACCAGAAAGAGGAAGTGTTGTTTGTTTCAAACAACGACACTAAAAAGACCAAACCCGCAGTTCTGAAACCAAATCAAAAGTCTTTCAAGAATCAGAACAGACGCAACAAACAGAATGGGAATCCGCAAGGAAACCCAAAAGGACAGCAAAAATCAGCCCAAAAGAATGACTCTGGACAGTTGTTTCTATGTTACAACTGTGGAAAACCAGGTCATATGGCACGAAAGTGTCGGAACAAGCCTAGCTCTGTACCACAGGCTAACTTGACTGAAGAGGAGCCTCTTGTGGCTATGATTACTGAGATTCACCTTGTTGGTGGATCAGAGGGTTGGTGGGTAGACACTGGTGCTTCTCGCCATGTCTGCTATGATCGTGCTATGTTCTCCACATACACGGCTGCTGAAGATCAGAAAGTGTTGCTGGGAGATTCTCACACCACTAAAGTTGCAGGGGTTGGAAACGTGGAGATCAAGTTTACCTCTAGAAAGACTGTGATCCTCAAAGATGTTTTGCATACTCCAGAGATGAGGAAGAATCTGGTTTCTGGCTATCTCTTTAATAAGGCAGGGTTTACTCAATTTATTGGGGCTGACTTGTATACCATAGTGTATAAGGGAAACTTTGTAGGAAAGGGTTATGCTTGTGAGGGAATGTTCAAATTAAATGTTGAATCTAATAAAGTGAATAATTCTGCTTATATGTTGTGTGATTTTAATATTTGGCATTCTAGATTATGTCATGTTAATAAACGAATAATTCATAACATGAGCACTCTAGATATGATACCTAAGATAGCAGAATCTGAATCTGATAAATGTGAATTCTGTACACAAGCAAAAATCACAAAGAAACCTCACAAGTCTGTTGATAGAGAAACTGAACCCTTAGACTTGATTCATTCTGATATATGTGAACTTGATGGTACTTTGACTAGACATGGACATCGCTATTTTATCACTTTTATCGATGATTGTTCTGATTTCACATATGTATATCTTATGAAAAATAAAAGTGATGCTTTTGAAATGTTTAAAACATTCAAAACTGAAATTGAGAATCAAGTAAATAGAAAAATTAAGAGACTTTGTAGTGATAGAGGAATAGAATATGAATCTAATTCAATTCTGGACTTCTATAAATTACACTGTATTGTACATGAGAGAACTGCACCCTATTCACCTGAAATGAACGGTAAAGCTGAAAGAAAAAATAGGACTTTTACCGAACTAGTAGTGGCCATCCTACTAAATTCTGGTGCAGCAAAACATTGGTGGGGGGATATTTTATTAACTGTATGCTATGTTCTGAATAGAATCCCCAAATCTAAGAATAAAATTTCACCTTATGAAATTTTAAAGAAACATAAACCCAATGTCTCGTACTTTAGAACTTGGGGTTGTTTAGCATATGTTTGCTTTCCAGACCCTAAGAGAATAAAATTGGCAAGTAGAGCATATGAATGTGCATTTATAGGCTATGCTATTAATAGCAAAGCATACAGATTTTATGATCTAAACGCACATAATATAATTGAATCAAATGATGCCGATTTTTATGAAACTAAATTTCCTTTTAAATTAAGGAATAGTGGGGGCACATCAAGTACGCCTATTAGAACAGAAATTAATAAAAGTTCTGAAGTTGAACCTAGAAGAAGAGAGCAAGAACCGTAAAAGATTTTGGTTCGGATTTTAGCGCTTTTACTATAGAGGAGGATCCCTTAAACCTCCAAGAGGCCTTATCTTCAATAGATGTCGATTTCTGGCGAGAGGCTATAAATGATGAGATGGATTCTCTTGAATCCAATAAGATTTGGCATTTGACAGATTTACCCCCTGGTTGTAAATTTATAGGCTGTAAATGGGTACTTAAAAAGAAACTAAAACCTGATGGTACTATAGATAAATACAAAGCAAGACTAGTAGCTAATGGTTTTAGACAAAAAGAAAATATAGACTTCTTCGATACTTTTTCACCTGTAACTAGAATAACATCCATTCGGGTATTAATCTCACTTGCTTCCATTCATAATTTACTAATACACCAAATGGATGTTAAAACTGCTTTTTTGAACGGTGAATTAGACGAAGAAATGTATATGGACCAGCCTGAAGGATTTGTAGTACATGGTCAAGAACATAAAGTATGCAAATTGGATAAATCATTATATGGTTTAAAACAAGCACCTAAGCAATGACATGAAAAATTTGATAACTTAATCATTTCAAATGGTTTTAAAGTTAATGAAAGTGACAAATGCATTTATTACAAATATGAGAATGACATTTGCACTATTATATGCCTTTATGTAGATGCCATACTCATCTTTGGGTCAAACATTCATGCCATAAATTCAGTCAAATCCTTATTAAGTGCCAATTTTGATATGAAAGATCTAGGCGAGGCGAGTGTAATCCTTGGTATTAAAATTACTAGGTCAGAAAGGGAATTTCTTTGGATCAGTCTCATTACATTGAGAAGATACTAAAGAAATATAATTACTTTGACTGTAAACCTGCATGTACACCATATGATCCAAGTGTAAAGTTATTTAAGAACACTGGTGAAGGTGTAAGACAGTCTGATTATGCGAGCATCATTGGCAGCCTTCGGTATGCTACTGATTGTACTAGACCCGACATTGCCTATGTCGTGGGATTATTGTGCAGGTTTACCAGTAGACCTAGTATAGAGCACTGACATGCTATTGAAAGGGTCATGAGATACCTTAAACGAACTATGAACCTTGGATTACATTACGAAAAGTTTCCAGCTGTACTTGAAGGATACACAGATGCAGACTGGAATACTTTAGCTGATGATTCTAAAGCGACTAGTGGCTATATATTTAGCATCGCTGGAGGAGCTGTTTCTTGGAAATCCAAGAAACAGACTATTTTGGCTCAGTCCACTATGAAATCTGAGATGATAGCACTAGCTACAGCTAGTGAAGAAGCAGAGTATTTGAGAAATCTGCTAGCTGAGATTCCCTTTTGGGAAAAACCGATACCGGCTGTGTTGATACATTGCGATAGTACCGCAGCTATTGCAAAAGTTCAGAACCGTTATTATAACAGTAAGGGACGACAAATACGTCGTAAGCATAGCACGGTTAGAGAGCTACTTTCTACAGGTACCGTTAGAGTAGATTACGTACGTAGTGAAGAAAATTTGGCAGATCCTTTGACGAAAGGACTGTCAAGAGAGAAAGTCCATAATTCTTCTAAAAGAATGGGACTATTGCCCTTAGATTGTTGAATCACACACAATGGTAACCCGACCTAAATGACTGGAGATCCCAAGAAATAGGTTCAATGGGTAAAAACAAGTTGTGTAGTGATAGAAGTTGAACATGCTATTTAATAAACTAAGAAGCATGTATTCCTGAAGTGATAGAGGATGAGTTAATAGAAACTCTTAATGAGATTTATACTCTATTTGGAGTGGAGTACCTACCTTCAGGAGTACTCTTGATAGACTCACCTATGTGAATGTGGAAATGAGGTCGTTTCCTATGGAGTTTTGGGCAAAACTTCTAGAGCGTTCACTAAACTGGGATAGACGTGCATGGCCATAAACGCACGGGCTTATTTGATTGCACTATAGAAAAGATTGTGTGTGGTTTGATGTCAGGAATAGAGTTTAAGACTACGTGTCACTCTAGTAAAAACTGAATCTTACTCACTATGCAAAGGTTCAAGTCGGATGACACCTTTGTTTATGCAGTCTTATGTTTTTTAGAAACTGCTCGATAATATTTTAAAATTCAAGTGGGGGATTGTTGGAAATTTGTATGAATTATTAAAATATTTGAATAAGTGTATGAGTGACTCCTTAATGTGAATAGTCCAACATCATGAGATTATATGAAAGAAGCAAGTATTTATACTTGTTTCTAAGAAGCTTTGATGGGGCCTTGGGGCTCCCAATACATGCTTTGTTGTGAGGAGGGAGCCCATGCATCATGACCACCACACACGCGCGCGACCGACCGACCGACTCGACTCGACCCGGCCCGGCTCGGTTCGGTTCGGTATTGGGCTTGGGCTTTTGGGCCTTAGCTATGTGGTGTAGACACTTATATTTTTTAGTCCAGAAAACACTGCAATTTTCGAACCAGTTTTTTTTTTTATATAAATATACGAAAATATTTCTGAGCCTATTTTTATTTGATTCAGTAAACTTTTGACCAAGTATTTCGCAGATCCTATTTTCCTCCACTAACCAGTATTTTCGAATAACCTAATCCTCGTCTATATATTATCATCAGATCAGACGAGATCTATATAGAAAAAAATTCTGCTTTTCTCTTCCTCCGCCATTAAAATCTTCTTAAGAAATTTTCGAGCAGTTAAAATCAGAAAGTGCAAATCTGTACTGGTTTGTTTGTGCAAAGCAAATCAGTTATTAATTTCAGAGAGGCTGTTTTATCCTAGAGGCGGCGGCGAAAGTACGAACTGGTTTTGCACCACCGACCAGATCGTCGAATCGTCTTCAAGAAAGCGACAGAGTACGTGACTCAGCCATTTGTTTCCCAACAATTATGGTTTGTGCTCAGGTCCTCCGTTGCTTTTGTTTGTTGGGCCAGTTTTGCTATTTAGCAGTAAATACCAATCGAGTGGCACACTTGTGCATATATTCGTTTTCTTTTCTATGAAGGGCCCGAATCTATTCAAAAAAAAAAAAAAACTTTTGGCCATTAGTCTTGTGACTTTAACTTTATATGAATGTTAAAAGGGCAACTAAAAAATAAAAATAAAGCAACTAATTAACCATATACTGAACATTTTGATCCACCATTTTTAATACTACAAATATGGATTGTGCTTGTTTCTTAAAGATCTAAATTATTTTTCAAATTTTTGTGCAGTAAAAGTAAATAGGGATAAACATACAAAACAAAATGATTTAACCGATCTCATGCTCACTTATCTGTTCTGCCACACTTAGCGTCAGACTTTCCGTGTCCACTATGTATTTAGAGTAGGTACTTACAGAAAAACATTTGCATTTAGATTCTAATATACATAGCAGCATGTGATAATACCCTCCATTTCCAGTATAAATATAAAGGCTTGAAACAAAGTAATCAAGTGAACCAATTAACCAAATGCCATCATAGAAAAAATAATTTTAGTATTTACCTGGTTTCTCCATCGCATACATAAATAGTAGGCGTTTAAGTACTTGATCCTTTTGCATGATCAAAACTAAATTATAGAAGTTACGGTATGGAAAATCAAACTAAAAAAAAACTTATAAATATTTGAATAGATGGAAAAAGTTCGTATGCAAAGAACGTATCCAAATGCACTAAAAATTTGAAGACATTAATAAGACAGAAAATTAGAAAAATCAAACTTCTCAATAAAATTTCCTTGAAACAAAAAACAACTTAGATTGCAGTTGCTTTTAACAAAAGAAAATTTATGTTAAATTCATTTCAACGCAAAATTGAATGTTAAAACACACAAAAGTCGCGGTACTCATTCTATGCATAAATTTGACTATTCTATGAATACCAAAGGAAAAGAGCACATTTTTTTTTTTTTTTTAATATGGACAACTAAACCAAACTGTACTCATTCATTGATACATGTCTTTCATTGTTACTGACTGTACATGCACATCTACCAATGCATAAAAGATTTACATGTATATTTAACATCATATCGTGACACATTCTATGGTGCTTCAGTATATAGTTCACCGCTAGTTGTTAGCTAATGGCCTTCATTTCACATACATTTTTGCAGAGACTTCCTACCGCACAACATTGCTCAACTTGAACACAATTTTCTCCATTGATGCAACATTGCACTGTTTGTCTGGATTCGGTCTACAGCCTGCTATATGCTTTATCTTTCTATATGTCAGCCTAAGTTTTCTGCTTGGCCACACAGCAACTCATCTTGCTATTTCAGCCTAAGTATCCTTTTTCCCTCCGCAATATATATGCGACGGCCATTCCTTTTATCCTTCCCGTCATTGATAACCTGTAATATTGGTTTCCTCATCTGCAGGATGCCAGATAAAAGATTTAGATAAAAAGATTAGGCATGCAACAAAGAAGTCGCCCTATTGCAAATGACGTGCTTAAATATTATTAGGTTCATATTTTGAGCGTTGACATGCTTACAATTATTTATGTATACGTTGAATCCTAAAAATGACCAGATAAATTTAAAGGAGTACTGCTTAAGATTATCTAAATGTATATCTATTACATAGATAAATTAATTTACACTGACCAATAAGCAAAGGCAATTTTTTTTCCCAAATTGCATTAAGCTACATGAAAATTAATGAGATGCCAGAATACATTTGTTTCAGTTGTGAATAAAATCATAAAACATGATGTGTGTTACATTGCTGTTGTAATAAACAAACTAACAATGCATTAAAACACGAAGTAAATAAGTAAATTTACCATCATTAACATTGAGAGTTATATTATTGTTGTCACCAAACATGTTATATTCTTTTGACACCTAATGAATAAGTACATGTAAAGACTTAAGAAGTAAAGAAAACATAAACATACGTTGCTTCAGAAGTTCATTAAATTAGTCTAGCACTTGATCGAACATCAGCATAAACAACTTATATATTTCCAGCATGATTAGGTAAACTGTCAACTAATATATCTTGTGCTATTTTTTTGAAGTAAAATAAGAAATGGTAGTAAGTATTGCTTGAAACATATAATAAATCCACATATCTAAAATGATAAATAAAATAAGTACATGTAAAGACTTAAGAAGCAAAGAAAACATAAACGTACGTTGCTTCAGAAGTTCATCAAATTAGTCTAGCACTTGATCGAACATCAGCATAAACAACTTATATATTTCCAGCATGATTAGGTAAACTGTCAACTAATATATCTTGTGCTATTTTTTTGAAGTAAAATAAGAAATGGTAGTAAGTATTGCTTGAAACATATAATAAATCCACATATCTAAAATGATAAATAAAATAAGTAGACGTTACATAAAATTAAAACGAAACGAATAATTAAGTTAACGAAATGGATCCATAAAAAGTGTTGTGAGGAAAATTAGAAAATGATGATAACTAACAATTCATAAACTAATTAAATGTGCGAATCATATGGTAGTAAAAGAGAGTAATATTAGCAGGCACCAATACAAAATTGCAATGTTTTTATTAGCTTCTGAATGCGCAGTGGTAATTTAAAATTATATGAAAACAAATGGTGAAAAATAAAAATCATAATAAAACCAATAAACACACCTCTGGTTTTAGGTTGGAGACATGGCAACAGGTTTAGAGTCATGTATACATTGGCATCAATTAAAATTGTCAGATCTACAAACATCAATTTCTCAAAATAACGATTAGGATCATCCCTATCATAGGAAGTTCATTAAGCTGTCACTTTCTGAAAATATGTAGAATAATACAATAACACTCTTCATATAAATCTACAAATGTGAATGAATAAAGAAAAGCTGTATTGAAAATGAAATAAAGGAGGTACCCACATCACTATAAATATCGATCTAGTCACATCTTCGAGTAACTATTTTTCAATTCATTTTTACATTCTGGCAGGATTTTGATGGTAGCTTCAAATCTAAGTGATTTTTTGGATGTAAAAACAGTAGATTTAGCTAGGAAGCAAAGTAAAACTATACAGGTAAAATTTACAGCTAATAGTACAAATATGCGATTCACAAATCCTAAACTTTTTCCTCACTTTGGGAGGTTTGAGGTTGCAATTAAACGTATACATGGAATTAAGAGCAATGTTTATATTAAATCTATTAAGTTGGTGATAACTATATATAGTGTCACAGGCATGTTGAATAAAAAAGAACCATATTAGATAAATATGTTACAAAGTGATAACTTGGTCAGAGAATGAAATGTTTTCATATTGTGTTTTTTCTTTCATCAAAGAGGCCTTGATTTAAATTAATCAAAATGATGCAGCCCAATATACAATTAAACATATGCGTTGCTTTCAATTAATCAAAAAGCCCTTTATTTAAATGCTGGGATCGATATGCAATGAACCTGGAGTTGACTGCCTTGATAAAATGCAATCCTTTGGATGCTTTTCACTATGAAAATGACAGTCTTGTCTTAGCTTTCATCTTCCAATATATGATTCCTGTTATGAAAGTTGACATTATGAAAATCAAAACAGAGATGATAAAAACATAGACAAAAGTACAAAAAAAGCAGGACCTAAAGTGGAATGTTGCTAAGTACCCGATTGTGTAATTCAAGGAGAGTTGGCCTTGTATGTGAGAGCTCCAACACAGGCATGAAAATTCGTGAGTAGATATCTATGTATAACCCCATGTTCAACCGAAGCTATGATACACCAAAACTCCAGATCCAAAACTGCAGTAGCAGCTACTTTCTTTTTTACTACAAATACATAAAATATGAATGGGGCATAAAATTAGTTGAACTCTCACAATAAGACACAATATCCCATTAATATCCAATACAGTGTCATACATAAGTAAGGTATCAAAAAACATACGGATAAACAGTAATAACTTATCTTCCATCCATGTCTAATATCCACAACTTGCTTTCTCCATCCCTGAACCTGTTATGTTGTTTTTGGATTATGGAAGTGAGAGATAAACTCATTAAGCAGGATGTTTCTATTCTTCTTTGTAAGCATTCTGTATAGTTTAACTGGAAAAATCAAAGTTGATTGCTGGAAATTTATCTATGTCATTAGGGCCTTTAGCTTCTTCTTCTACTGAAGATTTTCTAAATTTTTTTCTGCTAGTTCATGGGCCGCCTAAGGTTCAGTAGCAACTATTTATTATTACTGCGGTGGTAAGGGCACCGTGGAAAGTGCTTCGTGCTACCACCAAAGCTGCTGAACGTTTTTGTTTATATTTTTTTGCCGTGTTCGGTGGGCTACCACCGGCCGAACACTGTTTGGATGGCGGACGATGGTAGCCCCTGACATTTTGCGTGGTTCTCTTAGCACCGCACTATTATTATGACAATAGTAGTATAATAAATTTGCATGCTACCACAAGTCAGATGGTTATAAAAGTTATAATGTAGTTTCAGAATTTATGGTTCAAAATAAGTAAATTATGATTTAGGATTAGCCAACTATTTGTACACTATTATAATTAGAAGATTTCCCAAAGTTATGATTCGGCATCCATTATTTCTTTTTCTCAATATGGAGGAATATTTTTTGTGAATCATCCACAGTAAATATCAGTAGCAAAATTAGAATCACTAATTAGATAAAATGCTACAATCTGTAAGTACCTAAGCAATTAAATATTTGTCAGTTTTGAAAATAAACAAACCATATGGTTAAATCAACAGCTAGAAAGGAAAACTCCCAAATTTCGCATAAGAGGAAAAAAAAAAAAAAAAAAAACAATTTGTAGGTTCCATTAAAGCTTAAATTATACCTACGGTAAGTGACTTACCAAACGTGAAATAGATCTTTTGGAGCTGCATGATAATCCAACTATCTACGTTCTTAATTTGAAAGAGGAGTAAATTATCAGGAGAACCGGATGTTTCTGAAAAGTTTCCTGAGAAGATATGAAAAAGTGGAGATGTCAATTAACAATCAAACTGAAAATTGTTTGAATTATGGGACGATTTCATGATGCAAATGGAAGGAGATTAATAGCTTACACTGCAAGAAAACTGCAGCTTTACCTATGCCAATATGGCGTAGGCGGAGCGTAGGTAAATGTAATACCTACGCCCCGCCTACGCCAATATTGGCGTGGGTAAAACCTGCATAGGTAAAAATATTCTTACGTCTTACCTACGCCATCCGTAAGGGTGTTTCCTACACCATAACTACGCCATTATTTGTCTACGCGTTCCCTACGCCATAATCTTCCTACGATGCTCCTACGCCATATTTACATCTAACATTTCTTACGTCTTCCCTACGCCATATATTTTCCTATGTCATTTTTTCCATACGTTTTTACTACGCCATTTATAAGTCTTACATTTCCTACGTTTTTTTTACGCCAATTATTTACTTACGGTTTACTTACGCCATCTTTTTTTCGTTTTCCCTACGCCATCCCCACGATTTTTTAATGCATTGAAATAAACTTACCTGCGCCTTTCCTACGTCCACTGCACGCCTTTTATAAAGTAATTTTATATATTATTATCATATTCTATTTCATCATAGTAAACAAAATCCAAATATACTAATTTCGTATTTATTTAAGTTCCAATAAAAAAAATTAAAATCAAATCATTCATCATCAATTAATTTCGAATATCTAATTAACATTACTAATTCAACGTAACATTAATCAAGTTCACATAAGTCTAAACGATACAATTAATATGACGTTCATGATACATGACGTTGTATAAAATATCATTATGAATAAGAAATTAACTCTCACGGCGATCATTTGACTCCTCATCAAACCGTTGTCGTAACATCTCAGAAAGTTGTTCATACTGCTTTTTAAGCACTTGAATTTCTCCATCTTGACGCTCCACCTTTTCCTCCAATTTTGCTCTATTTAGTGTTTCTCCTTTGTTGATGCTATAAGTGGCATCTTTGTATTTCTGCATTCCCTCAAATAATATTACATCAATTTCGACATTTCAACCAATTAAAATAATGCTTTGCATAAAATTTAAATACTTAACCAGGGATATTTCCATAATATGGCCAACGATCTTTCCTTTTAGCTATAGCATTAGTCAACATATCAAAAGTTTTTTCCTCGACTTCGTATGAAATTTCTTTGCCTTGGTCTTTCAATTCTTCAATTCTTGCTTGATATTTTGTCTGCATTTGACATTTGCAAAAATAATTTTTTTATTAGTTATAATTTAAAAGAAAACTAGCACTAAGACATGTTCATTTGCAGAAATAATATTTGCAGAAATAAGTTCTAAACATACAAGTTTTGGCACATAATACTGCAAAAAAAAAAAAAAAAAAAAAAAAAAAAAAAAAAAACATTAAAAACATATTAAGGTCTGGTACACAAGTTCTGGTACATAATACACAAGTTCTAGTAACAACTGCAAACATGGCTTCAAAACTTTTCATATATACCTCTGTTGCAAGTAATTATATAGATTTAGTGCATATATTAAGATAGAAAGTTTCCATCTACTTTTTTCATTTTTACACTAATCTAGTGCATAGGTGTTAACAAAATGAGGTGTATATTTTTCAGTACCTACAAATATGGAAATAAAATATGGGATGAAAGATGAAATGAAAGAAACATGGAGCAAACAGCCAAGGAGACGAAGATAAGAAGGAAAGATGAATCGTATCTCCATCTTCTCTCTATAATCTGTTGTGTTCAAAACTAGAGAAACAAAAAAAGTTGTTCACATTCACAAATCCGAGAGTGACAGTTAAAAATAAACCATTATACATGCCCATCACATTATTTTCACATGCTTTTATATTTTTATAACAGATCTCCCTTGATCCATATCTTTGAGGTAGGTCAAGTTGCTATGGACGCTACTCTAGATGTGCATTTGCAGTAAACAGATAATTTTAATGGAATATTTAAATAAATTTCATTTAAGTGTTGAACGTGTCCATTTAAGTGTCATGGAACACAAATTGTTAGACGCATAAATCAGTTCTCTTGGACATGGAGATTTTCACACTTTTCTTATAGATCATGCATCACTAATTCCACGAGCAATGTATAATTTTACTAATTTAAAATCATTGGAACCACCCTGTGTCAAAGTCCGCATGGATCTCCAGTAATTAGAACTTTTGTTATCTCAAAGTGAATGGAACCAGAGCGACAAAATGGAAACAACTAAATCTTGTGTCTCCCTACTCTGTTGACAGTTTCCCACTGCCAGTTTCCAAGTTTTGGGAAATATCCTAATAAATTCTTTTCAGACCTTATCGAAAATTGTGTAAACTCAGGGTGCATAGCACATTTTAAATCATTAGGGGGGACCAATTGCTTAAAACGAGCAAAGCTAATGTCCCTTATGATAGTATCATTAGGGGGAACCAATTGTGTAAGCTAACGTACACGCATATACGCATTATACTGGAAAAATGATGTGGTTACAGAAAAAAAAACATTATTCTGGAAAACTGATGTGGTTACTGACGTGGTTGCAAATCACTTAAAGGCCTATCTATTCGACATCATACTAATTTTCAAAAAAACTAAAAAAAAAACATTAAACTGGAAAACTGATGTGGTTGCAAAAAAACTAAACAACCTTTTTAAATACAGCCAAGCACATAGGATACATGTCGGATTGATGCTTACCACAAATTCCGTAGACACTTCATTAATCCATCCACTAGTGGTAGAGCCGTTGCTTGATGCGACGTTGTGAGTTCTACAATATACTTGCCATGTAGTCGGCTCTCTATTAAGCTCGTCCATCTAGAAAATAAAGACAAAAATAGAGTAAGTACATAATTTATGATGAAAATCAGCATTAAAATAAAAAAAAATGAAGATCAAACCAAATCATTTTGATAATCCGCAAAAGATCTTGAACCACCACATTGTCATTTTTTATTTTGTGCTCTGGATTTTGCAGCTTTTTCTAAACAAGCTTTCACTTCAGGAAGCTCCCAATATACCAAAAATTTCTCGTATATCTCTTGAGGTATGTTAGGATGTTTCTTCCCCGATTCTTTCATATTGTAAATCTAGTTTCGATACTTTAAACTTGCTTTCCTACTCCATATCTGCTTCACAATTGCTGGTGAAATATCATTTGACCATTGAAATGACTCCTGTACATATAATAAAAAATATTATGATAAAAAAATAGATGTATGGCACACACGCTCCAAAATTATCTTACCACAAATTCCTCAAACATCACTTTCTTAACATCATTTGGGATACTTGTGAAATTGGGCCAAAAATCGTTAATTCGTGCTAGCAAACCCACTCGGATAGCACGAGATGTGGCCCTGACTGTGAACTCATATCTGAAACATATAAATTTAAAGCATATGAATTATTTTGAAACTTGAAACCAATAGGGGCTGGAAAATAATTATATGGTGATAGGAAACAGATTCATGTGTGTTGTGCAAAGTTAAAAGGGTGTTATGATACAACAATGGAGGAATGTTGTTTAAAATCTACTGTGGAAAAAAGAAAATGGTGTAGAGTTTAGTCCAGTGGTCAATTTATAAAAGAGTGTTGTATATCGCTTTTCTAATACTTTTAGAATTTGTAGACATGCATTTAAAAATAACTAAATGAGTGCAAACATGTTCATATGCATGATTGATGGATATAAGAAAGAACAGATGCACTAACGGAACTTTGTAGATTGTAGCTGCAATCTGAAGACGGCTTCTACCTGTTTTAATTACTGAAAATTTCACTTTGTCATAGTAAGCGGTAATCGTGATACGTTGATGGTCTGCCTAAGAGAGCTATTAAGCATTTTATTTTCACTTGGGATTATGTTTCTGGGTTTCACTATTGAGAAAATCTACTGTATACAGTTGAATTTCATTGACAACAAGGGGTTAAGCAAGAATGTCTGAATTCAGATATTATTTTTGTAAGGACAAACACCATCTTCGATCTGTAAATGACTGATGTGCCAACCTATAAGAATAGCAATAACCCATATATAGAAGCACTCACCTATAAATGGAAATGGCAGTGGCAAAAGGGTGGTTATCGCCATTAAAGGACCCTACTATGTTCATGATCAGTAAAACTAATCATTAGACCATTCCCTCCAGAAAACAAAAAACAAAACGACAACGTAACTACTTTTATGAACAATTCAGAAGTAAAAAGGAAATTGCTTTAAATAAGTAAATTTAAATGGCAATAATATTGGTGTTTTGTTTGAAACGACAATCAGCTTGCCGTTTTCACTTCCTTCCCTCTCTTCCTACACATAATCGAGCACAGACCCCACCTTCTCACTTTACTCAGTGGTTTTACATAAATGAATAGTGAATTTGTATAATTGATTTTGAAAATACATGCCGGCTCGTCAATCCTCACAACTAACTCAACATGTCGTCAATCTGTACCCATATCAATCGTCATGTTTCACAATCTTAGAAGTAAAACTTTCATCAAGATATCCCATCCAAGTCACAAAAAAGAAAAAAGAAACGAAAAAAAAAACGCTCCATAACCATAAACATGAGTTAACTGCTATAATCAAATGATGGAAGAAATGTTTAATGGTGACCAATGCAATAACTCTAACAAATGAACAGATGCTCCAACAACCAATTACATCAGGTACATAAATTGCTTTACATCAAAGTTGACTGAATTAAGTTGGACTATAAAGTAAAATACATCTCACTGCTTTAGCATCAAGTTTTAGGATCAAGAACAAGATGATGGACATATTCGATATCAAATTTCAATTTAGAAATAGATACTAAACACAGGCATGATATCTACGAATACAGATCAATGTTTGTAACAGGTACGTGAAGACCGTGAAAATATAATATAAGAGATGGCTAGTAAATACCATTTAATCTAAATCGATGCTGTTTTTAGGTAAGAAGTGAATAGTTTCATTAAGTTGTTACATGCATTAGTTTTTGATTACTAATGCATTATGCAATTCAGACTGACACATGCAGTCTGACTTACGATTTATGAAAAGAAATTGTTAAAAAACCTTACCCAACATGTGCTTGCTAGAAAACACTGACTCGTGTTACAGAAGAGGAAGCGTCTGACACAACTGCATTGGTCGTCGGATCGGTGGCATCAAATTCAAGAGGATCAGAATGAACGATCAGAGACATGATAGGTTGCTCCGCTGAATGTGATCCAGATCCATCTTGATCACTAGGGGACGCACTAGGTTGTGCTGCAGTCGATGTGCTGCTGCCAATAAGATGAGCATGCCGCTTTGTGAAACGACGTTGACGATCAGCTCGAGTAGACATGTCTGCTAAATGCAAATAATTTGACGGATTTGACATAGTTACGCAATTTATTCAACCAAAATAAAAATGTCAACCAACTTGTACATTTTTATGTACATTTTATTCTTCGAATATTGCATTCTCTGAACCAAAAAGAGTAATGGCAACAAAAACTCATTCATTCAACAATCAATTGAATCTTGTTCATTCAACAACCAATAACACAAAAGAATTTCAACCTCACCTACAAGTAGAAGCAACAAATAAACGAAAAAGTAGAAAATGGGAAAAGTAGAAACAACAAATCTGAAAGCAGCAAAGGCTTGTGCATGTGAAGTAAAATTCATATACCAAAAAAACAAAACGAGTACATTTATGAAATCATACTACTAGTCATATACAAACTACCAATCAATGTTATCATCGTCACTTTCATTATTTATACTATTATATTCATCTTCATACTCATCTTCATTGAGTTCAACATCATTTTCATCGGCTTCGATTTCATAATCAACTTCAATATCGTCTTCAACCTCTACTCCATCAAATACTTCATTGTGAAGTGGTCCTATGTCGTCAATGTCTTCGGTGATTTGCAATAGTCCATTATGGTGGAAATCATTTTGATACGGTTGATCTTCACCTACGATCATGTTCGCACTGAATGACCATCTTGGCTTTGTTTTAACGACAGCCCACCAATCCGCTTTATTGTTGTTCATAGCAGGATAAGGTACATAATAAACTTGAGTTGCTTTAACACAAACGGATCATAACCTTGGTATCGTCTTTTGTGATTTACTTCAACAAGTGGATAATCTTTATATGCACGATGTATACCGATATCTTTTGTATTGTCGAACCATTCACATTTAAATAAGAAAGTTTTAAGCTCCGGTGCCATCGAGTAAGTAAGTTCAATTATTTCTTATAACATGCCATAGTAATCTTCTAGATCATCATCAATATTGCCTCCTTTAACACATACACTGCTGTTGTAAGTTGTTTTATTTGCTCCAAATTCTATTATGTGAAATTTATAGTCGTTTACGTACAAGATTGGACACTTTCTATACTTCAACATTGGATCAATTGCAAGCTTCGCATAATAAACATCAATGATTCCATTATCATCAACCTATTGAGATAAATATCACACATAACAATCTTATATAGACTTATGATAAAACACACAATTGATACAAGAGAAATCATGCTTACATATTTCTTAAACCATTTCTCAAACCCTTTGCTGGGCTCAACATCAGGATTTGCTTCTTCAAATTGACTGTTGTACAATTAAAATTACTAAGAAAATAAATTATATTATAGAACAAAAATCATATTAATTAATCGAAGTTTTGTTATTTACCAAATAAGATCAGATTATTCTTCACAATTGAGAAGAACGGTTGATTTAGCTAAGGTAAAATCTTTAATCGTCTGAAAACCTCCATCTTTCCATTTACCAGATGGACGTCCCCGTTTCTGAAAGATGAACATAGATTGTCAGGTGAATCATCCATGTCATTCTCGTTACGGCGACCACTTTTGGAAATCAGTTTAATATGGTCTTCAAAGTAGTAATTGAAAAATATGGAGGCTTCCTCGACAATGTATGCTTGACAAATTGAATCTTCAACACGTGCTTTTTGTTTCACCTTTTTTTTTAAGATGACCAAGATACCTTTAAAATCAATACATGAAATATTAAATATAACACTCTTACGTTGGTATGTTGAGAATATGAAAATAAATCAACTTTAATTATATATACCTCTCGAAAGGATAATCCATCCATATTGTACCGGTCCTCGCATTAAAGCTTCAATTGGTAGATGTATAGGTAGATATTCCATGCTATTAAAAACACCAGGAGGAAACATTTTTCCTAATTTACAAATTAATTTCGGTACATCCTTCTCATGTTTCTCTAAATGAGCTTTAATAAGAGTAGTCGAGCATAAATCTTTGTACATTAAACTAAGCTCGGTTATGGGCATCCAAACCTTATGTGGTAATAACTCCTTAAAAGCTATCAGAAATAGAGTATCAAGAAATACATGACAATCATGACTCTTCATTCCTAATAGTTGAAGGTATTTCATGTCAACGCATCATTTCAAATTTGAAGCAATTCCATCTGGAAACTTTAAATTTTCTATCCACTCCAATAGTTTTTTAAGATGAGTATTTTCCAATTCATAACAAGCCAAACGTTTGAAATTAGGACGTTCACTATCAATTTTTAGTTCCGGACAATTACGAAAGAATGCAATATCCTTCCTTGACTTCAAATCATCTTTTGTTTTTCCTATAACATTCACTATTGTGTTAAAATAATTCTCAAACACATGTTTCTCCTTATGCATTACATCCAGATTGTGTCAAAGTTTCATATTCTTCCAATATGGTAATTCCCATAATAAGCTTTGCTTGCACCAATTATGAATTTGTCCTTTACTAGAGATTTTGGGCTCCTTTCTTATCTCGTATATTTTATGATAATTTTGCACGATCTCGTAAATTTGTTCACTACTCAGAATGTCAGGTGGCTATAAAGTAATAGTTGTATTTGGTCTGAAGTTTTTTTTATCATATCTAAAATGATCGTTTGGATGCAAAAAACGACGATGACGATCCCTGTAACACCCCGTATTTCTGTTAACACTAATGTTCACAAATTAAAGAATAACTAATCTCAGATGTGAGAATTAAGGGAAACGGGTTGCCCCATTATGTTCGTCTCAGAATTCTGGTTAAGATAGAGTCCGAGTTTGCGTGAATTGGACTTCATATGAAGAAGTTATGGCCATCGGAAGTTTCAGAAAATTCAAAACAGATTTCGGAAAATTCAAATTTCGGAGTCAGGCAGGCTAGGCCGGAAAATTCCCACCAGGGACAGGTCAACCATAGGGTCGACCTGCCCCCCTCACCCCGGGCAGATTTGTTTTATGACCCGTTGTTGACTAGCTGCTGACTCATTAGGGTTTCTGATATGCTCTGATAGGCTGGGATTAATTCAGGGTTGATCGGACGGCTAAAACTAATCCTAAACTCTATAAAAACACATATAGACTCAAACCCTAAAATCAAAATAAAAATTAGATTCATGGTCTCCATGCCGTCACCTAGCAACTCAGCATAGCCGCCATCAATTAGAGAGGAAGAAAGCTAATCTAATTCAATTCTTTTCAACGTAAACAACGAATCTTCTTCAAGGGAAAGCTATTACAACTTCAAAACTTAGAATTCAGAACTCAAGACCTTCTTTGAGTTGTGAATTCGATAATTTTAATAAAATAATTAGCAAATTAATTAGATTGAGTTATGATGTGGACTATTTGGATATGATGTGAATTATTGACCGCATGTTATTATTCATGTAGTGAAATAGTGATGTTTATGTTGTAAATTCTATGATGCTATCTTGTAAAGTTGAGATCATCCATGTTGTAATTTTATGGTTGGCTTATGTATAATCGAATCACCATGTTGTTCATATGTTAGTTTGGATATGTTGATTCATATGATAAATCATAAGTATGTATGCAAGTTTAGATTTTTATTAAGACATGAATCATATGCAAGTTGGGGAAAATTATATGTATAACCTTATGTGCTTCATGACATCTATTTTAGATCTAAAGTTAGGCTATGACATGTGTGAGTTATATGCCAAAATCTACATGCTAGTTTACATGTTTAAATGTAAATTTACAAAATTGTTATGTTGCATAAATCACATATGCAAGTTTATATGAAAATATGATTTTGGAATATGAATCATGTTATGCAAGTTTGTGGTTGTTGCCTATGCAAGTTTACACCTTTAGATGTAGATCTATGATATACATGATTTATGCAAATTTGTGACCATTATCCCAACAAGTTCACACCTTTAGATTTGGGTCTATGACATATGTAGTTTTATGCAAGTTGTAACTTTGGCCTATGCAAGTTTTAGATGTAGAACATCATTCACACATGCAATTTCACCCCTTATGTTTAGATCTAGTTTTAATTATATGTATGTAGTGATGTTTTCTCTTTATTCCATGAGTTAGACTATTCGAGTCTAACGTATATTATACGTTAAAACAAATAAACGTACAACGTGGGGTAAAAGGCGATAATATTAAAAGATTTAATTGGCATAGATGCCTTAAAAGGCATAAAATAAATTGTGATGAAAATTGGTATGATTTTACATACCATAAATAGATGGACATAATTGAGTCAATTATGGCCATAGTTAAATTTGGAATTAATTGATAATTTGAATAGGGAAAGTAACTCAAATTGGGGAATGATTAATTAGGAGTAATTAATCGTCTAAGACACAAGGTTAGGCTCTTTTGTGGTGTAAGACTGCCCGGACCCGCCCGGCAAATCCAGCTGCCACAAATGCCAGTCTAATGTGGGAGGTATTAGGCATAAATTAAATACGTAACAATTGTAAAGACACGAGGTTAGGCTCTTTTGTGGTGTAAGACTGCCCGGACCGCCCGGCAAATCCAACTGCCACAAATGTCAGTCTAATGTGAGAGGTCTTTATGAGGTTACAGTCTTAATGAATTAAGAAACACTTAACCAGATAAACATGTAGTGGGGCCTGAGGGGTTTAAGTGGGTGCCTTGGGTGGCATTTGAAATACGATTAGAAATACTTAACCAAAATTGAAACATGTAAGTGAACATGGACAAGAAGTGGGTTAAGTGGGATGTACTAGAGGGGACCAAGCTTAGGTGGATAGCTTGTGTCAAGTAATGAGGGACCGTTTCAACCAGTAACCCATACGTATCTTTGTGGGCTCGACCCAAGTCGAGGATGGGACACGCATACTGAGCTTGACTGTAAGAGGACAAACTGGGTTAGCGGTGGCAACGCAAGTCTAACGGGTTCATATGCGTGTGTGGACCCGGGCTTCTAGGTAAGACGTTGTTGCATCGTATAGGTATAAGCCGTGCATTATTTGGGGAGTGATACACCCCACTGTGGGGCTAGCACGTGTATCTACGAGTTAGGGAGCCGATCGCTTGGGGGTAGTGGGTACACTTAGTGGAGATAGGGGCAGGCGGCACCTATGAAGGCAGCTAGCGGTGCACGAAACTACCATTATCATTATTTAAGTCTGTAGGCAGGATCAACCTTAGGGTGACTAGTGGTGGTGCAGTATAGCAATTATCCTACAGTGTTGGTGTAGTTTAGTAATTATCTTATAGTGGTTTAGGTGCGCTTTAACGATATCGTTGTTCATCATGTTTCCTTGTTTACTCTGCCCTACTCAATGGTTCATGGTCATTTCCTGGTTTTCCAACTTATGCCTTAGCCTAGTTACTTTGGTAATTATATTGTTAAAGTTATCGCACTTGCCAAACTTTATGTCTGACTCCCTTTGTTTCCTCCTCTTTTCTTCCTTTCCCCCCCAGGTGCTCAGGTTGGAACTAGCACTAGTGGAGCTTGATTTTGGACAGCTGTGCTTCTTGCTTTTAGAAGATTGCTTGGATCGCTGAAGTAAAGTTTAGCCTCTCTTTTATTTATGGCTATTTTGTATTGGGGATTGTGTCTTTTAATTTATGTACTTTGAGTTGGTCAAGATGGATATTGTGTACTTTGACTCTGGTTTTGATGATGTAATCAAACATATGTATTTTCCGCTGCAATGAAATAAAGTTTTTAATTTTTCAAGTACTGTTTATATCTGTCTTGTTGTTAAGTTTCTGTTCTATATAGGCTTGAAATGCTCCATGGAAGTTAATGCATTCCCTTTGTGAGTGACATTAATGGACGTGGGGTGTTACACGTGGTACCAGAGCTAAAGGTTACCAGAACAGATATGAATTTTGGAAAACTGTTTTTCAAAAACAATTTTTATAAAGAAGTACCTTCAAAAGTATGTTTTAAGGAAAGAATTTTCAAGAGAAAAGCTTACTTTATAAAGCATAACCCCAATGGCCATATATCTTTCCTTCGGTTCTTTTGTATTGAATCTTTCCTTTTTCGTTTCAGCATGTCCGAAGCATCTGAGATACCACAGGGTGTTCATGTACCCGGTTGGTTTCGTCAATATCTCGAGGCTAGGGCCGCCACCGCAGGTCCAACAAATGATCCTCCTCCTCCTCGCGTTGATAATTTTGCTAAGATATGTAAGTACTTTCGGGCAATGGGTGGAAAACCTTTTCACAGGACAGAGACATTAGTTGAAGCTCGAAATTGGCTAAAGAAGGTGGAAGAATTATTTGGAATCTTTGAAGTGGATGATGGAAGAAAGGTCCAGTTAGCTACTTGGCTAATGAAGGATGAGGCCTCGTTTTGGTGGGAGGTCACTAATGGAGGACGCCCAGTCGATATATGGCCAGATTTTAGGCAGAGATTTGAGGCGAAGTTTCTCTCACGGGCTGAAGAGAATCTATACATGGAAAGGTTTCTAGCATTGAAGCAAGGGAATCTATCGGTGAAAGAGTATGTCAACAAAATTCAATCAGTTGGCAAGATTTGGCTTGGACTTGGTGAATACTCCTGAAAAGAAGGCCCTGAGATTTGTTAAGGGTTTGAACGAGCTGCTTCATGGGTCAGATATGACCCACATCCCCATGGGGGCTACCTTTGAGAGACTAGTTGACATGGCGCTTATGCATGAAGAAGAGAAGGGCGCCAATGCTAATAAGGCACCCGAGAAGAAAGGGAATTAAAAGAAACCGCAACAGCAACAACAGAACAAGAAAGGTAGCAAAGGCAACAATGCTAAGGGGAAGAAGAGATGCTTTAACTGTGGGACACCCGGCCATCTAAGCAAAAATTGTAGGAAGAAAAAGAAGACGGGCTGTTTCCACTGTGGCGAAGCGGGACATCTGATTAAGGACTGCCCAAAGAAAGGGCAGAGGGCAGGGTCTGCCTCGGGAGGACAGGTGTAGGCTCTTATGGCACCAGGGCAGGCAAGGGGACAAGTTCAGGCTTTCGTGGTCCCACCGCTGCAAGAATGAGGTAGTGCAATTTCCGTTGAAAAATTAAACATTACTTGAAAAATTAAAAACTTTATTTCATTGCAGCGGAAAATACATATGTTTGATTACATCATCAAAACCAGAGCCAAGTACATAATATCCATTTTGATTAAATCAAAGTACATAAATTGAAAGACATAATCCCCAATACAAAATAGCCATAAATAAAGGAGAGGCTAAACTTTACTTCAGCGATCGAAGCAATCTTCTAAAAGCAAGAAGCATGGTTGTCCAAAATCAAGCTCCGCTGGTGCTAGTTCCAACCTGAGCACCTGAGGGGGGGGGGGAGGAAGAAAAGAGGAGGAAACAAAGGGGGTCAGACATAAAGTCTGGCGAGTGCGATAACTTTAACAATATAATTACAAGTAATTAGGCTAAGGCATAAGTTGGAAAATCAGGAAATGACCATGAACCATTGAGTATGGCAGAGTAAACAAGGAAACAACATGAACAACGATATCGTTAAAAGGGAACCTAACCCACTATAAGATAATTACTAAACTACACCAACACTATAAGATAATTGCTATACTACACCACCACTAGTCGCCCTAAGGTTGATCCCGCTTACAGACTTAAATAATGATAATGGTAGTTTCGTGCACCCCTAGCTACCTTCATAGGTATCGCCTGCCCCTATCTCCACTAGGTGTACCCCTACCCCCAAGCGATCGGCTCCCTAACTCGTAGATACCCGTGCTGGTTCATAGTGGGGTGTATCACTTTCCAAAGTGGCAACCCGATACCACAAATAATGCACGGCTTATACCTACACGGTGCAACAAAGTCTTACCTACCAGCCCGGGTCCACACACGCATATGAACCCGTTGGACTTGCGTTGCCACCGCTAACCCGGTTTGGCCTCTTACAGTCAAGCCCAGTATGCGTGTCCCGTCCTCGACTTGGGTCGAGCCCACAAAGATACGTATGGGTTACTGGTTGAAACGGGCCCCCATTACTTGACACAAGCTATCCACCTAAGCTTGGTCCCCTCTAGTACATCCCACTTAACCCACTTCTTATCCATGTTCACTTACATGTTTCAATTTTGGTTAAGTATTTCTAATCGTATTTCAAATGCCACCCAAGGTACCCACTAGATTCCACATGCCACCCAAGGCACCCACTTAACCCCCTCATGTCCCACTACATGTTTATCTGGTTAAGTGTTTCTTAATTCATTAAGACCGTAACCTCATAAAGACCTCTCACAAAAGACTGGAATTTTTGGCAGCTGGATTTGCCGGGCGGGTCCGGGCAGTCTTACACCACAAAAGAGCCTAACTTCGTGTCTTTACAATTTTACATATTTAATTTATGCCTAAGACCTCCCACATTAGACTGACATTTGTGGCAGCTGGATTTGCCGGGCGGGTCTGGGCAGTCTTAAACCACAAAAGAGCCTTAACTCGTGTCTTAGACGATTAATTACTCCTAATTAATCATCCCCCAATTTGAATTACTTTCCCTATTCAAATTATCAATTAATTCCAAATTTAACTATGGCTATAATTGACTCAATTATGTCCATCTATTTATGGTATGTAAAATCATACCAATTTTCATCACAATTTATTTCATGCCTTTTAAGGCATCTATGCCAATTAAATATTTTAATATTATCCCCTTTTACCCCACATTGTACGTTTATTCGTTTTAACGTAAAATATACGGTAGACTCGAATAGTCTAACTCATGGAATAAAGAGAAAACATCACTACATACATATAATTAAAACTAGATCTAAACATAAGGGGTGAACTTGCATGTGTGAATGATGTTCTACATCTAAAACTTGCATAGGCCAAAGTTACAACTTGCATAAAACTACATATGTCATAGACCCAAATCTAAAGGTGTGAACTTGTTGGGATAATGGTCACAAACTTGCATAAATCATGTATGTCATAGATCTACATCTAAAGGTGTAAACTTGCATAGGCAACAACCACAAACTTGCATAACATGATTCATATTCCAAACTCATATTTTCATATAAACTTGCATATGTGATTTATGCAACATAACAATGGTGTAAACTTACATTTAAACATGTAAACTAGCATGTAGAATTTGGCATATAACTCACACATGTCATAGCCTAACTCTAGATTTAAAATAGATGTCATGAAGCATATAAGGTTATACATATAATTTTCCCCAACTTGCATATGATTCATGTCTTAACAAAAATCTAAACTTGTATACATACTTATGATTTATCATATGAATCAACATACCCAAACTAGCATATGAACAACATGGTGATTCGATTGTACATAAGCCAACCATAAAATTACAACATAGATGATCTCAACTTTACAAGATAGCATCATATAATTTACAACATAAACATCACAATTTTACTACATGAATAATAACATGCGGTCAATAATTCACATCATATACAAATAGTCCACATCATAACTCAATCCAATTAATTTGCTAATTATTTTATTAAAATTATCGAACTCACAACTTAAAGAAGGTCTTGAGTTCTGAATTCTGAGTTCTGAAGTTGTAATAGCTTTCCCTTGAAGAAGATTCGTTGTTAAAGTTGAAAAGAATTGAATTAGATTAGCTTTCTTCCTCTCTAATTGGTAGCGGCTATGCTGAGTTGCTAGGTGACGGCATGGAGGCCATGAATCTAATTTTTGTTTTGATTTTAGGGTTTGAGTCTATAGGTGTTTTTATAGAGTTTAGGATTAGTTTAAGCCGTCCGATCAACCCAGAATTAATCCCAGCCAATCAGAGCATATTAGAAACCCTAATGAGTCAGCATCTAGTCATCAACAGGTCATAAAACAAATCTGCCGGGGGGGGGGGGGGGGGGCAGGTCGACCCTTAAGTCGACCCTATGATCGACTTGGTCAGGGCAGGTCGACCCTATGGTCGACCTGGTCCTGGCGGGAATTTTCCCGCTTAGCCTGTCTGACTCTGAAATTTGAATTTTCTGCAATCTGTTTTAAATTTTCTGAAACTTCCGATGGCCATAACTTCTTCATATGAAGTCCAATTCACGTAAAATCGGACTGTATCTCAACTAGAATTCCGAGAAGAACACAATGGCGCAACCCGTTTCCCTTAATTCTCATGTCTAAGATTAGTTATTCTTTAATTTATGAACATTAGTGTTAACAGAAATACGGGTTGTTACATTCTCCCCTCCTTAAAGGATTTCTCCCCCGAAATCTCCAAGTTAAGGAGAATGCATATCCTACTATCCAAACAACCATCTACTCAACCATCAAACAAAGGCATCCATTATTATTAAAAATTTCTAATGCTGTATGAACATATGCAAGAAGTGTGTGTATATGTTCCTTATCTAATGCAAAATCAGGTGGTCTACTGATTCAGTTGACCTCCTTAATGCAAACCATAATAGTGCCATGCATCCATTATGTATGCAAAATAATCCTATCGATACATATTACCTCTACATGCGTGCACAACCATTCACCGAAATGCCGCATCCATATGATAGCATAACCATTATACATCCATTAGCTTAAATATGCACGCACATTTATATGCAATATGCAATATGAAGTGACTGAGCCGATAGTTCCTAAAGTGTGTGTATATGCATCCACGAGCAACCACTAGCAAACGCTTGCATCCACATGCATCCATCATTTATAACATGTCTCAAACACATGTTTCAACCATAGGACTTCCATATCTAAAGGTCAAAGGTACCAGCGAGAGGACATACTAAAGATAAGATAAGTACAAGGTAAGCGATAAAGGAGAAATTAAAAGACATACCCTCGAAAAGAAAAGGGTACAATGAACGCATCTTCTCTTCCGTCTCCCAAGTAGCGTTGCTCTCATTATCTCCCCATTGCACTTTGACTAGCCTGACCTCTCGATTCCTCAACTTCTTAACCTCTGACCCAAGAATGCACGTAGGAGCTCATCGCATCACGCTCTATCTCCACCTCTCTAAGCAAGCTCGGCTCTACCACTTCCGCGGTCTCGTGCAAGCATTTCCTCAAATGTGATACATGGAATGCATCGTGTACGCCACTAAGTCTCTCGGGCAACTCCACTCTATACGCCATCTGTCCAATCATCCCTTAATAGGAAACGACCCTACGAACCTTGGTGTTAAATTCCCAACGGACCCAAAGCGAACGACGTTCCGTAATGGAGACACCTTACAAAGACCATGTCCCTAATATCAAACTCAAGATCTGTCCTCCTCTTGTCCGCATAAGATTTCTGCCTATCTTGTGCCGTCTCCATCCTCCTTCGAATCAGATCGATCTTCTCCGAAGTCTCTCTAATCATATCGGGCCCAAGTAAAATCTTAACTGAAGACTCCCACCAACATGTAGACGAACGACATGGCCGTCCATAAAGAGCCTCGAACGGTGCCATGCTAATACTAGACTGAAAGCTATTATTATATGCGAACTCTACCAACGGAAGATGTTCCTCCCATGTACCTCCGAAGTCTAAGATACACAACCTCAATAGGTCCTCTAGAATACGATTCACCCTCTCAGTCTGGCCATCCATCTGAGGATGATATGCGGTGCTCAAACATAACTGAGTCCCTACCGCCTCTTGCAAGCTCTTCCAAAATTCGCTAGTAAAGATAGGAACGCGGTTGCTCACTATACTAGAAGGAACATCGTGCAAACGAACTATCTCTCGAATGTATACGGAGGCTAACCTTGGAGCAGTCCTCTTAATCTTCACGGGAATGAAATGGGTGCTCTTGGTAAGTCTGTCTACCACGACCCAAATCCCCGTATTACCCTTCCTCGATCTCGGTAACCCGTCAATAAAATCCTCCTCTCGTTGATACTTTTGCTAAGATATGTAAGGAATTTCGGGCAATGGGTGGAAAACCTTTTCACGGGACGACGACATTTGTTGAAGCTCGAAACTGGCTAAAGGAGGTGGAAGAATTATTTGGAATCTTTGAAGTGGATGATGGAAGAAAGGTCCAGTTAGCTGCCAGGCTAATGAAGGATGAGGCCTCGTTTTGGTGGGAGGTCACTGATGGAGGACGCGCAGTCGATACATGGCCAGATTTTAGGCAGAGGTTTGAGGCGAAGTTTCTCTCACGGGCTGAAGAGAATCT
This sequence comes from Allium sativum, assembly GCA_030737875.1. Classification (NCBI taxonomy): domain Eukaryota; kingdom Viridiplantae; phylum Streptophyta; class Magnoliopsida; order Asparagales; family Amaryllidaceae; genus Allium; species Allium sativum. Next base: position 874,456,646 of record CM060919.1, on the reverse strand, counting down.
ATACATCGAAAGGTTTCTAGCATTGAAGAAAGAGAATCTATCGGTGAAAGAGTACGTCAAAAAAATTCAATCAATTGGCAAGATTTGGCTTGGATTTGGTGAATATTCCTGAAAAGAAGGCCCTGAGATTTGTTAAGGGTTTGAATGAGCCGCTTCATGGGTTAGCTATGACCCACATCCCCATGAGGGCTACCTTTGAGAGACTAGTTGACATGGCGCTTATGTATGAAGAAGAGAAGGGCGCCAATGCTAATAAGGCACCCGAGAAGAAAGGGGATCAAAAGAAATCGCAATAGCAACAACAGAACAAGAAAGGTGGTAAAGACAACAATGCTTAGGGTAAGAAGAGATGCTTTAACTATGGGACACCAGGCCATCTAAGCAAAGATTGTAGGAAGAAAAAGAAGACTGGTTGTTTCCACTGTGGCGAAGCGGGACATCTGATTAGACTGCCCAAGGAAAGGGCAGAGGGCAGGGTCTACCTCGGGAGGACAGGTGCAGGCTCTTATGGCACCAAGGCAGGCAAGGGGACATGTTCTGGCTCTCGTGGTCCCACTGCTGCAAGAACGAGGTGGACCAATTTCCGTTGAAAGTTTAGTTTTTCTGTTTGATCATCCGGTCCGTACTTTATTCGATTCTGGTGCATCACATTCATTTATCTCTACATCATTAGTTGAAACACCACACCTAGATACTAGTCTTTTACTAATCCCTTAGTAGTCTCAAATCCTATTGGTGGTTCGGCTCATCTTTCTATGATTTGTCGGGATTTGATAGTGTTTATCTTAGGCGTTGAGTTCGAATGCAATGCCTTTGTTCTTGGCTTCATGGGCTACGGTTTAATTCTAGGTACGGATTGGATAACTAGATATGGGGCCATCCTAGATTGTGAAAGAAAGGTTGTTAGATTGTTGAATCGTTTTGGAAAGACCCTTGATATTTCTTGTGATCCTAAAGGTCCAGTAATGCTTAGCTACCTAGAATCCCTTGACGCATCTGATGATGATTTACATTCTGTTCCCATAGTCCGTTAATATGTTGATGTCTTCGATGAGTTGAGGGGTTTACCCCCAAAACATGAGATAGACTTTCGAATATGTCTAGTAGATAATGCAAAGCCAGTTGCATTACCAGTGCACCACATGGCTCCAAGAGAGAGAAGAGAACTCAGTAAGCAAGTGAAAGAATTGCTTGAGAAGGGGTTCATCAGACGTAGTATATCAGAGTGGGGTGCTCCAGTAGTATTTGCCACGAAGGCGGATGGGTCCCTTAGACTTTGTGCGGAGTATAGAGAACTTAATAAGCTTACTAAGAAGAATAGACACCCACTACCGAGGATTGACGATCTCTTCGATCAGTTAGTTGGCGCCTCAGTGTTTTCGCAGTTGGACTTAGCCACGGGTTTCCATCCGTTGAGAGTGGTTGAGGATAACATAGACAAGGCTGCCTTTAGGACTCCAGATGGTTTCTTCGAGTGGCTTGTGATGCCCTTCGGTTTGACAAACGCCCCCGCATACTTTGTTGACTTAATGAGTAGGGTGTTTAGGGAGTACCTTAATAAATTTGTGGTAGTCTTTGTGGACGACATCTTGATCTTTTCTAAGAATGAGGAAGAGCATGCCCTACATCTTAGGGAAGTGTTGGAGACTCTTCGAGCGCATAGCCTTAAAGCTAAATTTTTCTAAATGTCACTTTCGGAGGAAGGAAGTGCGATTCTTAGGGCACGTGGTTTCCAAAGAAGGGATAGCCGTGGATCCCGCAAAGGTAGTGGCCATCCAAGATTGGAAGGTCCCTAAAAATGCTACCGAAGTGAGGAGTTTCTAAGGGTTGGCTGGATACTATAGGAAGTTTATCAAAGACTTCGCAAAAATATCAGCTCCATTAACACGCTTGACGAAGAAGAACTTAGTTTTCACATGGGATGTAGATTGTGATGATGCGTTCCAACGTCTAAAGAGAGCTTTGACCACAGCCCCAGTCTTAGTGTTGCCAAATGGGAGTAAGCCATTTACAGTTTATACCGATGCTTGTGGGACAGGACTAGGCGCAGTCTTAATGCAAGAGGGAACGGTAATAGCCTATGGTGAAAGGCAGTTGAGAGTGCATGAGAGAAATTACCCTACACATGACCTAGAGTTGGCCGCTATTGTTTTCGCGCTTAAGTCTTGGTGCCATTATCTTCTTAGCGAGAAATTCGAATTATCCACTGACCACAAATCGCTAAAATACTTATTCTCTCAAAAGGACTTGAACTTAAGACAGTAAAGGTGGATGGAATTCTTAGCATCCTACGACTTCGAGATAGCATATACCCCTGGCAAGAGTAACGTGGTGGCAGATGCCTTAAGTCGAAAAAGGTTGTCCTTGAGTCCGTTGTTTGTTGAGCGGCGAAGCTTAGAGTTCATCTTTACGTTTGACTTTAAACCTTACGTTGACTTTGTACCCGGTTTGCTAGCATCCTTGGAGGTCAGACCTACGCTTTTGGGGCGGATTGGCGAGGCACAACGAGATGACCCACAGTTGGTTGAGTTAGTAGAGAAGCTCAAAAGGGGGAGTCATCGAGCCATCTCAGTAGGTATACTCTAGATGATAAGGGTTGGTTACGTAGGGACGGTAGACTTTGTTTATCAAAAGACGAGGACCTAAGGAAGATCATTCTTGATGATGCACATCGTTCGACGATGACCATCCATCTCGGCGGGGACAAGATGTACATGGACATGAGACGAGTTTACTTTTGAGCCGGTATGAAGAAGGACGTGGCCGAGTATGTCGCTAGATGATTGGTGTGCCAACAAGTAAAAGCAGAGCAAATGAAGCCCGGTGGAATACTACACCCATTGGAGGTCCCACAATGGAAGTGGGAAAGTGTCTCGACGGATTTTATTGACGGGTTACCGAGATCGAGGAAGGGTAATACGAGGATTTGGGTCATGGTAGACAGACTTACCAAGAGCGCCCATTTCATTCCCGTGAAGAGTAAGAGGACTGCTCCATGGTTAGCCTCAGTATACATTCGAGAGATAGTTCATTTGAACGGTGTTCCTTCTAGCATAGTGAGCGACCGCGATCCTATCTTTACTAGAGAATTTTGGAAGAGCTTGCAAGAGGCGGTAGGGACTCAGTTATGTTTGAGCACCGCATATCATACCCAGACGGATGGCCAGACCGAGAGGGTGAATCGTATTCTAGAGGACCTATTGAGGTTGTGTGTCTTAGACTTCGGAGGTACATGGGAGGAACATCTTCCGTTGGTAGAGTTCACATATAATAATAGCTTTCAGTCTAGCATTGGCATGGCACCTTTCGAGGCTCTTTATGGACGGCTGTGTTGTTCGCCTACATATTGGTGGGAGTCTACAGGTAAGATTTTGCTTGGGCCCGATATGATTAGAGAGACTTCGGAGAAGATCGATCTAATTCGAAGGAGGATGAAGACAACGCAAGATAGGCAGAAATATTATGTGAACAAGAGGAGGAAAGATCTTGAGTTTGATATTGGGGACATGGTCTTTGTCTAGGTGTCTCCATTATGGAATGTCGTTTGCTTTGGGTCCGTTGGGAAGTTAGTACCGAGGTTCGTAGGGCCGTTTCCTATTAAGGAGAGGATTGGTCAGATGGTGCATAGAGTGGGGTTGCTCGAGAGACTTAGTGCACAATGTATTCCATGTATCACATTTGAGGAAATGCTTGCACGAGACCGTGGAAGTGGTAGAGCCGAGCTTGCTTAGAGAGCTGGAGATAGAGCGTGATGCGACAATTCGACGAGCTCCTACGTGCATTCTTGGGTCGGAAGTTAAGAATTTGAGGAACCGAGAGGTCGAGCTAGTTAAAGTGCAATGGGGAGATGATGATAGCAACGCTACTTGGGAGACGGAAGAGAAGATGCGTTCATTATACCCTTTTCTTTTCGAGGGTATGTATTTTAATTTCTCCTTTATCGCTTACCTTGTACTTATCTTATCTTTAGTATGTCTTCTCGCTAGTACCTTTGACCTTTAGATAGGGAAGTCCTATGGTTGAAACATGTGTTTGAGACATGTTATGTATGATGGATGCATGTGGATGCAAGTGTTTGCTAGTGGTTGCTCGTGGATGCATATACACACACTTTAGTCACTAGATCGCCTCAGTCACTTCATATTGCATATTGTATATAAATGTGTGTGCATATTTAAGCTAATGGATGTATAATGGTTGTGCTATCATATGGATGCAGCATTTCGGTGAATGGTTGTGCACGCATGTAGAGGTAATATGTGTCGATAGGATTCTTTCGCATACATAATGGACGCATGGCACTATCATGGTTTGCATTAAGGAGGTCAACTGAATCAGTAGACCGCCTGATTTTGCATTAGATAAGGAACATATACACACACTTCTTGCATATGTTCATATAGCATTACAAATTTTTAAGGACAATGGATGCCTGTGTTTGATGGTTGAGTAGATGGTTGTTTGGATGGTAGGATATGCATTCTCCTTAACTTGGAGATTTCGGGGGCGAAATCCTTTAAGGAGGGGAGATTGTAACACCACGTATTTCTGTTAACATTAATGTTCACAAATTAAAGAATAACTAATCTCAGATATAAGAATTAAGGGAAACGGGTTGCGCCATTGTGTTCGTCTCGGAATTCTGGTTGAGATAGAGTCCGAGTTTGCATAAATTGAACTTCAGAAAATTCAAAACCGATTTCAGAAAATTCAAATTTCGGAGTCAGACAGGCTAGGCGGGAAATTCCCCACCAGGGCCAGGTCGACCATAGGGTCGACCTGCCCTGACCAGGTCGACCTGCCCCCCCTCCCCCCCAAGAAGATTTGTTTTATGACCTGTTGATGACTAGACGCTGACTCATTAGGGTTACTGATATGCTCTGATTGGCTGGGATTAATTCTGGGTTGATTAGACGGCTTAAACTAATCCTAAACTCTATAAAAATACCTATAGACTCAAACCCTAAATTCAAAAAAAAAATAGATTCATGGCCTCCATGTCGTCACCTAGCAACTCAGCATAGCCGCCATCAATTAGAGAGGAAGAAAGCTAATCTAAATTAATTCTTTTCAACTTAAACAACGAATCTTCTTCAAGGAAAACTATTACAACTTCAGAACTCAGAATTCAGAACACAAGACCTTCTTTGAGTTGTGAGTTCGATAATTTTAATAAAATAATTAGCAAATTAATTAGATTGAGTTATGATGTGGACTATTTGGATATGATGCGAATTTTTGATCGCATGTTATTATTCATGTTGTAAAATTATGATGTTTATGTTGTAAATTCTATGATGCTATCTTGTAAAGTTGAGATCATCCATGTTGTAATTTTATGGTTGGCTTATGTATAATCGAATCACCATGTTGTTCATATGTTAGTTTGTGTATGTTGATTCATATGATAAATAACAAGTATGTATGCAACTTTAGATTTTTATTAAGACATGAATCATATGCAAGTTGGGGAAAATTATATGTATAACCTAATATGCTTCATGACATCTATTTTAGATCTAAAGTTAGGCTATGACATGTGTGAGTTATATGCCAAATTCTACATGCTAGTTTACATGTTTAAATATAAGTTTACACCATTGTTATGTTGCATAAATCACATATGCAAGTTTATATGAAAATATGAGTTTGGAATGTGAATCATGTTATGCAAGTTTGTGGTTATTGCCTATGCAAGTTTACACCTTTAGATGTAGATCTATGACATATATGATTTATGCAAGTTTGTGACCATTATCCCAACAAGTTCACACCTTTAGATTTGGGTCTATGACATATGTAGTTTTATGCAAGTTGTAACTTTGGCCTATGCAAGGTTTAGATGTAGAACATCATTCACACATGCAAGTTCACCCCTTATGTTTAGATCTAGTTTTAATTATATGTATGTTGTGATGTTTTCTCTTTATTCCATGAGTTAGACTATTCGAGTCTAACGTATATTTTACGTTAAAACGAATAAACGTACAATGTGGGGTAAAAGGGGATAATATTAAAAGATTTAATTGGCATAGATGCCTTAAAAGGCATAAAATAAATTGTGATGAAAATTGGTATGATTTTACATACCATAAATAGATGGACATAATTGAGTCAATTATGGCCATAGTTAAATTTGGAATTAATTAATAATTTGAATAGGGAAAGTAATTCAAATTGGGGGATGATTAATTAGGAGTAATTAATCGTCTAAGACACGAGATTATACTCTTTTGTGGTGTAAGACTTCCCGAACCCGCCCGACAAATCCAGCTGCCACGAATGCCAGTCTAATGTGGGAGGTCTTAGGCATAAATTAAATACGTAACAATTGTAAAGACACGAGGTTATGCTCTTTTGTGGTGTAATACTGCCCGGACCCGCCCGGCAAATCCAACTGCCACAAATGCCAGTCTAATGTGAGAGGTCTTTATGAGGTTACAGTCTTAATGAATTAAGAAACACTTAACCAGATAAACATGTAGTGGGACATGAGGAGGTTAAGTGGGTGCCTTGGGTGGCATGTGGAATCTAGTAGGTGCCTTGGGTGGCATTTGAAATACGATTAGAAATACTTAACCAAAATTGAAACATGTAAGTGAACATGGATAAGAAGTGGGTTAAGTGGGATGTATGTAGTGACCCGAAAATCCGGTCCAATTTGAGCTGACTAAATAACACAAGTCCAACCCTAAATTGCACTGGAAATTCAAGAAACTAATAGAAAGAAGATAGAGGGTGAGAATAGATAAGGTAGAACTATTAGAATAGAAGAAGAAGAAGATCATCATCATCAGAGTAACACGAATCTCACAACGGAACAAATAAAATATAACATACTTTTGAAATACAAACAGTATATGTATACAATAATATTGCAGAGTACAACACTTACAACACAGCGGAAATAACTATAGCTATATGATCCTGAAGCCTCCTGCTCCAAGCTTTTCCAGTATATCTGTAAATCCCGACTACTTGACTGCCCGTACAAATTTAGGCACCCAAGAGTTTAGGGAAACAAAACAAATAAACTCCGGGTCAGTCATGGACTGGTGTGAGTAAACTCAAATCATTTTAATAGGTATATGATATCTCATAAGACCACGCCGTGAATACGGAACGGGTTTTTCCCTTATGAGAATCCAACATCTTTGAAAAGCAGTATCACTGATATTATAATAATGTCTAAATACAATTAGATATCAATCTAGCAGAAACGCTTTCATCTCACGTTCTACATATATAGTATACAATCAAAACCGCGGGTGCGTATTGGATGATTGGATTTCCAATTATGACAAGGTATGGAACCACCTTCCGATCAGTGTACTCTTGGAACGATACACTGGAGTTCAACAAGAACATCTTGTAACTCAGCCACACATGACCGACCACTCATTTCGCTTGAGTGTATCGAATGTACATCACCAACGGTTGGGATCAACAACTGTTTCCGTAAATATATATGCGACAACATTGATAGATTTAAGAAGCAAATGAATATTCTCTAGATAGGTGATTATACACCCTACTTCAGAGCGACCGACTTAGCCATGCGGCCTGCCCGATTTTTGTCATTTACCGGATGTGAGGCTAGAAGCTACGCTTACTTTCCATTTCATTGATAACACGATCACTTTGAATGCCACATTTTCAGATCCGTAAATCATTAGTTGGGTTTATACAAATATTTTCTGGATTTTATGCGAGGGGAATAAATCCGTGGGCCACCATATATATTTGTACAGTCCAACTCATTCAATCACTGGAAATATTCTGTCATACATTCGTCCATATATGTTCGTTCTGGGACTGAACGAAACCGAAGGCACTATTCTGTAAATAGGATAGCCCTTGCATAACACCGTCTTCAATTATCTTCATCGTATTTGATCACAATGCTTATGTCAATACGGAGTGGTTCTTCGGATAATAATCCAACCGGTCTCTCCATATTTACAACGTAAAATGGTCAAAACTTCGATAGTCTGTGATTTAACTACCAAATGAAAACATGTCGGTGTACAAACAACGATCTTAATTCCAAATGGAATTATCGATCCAATCATCGAATATATATATATATATATTCATATTTCCTTATTTCTACACTTAGAAAACATCTTTGATTTATATTTGGAAACGTTTTCGAAACTCATTTATATGGATTTCAACTAACGCTGTATGAATCATCATTACGACTACTAAATCCATAAGTCATTTATTACTTAACTGCATTACTAATCATCCTTTGTTATCGAACTTCAACTATTCCTTAGTCAATTTCGAAGTCAATCAAGTTGGGGTATAATTACCTCTCAGACCTTAACTGAACAACGATCTTAACCTTGCGATAGATAAAGCTCATCACTTCAATTTCTAAAACCATTTGCTTACGCAAATTCTCGGATTCAGATTACGAATCCGCTTCCTTTATGAAAACATTTATTATAACCCTAACGTTATAAATTTTACTTCTGAAATATCCAACTTATAAGTCTAACATTTATTTATTACTTTGATTAATTTATCTAACAACTAATTTATTTATAAATAAATAAATCCTGATTTAAAAACCGGAAAGTAAATAATATTTTCCTCGAATTCGATATAATCGAATTCGCCATATAACTCCCTTTCGAGTAATCTCTATTTGATTAACTCTTCTTCGAATAACTAATATTCGATAAACTCTCTTCGAATAACTTATATTCAATTAACTCATTTCGAATAGATTATATTCGATTATCTCTTTCCGGTTAATTCTATTTAATTAACTCTTATCTCGAACAACTAATATTCGATTAACTCTAATTTGTTGAACTCTATTTCATTACTCCTATTCGAATAACCCTATTTGATTAACTCCTTTTTATTTAACTCTTATTCGAACAACTAGTATTCGAATAACTCTATTTTGCTTTACTCTTACTGCTTAACTCTTATTTGATTAACTCTACTGAATTAACTCTATTCCGAATAACTAATATTCGATTTGACTTCATCCTTAATAACAATGTCCGTTTTAACTCTAATCGATTAACTCCAGTTGATTATTCTAATCGATTAACTCTATTGAATTAACTCTATTTCGAATAACTAATATTCGATTTGACTTCATCCTTAATAACAATGTCTGTTTTAACTCTAATCGATTAACTCCATTTGATTATTCTAATCGATTAACTCTATTGAACTAACTCTATTTCGAATAACTAATATTCGATTTGACTTCATCCTTAATAACAATGTCTGTTTTAACTCTAATCGATTAACTCCAGTTGATTATTCTAATCGATTAACTCTATTGAACTAACTCTATTTCGAATAACTAATATTCGATTAACTCCATTCGCTTGACTCTAGATCGCAGCGATCACAATGGTTACGCCTGATTCCCTCAGGAAACATCCGACCGCCGTAGGCTATCTGCAGCCCTGCAAATTACGCTAGCAGTTGTGCTAAATGGTACTTACCCTAATTAACTATGTCTGTTTTATCTCTATCTCGAATAACTATATTCGATCGACTCTAATTGAATAACTAATATTCAATTAACCCTGATTCGATTAACTCTAATTCGATTAATCCTATTTGTTTAACTCATATTCGATTAACTAATCTTCGACTAACTAATAGTTGATTAACTCTTATTTGCTTAACTAACATTCGACTAACTAATAGTCGATTAACTTACTTCGACTAATTCGATTAACTTTTATTTGATTATCTCTAATCGATTAACTTTATTTGATTATCTCTAATCGATTAACTTTATTTGATTATCTCTAATTGAATAAATAATATTCAATAAACTCTTTCAAATAACTAATTTGATTAGCTCCTTCGAATACTAAATTCGATTTAACTCTATTTGATTATCTCTTTTATATCTCGTCAATTTCCTTTTTATAACGTTTATTTTCCGTTACAGCTATTCCCTTTTTTATAACTTCTAATTACCGTTACAATTATTTCCTATTTATAACTTCTATTTACCGTTACAAATATTTCCTATTTATAACTTCTATTTACCGTTACAAATATTTCCTATTTATAACTTCTATTTACCGTTACAAATATTTCCTATTTATAACGTTTTAATTACCGTTACAAATATTTCATATTTATAACTTCTAATTACCGTTACAAATATTTCCTATTTATAACGTTTTAATTACCGTTACAAATATTTCCTATTTATAACTTCTAATTACCGTTACAAATATTTCCTATTTATAACGTTTTATTTATCTTCTAAATAAATATCCCTTTATTCAATTTATTTTCTAAATAAATATCCCTTTTATAAAACTCTATTTGTTTTATAAATACTTCCTTTTATAAAACCATGTTCATTTTATAAATAATTTCCTTTTATAAAACCGTGTTCGTTTTATAAATACTCTATTTTCAAATTGTTTCCTTTGATAAAATCGGTTGATTTTATAAAACTCCTTTATTTCGATATACATTGAAATATTCCTTTTTCCTATTCTATTTGTTTTATCAACATTTTTTCCTTTTATAAAACTCTATTCATTTTATAAATACTTTCCTTTTATAAAACCGTGTTCGTTTTATAAATAATTTCCTTTTATAAAATCCTGTGATTTTATAAAATTCCTTTATTTCAATATACATTGAAATATTCCATTTCACAACTCAGGGTTTTCTTATGATATGTAAAATATCGAATAACACTGATTAATATCATTCTAACACACATAATCCAGAACAGATTATATAACACATCATATAACACAATATATGAAAACAGTAAAATAATTGTTGAGGAATCCAGTCGGATTCCTCCAACCTGTCTCCCTGCATCCACAGATGTTACACAGTATAATATATATCATATTTCATTTTGAAATGAAATATCCTGCTGTACAGAACCATATTTGATTAACAGTACATAGATTAACTATAACTACGTTTTCAATCAAATCCATTTAACAGTCCAGTTTAACAATCAATATACAGCAGTCAATAAATAAAGTACAATTTATATTAAAATATAAATTGAGGAGAGTTAGTGAGTTTTACTCACATTGGCAGTTCATCGTTAAAGAACGATAAACTGTTATTTGATTCTGATCATACGAATTTATTTTGCAATAAATTTAGACGAGCTCCAATTCATCCCAATTCAGTTCCAGAGCATAGTCGTCGGTCATACGACTCCAACGGGTCGGACTGTTTATAATTGTTCAAAAGAATCGGCCCAACTCTATTTGCAAAACCAGACCTGTATTTCTCCCTCCTTCCCCAAATGGATTTTCCAAGCTCCAGACCGTGTTTCTCCCTTCCATGCTCACTTCACTTCTCCACCCGTTCAAACTAGAATTCCTTCTTCTCATTAAAACACAAACCAAACTTTCACTCAAATTCAACTTCCGAAAATCAATAAGTATACACACACAAACTAGAATACTTCATTTTCCTCTTTAAAACTTCTTTAAATTGCAGATGCCCTTTTGAAGTTTTGTTCGCCATCACACTAAGTACCTCGCTCGTCTTAAAGTTCCGTCTCCCAGTATCAACCCCAACGTCATGGAAATATTCCTCGACCCAACTAAACCCATGTCTATACTTTACTGTACTCGTCTTCAACGATGTACTCTCCCTCTCCAAACAATTAAACAAATGTACTTTAAAACTTCCTCAACTATTTTATATTTCCGTCTTTAACAAGTTTGGAAACAGTAGCTTGTCTCCTTACCCCCATTCCTCCTGTACATAACATTCACCATTTCTCAAAACTTTCAAGCCCCTGTACTACCCTTATACTCAATGAAAACCCACCCAGCAAAGATCGTTGAACTCCATTGTTCAAACATCACACAAACCGCAATTTCTGTGTACCCATAACTCCATTGTTCAAACTCCATTGTTTCCACTTACCTTGAATTAAAAATAAATATAATTTCCCATTTCAAATCCTCTTGCACCATATTATTTCCTCCCAAAAACATCACTGCTTCGTTTCTGAAGTCCTTCACAAAACCACCTTCACCGAGTTCGACCAGAACATCTCACCGCTGCACAAAATCCCAAGCATCAGAATACCATCGGCGGTCACCCGAACCTTCGCCCCAACCCTACCGACGTCTGCGCTGAGCCTCGACAGTAATGGCATCGCCAATCGCCTGAAAACTACCTCGAACCGTCAGCCCTTTGCAATTGAATTCCAGCGTCATTGCTGCTCTGACTCCCATCGCAACCGGTCATCAGAAAGGTCATGCTGCGCTCGAGAAGTTTGTTGCTGAACCTTCTCGGATTTATCGATGGATTGAGTAAGAATATGAAGTGGAAAAAGAAGCGTATTGGCCATTGATTACGTAGTGGCGGCTCATTCTGAGCAGAACGAAAATGACCTAGGTTTTAGATTAAAGTGTTTGTAGGGGTTATTTATAAGGAATTTGATTTTAGTTTGCTCGAATCAGAGTCTTCCACGTCTTCATTCTTTTGGCTGCGGGTTTCCTTTGCAAAAGATGTGGACGTGGAACCATTTTGACCAAGTGTATTTGTGCTTTAAGGCTTAGGCAAAATATACTCTTATTGTATAATTTTCTTAATGTCTTTCGATCATGTGTATTCCTTTTAAATTAGTGACAGATTCTTCACAAGTATACATGTATGTATTTTGTGTTTGGCGTATTCATTACGTAAAATCTCATTTGCTTACGGACCGTTATCGACAAAATCAAAAATACCGTTGTGACGAACAATGTGACACGGTTCCAAAAATATAAAAATATCAGTAGGTTGACTCATATTGTGAAACCCCAAAATGTCGATACAGGGTGTTAAATACTCCAAATAAAAAGTTGCTTATTAAATTAATTAAAAATTACCATAAAATTCTAAAAATTAAATTATCACTACTTCCCAAAAGAACCTTATCTAAATTCACGTCCGATATCTAGTTATATCGAATAAACCATTACGGTCTATAAACGATTCTATAGCGACTATTTTAAAATTTGATTTGGACATATCTCAAAATCTACACAACGAAAATCCTGATTTTTCTCTTCCACTAGAAAGATATACTCCACCAGCTCCACACGTTTCTTGTTTCATAGAAATCCGATTTAAAACGAATCCTGTACACTCAGTTGAAGTTCGAATCGTCAAATTACGAACTGCAGCGCCATTTCGAGCTCGGTTTTAATTATAATATAATTATACGTTCTAATGTCGTCGATTAAATAATATATTCGTTTTTTTAAATAATTAAATAAGTTAATTATTACACTGTCAAATATCCGGATCATTACAATGTACTAGAAGGGACCAAGCTTAGGTGGATAGCTTGTGTCAAGTAATGGGGGCCCGTTTCAACCAGTAACCCATACGTATCTTTGTGGGCTTGACCCAAGTGAAGGACGGGACACGCATACTGGGCTTGACTGTAAGAGGCCAAACCGGGTTAGCGGTGGCAACGCAAGTCCAACGGGTTCATATGCGTGTGTGGACCCGGGCCGGTCGGTAAGACGTTGTTGCATCGTGTAGGTATAAGCCGTGCATTATTTGTGGTATCGGGTTGCCACTTTGGGGAGTGATACAACCCACTATGGGGCCAGCACGGGCATCTACGAGTTATGGAGCCGATCGCTTGGGGGTAGTGGGTACACCTAGTGGAGATAGGGGCAGGCGGCACCTATGAAGGCAGGTAGGGGTGCACGAAACTACCATTATCATTATTTAAGTCTGTAGGCGGGATCAACCTTAGGGTGACTAGTGGTGGTGTAGTATAGCAATTATCCCACTATGTTGGTGTAGTTTAGTAATTATCTTATAGTGGTTTAGGTGTGCTTTAACGATATCATTGTTCATCTTGTTTCCTTGTTTACTCTGCCATACTCAATGGTTCATGGTCATTTCCTGATTTTCCAACTTATGCCTTAGCCTAGTTACTTTAGTAATTATATTGTTAATGTTATCGCACTCACCAGACTTTATGTCTGACCCCCTTTGTTTCCTCCTCTTTTCTTCCTCCCCCCCCCCCCCCTCAGTTGCTCAGGTTGGAACTAGCACCAGTGGAACTTGATTTTGGGCAGCTGTGCTTCTTGCTTTTAGAAGATTGCTTGGATCGCTGAAGTAAAGTTCAGCCTCTCTTTTATTTATGGTTATTTTGTATTGGGGATTATATCTTTTAATTTATGTACTTTGAGTTGGTCAAGATGGATATTATGTACTTTGACTCTGGTTTTGATGATGTAATCAAACATATGTATTTTCCGCTGCAATGAAATAAAGTTTTTAATTTTTCAAGTACTGTTTATATCTGTCTTGTTGTTAAGTTTCTATTCTATACACGCTTAAAATGCTCCATGGAAGTTAATGCATTCCCTTTTTGAGTGACATTAATGGATATGGGGTGTTACAATCCCACCAACATTGTTTGCTGCCATATTTTAATCGAAAGGATTCTGTCGAATCCATGCTGATCGGACAAGCAAACTTTCCACTGGTACTCCAGCCAGAAAGCATCCTGTATGCACGAAAATCACTTATTGTCCACAATAAAGAAGCAAACATTTTAATTTTTTCCTTGACACATCGTAAGTAACAACACCATTCATCCATAATTTTTTCAGCTCATCAATTAAAGGTTGCAGATATGCATCTATTCCATTTTTCGGATTCTTTGGTCCAGGAACAATCAAAGTTAAAAACATTAATGAATTCTTCATACACATCCATGGGGGTAAATTGTACGGTGTTACAATAACTGGCTATGTTGAATAAGGTTTTCCAAACGAAGCAAAAGGCGCAAAACCATCTGTAAACAAACCAAGTCGAACATTACGTGATTCTTTAGCAAATTCGGGACAAATGCTGTCAAAATGTTTCCATGCCTCCCCATCGGAAGGATGACATAAAATCCCTTCCTCTCGTTGTCTCTCATTGTGCCATCACATGTGTTTCGTGGTTGCACAAGAAGCATATAACCTTTGTAATCTAGGTGTAAGAGGAAAATAATGCATACGAGTAAACGGTACACCTTTACCATTGTTTTTTGTAGACTTGTATTTTTTTTATTGCAAAATTTACAAGTCGTAAGGTTTTTATCTTCCTTCCAGTATATCATGCATCCATCTGGACATGCGTCAATTTTTTCATATGGCAAACCAAATGCAGATACTTCTTTTTTTTAGTGAATACCAATTGCTTGCCAATACATTGTCAGGTGGAAGTATCTCTTTGCACAAACTTAGAGTCACATTCATCATGTTTTCCAATGCATTGTATTCGGATTTTATAGAAATCAACCTAGATGTAGCCTCCAAGTGTGTCATTGTACAACCTTTATAAAGCGGTCGTTTAGCAGCTTCTAACAAATCAAAAAACTTTCTAGCGTCCGAGTCAAGTTCTTCTTCCGCATCAAGCTCATCAGTCCACATACTTGGACCAGCAGCATCATGCACCATTTCTATCATTCTATTTCCCACATCAATATCATAAAAATCAGCATCAATGTTCAACGACTATCGGACCATGCTTTGTTCCTGCTTCACCGTGATATCTCCATACATAATAATTTGGCATAAAACCATGGTTATGCAAATGAAAAGTTATAGTTTCATAATCTTGAAGTTTCATGCAATTACATTTCTTACACAGACATCGAATTTCTTTTATTTTTGTTTTATCACAAGACGCCTGTTAGCCTACTTTGTGAACTAGGCAACACAAAGTCAAGAAACCAACCATTGAAGAGTATTTTAAGTTATAAGACCTCGGTTCGGATTGGAAGAAAGCACTACAATTCAAATTGGTAGCTGCGGTTGTTCGGATCGGATAGGATCCTCCATTCGGATCGGGTTAGAGCAGCATATTGGATCGGATCGGATAGAGATCTCTGTTCGGATCGGTGGTCTCTTACTGGATAGATTGGTAAAGCATATCCAGTCGGATCGGAGGACAACTAAATCTCGCATGGAAATCCATCTGCTTACCACGACGCTGGAGCGGAGCGGAATAGATTAGAGAGGGAGAGACGTCCAAGCCATTCCGGTCCGGATCGGGTATCTCGATCCGAACCCCTTACCTGCACGCCTCCGACCCGCACCCATGATCCAAGTTAGTCTCCTGTAAAATCGCCTGGAGAACCGGACCGGATATGACTAATTCCTACCCCTAACGTCCATCTCTTTGATGTGTTGTCAGCTTGATAGTTCATCCGAACCCGAAGAGAGTGCGATGGAAGACACGTGTTCCGACCCGGATTGAATCCCAGGCAAATTCACACCTATAAATACCCCATCTAGAGACAAAAAAAAGGATCTTTTTCAACACTTTTGAGAATCCAAGTACCTCCATCATCCGAACTCCATTACTCCCGGAGAATCCAAATCATCTTTTATTTCTTGTTTTAATCATTTGAGTGAACAAAAGTGAGTTGTGAGTGAATCTTACATTGCATTTGTAACTGAATTACTGAATAGAGTGAAAAATAAGTGGACGTAGGCATTTCTTCGCCGAACCACTATAAATCCTGTGTGTTCATTTTTATTATTGTCTCATATAATCTTGTTTCTAATCAATTTGGGTGTTAGAACCACTTTTGGGTCTAACATTTTGGTGCTTTCACTGAGAATCCTCATCTAAATTCTTTATTTTCCGGGATCTCTTTCTACTTTTTGGACCGTTGAGTTCAAAGAAGTGAATCCTCAGGTTTCTCCGTTTTCTTATATTCGTTGAAGTAATTGTTGAAGACTCATGGCCAAAGGAAAAGGCAAGGAAGTTCAGACTTTCCGAGGAAATGGAGCTGGCGAAGATCAGCAAAACGCTGTTGTAACAAGGTCTCGGGGGCAGAGTTCAGCAGCAGGAAGAATCAGTGCAGGAAATCCGAACCGACAGCAGGGGGAGAGCTCCGACCCGATCCGGGTAGGAGACTCTGAAGCAGTGCATTCCCCCAATTTGAACCGACCTGAACTGCTCGCTGCGCACCGATCCGACCAGGCACCCCAGCTCCGATCCGACCCGACCTCCTACCTCCGATCCGACCCGATGCTTGGTGAAGCTGGAACCTCTACTCGAGTCCCTGCGAATGCTCCAATTCCAGCTGCCAGGGTTGGAGATCAGGTCAATCCATCTGCGCCCATCACTCAAGGAGATTTTTCGCGCTTGCTTGACATGCTTGAGAGCACAAGGGAAGCTATGAGAGTTCATGAGCGCACTAACCTCATGATGCAGGAAAATATGAGGCTCATGAGTCGGGAGATCAATGAGCTTCGTCGACAGAGAACTCCATCACCGGTTCGTCACACACCCGTAGACCAATCTTCATCTTCCGAGGAAGAGAGGCCCCGTGAACGAAGGCCACTCGAACGACCTCAGAACGTGGAGCAGCTGACATTTGGATCTTTGGGATCTCGCGAGGATATCGCACGAGCATTAGGAAACGATGGCCCCGCTCGGGGGCAAAGACTCCAGTCCCCTCTTCCCGAGATCGACCGGGAACACAGGGAACGGAATCGAGCAGAGGCAGCTCGAAGAAGAAGGGCATCTCCTGAGCAAGTGCCCAGAAGGGACTTGGATACTGGGGCCAGAGAACCTGAGCAGCCCCTAACCAGTGCTGATGTACAGGCAATGGTTCACCGAATTATGTCCGAGAGCCGGAATTATACAAATGAAGACTATGGCATTGAACGAAGCCATACTCCGTTCACCGACGATATCCTCGACTTCCAGTTTCCCCGACGCTTTAACTTGCCACAGATGGACAAATATAACGGAAGGACTGATCCGGGACAGCATTTGATGCGGTATTCGTGGCTTATGAACGCCGCTGCTGCCCCTGATGAAGTGAAGTGCAAAGCCTTCCCAATCTACCTAGAAGATGTGGCATTGTTCTGGTTTACCCGACTTCCTCCTCGCTCGATTTCTAATTACAAAGAACTAAGTGAGCGTTTCATGAACCAATTCCGACTACATGCCCGAAAGTCCAAGAGTGTTATTGAATTGTCAAGAATCAAACAGGCACCAGGAGAATCTTTAAGGGCATATCTTGATCGTTTTAACCAAGCCGTAACTGAGGTCAGTGACCCGCACGAACCCACTATTCTGATGGCATTGAAGGAAGGAGTCGATCCTGAATCCGAGTTTGGAGACTACCTTTCTGGGAAAACACCCCCCACAAGGGCGATATTCTACGAAAAAGCCGATATTTATCTAAGACGAGAGGAGGCCAGGGCAAACCGAAAGAGAAAGTCTGAGACAGCTTCAAAGGAGAATGTGCAGAGTAATATTGCCGTGAAGCAGTCTGGGGAAAGTTCTGGCAAGGTTGAAGTAAATGTAGGAAACAAGGGTGGAAACAGCAATACTGGAAATGGGGGAAACAACAGTAACCGTAATTCGAACGGTAACAGAAGAAACAGAAATAGGGGAAGTGACCCTAACAAAAGGCCCCGATTCCAGAACTACAAGAACTATACACCATTGAATGACACCCTGGAAAATATCTATCTGGATACGTACACTGTGTTGCAGTACAAAAGACCGCCACCTCGTGATTCGACCGAGAAAGAAATGGCGACAGGGAAATTTTGTTTGTTTCACGGAACACATGGACATTCGACCAATGAATGTCGGCATTTGAGGGATGTAATTGAAAAGCTGCTGCGTGAAGGAAAGTTGGATGAGTACAAGGTTGCCCCGAGGGACAGGGGGCAAGGAGAGCAGGCTCCAAAACAGATCCTACCTGCTCCTAAGCCTACCGCGCAGCAGAAAGGTAAAGGGATTGTCATCAACTCCATAGTAGGCGGACCTCACCCGGCAATCCGAAGTTTTAGGTCAATGGACCAACATGTGAATGCTGCCAAGCATCTAGATGTGAATGAAGGTGACGATTTGGAAGATGTCACCCCCATCAAACAACAAAAAACCATGTTCGACGATGTGGTGTTTCGCAGCCGAGACAACACGGGGATACAATCTCCCACCAATGATCCGTTGGTTATTACTACCACTATTGGGTCGGCCTTGGTCCATAAGGTATTAGTAGACAACGGAAGTTCCGTTAATATTTTGTTCAAGAAGTCATTTGATCAGATGAAGCTTGAGCCCGAAGATCTGAAACCTTATGAAGGATGGATTAGAGGTTTCAACGGAGCGACGACGTCTCCCATGGGATATATAGAGTTGCCCGTGACCCTAGGGCAAGGAGAACGAAGAAGAGTGCGAATGCTTCAGTTCGTAGTATTGGACGTAGATTCGCCATATAACGCATTTTTAGGGAGACCTGCCCTCGCTGAATTTAGAGTTTGTATCGCCCCTTGGTGCTTGTTACTACAGTTCCCAACCGAAGCCGGGACTGGAGTAATAAGAGGGGATCAAGTTTCTGGACGGGCCTGCTATGTGGCCGAACTGAAGATGTTGATGAAAGGAGTTAATACTGAGAGCAAGGATGCCTCGTCTCCCTCAAAGGGGGACTCGGCATAGCAATTAGAGAAAATGACCCCAAAGGAGTTGCCCAAAGGAACACTTGAAGACCTGGATCCTAGAAAAGACGAGGAACCAGAGGCTAGGAATGCAACTCCTAACGAAGCGACAGTGGAAATTCCCATTGATAAAGCTGATCCGACGAAAGTTTTGAAGATTGGTTCTCAATTGGATCCACGTCGTGCTGAGGAACTGACGGACTTCTTGAAGGCAAACTTAGATGTGTTCGCCTGGACCCATGCTGACATGTGTGGGATATCACCTTCCATTATTAGTCACAAATTGAATGTAAATCCGAAGCATCCGCCTGTGAAGCAAAAGAGACGCATGCTGGGCCCAGAGAGGTCGGCTGCTCTCAAAGAGGAAGTGGAGAAATTGAAGCAAAGTGGATTTATTCGAGATTCGACCTATCCTGACTGGATATCGAATCCCGTCTTGGTAAAGAAGCCAAACGGAAAATGGCGGGCTTGTATTGACTTTTCAGATTTAAATAAAGCTTGCCCAAAAGATAGTTTCCCACTTCCCAGGATTGACCAGCTTGTAGACTCGACAGCAGGTCATGAACTTCTGTCTTTCATGGATGCGTACTCTGGATACAACCAAATTCCTATGCATATACCAGACCAAGAGCATACGAGTTTCATTACGAATTTGGGGCTATATTGTTATGTTGTAATGCCATTTGGGTTAAAAAACGCTGGAGCTACATATCAGCGCTTGGTAAATAGAATGTTTTATGGTCAAATAGGAAAAACTATGGAAGTTTATGTGGATGATATGCTTGTCAAATCAAAGCAGTCTTCCAGTCATGCGCAAGATTTAGCGGAAATGTTTGGCATCTTGCGAAAATACCGTATGAAATTGAATCCTTTAAAATGTTCATTTGGAGTGGCTTCGGGAAAGTTTCTCGGCTTCATTGTGAGTTCCCGAGGAATTGAAATTAACCCTAGCCAGATAGCAGCGATTAGAAACATCGAAGAACCAAGAAGAATTAAAGACGTCCAAAGTCTAGCAGGAAAGGTAGCGGCGTTGAGTAGATTCATCTCTAAAGCCACAGATAAGTGTGTTCCGTTTTTGATTTGATAAAAAGGGGAAAGAAGAACTTCCATTGGACTCCCGATTGTGTTGAGGCCTTCCAAAATCTGTTAGAGCAGTTAGAGAAACCGCCAATCTTATCAAAGCCCGTAGATCACGAGGAATTATTTGTTTATCTAGCAGTTTCAGCTCACGCTGTCAGCACAGCCCTGGTTCGAGAAGAAGACAAAGTACAAAGGCCAGTGTACTATGTAAGTAAGAAATTAGCAGCGGCAGAACGCAACTACCCAAAGATTGAGAAGCTTGCTTACAGCCTCCTGATCGCATCCCGAAAACTTCGTCACTACTTCCAAGCCCATCCAATAACCATATACACCGACCAGCCGTTAAGACAAGTGTTGCAGAAACCCGAAGCATCGGGAAGGTTGATCAAATGGAACATAGAACTAAGCCAGTTTGATTTGAATTTTCAACCACGAAAGTCTATCAGGGGGCAAGCTCTAGCAGACTTTATTGCGGAGTTCACCATTCCAGAGGAGGAAATAATCAATGACCAAGTGGTCAAATCCGAGGATAAGCTAGAGATGAATCCGTGGAGATTATATACAGATGGAGCTAAAAATGACCGAAGGTCCGGAGCTGGAATTGTCTTAGTCACTCCCGAGGGACGGTCGTTATATTACGCCCTACGGTTAGAATTTTCGGCAACTAACAATGACTCTGAGTATGAAGCCCTGATTGCCGGGCTGAAACTTGCTAAAGACCTCGGGGTAAAAATGATGGACATATTTTGTGATTCTAAGATTGTTGTTTGTCAAGTGCGAGAGGAATTCGCGGCTCGAGGACCTCGACTTATCGCCTACCTCAAGAAAGTGAAAGAGCTATTGAATAGCTTAGAGCGGTACAGCATAACGCATATTCCCAGAATTGAAAACCAGAAAGCGGATAGGCTGGCAAAAGTGGCTAGTTCTGACAATCCTGAAGGGACCGAGGTAATTCCAATTGAAACATTGGAATCGCCAAGCTTTGAGTCAATGGAAATTGAATTCGCTCTTGAAGCGGAACCAGAGAAGGAGTCATGGATGACTCCAATTAAGAATTTTCTTAAGAATGGGACACTCCCATCGAAGAAGAGTGAGAAAAGAGCTGTAGTTCGCAAAGCTACCAGATATGTTATACAAGACGATACTCTCTATAGACAAGGATTTTCTATGCCCCTGTTACGATGTATCGCACACGACGACATCAAGCGTGTACTAAGAGAAGTGCACGAAGGTGAGTGTGGAGATCATACAGGAGGTCAAACTTTAGCAAAGAAGATATTGCGATACGGATACTTCTGGCCGACGATCAACAAAGATGCAGCTGATTATTCGCGACGCTGCGATAAGTGCCAGAGATTCGCCAAAATCCCCAGGGCACCGTCGACCCAGCTTAAATCGATGGTGAGTCCTTGGCCATTTGCCACATGGGGAATTGATATCATTGGAGTTTTACCGATTGCTAAAGGAGGAGCTAAGTATGCGATAGTAGCCGTGGATTATTTCACAAAGTGGGTGGAAGCTGAGCACTTGACCAAGATCACAACAAGAAAAGTGATAAGTTTTGTGGTCAGAAATATTATATGCCGGTTCGGGATTCCAAGGACGATTATAACTGACAACGGAACCCAGTTTGATAGCTCTGAATTCAGAAATTTTTGCCAGAAATATAAGATAGACAAGCGATATACTGCAGTCGCCTATCCACAATCGAATGGGCAAGTAGAAGCAGTAAACAAAGTTATAAAATCCATCCTCAAGAAACGGTTGGAGCGTGCAAAGGCAAGATGGGTTGACGAATTGCCCCTAGCTTTGTGGGCATATCGAACAACATTTAAAACGGCTACCGGTCATACCCCTTTCTCTCTCTCCTTTGGCTCAGAAGCAGTGATTCCAGTTGAACTGGAAGTTCCTTCCCACAGGGTGACGTATTATGACCCGATGACGAATCGGGCACTTTTACTTGAGTCTCTTGATGAAGTCGAAGAGAAAAGGGATGAAGCAGACTTGCGTGCAGCAAGACATCGGCGTCAGATGACACGATATTATGACAAAAAAGTTCGCCTCAGAACTTTTGAACCAGGAGATTTGGTGCTAAAGAGAGTTTTTCCATCCCTTCCTCACCTCGGCCCAAAATGGGAAGGACCCTTTGTCATCCAACGGAAACTTGAAAAGGGAACCTTCAAGTTAACGACCGTAGATGGCGAAGAAGTTCCTCGAGCATGGAATGCCCAACACTTAATGCGATATTTGGATTAGAGATGCTATATTTCTTGTTATTTTTACTGTGAATTCTGTAACAAGACATACTTTGCCTTGGGAAAATCTGATGATATGAATAACAGACTATAAAGTGGATGTAGGCTACGACTTAGCTGAACCACTATAAAAATATTGTGTGTTATTTACTTTTATGCATTTACATTCATTAGTTGTTCTGTTGTGATTATGAAATACAGGATTACTCAGAGCCTAAAAAAGGTTGAAAACAGTTTGGACATAAAAAGAAGCACAATGATTATTTGTGCAATAAGACGTAAAAGAATGAGAAAACGACATTCTTAACTCTAACTCTCCAGAGAAAGAGAGAGAGTATAAAAGCGTCTCAGACTGAGCGCTGAAAAAGAAATTCTATTTTTAACTCTAACTCTCCAGAGAAAGAGAGAGAGTATAAAAGCGTCTCCGATTGAGCGCTGAAAAAGAGATTCTCCTCCTAACTCTAACTTTCCAGAGAGAAAGAGAGTATAAAGGCGTCTCCGACTGAGCGCCGAAAAAGAAGTCTTTTCCCGTTGAGAGACCGGGAAATGAATAGATGACTAAGCTCGAACTCTAACTCTCAAGAGAAAGAGAGAGAGTATAAAAGAAATGCCAGGAAAAACAACAGGTATTGACGACACAGGAAATGCTATCCCGCTAGGGAATTGGGAGCATTCAGATTGCATGGATAAGCATTGAATAACTTATGGAAATTGACTGGGGACACATATGCATACACATATTTTCCCCCTTTACAACTTTGTTTCATAACTATAGACATGCATTTTTACATAAGTGCAGAACTGCTAATCAATAAGTATTGCAAAAAAGTGAATTATTTTTATTTACAAATGAATAAATTTGTACAGGGAAATAACTAAAGAAGAAAGTGCAGGAGCCGCTTTTGTAGCAGCAATTATTGGGTTACAAAGATACTAAAAGGAATACAGGGGAATCCGCTACTTAGGTTTGAGATGAGCCATAGATTTCTTGGCGGCTTTCTCCGCATCCTTTGCTTCCTTCTCGGCTTCAGTCAAGATTCGTTTTGTTTTCTTTTTCCCTGAAGATGCGGTGCTGGAGCCAGTAGACTTCTTCCCGGAGGGCGGGACACTGGAATCAAGAGAAGATTTTTTAGCAAGTTCTTCGGTAATAGATCTAGTTGAGAGCTTAACAACTAACCTTGAACCCGCATCCACAACTGCGAGGGGCTTGAGGACCTCAGGGTCTAGTTCTTCGGCCTTTAATTGCAAGCGCTTGTCTTGATCAGCCTTCATGGCAGCCAAGGTAACGTCATCAGCGCTTTTCGATTCCCCAATTATTGCAACCTCCGGTTCCTCATCATGCCCCTCGTCTCCTCCGTCGTCTTTTAAAGCTGCAATCATTTCTTCATCATGGGGAGTAGTGACCTTAGTTGGCTCACTTCTTTCCCCCAGGTCTGTGGAAGCAGCCTTGTCTTCCCCTTCTTTGGCCCTATCAGCGGGCTTCGTCCCAGCAACGGCTCCTTGAGCTACATCTGTCTTTGCGGATGATTCAACGCCTACAGAATGAGAAACATCGGTTATCAACTCAGGCGAAAGCAAAGGATTTCTCATCGAACATTCAATCATGTAGCCAAAGGTAGTAGTAGCCTTGGCAAATTGAGGAGAAAAGATAGGGATACCTTCTGAAGACTTTTCAACGGGGGTGACTACTACCTCTGGAGTTATTTCAGGAATGGGAGATAGCAAAGTTGTTCGGGGAATTCCCGGGTTTTCGGGATCATACCCTTCTACTTCGGGAGTTACAGGAGCAGAAGAAGAGGAGCCAGCTTCAGGAATGGTTTTCTGTTTAGACTTCCGCCTCTCTTCTTCCATGGCCTCAGCGATAAGGCGGCGCCCCTCAGCAAGACGCTCCGGTTCATCATCTCTCAAATACTTTTCCATTAATTTATCTTCATCGAGGGAATCGACCTTAAGTTCCTCTTTTTCCCACTCAACGATTTGATTCCATACTTGAACCAGAGTGGATGGATAGTCCTCGATCCAAGAAATGTTTCGACGACGAATAATGTGTGCGAAGAATTCAATCATTAGCTCTCCGAAGCCCTGAATATCAGCCTCTGCTTCTGATAGTTGCTTGCGGGCTTCCTCCGCAGATTTAATAGCACATTCCACATTGCCCTCGGCCAGAGCAGCCCTGTTTTCTGCCTCCAACAACTTCGAAGCCAAGTCGGCATTCTTCTTTTCTAATTCGGCACTCCTTTTTGCTAACTCGGCGTTTTTCCGCTCAAGCTCGGCATAAGCAAGGCGTGTCTTAGTAGCCTCTGATTTGGCCTCGTCAGCTTGCTTCTTCAACTCAGAACGCTCCTGAGTGTGGGATTCAAGCAAGTCATGATAGCGTTTTTGTGTGTCCTCAAACTGTTGTTTGAAATTAGAAGCGTTCTTTTGAGCGACAGCTAGTTGAGCTTGAGTGTCTTCTAAATCTTTTCCTAGGGCTTTTAGAGCTTTGGCATCCTCCTCCGCGGTCTTTTGCATTGAATCAGTATTTGTCATTAGAGTGCGGATGATTCTAGAAAGATTGCGGGAATATTTGAACATCTCGGAATATTGTTTTTCTACCAAATCAATTTTTGCCTTGGCCTCCTCTGCCCAATTAGACGAAATAGGTTCAAGGGCAGGTAAAAAAGTCAGAGTTTCGAAGTAGTGTTCGGGAAATTGCTCTTTCAAATATGCCCGCTTTACCGTAGTTGTTGCATCCGATGGAGGAGGAGCAACGATTGTCAATTCGGTGTCCCTTCCTGAAGAGGATTCTGTAGTACCCTTGTCTATCCTAGGTCGTTTAGTAGCAGGGACTTTTTGCTTACTTCGAGACCCGGTTTCCTTTGGAGGAGTTTTCTCTCTACTCCGCTTTTCATGGGAGGAAGTGGAGTCCTTAGATGGTGGTCTATCCTCCTCCCTACGACCTTGATAGTTCTTGTATTTCTATTGTTCCGGTCGAACTGGTGAGCGGGAGCGTGACGGCCGAGATCGATAGGGATCATAAGGTCTTCTCTCCTCCCTACCACGATCATCCCGGCGATCATACTCGACATCCTGAGGAGGATTGGACATGCTGCGACGAAGCTTTCTTATATCATAATAGGATCGAGACATTGTACCTGCACGATAAAATAAACGAAGTTTAGAATCAATGGATTCATGGAGAAAGAAGTGCAATGAATGCTAAGGCTGTGGTGAAAAGTGCATCCTAAGTGGTGTGTGTCCCCCCAACCAACCCGAGTCTGAAGCTAGACTGGTGCGGGCAGGCTCTTTGGCCTTGGCGGGAGTGGTTTCTTCAGAAGAGGTGAAGACTAAAGGGTCCTTCCTGAAATCTTCTGAAGTATATATAGTCTCAGGCAAGGGGAGATCCCCCAAACCCTGAAATATGTGCTCGTCGGTGCTAGGAACATCCCCTTCGGAAGCGCGAAGTGGCGACTCTTGGGAAGACTTTGACTTGTCCGGAGAAGTAGTTTCCTCGGGGGCAATACACCCTTCACGATGTTTTTCGGCCAGATTGGCCAGTTCGTCATCTTGTGTGGAAGAGGGAGAAGGTGAAGTTTGAAGAGGAACTGCAGGAATTCCCGAGCCTTCTCCTATCTCTGGAACTGTCTCCACTGGAGGAATGTATGCATAAGGGACCGTCCCATGACCAATGCTACGGAAAACGGATAGCAGCCCGTGAAAATGAAGGTATTCATCTTTAAGGACCTCGTCGATAGTCAGGAATTTTTGATCTCCATTAAGAAGACGGTGCATCCGATCAAAGAACGCCTGGTCTGATATCTGTTTGGGATTGTCGACTGCAAACAAAAAAGGAAAACAGGTCAGAGTGATGATTCAAGTGTATAGAGTCCGGGTTCAGAAAATCAGTGCTTTACTTGATTTTGTCCATCTCCTGGCGCATCCAGACTGTTGCTTTATATAGAACCACTCTAGTCTGGAATCTCCAGCTTTGCTGCTAAATGGCGTAGAGATTATCTTCCTTTTTGGGACTGATTCAAAGTAACAGAAAGATGGAGTTTCTCTAGTCCGATGTTTGAAATTATAGAAGAAATGAACATCGTCGAACGTGAGCTCTACGCCTAGAATTTCACGATATGCTATGAATAAGGTATGCAGATAGGCATATGAATTGGGATGCAACTGCATGGGGGCAATCCGCATTTGTCTTAAGAAGTCAACGATGAAAGGCGAGAATGGAGGAATGGCGCCAACCATGCACATCTGTCGAGTGACCGTCATATATCCTTCTGGAGGGTTGTGGGGACGGTCAGAGCGTGAGGGCACTAGGGTGTCCCTTTTCATTATTCCATACTTCAAGCAAATTCTAACAAGTCGGTCGTTGTCAATTGTCGATTCTACGGAATCTGGAGGTGACTCCAATATAATGGCTGAGTCAAATTCATCGGGTGCTCGAATGTCACCAATCCCTCCTTCTTCCTCAAAGCCCAGGGAAACTTCATTCTCCGAAGACGCTTCGTCGCTTTCCCGATGACTAATTCCGTAATCCGGACCCTCGCTGTCCCATTCTGGATCAGATGAAGAAGATATATCCTCAAGAGTGATTTTGCTAGAAGTTTCCGGAACTTTTTTCTTCTCAGCTAGACGGGAAGAGCGTCTGGGCCTCATCGTCATGGAACTATTGAAGAAGCAATAGCATGGATTAGAGTAAATTATCCCGTGTCCCCCTTTGTGTATGTGTGTGAACAAAAGTGTGTGCAGCAAATGTGGGAAATGCAAAATAAAAGTACAGCAATGTAAGACGAAGCTTTGAAGAGAAAGTGATAGTCAGGGTTGTTCTTAATTTTATGTTCACAGGGCACTATCCTAACTGTCTGCAAAGTTATCGTCTAGAGTAAATGTTGGTTGAATTAGTTGGGTAGTCTTTATGCGCCAAGTTTGATACATTCGGTTCGGTTCTGTTATGCATATGATGATTGGCTCAATGCAGATGCAGATGTAGGTTCGGTTCGGATGCATCGTTAAAGCATGGACAGTTCAAGACAAGGGAAACAGTGGGTTCGGAAGCAGGACTGATCTGATCGGATCGGGTGGCCCGATCCGAACCGAACCAGCATCACTCAACCAGTCCGTTCATGTCAACCTCTTATCTCATTCTCATCCCCGACCCGAACCGACATTTTCCATCCTCCCGTCTTTCTAAAATGTGCAATCCGAACCGATCCCCTTTCCTTCTCCTTCCTTTTTTGATCCTCCGTCTTCTACCCGAACCGACTCCAGTTTGTCATCACACTCTTCATCTCCTTCCTCTTTCCCCCCTACTCACAAACGAGTCCGCTTTATCACCAAAGCCACCGTTGAGGACAAATATTTGCCCTCTCCAGCCTCGCAACGTCTCGAAGCGATGGCGCGTCCACCAGCAGCGGTGTGGGGTTCAAGCGAAGCTTATGGCCAAACCATCCCAATCCAACACGAATTGAAATCGAGAACGGTTACAATTAAGTTATTCGAGATTAGAAAAGCTACCTATATGTTTGATTCGGGAAATCTACAGGAAATAGTTTTAGAATATTGGAGTTTCTAACGTTTTCAATGCTAGGGTTGGGAGCGGTAGCAGAAAAGAAGAAGGAAGGAAGGAAGATAGTGGCGGATTTATATAGGGGGTGAAGTTGACTCCTCGTATTCCAGCTCTCTCTCTCTCACCCGCTCGGACCGGAGTGAAGGCCCAGTAGCACAACTCTGCCTGAAGGCCCACTGCCCAAGAATCAAAGCGTTTCAGATCGGCACCCGAACCGGACAAGTTTCATACATTAATTTAGCATCTGACTAGAATTGAGTTCAAGAGAAGAAGAATAAAGGAAGAACATACCTGCATGAAGCATTATATGTCGAGAAAAATTCCCAAATTTGCTCAGAAATGAAGAAAAGGTACTCGGGTCGGACACCAAACCGAATAGAAATCTGTGCATTACTCCTGACTATTCTGATTCAAGGACTAGCAGTTAAACGACATCAAAGCACGCTTCGTACAACAGAAGCATCCTTTGAGGGGGCAAAATGTTAGCCTACTTTGTGAACTAGGCAACACAAAGTCAAGAAACCAACCATTGAAGAGTATTTTAAGTTATAAGACCTCGGTTCGGATTGGAAGAAAGCACTACAATTCAAATTGGTAGCTGCGGTTGTTCGGATCGGATAGGATCCTCCATTCGGATCGGGTTAGAGCAGCATATTGGATCGGATCGGATAGAGATCTCTGTTCGGATCGGTGGTCTCTTACTGGATAGATTGGTAAAGCATATCCAGTCGGATCGGAGGACAACTAAATCTCGCATGGAAATCCATCTGCTTACCACGACGCTGGAGCGGAGCGGAATAGATTAGAGAGGGAGAGACGTCCAAGCCATTCCGGTCCGGATCGGGTATCCCGATCTGAACCCCTTACCTGCACGCCTCCGACCCGCACCCATGATCCAAGTTAGTCTCCTGTAAAATCGCCTGGAGAACCGGACCGGATATGACTAATTCCTACCCCTAACGTCCATCTCTTTGATGTGTTGTCAGCTTGATAGTTCATCCGAACCCGAAGAGAGTGCGATGGATGACACGTGTTCCGACCCGGATTGAATCTCAGGCAAATTCACACCTATAAATACCCCATCTAGAGACAAAAAAAAGGATCTTTTTCAGCACTTTTGAGAATCCAAGTACCTCCATCATCCGAACTCCATTACTCCCGGAGAATCCAAATCATCTTTTATTTCTTGTTTTAATCATTTGAGTGAACAAAAGTGAGTTGTGAGTGAATCTTACATTGCATTTGTAACTGAATTACTGAATAGAGTGAAAAATAAGTGGACGTAGGCATTTCTTCGCCGAACCACTATAAATCCTGTGTGTTCATTTTTATTATTGTCTCATATAATCTTGTTTCTAATCAATTTGGGTGTTAGAACCACTTTTGGGTCTAACAACGCCATTTTCAAAAATGCTTCCACGCCATTTCTAAAATGCAATGATATTAACCCTCTGTTCCATCCAGACTCATACATCCAAGTTCGAACTTTCATATAATCTATCTTTTACTGCACAATTAGAAACATAATATTATAAAACATGTTTTGGATTGGGACAAGATAGGATTCCGTGCAGATGACAAGTTGCCTCTTGCAAATAATTATTGTAGTCAACTTTAATTGATTTTCTTGCTTTAACATTTAAATATATCTAACTACCATTGAACTGCCTCTTGACTAACATTTAAAAAGCACTGCACTCATACACGTATACACGAACAAGTTCAAACTTACCCTTGTAAAAACAAAAAAACTATTATGGTTTTGTATGTAATTACTGACATGTTGTGACACACATGCCCTTGTCTTCCATATTCTCGGTTTCTTGGTTGATCATATGCATGGATCACTCCCTATGATTTTCTCATTTCTTTTTAAACTTTATTGTTATATAAATCAGAAAAAAAGGGTTCACAAAAGTGTTAAGCAAAAAAGTGTGATTAACATAGCCGATAATCCTTGAAAGTGTAGATTAACAGGGAGTGCAAGCCCGGATGTCTGCTGGGAAGATAACAATGTGACCATAATTGTGTACCAAATTGCTTTCAATGTCCAAACATATAAAATGCAATTAAATGCCAACTGCTATATTCCTTTTTTTTGTATACTCATACAAAAGGAGACATACACCTATCTAGTATAGTCTCTTTACATAGGATCAGGGCCATGTTTCATGAGTATTGTTTCTCGTTATATCATAAAGGGATAGTGGCTTGTTTATTTAGATTCCGAGCAACCATGTGTGCTTTATATTACATAATCATTTCGTTTGGTCATTATTTGAGAATGAAATTATGATAACCTTGCTAAGCATATATTAACACATGTCATAATAATATTATGTACTACCATGTCTTAAGGCTTGTACATACATATAAGAAACTAGTATCAAACATATAGTAACGTTTAAACCAATGTCGATACAAGAAATAGTTAGCGAAGTGCATGGACATAACTTAAAGGGGTTTAGTTATGAATATCTTGAGCAAAAATGCAGTTAATTTTGGGGAAAAGAAAGGGAATAATATATAAAGAGGGAAGGATTAAAGGTTGCAGGAAAAGCTGCTACTAGATCGAAAGAAGTAAATACAGTGTCGAACTCATTAATTCATATTGTAAATACCGTTTAGTAGCATAATTTTAATTCCAATCAGTTATTCATACTTATTCATATTTAGACGGCCATGGCTTAGATCAAATCAGTTATTTATTAAGTTAAATTCCAATCCCTCTATTCGATTCCTTTGGTTTTATGACTTTATGACTAAAATACTATGATTTTCTCCTATTATTGACTTAAATTTTATTTTTCTACGCAAGTAGCCTTCCACATAATATAAATTCTCCTTTCTATTTTTTATTTCATCAAATTTTGCATTTCATTGATTTTTTAAGTATTTAAAAAATCTCTTTATCTTAAATGAACTGTAGTGGTTGTTTTGTTCTTATGCTCGTAAAAATCGATATTGATATTAGAACTGTTAACATGTTAGTTCTAACTATGGATTCCTTTGCATCCATTTACCAACTATGTAAAAGTATGCCCTTCATTTTTGCATGCAAGTGCTGAAAATTATCATTTTGGTTTTTGCTTCTTTCACCTTCTACTATCACCTATCATTAATCTGTTGCTCCTTTTCAAAAAGCTAGCTACAATGTTATTTTATAAAGATGCTATTGATGTTTCAGAGTTTTGCATATTTTAGTATACAAATGTAATCGTGTAAGACTGTCAGCTTAGATGCATATCTGCAGGGTCCAAGCTTAATCAAATATTTACATATATGGCAGTTCCAAAAGTTTGTAAGCTTTCTGGATACAGTTGCCTAAACTGAAGAATATCTAAGGCTTTTATGCCTACAAACTCCCTGATATTCACTAAACCACGGAGGATTGTACATACTCAAGAGAGCATCATTTACGGCTCATGTACCAGTCATATTTTCAGCCACATGTACACAGATCCATCCTTTTGTTCTTCAATTCATGTTTGTTTATTTGCACAGGTTGTATATTTGTGTAAATATGTAATGACCTTCGAGGAATTTCCTAAACATACTTTGTTAATGATAAAAGTTTAGTTTGTTTTGATTAAGAGTTCCAATAGAGTTTAAATTTGTTTATTTGCATTTGGCTTGTCGACTCCCTTTCTGCAACCATGACAAAAACAATTTTCTCTTAAAATGCCTTAATATTGTATTTGAAATAAATTGAAGAAATACAAATGAGTTATATAATATTTTAAGTTGTGGTTCCTTTTAAAATGGCTTTAGCAGCTTTGATAAGTTTTTTTTTCTTACATGGTATAATTTTAGCCCAGTACCTTACCTGGGAGTTTCACCTTTAGGACCATCCATTGCTCATGAAACCATATGGGGATATAACTGGTAGAAGTGAATATTTTTTAATTAAGCGGCATGACCATTTAATTTCTAATTTCAGTACGTATCTGGGACATAATTGTGCAATGAACATGTGCATTCCACCATAAACACATCCTACAGTACGATCTCATAATCTATAGAGGAACCCGATATTATCTTCAATTTCTCAATGAAGAAATAAAGAAGGGTACGGTATAATTTCTAAACTCAATGAGTGGTGCAGGAATGATAACCAAAGCAGTCATGCATATAAATAAGAACACACAAATCTTTCTCTGCACTTGCGTAATAAATTGACAAAAATCGTACATAACAGTCCACACAATTCAATTACATGCAACATGATCAAGGATCGTTCAGAAATTTCCCTATGCCTATTATTATACTGTTAAACAACGTTCTAGAACAAGAAAGTATGACAGTGCTATTAAGTTGAACCCATATCCCCTTACTGACACTTACATCCAAGGAATTATTCCATAGATGCAAAAGAAACTGGCACAAAAGGCTTGAAGTAAGAAAATGAAACCGGCACAAAAGGCAAAATGTAAAAGATTTGGTTTTAAATTGCTAGAGTTTCATGTCAATCCAGAGGAAGGTGAAAGAAAAATCAAAGGGCCGAAAGTTGAAACAATTAAGTTTTTCTATACTCGGCATGAGTCAAAAGCAAAACAGTTAAGGTCATCTCACGCATTTCGTGATCCAGACTAAGAGCATACGGTTGAATCAATTAGGGCTTAACGTTTATACCAGTATCATACCAGTATCGGTAACAATTAAATAGTTTCAAGAATAAAATGAAAATAGATTATCCAACACTATTTAAGAACTTTCAAAGAAGAAAACCGGAATCTGATAATAAAATAGCACGTACGAATACAGAGATCTGAAGGGGACGGTGATCTGAAGATGCGGCGATCCGAAAGGCGAGAACAATTTCGTACGAACTGGGAAAATATGGATATTTTGGTCAGTAAATGTGAAACGAAATATTTGGGGGAGTAGGAGGGAACGAAATATTTTGGTGAACTTGTGAGAAGGGAACGATTTCGTACCAAAAATTTGGGGGTAATAAATGAAATTTTAATTAATTAAAAGTTTAGGCGTTATAATCCATTGTATTTAGTATACCGTTGATAATAAAATAGCAAGTTAATTAGTTTTATGTGTATTGGCGTAGACTTGGCGTAGGAAGTCTACTACGGCATTCCTACGCCAATCTGAATTTACATTAAAAAATTATCGTAGGGGTAGAAATGGTGTAGGAAGACTTCTACGCCATTCTGAAATTGCTGTAAAAAATTAATGTAAGCGTAGTAAATTTCCTACGCCATTAATACGTCAATCTGAATTTGTAAAAACTTAGCGTAGGTGTAGAAATGACGTAAGAGATTATCTACCTCTTCGCTACGCCATTAATTTTAATGTAGTAAATTTCCTACGCCATTTATACGCCTACGTTAATTTTCTGTATATTACACTAGGCGTAGGAAATGCGTAGATAATTTTCTACGACTTTCCTACATCATGACCTCTTACTACTTACTCCTTATGCCTTCTCTACGCCCCGCCTTTTGGGGTAGGAACGACGCAGGAAATTTTGTATAGAAAACTGAAGTGTTTTCTTGTAGTGTTAGAATCATCGATTTACAACTGTTATTGACATAAAACAATAATATAATGGCATGGAGAACAGAAGCGACAAAATTTTGAAAACAGTCGGTAGAAGAAAACACTCCAAGTCTCGAACTAGATTAATGATAAGAATTATGACGCGAAAGATCTATCCCTTAACATTAGAAACTAAGCAATTAGATTTGGGACGGATTGGAACAGAAGTTAGAATCGTGTAATGCAAAGGAAAAAGGTAAATCGCACTTAACTTGTGTAATCAAAAATAATAAAGCGACAAATGATCTTACCGTTATGTGGTGCATAAAGCAATTATAACTGAAAGCATATTCATCATAAACTGAGCCTGAAGGAAGGAAGAACGGAAACCACAGAAATAAAATTTGGGGAAGAAGAATAGTGGAGCATGATCTTCGAACTAACTACGTAGTGGTTATCTTAGACGGGGAGTTAATGAAGAATAACATTGTTATAGGTAGCCAAATCTAAACCTCTCTTTGTTCTGAGTTATGTTTAATCTAAACGCTTCTTTGTCTCTTTGGTTGTCTAACCATGGGATTTTATTATTATATAGATATATCCAATCATCATCTATGTGACAAATTGATCAAAGAAGCGTCAACGTATCTCTTGCTTATCTTCTAGGCTCTTATTATAGGTAAGAGGGATATATGTATCTTCATATATTTATATCAATATCTTTTTATACAAACTGATATTTTATATTGGTAACTTTTTATAATCCTGGATTTTTAAGTTAGATAGTAATGGCTCTGAATTTAACTATATATCTACAAATAGCAAACTTATAGCTAGAGAAAAAAAATCGCACCAAAAATCCAGTTATAAATCACGGGTCATTTCGAATTTGTGGCGATGACTTTTCGGGGATGGGAATCAAATCGCCAGTATCGTTAAGCGCTTCACCCAAGGCACTACTTCTCAGCAAGACGTGGTAACGTCAATCACAGTCCTTTCACCAGGAAATCAGGAATTCCAGTAACCCACCTGACTTCAAGATTCTTGCTCTGGAACCATATAGCGACAGGACGGATCCTACCATTCATCTTATGAGGTATATACGCCATATGGAAGTACTGTCGACATCAGTCAATGTCATGACCAATTGTACCCCTCTTTACTTAACTGACATTGCCGCCATGTGGTTTAGACAGCTAACAATTGAATCGATTAACAGTTGGAATATGATGGTCATCCGCTTCATTGAACAATTTGGAGTTCACATATCCGGCCTAAGAGCATCATGTTCCTCGCATCTATTAAGCAGCGGTCCGGTGAGACCCTACGCTCCTTTCCAGAAAGATTCAACGCAATTGTAGCATCGGTTGATCGACCTGAATCATCGATTGTGCTCATGGCCACAATGGCTGGTATTTTAGATAGAATAGACTTCAAAATCTCCCTTCAAAGGGACCCTTACGAAGACATTGGAGATTTCTACTCTGAGGTAGACAGGCTCCTCCGACAAGAGGATGTTAATATTAAGATAGAAAATCTTAACGTACTTGCTACAAAGAATGGAGGACCATCCACTACTAACCAAAAAAAAGGAAAGGGGAAAGCCATAGAAAAGAATGACATGAATGTGCGGTTATAAAGAGAGCCCAAATATGATAGATACACTGATCAATTCCTCACTGTTGGAAATATATCCCGACGTACGAGGAACTCTTCCTTTTCGTAAACCTCCCAGGAGGGAGCCAACTCCAAGAGAACGTGAATCAACTGGGAAGCACTGCATGTTTCATATATGGTAGGTCATTGCACCAATGACTACAGGCACTTGCGTGATCTCATCGAAGAAAGGTTTAGACGTGGAGAGCTTTTCGAGTATGTTAAGAAATATGCGGTATCCGCACCGCCACTGGTACCCTCCCATGCTCCTCAGAATGATTCCCATGCTCTTCGGAATGTGAAGTATCCCGAGCCTAGAAATCACGACATCATCTTCAACTGATTTGGATTTGATCAGTCTGAATCTACTACATTTCTAAGGATATAAACAATGTACCACTTTTTTAATTTTCCAATGGCTGTGTTGACTCATGTACACAAGGGGCTTAGGATTTAACTCTAAGGCATACTACATTCTCAACAGTGCAGCTATTCTATAAATAAAATTATTAGGTTAAAGTATACGCATAAGAGATTAGGATGTAATCCCTAGGCATGCTCTGGGATCAACCATAAACCAGTCAGGATTTGTTTTGGTTATCCAATAATCTTTGGAATAAATAAAACCTAATTTATCAAGAATGGATTATGTTTGACGAATGCAAGTGTCTTGCTAGGATTTGTCAAGATTCTCAAACTGTTGATGATAAAAATATCGTAAACACCTAAGATTCAAATTACTCAAGAACTATATTTTCGGTCAAAAAAGTAAGTGCGGAAGCGGTAAATTACACAAGAGATTTATAGTGGTTCGACCTCGGTAGAGACCTATGTCCACTTCAGAAAAGTCGTTGGAATATTATTAATAACCAAGAGTTACAAGGTTGAGGACATCTCATGACATATCTTACATACATCTCTAAGTTATATTATTTCATAATTATCATATATTTAATATATTAGGAAAAAGACACTTTTGCCCTTCTTCTTCCTCAAAGTGGAGATGCCACTAAAGAGGCTACTTGGAGCTTTCAAGAGGTGTCAAGTCACCCACTTCCAACCCTTTTGAAGTGTGAGGTCAAGGGGTATTTATAGTGGAGAGGTCAGGTGGGAGTAGGTTGGAGTAGGGGACCACAAGCCAATTTTCGTATCCCATGATGCAGCCTCTTCAAGAATTCAGACCCCTTTCCACTATGCCCAGGAAATCCGTACCCCACTATAGGGGTACGAAATTCGTACCCCGAGGGGGTACGAGATTCATACCCAGTGGGGTACAAGATTCGTACTCGTGGGGTATGAAATTAGTATCCCAGGGGGGTATGAGTTCTTTGCTTAAGTCGTGCGTGTTGAGCACGGGAAGAGCAGAGTGCGACAACATGGATGTCGCCTAGTTTTGAGGGATACGAAGATCCTGGAAATTGTGGGTTGAACCTTGACTTTGAGTTGATCCGGTGATTTAGGGTAGCACACTTGCTGGCGGAAATTGAATGAACCGGGCGGTGCCCACCAACGGGACCGTGGGGCCCCTAGCCCCCTACTGGCGTTGTGCTCGGACCTGCTGACGGCTCGTCTTCGGCTCGGAGCACGGCTCGCCTTCGGCTCGGCTGCAGATGGATATTGATGGATGTCGCATCCTAAGGATGCGACATTCTGCTTATGTCCCGTGATACACATGTAAATGCGTATATTTTATCCACTTATTTATCTTGTTTTCTCTTTAAAATAATTGATACTTAGTATTTATAGTTGTGTTTTCAGATTATTTAAGATGAATGGATTGATGTTCTTATTTGTTGAAAAACTTGAAGAATTGGTGCAAGAAGAGTGTTGATTTTTAGAACTGGACTAAAGCTTGAAGACCGGAAGAAATGTTGTTGTTCAACTACCTTCTACCGCATATTTTAAAGTTAAGATTCAATGTCTTTTCATAAGGATCGCCTTTCTTAGATGTTATGGATTTATTATTCATTGAAGTCGATTCCGTTGATGCCCGCAAGCTATTTTTCCATGACATTTGCATGTCCATTCACTTGCGTTCACATTGGTCTAGTTGTTATTTGGGCAAAACCTTTTGTCCCACATCTTGTAATTGGCCACTTAGTCTTGGTCATGGCAGCTATAAATACACTGAATCTCTTTCATTTAGAATAACACTGGGTTTTATTCTGTAACTCTTCTCTTGGAATAAAACTATTCTTCCCCTATTCTCTTTAGTTTTAGTTTTATTTTATTTATGTTTGTTCTTTTATTTTTTGATTTTTCTCATTTAGCTATGTCTAATTAATCTCCTTTAATTAGGGGGTGATGACGCTTATAGATTGGATTCAATATGAATTGCATAACCAAAAGATGAGGACTTTATACATAAAGATCTGGATCCGAACCAAGAGTTAGATCTGAACCTTCAATTCTGTGTCGTTTAAGAGTTATGCTCCTTCACAGGGTATATTCGTGTTCGATCTAACGCTTATCAAATTTAGATCTAATTTTTAGGGTTTTAGAAATAAAGTGGTGAATTTGTCCTGATAGCCTATAGTTGTTTAAGAGCTTAGCTCTTGCATAGGCTATGTTTGTCGTTATTCAAATGTTTGTTTTTAAATACCTAATTAACGTTGATTCATGTTTGTGACAAAAACATGAGTTAGATCTATTAATCCGTTTGGCTATTGATAATTATCAATCCATTTTATGTCATTACTCCCTAATTTCTTTCATTTATTATAAAAACTCTCTTTTTATTTATTTTCTCTCGTTTTCAAACAATCAAACTTTTGGAATAATTTGATTGGATTTATTACTTAAAATAATTTTGGTCCTAGAGTTCGACACCCTTTACAACAGCCCTTGTTGTTTACGGAAGCTGAACAAATTAAATAATTAATTACAATTGTTCAATATGTTCGCAAACAAATTTTGGTGCCGTTGCCGGGGACCAAAATAATTTTATTAGTAAATCCTTCGGGTTATATTTTTATCTTCTTATTTTTCCATAAAAGAACAAATTTTTTATTTTATTTCTTTTGTTTTCTTTATATATAGAAGAAAAATCTTGATTAGCTGATTTGGTATTAACACAGTTGATACTACAATATGTAAATCAAGAAAAAAAACTGCCAATTTCATTCCCTTTTTCAAATTTTTTCTTTCCACTTTTACATATTTTTCTTCTTTTACAACAACAATAAAAAAAATCTTTTCTTTCCTTTGAAATTTAATTCTACAATCTTTCTTTCCTTCGTACAATTTCTTTCCAAAAAAATCCTTTCTTAATTTCTCTGCTTAGCATTTCCTTGCTGCATTTTTTTTCTCTGAATCAACTATCACCATCTACTCTTTCTCAATCAACCCAACCTTCTACTTATTTTACCAGTTCCGACCATCTTTAGATCACGAATCATCTGCCAAACAAATCCGATCAACATCACCACCGCACCTCAAACCCATACAACATCATCAACGATCATCTGGTCTGCCACACAAAGCTCAACAGTCTCAGGAACCCACCATACTCAACAGCCTCACAAACCACACCACTGTTGTCGACCAACTTCTATAACCAAAAATTACCTCCACCATACAACAGTGTCACCTCTACACTTCTCCCATAAACAACTAGTAGCCAGTTCATCAAAACCGTGCAACGCCCCACCTCTATACCCATATTATCCAAGAGCATTCCTAAGTAATACCGTCAGATAATACGGAGAATGAGGCTGTAGGGGCATACACGTGCTAATTCTCTCGGACTAACACTGGTACATATTAAAATTTCTGAAATATCTCTTACTCTTACGTACTCAATGTCGGTACAAAACAATTACACGTGTACCTCCAGGACAGAACAATACAAAATATATAAGAATACAGAGATCACAGAGTCAATCACAGCGATAAGATATAATATAATATTTAACATTTTATACACATTTATCTATTACACATCAATATATATACATCAATCCATACAATACACGATAATAAAGGATATACTAAGTTACTATACTCTTCTAAGCCCAATAAACACAACCCGGTCTCAAAGTCCCTGCACATGTAATGTCTCGGTCTGACCCGAGTATTATATAGATAATAAACGGATCAGTCTATGTTTAAATCCATTATAGTTAATATAAAATGTTTCGGTGCTCCAAACTAGAAAGATCATCCAAGACGTAAACCTAATCCTTAGGAACTCTTTAACAAAAGTGTTGAGAAGGTGAAACTCTATTGGAATGGAATAGAATACATTCATATATCACAAACGAAGGGCACATAATAGACCTACTTACTAGCACAAGGCTAAGTAATTCATTGGCACGTATCACAAATGTTCTCAAAATCTCCAAAAGCAACAAAATCATCATATAACTCGAATGAGTCAAATATCATGAAAGAAGCATCAAACTCCAACATAAAAATCACAAAATGTTTTTGTGAATTTAAAACCCAATAATCACCTCAATGTATGATCATAAAGATCAAGTCAAAAATAAATATCATCACAATATGGATCCAGTAGAAAATAAATAGGCACGTGCAATCTCATGATAATATAGCTCCTCCCGAGCTTAGCTCAGTACTTATATGTATTCAAGTTAGGCGCCCATCACTGCGACCCCCCCCCGGTCGAGTGTATCTTGAACCCCCCCCCCCCCCCCCCGGTCAACTGAATACATAGATGTGACTCCCCCCGAGTCCCAGCTTCCCCCCGAAGCAAAGTACTAGCTTATCAAAACACAATATGCGTCATTGACTCATAATCAGTAAACCAAGTAGCGGTAACAGTGTGTCCCATACCACACGTTCTCACTACTGGTTCACTAGTTACTTATCAACTCCGCAATGGAAAACACCGAAATATCACAAAATAGCTTCAATTAGATGGGAATGGAATTTAATCAAGCTCGTACAATACACCTACCCTTCAATAATCTATATAACAAGTCTTGTGAATAACCAGGAAGGTGATACAGAGAGTCCCATACCAGACGGTTCCGTTTATTCAAATTTCTCGTTACATAGAATGTAAAAATCATAAATCATATAAAAGATGTCATCACCGCATCATTTCCAAATCATAAATCAAATCAATATCAATAGTGAATCATTCATAAACTAGAAATTTATATTTAAGGAAATGGAAATGAATAAATAAACCAGAAAACAAAATAAATAAACTAGAAAAAAAACGAGAAAACAAAATAAATAAAATGTAGATGAAGAATCATGTTCAAGTTTCCAAACAATCTTAGAAGCAAAATAATTTCCAAATCATAATAACGATATTCATCAAACCTCCAAAAGAGTATTTAATACATAAACATTCGCATTTAATTATACAAGGAATAATTTTGCTATAAAATCTCTTAATTGAATTATGGTAATTTTTCCATTGAGAATACTTCATAATCTAATATAATGTAAACTTAGCACGTAATTTGATTAAAGCAGGCTATAATTTGGCTTTATACAATTTAGTGAAGGCAAATAAAATTATTCGAAATGTTAATTTCCAATACATCTAACACACTTAGTAAAGATCCATGCCATCAACTTAATATTGAAATATAAATTAATTTACTTATATTTATTTAGGTATATTATTTAGGATGACAAATGTATAATTTCAACTATACGACGATATTTAAGAATAAGTAGTTTACTTAAAATTAAATTAAAAACTAATCAAACAACAAAATGTTATAACGATGGAACAAAATAGACAGCGTCTCCTTTGTATTTTAACACATCCAACAAATTCAAAATTTCACAATTAATTGGATCCATTAACAATTGCACAGCACTCAAACTATTATCATCTATTTCAATCAAGCATCCAACTCAAGCATGAGCAACAAATTAAAATTCCAGTAATCCAATCACCCAAATAAACCAAGCACAAAATGCTAAAAACAAATATGTATGTATAACTAGAATGGAAAAAAACATAGATGTGAGTGAGGATTACTCACCAATTTGAGTTTGACGCTTCAACTCCTAAACATTCCACCACTTCCGCTCAACGTCGTCTACATATTCCAATCACTGAAAGTCGCTAGTCTCCAAACCATGCACAATTTCCACATCCTCACCCACCTTGTCTTCGTTCACTCATCACAAGCCAACAGCAGGTTCCCATCATCAATCACCAGCCTCGCGTGACGCCTCAGCATAGGTGAATCCAATTCTCAACCTCGAGCACCACTTTGCCAGCATCACTCTAGAGGCTCGCGCATGCTCCTCTCGGCAACGAATTTCCATCCTAGTCGCAATAATATTATTATTATTTTCTTTCGAACCCCCCGATTTTAGGGTTGGAACCCAAATGAAAAAGGGAAGGGCTGGAGCGATTTTTCTGGAGAAGTCAGGATTGGGCACGGGTTTTCTCAGATTGGGAATAAGGCCTGTTGTTCTATTGTTTTTTCCAATCAGCCAACGTATTGGCTTCTAAGGGAAGAAAATTGAAGGGTTTTAATTAGTCTTGGGCTTATTAATCTGGGCTTATATACATTAGGCCCAACGATTAGTTTAGTTCAATTTTAAGTCATTTTAATATAAAATGATTCACCATTCATCGTCCAAATTACATCTTGACAATTGATTATTTGTTTAATTCGACAATCATGTAATTTGCTCGTTAACTCAGCGTTCAATAAAATAAAATATATATCATCTTATTGTTCTATTTATATGAAATTATTTAACATTTCCCAGACTAGTTTATATCCGTTATAATTTGATTCATGGTCTCTTGATTTATCTTGTTAATTCAATATTAAAATAAATTATTCTGGCTGATTCAACTATTATATATATATACACTAAATTTATTTTGTATTACAACACATTTATCTATATACTCCATTTCTTTCAAACAATAAATAGTCATCAATCAAATTTAAACCCGTTCATTCTACTTATTATGTGTTTAATTATAACACCAAAAATAGGTTTGTTACAGACTTCCCCCCTTAACAAAATTGCGTCCTCGCAATTTCCTTATAGGGAGAAGTAACTAAATCATACTCTGACCTTCATGTATTCGACTACCAAACATACTTACTTTCTCTACATGGCTTTACGTTCTTCATATTATATGCAACAAATTTTTATAAATTTAATGTCTTGTTAGTTATACACATTATAATTCATTTTTAAAATTTTCTAATTCCCGAATTTTTGGAAAATTTCGGCAGAGTCTCCTTTGTACAGAGGACATTTCGGAAAATTCGAATACAATATAAACACAAAATATACATCTCCGAAGGACCATCCCAATCCGGGGCATCCCGAAACATGGGGAAACAAAACAACGCAACATAACAACATTTTGCAATAATTTAATCTGAAAACGTACCTTTGTTTTAGCGTTTATAAGCAATTTAGATCATTATTTAGCACTCATTAGCGTGTAACTTCACTTAGTAGTCCGACGAACTTCATGTATATCTGAACTTATCTCAATATAACCATTAGTCACATATATAATAAATGCTAGAATATATACATATGCTTTCATTGGTAACAAAGTAATACTCCCAAATACAATAACATGAATCATGACTAATGCTCAACTCACACTTCCATTAACGGAGCCTAGCATTGCCGGACTTTCTTTGACCAGCCTACGCCGGTCAGGTGGACTTTAGGGTAGCCAAGCGAGTGACCTGTCCCCCCTCTAGCTCGCAACAGGTGCTGCTGCTATTTGCAGCAGCACCAAGCTGCTGTATTTGCAGCGACTGCGGCTGCGAACAGCAGCAGCACCAAGCTGCTAGGGGCAGCAGCTTAAGCTGCCTGCTCTCTCTCCTTTTTTTTCATAAACTGCTTGTTGATTGTTCCAACATTCTAGGCACCTAGGCATAATACAAGTGCTTACTAACATGCCATCATACAAAGGTAAAACAAGTTACAGGTTGCTTAGTAGTTACCACTCACACCCATATATATGTTTCAGAGAAGTCTTCAATAAAAGCCATTTTTTTATAGTATCTCCAACATATAATATTAGCTTCACAGTATCACACAAAAATAAATTAAAGGTACATGAAATTTTCTCCTGCGTTCATAACTGGTTGGTATTTACTTACATATTCACTTTTCTTGCATGTGTGCATATATATGAAAGCTATTGAGTTATCACAATTGATGCAAAGGATACATTCTACTGTGTTTACCTTTCCCCTTTTCTATGTTTGAATTGTA
Source organism: Allium sativum (assembly GCA_030737875.1). Taxonomy (NCBI): domain Eukaryota; kingdom Viridiplantae; phylum Streptophyta; class Magnoliopsida; order Asparagales; family Amaryllidaceae; genus Allium; species Allium sativum. The sequence goes on along the minus strand of CM060919.1, from coordinate 874,412,946 downwards.
CTATCTGAACTGTTTATAATATTAGCCTAATTTAAATCAGCAATCATATTTCAGAGGCACATGTTTTACAATAAGTCCGACATCAGCTTGCACAAGCACTTGTGTTTGCAAATGATTGAAATTATGTTTGATATATTTGCCAATTGACACTATCAGGTGCCAAATGATACAGTATTCCATAAAAAGTTTCAGAAGTCGTGGGTTCTTTGAACAAGTATTCCTCAACAATATACATCCCAAATTCTTGAAATAAAAGTAAAAATAAAAATGGTGAACTATAAAAATTTAAGAAACAGGCATTAATTAGACTCTTGTTTTATTTAAGGAATGGATTATTTCGCACAGACACATTCTGATTCTTTAGAAATATCAATATGGCTCTAATTTAAACCTAGACAGCAACGTACAATCCAGCAAGTTAGGACATCGAAAGCATAGAAACAAGGAACGTGGGACGTGACTACGTTCCGCGAAACGATTTGTTTGTCCCCGATCCCGAAACGAAACGCGACCCGGAAATGTTAGCGGTCGCGAAAAGAAGATGATGATGCAAAGGTTTTTGAAAAGAATAAACAACTCTTCGATTTGTATTGTACAACTGTATATGGTTATAATATATATTGGAAGGACAGCTATATAATATATCAATTTGTATATAGATTGAAAGGGCAGTTGTAAATTTGCAAGATCTTCACAAAATTTGGTGATTAACATAAAAAATAAATAGATCAGTTTTTCCAAAGTAAAAGAAAAAACATGTTTCGTACCCTTGCGTTCCCTCGTACCCATGTGTTCCCTCGTACCGGAAACATTCAAGACAGCCTTCCACGTATCCATTTTCGTACCGCGTTTTGTATCGAATCACGTCCTATGTAACCATGGTCTAAAGCATTTCTGAACACAACTATCCCTCTTAATATAGAGAGTAACATGGTATACATCAACAAAAGGTATATATTTATTTTCAAATAAAATAAGGCATTTGTTGCTTATCGTTCATTTTTGCTCTTTAGGGACAAATGGTCACTGACACTTGCATATTCATACGTATACCTGTACATGACCACGGATGCTTGCACATAGTAATTTATGCATAACATAATTATTTTATATGCTGAATCAATAATTAAGTATTGCCTTCTTAGCCAACAACGTATGTACGGTTCCCTCCATTTAAACAAAACAAAATAAATTTCACACATAGTTTAGTCCAACAGTAGGAGACTAATAAGCTATACATAGCAGAACTGTGTTTGTAGCTTTAAAAGGTATATTTATTTTAACAGTAACACCGTAAATATATTCACTACGAAATGATTCAGTACGTCAGTTACAGGATACGCTCCTTGTTTCACTAGAAGGGAACGGTTATTTATTACATTGATGATCAAAGGAATATAAGCTTTCCGTGAAAATATTAAATTTGGCTCGCATTATATAACAGGAGAATTAGATTTAATTACATTCATAGTATATTACTTCTTTAAAGTAAATATAATAAGATAGACGAAAAGCCAACAAGAATATTGCAGACAATGCTTCTTAGAAACTATTAATACAAAATCTCTACTGTTTTGCATTGGCAAGTACATGTAAAAACATTCGCGCGAATTGGCATGAAACTTGCATACATTCATTCCATGGTTCCTAACATATATTTTTCCTTTTCTTTGTACACCTTGTTGGTTCATCGCACTTAAAATTCATATGTTAATATTTGTTAAACCGCAGGTATTTGGAATATTACATAAGCATAAAACTGCTCTTGAATAAAGCCAACATATATTGAAATTTTCCATAGTCCATAGCATATTTGAACTATATTGTATTTTATTATTATTATTGCCACTTGTGAAAAATGCATTTGCCTTCTAGTTTATTATAACTAGCATTATTCAAGTACATTTTCCTAAACTTGAGTTACTTTACAAGATGATGTTTATAACTTTTCCGAGTATTTAAGAAAAAAAAAAATTATGTCTAATGTCACATTTAAGTGTTTAAGAAACTTTATCGAATACGTGTGCACCCGTATCGATTAATTTTCTTACACACTTAAAGGACAAGTTTTTTTTTTAAAATACTTTCTTATATTATTTTGTCGAATTGTCTCGCAAAAGTATTTAGGAATTCCTATTGATAACGTTGATCGGACATATCGATCAGAATTGTTAAATCACCCAACGGACAAATCAAATCAAGATTAATTCCTTTAACTATTAAGTTATTGACATATTCATTTAACAATTTGCTTCATCATTATTATCGTTGTTGTCGTTATCAATTTATTTGATTGAATTTAACAGCTATTTCGCTTTTACATTAAATTTGACACTCATTTATAATATTAAACAATCAGCATCAAACAACAAACAAACAACGCTTCCAGCGAAAATTTATATATTAATCTTCGCTGCGTCGTTTCTTATTTCTTAATCACACTCAACTATTTAAATTCAAATAAAGATAAACACCAAAATTATGGGGGAAGTAAATCAACATTATTATTATTACACAATAAAAATAACAATTACATCCCCTAATGATTACCCCAGTAATCATCATATATCCTATTATCATCATATAATATAATAAAATCTACCACACACCCATGGGGACAGGGACCCTAAGTCACTGCTAGGTCCAGACTCGTCTCTCTATTTATATATATACAATGTATTGTTCTAAACCTGCTCTGATACCAAAATGTAACGCCCCACCTCTATACCCATATTATCCAAGAGCATTACTAAGTAATACCGTCAGATAATACGGAGAATGAGGCTGTAGGGGCACACACGTGCTAATTCTCTTGGACTAACACTGGTACATATTAAAATTTCCGAAATATCTCTTACTCTTACGTACTCAATGTCGGTACAAAACAATTACACGTGTACCTCCAGGACAGAACAATACAAAATAAATAAGAATACAGAGATCACAGAGTCAATCGCAGCGATAAGATATAATATAATATTTAACATTTTATACACATTTATCTATTACACATCAATATATATACATCAATCCATACAATACATGATAATAAAGGATATACTAAGTTACTATACTCTTCTAAGCCCAATAAATACAACCCGGTCTCAAAGTCCCTGCACATGTAATGTCTCGGTCTGACACGAGTATTATATAGATAATAAATGGATCAGTCTATGTTTAAATCCATTATAGTTAATATAAAATGTTTCGGTGCTCTAAACTAGAAAGATCATCCAAGACGTAAACCTAATCATTAGGAACTCTTTAACCAAAGTGTTGAGAAGGTGAAAATCTATTGGAATGGAATAGACTACATTCATAGATCACAAACAAAGGGCACATAATAGACCTACTTACTAGCACAAGGCTAAGTAATTCATTGGCACGTATCACAAATGTTCTCAAAATCTCCAAAAGCATCAAAATCATCATATAACTCGAATGAGTCAAATATCATGAAAGAAGCATCAAACTCCAACATAAAAATCACAAAATGTTTTTGTGAATTTAAAACCCAATAATCACCTCAATGTATGATCATAAAGATCAAGTCAAAAAATAAATATCATCACAATATGGATCCAGCAGAAAATAAATATGCACGTGCAATCTCATGATAATATAGCTCCTCCCGAGCTTAGCTCAGTACTTATACGTATTCAAGTTAGGCGGCCATCACTGCGACCCCCCCGGCCGAGTGTATCTTGACCCCCCGGTCAACTGAATACATAGATGTGACTCCCCCCGAGTCCCAGCTTCCCCCCGAAGCAAAGTACTAGCTTATCAAAACACAATATGCGTCATTGACTCATAATCAGTAAACCAAGTAGCGGTAACAGTGTGTCCCATACCACACGTTCTCACTACTGGTTCACTATATACTTATCAACTCCGCAATGGAAAACACCGAAATATCACAAAATAGCTTCAATTAGATGGGAATGGAATTTAATCAAGCTCGTACAATACACCTACCCTTCAATAATCTATATAACAAGTCTTGTGAATAACCAGGAAGGTGATACCGAGAGTCCCATACCAGATGGTTTCACCAAACCGTTTATTCAAATTTCTCGTTACATAGAATGTAAAAATCATAAATCATATAAAAGATGTCATCACTGCATCATTTCCAAATCATAAATCAAATCAATATCAACAGTGAATCATTCATAAACTAGAAATTTATATTTAAGGAAATGGAAATGAATAAATAAACCAGAAAACAAAATAAATAAACTAGAAAAAAAAACTAGAAAACAAAATAAATAAAATGATAGATGAAGAATCATGTTCAAGTTTCCAAACAATCTTAGAAGCAAAATAATTTCCAAATCATAATAACGATATTCATCAAACCTCCAAAAGAGTATTTAATACATAAACATTCGCATTTAATTATACAAGGAATAATTTTGCTATAAAATCTCTTAATTGAATTATGGTAATTTTTCCATTGAGAATACTTCATAATCTAATATAATGTAAACTTAGCACGTAATTTGAATAAAGCAGGCTATAATTTGGCTTTATACAATTTAGTGAAGGCAAATAAAATTATTCGAAATGTTAATTTCCAATACAGCGAACACACTTAGTAAAGATCCATGCCATCAACTTAATATTGAAATATAAATTAATTTACTTATATTTATTTAGGTATATTATTTAGGATGACAAATGTATAATTTCAACTATACGACGATATTTAAGAATAAGTAGTTTACTTAAAATTAAATTAAAAACTAATCAAACAACAAAATGTTATAACGATGGAACAAAATAGACAGCATCTCCTTTGTATTTTAACACATCCAACAAATTCAAAATTTCACAATTAATTGGATCCATTAACAATTGCACAGCACTCAAACTATTATCATCTATTTCAATCAAGCATCCAACTCAAGCATGAGCAACAAATTAAAATTCCAGTAATCCAATCACCCAAATAAACCAAGCACAAAATGCTAAAAACAAATATGTATGTATAACTAGAATGGAAAAAAACATAGATGTGAGTGAGGATTACTCACCAATTTGAGTTTGACGCTTCAACTCCTAAACAATCCACCACTTCCGCTCAACGTCGTCTACATATTCCAATCACTGAAAGTCGCTAGTCTCCTAACCATGCACAATTTCCACATCCTCCCCCACCTTGTCTTCGTTCTCTCATCACAAGCCAACAGCAGGTTCCCATCATCAATAACCAGCCTCGCGTGACGCCTCAGCATAGGTGACTCCAATTCTCAACCTCGAGCACCACTTTGCCAGCATCACTCTAGAGGCTCGCGCATGCTCCTCTCGGCAGCGAATTTCCATCGTAGTCGCTATAATACTATTATTATTTTCTTTTGAACCCCCCGATTTTAGGGTTGGAACCCAAATGAAAAAGGGAAGGGCTGGAGCGATTTTTCTGGAGAAGTCAGGATTGGGCACGGGTTTTCTCAGATTGGGAATAAGGCCTGTTGTTCTATTGTTTTTTCCAATCAGCCAACGTATTGGCTTCTAAGGGAAGAAAATTGAAGGGTTTTAATTAGTCTTGGGCTTATTAATCTGGGCTTATATACATTAGGCCCAACGATTAGTTTAGTTCAATTTTAAGTCATTTTAATATAAAATGATTCACCATTCATCGTCCAAATTACATCTTGACAATTGATTATTTGTTTAATTCGACAATCATGTAATTTGCTCGTTAACTCAGCGTTCAATAAAATAAAATATATATCATCTTATTGTTCTATTTATATGAAATTATTTAACATTTCCCAGACTAGTTTATATCCGTTATAATTTGATTCATGGTCTCTTGATTTATCTTGTTAATTCAATATTAAAATAAATTATTCTGGCTGATTCAACTATTATATATATATATACACTAAATTTATTTTGTATTACAACACATTTATCTATATACCCCATTTCTTTCAAACAATAAATAGTCATCAATCAAATTTAAACCCGTTCATTCTACTTATTATGTGTTTAATTATAACGCCAAAAATAGGTTTGTTACAAACCGTTTCTCACAAACATCAAACTATACACAATCCCTATCAACTCATGTCCGCTATCACAATCCCCTAGCTGCCGTACACCCAGCAAGTTAACAATCCCTAAGCTTCTCAACACCTGAAGCCTGCGCAACCACACCCAACAACCACGCTAAGTCCCTCCTCCGAATCACCAAACGTGCACACTCAACCGATCGCAAACCCCTCGTTCACAAGCCAACGATTCACACAACTGCATCATCATAAACTCCCCGTACTTCTCAATTCCGACCGCGTCCTTCTACAATCACAATCCCAAAATCAAACTAACCACAAATTTCACACAAACCCAAATTTGTTCACAATGTAAATCGTTCTTACCATCATCCCCTTGCAATCGCCTCTACCAGAAACTAAATAAAGTCAAACCATCACCATCGAAAATGCCATACCATAACCATCCCATACTCCATCAGTTAGACCTCCATCGCACAGGCCACCAAAGTTTGAAACCCCTACAGCAAGTCCACATAATTTCAACCCAGATCCTCCTTCACCGTTCCTTTACCACAAATCCGAACAACGGTCCAAAAATCTAACGTCGGCTACCTCCTCGAACCACTAAAAGCCGCAACCCCCTCAAAACTCTGACCCGAATTCTCTAATTGTATCGGAATTCGGGTTTCCAATTTTATTCTGATTTTGTTAGTGTTTATTTTTAGAAGCAAATAAAACTAATAACGGGAAAGGGGTGTGTTTGTATTAGGGTTAAGAGACTGTAAAAGTTTTTGATGTGGTCTGTTGATTCGTTTTAGTCACTGTGTATTTATTTAGGGCAATCAGATCTTGTATTCCATTGGGTTCAATTGTGGTTGGCACTGATTGGTGGCATTTGTTTTGAGTGAATTGTTGGAATTGCGGTTCTGTTTTGTGTGTTAGCCTATTTTTATTTTTCTTGAGCTTAATTCGTTTTTTCTTTTGTTTGTTTGTTATTTTCTTTTCTTAAAAAAAAATAAAAAAGGAGAAAAATAGCAAAATCTCAAAAAATAAATCAAAGGCAAAGTGAAAAGGCAGAATTCAATCAATAAAAAAAGAATTCGTAAGTCGAGCGGTTGCACACCAAGTGGGGTATGAACATGTTAGCGCTACTTAGTTGCACTAGACGGACTGCCGATCTAAGTGAGAATTTTCTAAACTCTACTGGGCCTGCTACTGCTTGAAAAATATATAAAAAAGCTTGTAAAGATTTTGTGCGGGTACCGCGACTTGCTTGTAAAAAAAAATTTTACTATTTATTATTCTGTGATTGTTTTGTGCTTGATTATCTTTCCTATTGATGTGTGGTTGGAAATTCTAAAACGAATGTGAGATTAATTAAAAAGTTTGTTTTTGATATAAATTATTTCTGAAATCGAATTGAGGATTCCCTAAAGCTCATAGGACAAAATATTCGTTAAATTGAAAATTATGATTGATAATCTCTCAGGTGTCTAAGGAACGGTAGAGTCTCGAACTCAAACAGGTTCTTAAACCTTCAGTCGTGTTTCGACGGTGATTCATGGCACACTGATAACCCCTATCCGAACCTGGCTTAGACTTGTATTCATATAATCCAAAATTGTTAATTTTAACATATTTTTTTAAGAGCTTCTTTAGAGCCAAAAGTTTTGTAACTGATTTTTCAATGAAAAACTTTCTTGAAAATGTCCAATTTCCTTATTCCTACGGACTTTATGATAGTTGTGAAAATCAATATAATCCATATAATTTTACCCCAAATTCATATGGATATTTTAATAACAACTATTGTGAAAACAATTTGGATTTTACACCATCAACTTTTCAAAATTTTCAAAATAATTCGGATTTTGCACCCCAAAATTTCCAAACTAACGATCAACCCTCAACTATGGAAACAAAAATTGAATCTTTACTTAAAATGAGCGCACTACAAAATTAAAAAAAATGAATGGTGTAATTTATACTTGTGCAACAATTCGAGTCAAAATTTTCAAAATAATCAAAATTCGATTTCACTTCCAAGTTCAAACGATTTTGATTATAACCCCATCCAAATCGATTTCGAAATCCAAAATGAATTTTAAATTCAAAATGGAAATGTGAATAACTTTTCAAATGATTTTGGAAATGGATTAATTTCAATAATGGTATGATTACAATTTTTGTTCTCAATAATTTCAAATTAAAAATTCTCACGTAAATAATTATAAATTTCACTACACCATAATGGCCATTTGGTGACCCTTTTTTCTTCCAATCGCCAACACTTATTTGTGTTGCAGTGTAATAACAAGAATAAGCGTTGCTATGTTAAAAAAGTGTTACCAAAAATACATAATTTTTATTTTTTTAATACCAACGCTTATTTATGTTGGCAGGGCTGATATCTAAGGGTAAAAATGTAAACATACATCTGTAACCGTATTTCTCACTTGTCATTCAATTTGCCCAACGCTTTTGCAAAAAGGGGCCGCCTAAGTCAATTACTCAAATCTCGATTTCAAAAGAAAAAAATTGATTATCAAATCCGTTCATATCTAGTCGGATTTTGGGATCTTTATTCGATTTTTGCTCGCATTATCATCGGTTTCAATCCCATTCAGTCACTTCAGGTATAATTTTTTTTGATTTTTTACTTTGTCGATTTCACGTATTGATTTCATAAGAATTTTTGTTCGATTTGTGCTTTTTCTTCATTATCGTTGCCGATTTCGTGTATAGTTCAATTACAGATAAGTAAAATCTCTGTTAGTCTTATTTAGGTTTATACGATTTCGTGTACAGTTCGATTCCATTTACAGTTCGATTTCTTGTACTATGTTAGTCTTATTTAGGTTTATACAATCTACAGATAAGGAAAATCTCTCTATATATTAACCTTGATATTAGGTTAACCACAATTAGATTAGTCGGATTCATATGTATTGATGAATCATTAGATGTTAGATGCGTGTGAGTGGGTTAATGAAATATTTGATTGGATGACAGGATAAATGTGTGAGTGAGATGTTAGATGCGTGTAAATAGCAGTTATTTCTGTTTATTTACATGTGTAATTTCTCCTTTTGCAGGATAGCCCAAGCTACAAGGCATAGAAATAAAGAACGCTCATTGATTCCCCAAGGTTAATCTACTATAAATTCTTCTGTTTTGGTCTGTCTATCTGTGCTTCCAAACATGTCTAATATTTGCACTAATTATGTTTTACTTTAATATATACAAATTTCATAATAGGTTTTTACATAAATGAGTATTTATATGTTAGCGCAGTTTGCGTATAGAGGTTGTCTTTTTATGTGAAACTTCATATTTTACCGTTGTGTTGTTTATACTATTTTGAGCACTTCTGATAAACTCTCTCGACAGTTTTTTTTAATCATCCTGTATTTTTCTGTTATATCGATATTTAGCATCATTGACACTTCCGATGTGCATGTAACAAACTGAAATGTACAAAACTACCTTATGTTGGATGAATGTTCTCGTGTGTGCTGATGCAAAGTGAATAAAGAATTGTATTCCGCATTTGTTTCGCCCATTTCTCAATTCAGCCCATTTTCCCAATCGCAAATTTAGAAAAGGCGAAAGTTTCCTCAGGCTTTTTCAATTTCAAATCAACAGCATCAGCTCCGCCGACGTCACCGTCTTGCTCCGCCAGCGCTGCAGTGCCGCTGCGTCATCCGGCGCTTACCTCCTTGACCTCAGCTCCTCTAGGCTCAAGCCTCCGCCTCCAATAGTTCGATTGACAGGTAATGGTTTTGCTCTAATTCAGTAATTTCTATGTTATACAATCAAAAATTCTAAATATAATCTTAAAATATCCAAAGCTTCCATGATTACAAACAACAATAGATTTGGTTATAAATGGCCGCATATAAGTATGTGTATGAAAAGAACCGGTAACACAAGCAACATAATTATGGAAAAGATCATATGTAGTATGGGTGTATGAATAAGTTCATACGCTGGAACTATATTCTGATTCAATTTTAGGTATGTAGTTTAGCGTTATTTCTATGCATTGATTTTGCTAGTGTGAATGTTATAACATTGAAAATCCAGACAATCAATCAGTACTCAAATTGTTGTTTGGTAATATATCAAGTCATAAACAAAGAAATAAAATTAGTATGTAAATTTCTAGTCAGTCTTTAACTTCCCTGCGCTAAAAACCACATTTAATTTTTTTACATCTTTGTGTAACAATGAGAGTCTGTATAAGAATCCACTAGAAGTTTAAATGTAATATATATGGTAATAGTATTCATTTGTTCCAAAGTTTTCCATAAGTAAAAAAGAAGTTATAAAGCATACCAGGCTTCATACAGTTGACCATGCGATATTACAGGTTGAAGCGTGTAGTAATGTGCATTTTGTTGCAATGCATATTGGGGTATAGTTATCTATGTGTTAATATCATTATTATGAAAGCAAATGCCTAAAAGAAGCTTAATTTGGCACTAATGAACACCTGGAATCTAAATTTGGTACTAATAGTTATCTATGTGTTAATGGACCCCCATATAATTATCCTGCTTTGATTTTCTCTACCAATATCAGTTAACCATATTAACTAATTGAGCCTTTTACGTATGGCGAATTGTAGTGTCAAGTACATGACGGTAAGTTTGAGTTTAGCTAAGCATAAGATCAATGCAGACATTCACGGGCATAATATGGGTGAGCATATTATACTTATCTGTGCTCAATAATACTGATCTTGGTTTAACTGAGCCGAGCGGCTCGGTATTACTGAGCCTAAGGCGTAGTTTAACTACGCCGAACGGCTCAGTATTACTGAGCCGATCGGCGCAGTTTAACTGAGCCATGTGACTCAATTCAAACTGAGCTTCGACTCAGATTAAACTGAGCTTTTGGCTTCTCACTGCATAGAGATAATCGAGCAAACCGGAGCGGATCGCGAACGTGTTGCTTTCGCTGTTCGATCTGCTGTAAATATAAAAACACATTGAGATTTGATGACGCTCACTGCAGCAGCAGCGAATGCATTGAAGGGTGCTGCTACTATGAAGATGAGAGTGCAAAGGGAGGCAAGCAGCAATGCTGCTGCTGTGATACCTTAAGAGCAATGTTGTTGCTGCTGCGAGTGCAAATGTTCATGAACTTTTTGTGCAAATGCTCTTGAATTTTGGATGTTGCATCAGTTACAAATGACATGCATCTTATTTGCAGGATAAATAGGATCATCAGGTCTAACGGCAGTACATACTTCAGGAAAAGCGGCAGGACTAGTCAAATGCTCGTAGTAATCTGAATTCTACAGCTCGGTTGAAATATCATAATTGGAAGTAAGACAGTCAAAAGCATTTTTTTGTGGAAACAACAAGCCATAATGTAAGAGTCTCTATTATTTGTTGCTTTCCCTTTTGTAATACATTGATATCATTATGTAAAGTCGTTTTCGAAGTGTCATTGGCTACTATTTTGGTTATAAAATCACCTATTTTTACCTGGTTATAAGGATAACTTGATATCATTATTTTGTAATACATTGATATCATTATTTTGGATAGTTAATGTAGAGGAGGGATGGATATAAACCTAAATGGGTGTAAAAATCAGATGAGAAAATAGAATGGTGACTTCATACAATATACTCATGGAGAGTACAGCGTTTAAGGATTGTCTTTAGTTTCATTAAGTTAATGATACTTATTATTGATGTTTTAAATTTTCCCTTCCACTCGCCTAGACCGCCCTCTTTTTTTCTTCCATTTGTTTTTGTTAGCTGAATTGATATTTGCTACTAAAATTTGAAATGGTGAAGATTTCTTCAATAGGTGAATTGATGAATGTAATGAATAACTAATAAGGTTAGTAGTTGTTGAAAACTTGAAATACTATGAAAACACCTAAATAGCTAAATCATATTCGATGAAAGCGATGATTGATGAAGCTTTTACTGCAATCTACAATACTTCAATTTGCAAACAAGTACATATACTGATTATTATTATTGTTGTTGTTGTTGTTGTTGTTTTCCTTAAATATTTCATGTGTCGATTAATTAATTAATTAGTGCAGCGAATGCTTCAAATTGATGAAGTACTTTTAACATTTGATAGTAATGCTAAATGCAGCAAAGTATAAAGTGTAATTGAAGTTACCATAATATAATAACCAAATTCTATACTTATATTTAGTTTGATGCACATTTTATTAACGAACTTTTTTAATTATTCATGTTGATTTACAAATTTCAATTTCAAACCAAGTTAGAATAATTTTATTTTGGCAAAACAACTATGGAATGATCTTAAATCTATTTTTATTTTGGCCTATTTTGAATGTGTGCATGAGTATATTAGAACTTCACTTATTATTAATAGCTATTAATAAGACTTGAGACAGAAGTTACAATGGAAACCTTTTGATAATTGATATATACACTTACAATCCTTTTCCATCCTGATATTGTTGTTGTTTATTTATTTTCTGCAGATGTCCTCCTACTCAAGGCCTTCGACCGATTATCGTGATTACTTCCTATGTAATCCGTCTGTCTATTTAGACGATTCGAGTTATCCTCCTCAAATTGTTTGTTCATCCGAATCTCATGCACCAACTCCATTTAGCGTCATAGAGTCGAGCTTGGAAAGAGATTTGGCATTATTAAGTGTACAGAATGATATGACACCGCCTACCAGATCGACATCACCAACAAGATTGCCACCCTTGCCAACGTTATATGTCGGAAAAGTACAATCTCGAAGGTTGCTATGCCGTTGCAACATTGAACCAATATTCAGAACATGTTATTTAAATAAAAACGTTGGTCGTCGATATTTTATTTGTGCAAACACGGGAACTCTTAGAGATTGTGGATTCATCCACTGGATTGACGAACCATTATGTGATCGTGGTGTGGAATTTGCACTGGAGGTCCTTGAAGAAAACAAAAGGCTTAAAAAGGAGCTTAAATTGCAAGATTTCATCAAGTTTAATAGACAATTAAAAAGGTATGACTTTGAACTTATAACGCTTACTACTATTTGAAACATAATTGATGTTATTCAATTAAATGTATGCAGGAAACAGTAGAAGAACCGGAGAAAAAGAGAAAGTTTGATGGAACAAGTTCTGCAAATTTTTTGATGTAAGGTTCGTTATATGGTTGAGGTTTCGCATTTGCTACCTGTAGACTTCAAATATGAAAAACATCTTGCATTATGTTAGTTTTATATTATAGTTAGTGTGAAATTGGATATTGTTTATTGATATTTAGTTGATTATAATTTGCAAATGTATTGAATTTAGTATCTTTATTTATTGAATTTTTTTTAGTTCATACTTTGGTGTAGTCACGAATATGGATTTTGTTTTCTTATTGATTTTGTTACATGTTGTTATGTTGAGATAATATCATAGATGAATGCATATTGAGTAGAGCTTATACTATCTTGTATGCAAATATAAGTGTTTCATGTTACCAATGCTTATAAGCGTTGCAAATGAATATTTCCCAACGCGTATAAGCGTTGCGAATGAATATTTCCCAACCCTTATAAGTGTTGCGAATGAACATTTGCCAACGCTTATAAGCGTTGCGAATGAACATTTGTCAACGCTTATAAGCGTTGCGAATGAACATTTGTCAACGCTTATAAGTGTTGCAAATATTCCCGACCCCTCCACGGTGACACATATAAGTGTCACTGAAATTACTAGCGACACTTATACTCGTTGGTAATCCCCTGTTTTGGTGTAGTGTTTGATTTTGTTGAGCAAATGAACGAAATTTTCGATAACCACATGGATTTATTATTTGAAACATACATAAAACGACGTGACCAACAAAATCAAATTTCAACATGTGATGAGTAAAGTGATAATCCACCTTTTACCACATTCGACGATCTTCAACTAACAGCTTTCGGAATTGATGAAAATCTTAATGAAGTTGTTGAAATCTCTGTAATTGATTTGAATTTAAATTCTCTTGAAAACGAAGACGTCAATCTTCAATTTGATCTTTCTCTCTCAGATTCTCAAAATTTAGAAAATTTAGCAACTTTAGATTGTCAACTTGAAAGAAATAATGAAGTTGGTAACAACTGTTTAGGCGTGGACGACATTGATGAGCGAAAACTTCTTAAACTGTTTGATGATAATGTTGTTGGGTCTGAAACTGAAAATGGAACATTCGAAAACTTTGAAATTCTTGAGGTTGAAAATAACAAAATTGTTGAATGTGATCTTAAACACAATGATGATTTTTCTAAAATTGTTGAAACTCCTTGCGACTTGATCGTTTCAACTAAACTTAACTGTGATCACTCGCTTTTCAATGGTAATTTTCTGCAGTATATGAACTCTTTTTGGAATAACATGGTTTTTGAGAAAACACAATTTCAAGATTTACTAAAAATTCATTTGTTTGGTTTTAACTTTAGGTTTATGAATGAACCTGTAGTCAACAAAATTTCAAATATCAAAGCAAAACTAAACAATATTTCTCAAAACAAGTGTGGGAGTGATTATGATGCACACGTCTCTCAATTTATACATCATTTGAACAAATCAAACTTTGTTTTTCAAACTTTTACTGAATCCCAACTCAGTGACCTCCCTTTAGTTGCTATAGAAATTCAATTCTATTTTATGATCAATTGTAAGCTCAAAATTTTAAAATTTGAAACTCAAACTTTTGAAAAAACAAAATTTGTTTTTCCAAATCTAAAATGTAATATAAAATCCTTTATGATTTTGGTTTTTTGCGCTTAAGCTGTGCCTCATAATGTTAATGAGGTTGATCCATTGGTCCATTGTGGACCGGTTCATCTATTCAATAACTGCGTAGTTTTTGCATGCATATCCGGTAAGCCGCGCTTACCCTCTTATTTTCTTTCCCTTTCACTAAGATATGTCTGATTAACGACTGTAAGGGCACAGTCACACTTAAGTGTGGGGGGATTTACATTAAATCAACAATCAAATTCTATGAAATAGGTCATTCATTGAATAAGGACTAACTTATTTATAAATAACACCTTGGTTCTTTATTGATAAATTGAATTGTTGGGTGATGGGAATGAACATTAATTATTCATTGAGTCGTATTGTGTCTTTTTAAGATGCTAGCTTGAGACTGTGCAGATGTCGGTCGTTTTCTAGAGTAAGCGTGTCAACCCTTATTATACATATTAGAATGTGCAAGTAAAAAATCACATAAAGAAAAAAGAAAAAAAATCAAATAAAAATGATTATGCACCTACATTTGTTGAATTTTCTGAGTTCGTTTTCATGCATAATATTTTTTCATTCAAATTTTTAAACTTGTAAGTTCTAAATTCCACTTGGCCCACTTAAGGAGAAATGACTCATTGTAGCATTCTTCTTCGATACCCCCACATTATTCAAACCTAAGTTTAAGTTGATGTACATCCATGTTTCAACAAGTTTTTCTTATATTGGTATACTTAAGAAACTTTTTACTGATTTATTCTCAAAGGCTAAAAAACGTCACTTTTATACTAATATTACACTACCCACTCCGTACTTGTTTTAAGGTAGGATAACCATATACTGCATCTTAATTTATATGGGTTATCTATCTTACGAAACTCTGCTTATCTTTCCTTTCAACTTTTTATATAACATCAATCTAGACTTGTGTGTTGAATGAGGGTTATAAAAGTAGAGTAACTAGGGCACAAATCATTCCTTTGATAAAATGTTGGTTATGATTCGCTTAGTAGAGGAGGAATCAAATGAAATAATGTACGGTATCATTCCATTCCATCTCCACTCATCATTCATCATGCATGTTCAAAAAAAAAGAGAAAAAGGAAAAAGAAAAAGATGCAATAAAGAGAAAATCTCTTAGAATAAAATAGTCATTCATCATTCTTGACTATAAAGCATTCATTTCCATTCCATCAACATCCATCATACTGTACTTAGAAGAAAGGATTGTAATAGAAAAGATGAAAGGAAACTAATGTCCATATGTGCCTTAGTATTACTTTATCTTTTCTAGCTTGAAGTTCAACTAATACACTTTCCCTCTTATCTATAATATTTTTAGAACTTACAGAATTCTCCTTCATCTATGCATAACTCACATCCATTGCATTACAGTTACACTGGTGCAAAATTATTCAAAAAAGAGAGAGAGAGAATATATAAATGATTTGGTGCACATTGTCGATGTGTTGAACTTTGGTTGACACCATGCTCTTAAACTTCAAGGCAATTACAGTGTTATCAAGGAATTACGATTCAATTTGAATTTTTTTATTCATTTCTGCACAAATAATGGGATGGACAATTTAGGACTAAATTGCTATTATTGAAATTAAGTAAGCACTTGGGATTTGAAAGACCTTAAATATATTATTTGATTAATCCGCGTACATAAGACGCTTTGGATTTTATGGGTAGTATCCGCTGAAAACCCTCACGAGACAACACTCATCCTACTAGGGGCACCTAGGGGTTTAACGGCTTGTTGCAAAAGCTAAATGCAATCGTGTTTCCTACGAAAGTGTGACATATCTTAGTTTAGTTTATCGAGGACGAATAAAAAGATAAGTGTGGGAGTATTTGATATACACATAAATGTGTATATTTTATCCGCATATTTATCTTGTTTTCTCTTTAAAATAATTGATACTGTGTATTTATAGTTGTGTTTTCAGATTATTTAAGATGAATGGATTGATGCTCTTAATTGTTGAAAAGCTTGAAGAATTAGTGCAAGTAGCTGGATTAAAGCTTGAAGGCTTAAAGAAACGTTGTTGTTCAACCACCTTCTACCGCATATTTTAAGTCAAGATTCAATGCCTTTTCAGAAGGATCGCTTGTCTCAGATGTTATGGAGTTATTATTCATTGAAGTTGATTCGGTTTGATGCCCGCAAGCTATTTTTCCATGACATTTGCATGTTCATTCACTTGCGTTCACATTGGTCTAGTTTTTATTTGGGCAAAACCTTTTGTCCCACATCTTGTAATTGGCCACTTAGTCTTGGTCATGGTAGCTATAAATACACTGTATCTCTTTCATTTAGAATAACATTGGGTTTTATTCTAAAACTCTTCTCTTGGAATAAAACTATTCTTCCTCTATTCTTTTTATTTTTATTTTATTTATGTTTGCTCTTTTATTTATCGCTTTTTCTCATTTAGCTATGTCTAGATAATCCCCTTCCATTAGAGGGTGATGACGCTTATAGATTGGATTCAATATGAATCACATAGCCAAAAGATGAGGACTTTATACATATAGTTCTGGATCTGAACTAAGAGTTAGATCCGAACCTTCATATACAGTGTCGTTTAAGAGCTATGCTCCTTCACAGGGTATATTCATGTTTGATCTAACGCTTATCATATTTAGATCTAATTTTTAGGGTTTTAGAAATAAAGTAGTGAATCTATCCTAATAGCCTATGGTTGTTTAAGAGCTTAGCTCCTGCGTAGTCTATGCTTGTCATTATTCACATGTTTGTTTTTAAATACCTAATTAACGTTTATTCATGTTTGTGACAGAAACACGAGTTAGATTTATTAATCTATTTGGATATTGATAATTATCAATCTAGTTTATGTCATTACTCTCTAATTGTTTTCATTTATTATAAAACTCTATTTTTATTTATTTTCTGTCGTTTTCAAACAATCAAACTTTCGGAGTAACTTGATTGGATTTATTACTTAAAATAATTTTGGTCCTAGAGTTCGACACCCTTTACAACAACTCTTGTTGTTTAGGAAAGCCGAACGAATTAAATAATTATTTACAATTGTTCAATTTGTTCGCAAACAGCCCGACTCGAGTCTTCTAGTACTGGACCCCCTGATGATGTTGGCAACACCTCTGAGCTGTGATATCACGCAATGTGTTGGGTCGAGCGTGTCGAGAGTTTCTTGCATACTTTTGGGAATTAGACCAAAAGTCCGGTTAACACAAACAAAATCAGAGTATGTCTTATACTCATTCCTTTACCTAAGATATGGATAATATCTACGCCTGAAACCTTACTTGTCAGGATGTGACAAACTATTTTCAATACGAGTATGGATTGTACTTGATCCAGACTACCAAGTATGGATTATACTTGGACAAACTAAACTACCTTGCCAGGAGTTGGCAAGCTAACACCACTCGATCTCGAGTATGGTTTATACTCAATTTCTCGATAAGGGTCATTCCCTGAGCATAGTTTATGCTCAAGTCTAGATTCCCAAGTATGGCTTATACCTGAAGGGTTAAACTATCTTGCCAGGATTTGGCAAGTTAATACAATCAAAACCTGAGTATAGTCTATACTCATCCCCACCTTTCAGGTATGGTTGATATCTTCTTTTTGTCAGGATGTGACAAACTTAACTCTTTTCTAATGCAAGTATGGTTTATACTCTATTTCTCAGGATGGTTTATACCTCCCTTTGTATTTCCACGTATGGCTTATACCTAAAGAACAAAGTTACCTCATTCGAAATTTGACAAGAAAACCAGCATGTCATATGAGTATGGTTTATACTCCTAACCGATAATTAGACATGGCTGATGTTTGGAAGGATCGAATGACAACTCGGGATTTGACATGTCTACCTTACCCGAACACTTTGCCGGTACAGGTTAGCCTTTCAATCAAGTTGGCATGGCGAGACCCTGGTCCTTTTAGTATTCTCTAAATACAATCTATCACGGTCGTTAGTCTTCTGGTATTCTCATATCTCTTATGGCCTTAATACGATTGTTAACTATCGTCGGTTTTCTAGCCATCTTATAATATGGTCCAGGGTAACCATGGTGTAACAACCCACATTCTACGCATCGGAGAATCATAGAATATTTATTTCTTTCTTATATGAAGTCGTATGGTAATGTGGCTGTGGCTTTGGGAAACGACCATTGGGGTCATCTCCCATGTTCATGGTTTTTTCCAATTTTTAAATGACCATTTTGCCCCTAGCTGATCTTGTTTCGGCCATAACTTTTGATTGGATTGGAAAGGAATTTTGACCTGAAACCACTTCCATAGATTCGTTTGATGGTCTACCTTTCCGTAGAGTGGTCATAATAGCTAAACGGACTTATCATTTGGGAGATATGGCTAAAATAAGGTTGGGAAGGTGAAAAACTGCTTAACCGGGCCAAATAGGGTGATTAGTGAATGGGCCCATAACCCATTTCGGGAATAAGGTTATGGGGAGGCTGAAAAAAGTTAGGGTTTCATTCCGTTTCAGTTTTCTAGCCTCCACTTACCTCATAGAAACACTAAAAATGGCCTCCAACCTCTAAATCACCTCCAAATCACTTTCTAATCAAGGATTAAGCTTAGCAACATCAAATCAAAGGAGAATGTAACACCCCGTGAATTCTATAACAGTGAAATCCACAAATTAAAGTATAATTAATTTCAAATCAAAGAATTAAGGGAAACGGGATATGCCATTGTGTTCGTCTCGGAAAAATACGCGAAATAGAGTCCGAGTTTTCGAAAAACGGAGTCTGTATGAAGAAGATATGGCCTCCGGAAGTTTCTGAATTAAGTTTAAAATTTGAACATAAGAAAAACAGCTCAGAAAAGCAATTCAAAATTCAAAATCGGACCCAATTGGCCAAGGCGGGAAAATTCCCGCCTAAGGCACCCAGGTCGACTGGGCTGTCGACCTGGGCTAGCCATGTCGACAGGGCTGTCGACAGGCCTGTCGACAGGGCTGTCGACCTGGTCCAGAGCCAGGTCGAACCCAGCCCACCCTGGCTGGCCTAGTCTATGTTGGTCGATTTTCAGAAGCATGCTTTGTCATTAGGGCTAGGTGGCAGGCTCTAATTGGTCTCTCTTTCGAATGAATGGCTACGATCAATCCAAGCTCCATCGACGGTCTAAAACAACTTGCAAACATTATAAAAAGGACCTAAGACCTAGCCTAACATCATACTATTTCATTCTAGCCTCAGGCCGCCGCCATTAAACCTAGAGCTCTAAATTAAAAATACAAGGAATAAAAATTATAGAAGAAGGAGGATGATTCTTGAAGGCTACAACTAGAAGCTACAACAACTACGACGCCTTAGACAACGAATTTGGGATTTTTATTTGGATTATTTGCTTCATAATTGTAAGTTCTATGTTACTTTTTAGGCAAAGACGCTAAAACAATATGGACATGCGATGAATTGAAACTGAATTTATGTACTATTGCCAATTCATTGTTTATATTATTTATCGTTGAATTATAATTTGGGGATATTGCTATGGCAACATTACAGGTTAAACTTGTCATGATTTTTACGTTGTTATGAATCATTTGGGCTTGATTGTTTGGCAAGTTGGACTAATTCATGTCCATAAATCCGCTATGAAATCTTTATGTTGATGAAACCATGCCTATGGTGCTAATTAAACTATGGCTATGATGGAATTATGCCTATGATGTTATTATACCCATCATGATTAATGAAAATTGGGTATTGCTAGGTTAATTATGTTAAAGACGCTAAATTGTCTATCATGTTAATTGTGTTAAAGACGCTAAATTGTCTATCATGCAAATTATGCTAAATTGTCCATTATGTTAAAAATGCTAAATTGGGATCATTATGTTTATCATGTTAATTATGTCAAAAACGCTAAATTGAAATCATTATGTCTATCATGTTAATTATGCCAAATTGTCTATCATGTTAATTAGGCTAAATTGTCTATCATTTTAATTATGTTAAAAATGCTAAATTTGGAATCATTATGTCTATCATGTTGATTGAGAATCATTATAAATTGGAATCATTATGTATATGAGAATTATTATGTTAAAATGCTAAATTGGAATTCACTATGCCTATTAGGATTACTATGCCTTTAATGCTTCATGTTTATAATAAAAATTATTATGATGCCGCAATGATTATTATGCCTATGATGCAAAGTTTAAATCATCATGTTAAATTAAGTTGGAATCATTACTATGCCAAGTTATCATCATTGAAACCATGCGATATGTTATAGCCTGTCTATTATGCAAGTAATGTTGGAATTGTCACATATGCCTATCACATGTTTGGTGTTATTCCCCTTTATCTCTTGAATTGTTTATACTTGTGAACGAAGTACGTTTATGTACGTTGGGGATACGATTGGGTAGAATAGGCAAAACTTGAATTAATTATAGGAATAAACTGTGAAATTTGGCATAAGTAGAACATGAATTAATGCACGAAAATTTAACTTGAACATGCCATAACTTGACCTTAAAACATGCCTTAGTTGGGCATGAAATTGACATATGAACATGCTATGGAAATAGCGCAAAATCTGATAAGAACATGGGCATGACTTTAGAAAACAAGAAAGTGGCCAACTCGAGGTTGGGTTGAGTTTGTAGTGTAAATATGCCCGGAACCGCCCGGCAAATCCGGTTGCTACAAACAATAGGATCCAATGTGGGTAGTTGGTCACATCGCGCTTGAAACCCGAGGTTGGGTTGAGTTCGTAGCGTAAACCTGCCCGGAACCGCCCGGCAAATCCAGTGGCTACGAACAACAGGATCCAATGTGAGTGGTTCGGTGCATTAACGAATCAATTAATGCCAAGTAGGGTTAAGTCATGAACATGAAAAGACAACTTAACCAACTTGAACACGATTTGAAGGGCTAAGTCATGAACTTGAAACGACAACACTTAGCCAACTTGACATGACACGTAGGCGGGTTAAGTCGCGAACTGAAATGACATACTTAACCATCTTGACATGACTAGACTAGAAAGGGATTGAGTCACGAATTACATGACTTGATCTGTTAGGCGGGATAGGTCACGAATTACATGACCTAATCTACTAGGCGAAACCCTAGACACGACCCCTTTCAGCAGTAACCCTCTAGATGTATCAAGGTACCCTGGGGCTAGGCCGGGTGGGGGCATGATTACTGGGCTGATTGTAAGAGGTGAACGGCGGCAGTGGGGTACGCCAGTGTAGGTTCGGCGGACTACGATCGTGCACATATCCGGGGCAGACACTGGGTATCCGTAGATTTATCTGTGCATCTTGAATCGTGTCAGGGGTTGACACCTTAGGGCTGATACACCCGAAGGTGGACCCAGCACAGGTGACTACATTCGTGATTAGCCGTGTGACACGGACACTTGACGAGCTAGAACTTGTAGGGAGCCGATCGACTAGATAATCGCTCCGTAGGACCCCGTACTTGGGTCAGACCCCGTTTCAGGGTCATTTCATGATATTGGGCCACGGGATTTATTTCGTGATTAACTTGTGACATGGGCTTGGTATACTAGTGAAGTCGATGCAACGGATCTCGAACATGTGATGCTTTACTTGACTTGTCTTGACTTATCCTGATCACCTTAGTCTATCTTGTCCACCTTGACACTATTCTTAAGTTTAGTTCCAGTTCATTCATGACAGGTTGTTTTAACCGTTTTTACACTGAAAGTCACTAGAACTTACTCAGTCTTTATGACTGACCCTTTTCCTTTCGCCTCTTTTTCTTTCGTTCCCCCCCCGGGTTCTCAGGGAGGAATAACTAGCTCTTAGCTTGGATATCACTTGCTTTGGCTCAGCATGTACGGTTTGCTATGGCTGCTTCTTTTGACTGCACTTGGGGAATAAGCTGTTTTACTGTTTTTAAATTACTGCTTCTTTGGCTATTATTACAAGACAGTTGTAATGAAGTTACTTGAAATATTTGTAAAAGACATGGTTTAATTTGGAATGAAATGAAGTTCTATTTTGCTCAGAAATTCTTCCGCTGTTTACTTAATTATTTATTTATGTTCTATCTTGTGATAATTCTGTGATGTTATCTCGATAATACCTCTCCAAAACTAGGGCATTCCTTTTGTGAGTGATCCTAGCGGAGGTGGGGTGTTACACTTGGTATCAGAGTAGAAGGTTACCAAGACTGGGCAAAAATTTTGAATTTTTTTTTTCAAAACCATTTACAAAGAAGCATTTTCCAAGAAAAAGTTTTAAAAGGCTATTCCCCAAAAGCCATTAGCACTATCCTTTGTTTCCTTGTTTGAATCTCTTTCCCTTTCTTTTCTCCATCTGTAGTCGCAGTAGCTTTACCTGCGGCTAATCTTCTTTCTAGCTTCGTAGAGGGTTTTCCCGTATGATGGAGATAGTTTTCGTGAGGCTTGTTAACATGTTATATAGGATAGGTATGAGTGATAAGGATAAAGATAGGGCGGATGAGTCTTCCGGAGTGATTGAGCCAAGCATCCTTGAAGGCGTAAAAGTGGAAATATTGAGGCGAGTTCTTATTCGTGTCTTAGGAACGGAGATCTAGGAGCTAAGGAATCAAGAAGTCAAGCTAGTTAAAATACAGTGGGGTGAAGCCCTAGAAGACGCAACTTGGGAAATTTAATAAAAGATAAGCGCGCTATACCCATTTCTTTTTAGGGTACATTCTAGATCTATTTTCCTATAGGTTTACATACATTTCTCTAGCTATCCATGTTTGTTTTGTTATCTCTTCGATCCTATCTTGAGAACCATAGTTAGAATCTTTTTGGATGTAAACATGTAATTGAAACATGTTATGATTGCGAAATGATTGCAAGTGGTCGCAAGTGGTTGCTCGTGGATGCATGAATACACATTAGGCACTAGATCGGCTCAGGCACATTTTCATATTGCATATGCATGAGTGTTTATTTTGGAAACTTGGTTGTGCTATCATTTGGTTGTTGCATATGATTGAATGTTTGAGCACTCATGTAGAAATTATGAATTATAGTAGGAAAAATTTGCATACATATTGGATTCATTTCACTAAACATATTTTGCATTTAGAAGATCAATCAGGCCTGATCATTAGCATTAGCTAAGGAACATATACACACACTTCGCATATAATCATAAAGCATTAGAAGTCTTTTAAGGACAATGGATACTCGTGTTTGATGGATGAGTAGATGGATGTTTGGATGTTAGGATATACATTCCTCCTAACTTGAAGATTTCGGGGACGAAATCCTTTTAAGTGGGGGAGAATGTAACACCCCGTGAATTCTATAACAGTGAAATCCACAAATTAAAGTATAATTAATTTCAAATCAAAGAATTAAGGGAAAAGGGATATGCCATTGTGTTCGTCTCGGAAAAATACGCGAAATAGAGTCCGAGTTTTCGAAAAACGGAGTCCGTATGACGAAGATATGGCCTCCGGAAGTTTCTGAATTAAGTTTAAAATTCGAACATAAGAAAAACAGCTCAGAAAAGCAATTCAAAATTCAAAATCGGGCCCAATTGGCCAAGGCGGGAAAATTCCCGCCTAAGGCACCCAGGTCGACTAGGCTGTCGACCTGGGCTAGCCATGTCGACAGGGCTGTCGACAGGCCTGTCGACAGGGCTGTCGACCTGGTCCAGAGCCAGGTCGAACCCAGCCCACCCTGGCTGGCCTAGTCTATGTTGGTCGATTTTCAGAAGCATGCTTTGTCATTAGGGCTAGGTGGCAGGCTCTAATTGGTCTCTCTTTCGAATGAATGGCTACGATCAATCCAAGCTCCATCGACGGTCTAAAACAACTTGCAAACATTATAAAAAGGACCTAAGACCTAGCCTAACATCATACTATTTCATTCTAGCCTCAGGCCGCCGCCATTAAACCTAGAGCTCTAAATTAAAAATACAAAGAATAAAAATTATAGAAGAAGGAGGATGATTCTTGAAGGCTACAACTAGAAGCTACAACAACTACGACGCCTTAGACAACGAATTTGGGATTTTTATTTGGATTATTTGCTTCATAATTGTAAGTTCTATGTTGCTTTTTAGGCAAAGACGCTAAAACAATATGGACATGCGATGAATTGAAACTGAATTTATGTACTATTGCCAATTCATTGTTTATATTATTTATCGTTGAATTATAATTTGGGGATATTGCTATGACAACATTACAGGTTAAACTTGTCATGATTTTTACGTTGTTATGAATCATTTGGGCTTGATTGTTTGGCAAGTTGGACTAATTCATGTCCATAAATCCGCTATGAAATCTTTATGTTGATGAAACCATGCCTATGGTGCTAATTAAACTATGGCTATGATGGAATTATGCCTATGATGTTATTATACCCATCATGATTAATGAAAATTGGGTATTGCTAGGTTAATTATGTTAAAGACGCTAAATTGTCTATCATGTTAATTGTGTTAAAGACGCTAAATTGTCTATCATGCAAATTATGCTAAATTGTCCATTATGTTAAAAATGCTAAATTGGGATCATTATGTTTATCATGTTAATTATGTCAAAAACGCTAAATTGAAATCATTATGTCTATCATGTTAATTATGTCAAATTGTCTATCATGTTAATTAGGCTAAATTGTCTATCATTTTAATTATGTTAAAAATGCTAAATTTGGAATCATTATGTCTATCATGTTGATTGAGAATCATTATAAATTGGAATCACTATGTATATGAGAATTATTATGTTAAAATGCTAAATTGGAATTCACTATGCCTATTAGGATTACTATGCCTTTAATGCTTCATGTTTATAATAAAAATTATTATGATGCCGCAATGATTATTATGCCTATGATGCAAAGTTTAAATCATCATGTTAAATTAAGTTGGAATCATTACTATGCCAAGTTATCATCATTGAAGATGCGATATGTTATAGCCTGTCTATTATGCAAGTAATGTTGGAATTGTCACATATGCCTATCACATGTTTGGTGTTATTCCCCTTTATCTCTTGAATTGTTTATACTTGTGAACGAAGTACGTTTATGTACGTTGGGGATACGATTGGGTAGAATAGGCAAAACTTGAATTAATTATAGGAATAAACTGTGAAATTTGGCATAAGTAGTACATGAATTATGGCACGAAAATTTAACTTGAACATGCCATAACTTGACCTTAAAACATGCCTTAGTTGGGCACGAAATTGACATATGAACATGCTATGGAAATAGCGCAAAATCTGATAAGAACATGGGCATGACTTTAGAAAACAAGAAAGTGGCCAACTCGAGGTTGGGTTGAGTTTGTAGTGTAAATATGCCTGGAACCGCCTGGTAAATCCAGTTGCTACAAACAATAGGATCCAATGTGGGTAGTTGGTCACATCGCGCTTGAAACCCGAGGTTGGGTTGAGTTCGTAGCGTAAACCTGCCCGGAACCGCCTGGCAAATCCAGTGGCTACGAACAACAGGATCCAATGTGAGTGGTTCGGTGCATTAACGAATCAATTAATGCCAAGTAGGGTTAAGTCATGAATATGAAAAGACAACTTAACCAACTTGAACACGATTTGAAGGGCTAAGTCATGAACTTGAAACGACAACACTTAGCCAACTTGACATGACACGTAGGCGGGTTAAGTCGCGAACTGAAATGACATACTTAACCATCTTGACATGACTAGACTAGAAAGGGATTGAGTCACGAATTACATGACTTGATCTGTTAGGCGGGATAGGTCACGAATTACATGACCTAATCTACTAGGCGAAACCCTAGACACGACCCCTTTCAGCAGTAACCCTCTAGATGTATCAAGGCACCCTGGGGCTAGGCCGGGTGGGGGCACGATTACTGGGCTAATTGTAAGAGGTGAACGGCGGCAGTGGGGTACGCCAGTGTAGGTTCGGCGGACTACGATCGTGCACGTATCCGGGGCAGACACTGGGTATCCGTAGATTTATCTGTGCATCTTGAATCGTGTCAGGGGTTGACACCTTAGGGCTGATACACTCGAAGGTGGACCCAGCACAGGTGACTACATTCGTGATTAGCCGTGTGACACGGACATTTGACGAGCTAGAACTTGTAGGGAGCCGATCGACTAGATAATCGCTCCGTAGGACCCCGTACTTGGGTCAGACCCGGTTTAGGGTCATTTCATGATATTGGGCCACGGGATTTATTTCGTGATTAACTTGTGACATGGGCTTGGTATACTAGTGAAGTCGATGCAACGGATCTCGAACATGTGATGCTTTACTTGACTTGTCTTGACTTATCCTGATCACCTTAGTCTATCTTGTCCACCTTGACACTATTCTTAAGTTTAGTTCCAGTTCATTCATGACAGGTTGTTTTAACCGTTTTTACACTGAAAGTCACTAGAACTTACTCAGTCTTTATGACTGACCCATTTCCTTTCGCCTCTTTTTCTTTCGTCCCCCCCCAGGTTCTCAGGGAGGAATAACTAGCTCTTAGCTTGGATATCACTTGCTTTGGCTCAGCATGTACGGTTTGCTATGGCTGCTTCTTTTGACTGCACTTGGGGAATAAGCTGTTTTACTGTTTTTAAATTACTGCTTCTTTGGCTATTATTACAAGACAGTTGTAATGAAGTTACTTGAAATATTTGTAAAAGACATGGTTTAATTTGGAATGAAATGAAGTTCTATTTTGCTCAGAAATTCTTCCGCTGTTTACTTAATTATTTATTTATGTTCTGTCTTGTGATAATTCTGTAATGTTATCTCGATAATACCTCTCCAAAACTAGGGCATTCCTTTTGTGAGTGATCCTAGCGGAGGTGGGGTGTTACAGAGATCTTCACCAAATCAAGATTAGAGCTGCTGTTTAGCATTGGTATTCGTGCCATATCAGAGATTTATTTCAGATCTAAGGTTTATTTGTGGCTAAGGTGAGTGATTTGCATAGTTCCTCACTAATTATGGTTAATTAAGGGTAATTTGTGATGATTAGCGAATTTATACACTAATAAATTTTGGAAAAATATTTATAAATTCTTAAATAATGTTTTAGACCTCTGTTAGAAATTGGGTTTGATTTGATTAAGTTTTACTAATCATGTCACTAGTTTTGCTTAAACATGCTTAAGGGAAAATATGGGGTTTTGGCTATGTTTGATCCATTTTAACCTATCATATTGATGTTTTGGTGTTTGAGGTCACTTCTACTTATTGCTATGACTGTATGGTATGCTTTGTGATTGATTAGAATAGTTAGAATGGTGGAAAACGCCGTCGAATGGCGTAAAACACTCGCTGGAAAAGTTGAAGGAAGACGGTGCAGGTTTTCGGATCGGATCGGATGGATGGGCTCGGACCGGATAATGGGCTGGGCAAGGGATCACCGAACCAAACGGAGGTTTGGCATAAGAGAAAGTTTGGCAAAAAGGAAGGCGATTATGGCTAAACTGGGATCGGATCGGAGCATCACAACCGAAGGGGCCAACGTCTAAAGGAGGAGAGCTACCGAAGCGAACTAACATGCATCTACCTGACCCGACCCGCCAGAGGGCACCCGAACCGAACCGATGTACTACGAAGGGACTTGGAGGTCATGACCCGACCCGGAGAACTTGGAAGGAGGCCAATCCGAACCAACAGAGAAGAAGGACCGAGGATCCGAACCGATCCAGTGATGACCAATAACCCGAGATGCAAAGGTAGTCCAAATGGAAGTTAGAGCTCGGGATCCAGTTGGGAACCAATGAGTTCACTTCATGGTTGGGCTTTGCTGTGGGACGTGTGCTAAGGAGTTGTCAACGTTCATAACTTCGATTCACCACTGAAAAGGAAGGACGGGCTACGTATCAGTGCAGTAGAGTCATCATGACTCGAGGGGCAAAGTGATCGTAGTATGACTATGAGCCAGTGCACTGGAGCCGTTGCGACTCCATGGGGGCAGAGTGGACATACTAAAGGATTAGTAAGGATATGAGCCAGTGCAGTGGGGTGTGTGCGACTCCATGGGGCAAAGTAGACATAGCGAAGGATTAGTGGTTATGGATCAGTGCAGTGAAGCCGTTGTGACTTCAATGGACAGAGTGATCATAGCAAAGTATTGGGTGATCGAACTGGTGGATATCGTTTGCTTTACACACTGAGTGAGAGATGAGAGGATGGTTGCTATGCTTGATTGTTTGCCATCACTATGACATGCACACCCCCACCCCCGTTATCTTTACACCATTTATTCAGTGGCACCTTAGAGTGTTGTACAGTATGTAGTGCTAACTCTTTGGTTGCAGGTCCAGGTTCAGGTATGGTTTAGTATACCTGTTATTGTTCTGTTTAGCTGCTTATCGCTCACACCAGACTTTTGTCTGACCCAAAGTTTTATGTCTCTTCTTATTACTCTTGGAGCTCCTAAACGAGCAGACTAGAGACAGGTTAGCTGGTGATGCACAAGTAGCTAATCCTGAGTCGAGCAGGAGGCTTCCACGTATGATATATATATATATATATATTCTCCCTGTGTCATTGGTGGTCACTACTTGGGCATTAGTAGTGTACCTCCCTTATCTTGCTTTCACCTTTATAGACAGTTTGAAAAGTTGTAATAATGATGATGTGGAATATAAGCTGTATTTGGATTTTCCGCTGCTATGATAGTTTGTTTTCAGCTTATGCACTGTCTCACCTGTTTTATGTCAAGTATGTTGTTATTATATTTTGTTCTATGCGTTGTGAGACATTCTACAGGTTCCTTGTTGATTCATCGTCTTCTTCCTTTCCTTCTGACGACCGTCCCGTGCTAACTGGACATGTATACAACGCGCTTTTGGAGTAAATGTCGGTTGGTGCGGGGCGGGCCGTCACATTTGGTATCAGAGCTCTAGGTTGCGTAGCTAACCTAGGAAAAGACACTAGGGAGAGATAGTACGTATATGAGAGTGCGTATTTGTGATTACTTTGGTTTTCAAAAGCTATATATATATATATATATATACTATTAGTATAGCTAAGGATGAAGTCGCACTGCACTAGCACCGCTATGGAGATGGTTAATCGTTTTCTCTTTACAGATTGAACGATGAGCCGATAAGCAAGAGGTGCTAGTAGAGGAGCCAATAATGGGAATGCTGCTAACATGAGGACGATGTTTACTGACCTCATGAGAGAAATGCTTAGGGGTGTGCAGGTGGCAGCTCCCAATGCCGGTAATGGTGGTGGTCCAATTATGCAGGCGCTTAGGATCGATTTCGCCAAGCTGTGC
The DNA here is from genome assembly GCA_030737875.1 of Allium sativum. Lineage (NCBI taxonomy): Eukaryota > Viridiplantae > Streptophyta > Magnoliopsida > Asparagales > Amaryllidaceae > Allium > Allium sativum. The sequence goes on along the minus strand of CM060919.1, from coordinate 874,382,984 downwards.
AAGGATTACACTAACCTTAGTGGGAAGCCATTCCACGGAACGGAGTTGGCCACGGATGTTCAGGATTGGTTGGATAGCTGTGATCGTATCTTCAACGGCTTGGGTATCGAGGATGCGATGAAGAGAAGGCTAGCGTCTCGTCAGCTGCAAGGGTGAGCGATGAATTGGTGAATGCTATTAAGACAGCCACTCCAGAGGATCAGCTTACTTGGGATCAGTTTAAGGCTCGCTTTAGCGACAAGTTTATCCCAGCTGCTCAGAAGTCGGAATGGTTTAGAAGGTTCTTGGAACTTAAGTATAATGGTAGAGCAGTGTCGGACTATATTGCTGAGTTCGACACTTTGTCAAAGTATGGGTTATCCCTTATCGATACTCCTGAGAAGAAGAATGAGAAGTTCATTACTGGTTTGGATGGATACTTTGGGGAAAGGATTATCAACCACATCGATGAGACTTTTGAATCGATTGTGCGGAAAGCCTTGAGATCAAAGAGTCTTTACCCTAAGTCAAAGACTGAGGTTGCATCTGCAGAAGGGCTGAAGCTGCAAGCAGGCGGCAGAGGCAAGAATAACACTCAGAACAAGAGGAAGCACAACCAAACTAAGGATGGCCAGAAAAAGAGCAAGAAAGATGTTGAGTGCTTTAGCTGTGGTAAGAAGGGCCATTATGCCAAAGAATGTCGGGCCAAACCAGTAGATAGGAAGTGCTACAACTGTGGACAAGTGGGGCATCATAAGGATAAATGTCCACAACCTCTTAAGGAGAAGTAAATTGTGAAAGCATATGCTATCAGTGTTATTCCTTCTTCGTCGAATGCCCCAACTGCAGCAGAGAATGGAAAGAATGTCGTCATTAAAGGTATGCTTTCTATTCTTGATGTACCTGTTCGAGTTTTGTTTGATACTGGGGCTTCCCGTTCCTTCATATCTGGTGACCTGGTAGATAGGTTGGGACTAGAACCCGAGATAGTCGATAGACCGTTGGTTGTGACGAACCCGATTAGTGGTTCGACTAACCTTAGTATGATTTTCCGAAATTTGGTCTTATCGAGTCATGGATGTATGTTTGTTTGTGATTGCTTTGTTTTGGGCTTTACTGGGTATGGCATTATATTGGGGGTCGATTGGCTCCAAAGGTACGGGGTGGTGGTAGACTGTGAGGGCTTTTTGGTGACAGTTAGGGTGGATGATGGGCGGAGGATAGTGTTTGGTAGTCTACCTAGTGATGGGGTAATGGCTAGTTTTATAAATTCCCTCGACATCCCGCATGATGAGTTGTCAGATGTGCCTGTGGTTGGCCAGCATTCGGACGTCTTCGAGGAAGTGACCGGCCTCCCACCACACTGATTGATTGAGTTCCGTATTGATTTAGTGAAAGATGTCAGACCTATAGTGATGCCACTTCGTCGTATGGCACCAAGGGAGCAGCGAGAGCTCGGGGTGCAAGTAAGCGATCTTTTGAAGAAGGGGTTTATTAGAAGAAGTGTCTCCGAGTGGGAGCATCAGTTGTGTTTGCCACTAAGGCAGATGGTTCCCTTCGTTTGTGTGTGGACTATCGCGAGTTGAATAAGGTGAAGAGGAAGAATAAGTATCCTCTACCGCGGATAGATGATTGGTTTGATCAACTAGAAGGAGCAAGAGTGTTCTCCCAGTTGGACCTCACGACAGGATTTCATTAGCTCCGAGTGGCGGCTGAGAGTTGTAACACCCCATAATTCTGTAACGATAAGATTCACAAATCAAGGCAGAATTAAAAGTTAAAATCAAAATCAAGGGAAACAGGCTGCGCCAATGCATTTGTCTCGTAATTTTGCATGAAAATGAGTCCGAGTTTGCGTAAATCGGAGTCCGTATGAGGGAGATATGGCCTCCGGAAGATTCAGCGAAGTCCAAAATTCAAAATAGGTCAAATTCAAATTTCAAAATCGGGCCGGATTGGCCAGGGCGGAAATTTTCCCGCCCAAGACACCCAGGTCGACTGGGTAGTCGACCTGGGCTACTCAGGTCGACAGGGTAGTCGACCTGGGGCACCCAGGTCGACTACATAGTCGACCTGTGGGTCGACCCCCCTGTTTTTCCAGCCTTCTGCACCCTGTTCGTTCTGATGTATCTGGACGCCATTCTGACCAGGTTCGTCCGCCTAACACTATATAAACAGCCCTAGTCTTCTTCTCTATTCACAATTCTTTTCTACCCTTATGCTGCAAAGATTATTGACAAACATGGTTTCTTCTCCTCCTCTTAAATTAAATAATAAATAGAAATATATATATATAAAATAAATCAAGACAAGGAGATGCTGCTAAAAGACTTTCAAGAAGAGGTTCAAGTCAAGCTAGGATTCAAGAGGAGGTTCAAAACGACTTCAACGACTGTTTTTCTACGAATCTTAGCAATGCTATCTTTCTGTTCTGATCTAATCTCTGTAAGTCAGTTACTATTTAGATTTTGAACGTTTTTCTCTGTTCGTGACATGAAATTAAAGGAGTAAAAGAATATGCCAAATCTCTCTCCCTCTCTCTCTATTCGAATAAGTGCCTATACTCTTGAACCTAATTAAGAACTGTTATGATTTGGGGACAAATAAGACCGTGCCTATGAAACTATGGACCTTAAAACCATACGCCTATGACCATGAACATTTGCCTATGACTATGAACATTACCTATGACTATGGACATTGCCTATGACTATGAACATTGCCTATGACTGTGACTGTGATTATGAGGATTATTTCCTTGACTAAGCCTATGCCTTTGATTAGGAAATATAAACTATTGCCTATGACATAACAAGGACATCTAGGATTAAACACCTGTGATTCATGACTAGGAAAGTGTTGCTTAAGTTTTGTGACTATGGAATTGGGTCTAAACCCGATCATCTATTCTATCTATTCCTGGTTATCTTTGGTTTTAGACCTTGGGAATTTACCTATTAAGTTAGGTCTACCCATGTTCTTGAAGCTACGTCTCTATTCTGTTTATCCTTGATTTTAGACCTTGGGAATTTACCTATTAAGTTAGGTCTACCCATGTTCTTGAACCGACGTCGTTATTCAACCCTTTTTATGCCAGTTATTATGTCCATCCTTTTTCATAGCATCTTTGGTTCATTCCCTATTTTCTACGAACCTAGCTTTATTTATAATCTAGACTGAATCACGATTATACGAACGGTGGGAATGCGGTTTGGGCAAAATATGAAATTTACTAAAAACGTAGTTTAACTCGGAAATTGGCATAAATTGGGAACATTTATTATGGCGTGTTCATAGAAATGCAAATGGGATAAATTTGACATGAATTATAAGATGTGTAATTTGAATCTAGTATTGACGTGTAAATCTAGCATTTACATAAATAGTGAACTAGAGTAATAAGTCTAGTTTGACGTGAATTAGAATGTTGAATCGATTAGCTAATTTGGCACGGTGAGTATATTGGCATAAATTTGAAATGGGCCATAAATGGGACTAATTGGCAGGTTTAGAAAAATCATGGTTAGTGACACTTAATTCGGTATAGTTTACATACCAAAAAGCATAGATATGATTTAGAGGGGGAAATGGGCCATAAGAATAAATGTAGACAATTTACATTAAAAGAATAATTGGGAAATAAGTAAATTAGGATTAATTTACTTATAGAATTTGTCCTAAATAAGGAAAGGCAAATTTAGACAAATTACAGGTTTATTAATGACATCTCTTTTAATGGTACACCAGAAAGTTCTAGGGTGACAGAGAGGATAGTGTCTAGGCTTGAGTTTGGAAAATACAAGTTTCCTGCTCTCCCTGGCTATCCCTAACTGATCTGACGGACGGGATGGTTACTTTCAAAACCTGATTTGAAAATTGATCAAAACCCTTTGAACTAGAAAACACGAATTGGCCTAACCCGAGGTTAGACTGAGTTGCGATGTAAAATTGCCCTGAACCAACCGGCACATCCAGTAATCGCAACAATATCTGTCTAATGTGAGTGGTCGTGGCTTTAATCTATTTAATTAAAGCTAGAACAAGAATGGTAGGGTTAAGTTCACTAAGACACTTAACCAATTCAGCATGATAACCAGACTGGTGGGTGGGGTTAGGGCCATACAGTTAAGCTGGAATGGGAGAGTTAAGTCCATAGGAACACTTAACCAATTTAACACAGTTAAGCTAGAATGGGAGAGCTAAGTCCATAGAGACACTTAACCAAACTCAAGGTAGCAAAACGAGACTTGTAGGGGTTAAGTAAAGTTAATACACTTAGCCAAATTAATATGTTAACTAGACTAGAGGTTGGGGTTAAGTAAAATCTAATACACTTAGCCAATTTTGATGTGTTAGCTGGGCTAGACTGTAGGGTTAAGTAAACCTGAACACTTAACCATCAGGTTGTGATAAAGGAATGAGGTTAAGTCTATAACATGAAGGGATAATACTTAACCATTAATAACATGTTAGTTTAGACAGACGGGCAAGGTTAAGTTAAAAAGGAACACTTAATCAATACAGGGTGAATGGGTTGGGTTAAGTAATAAGAAATACTTAACCCATATAACTTGGTTTGTGGTGGGGTTAAGTCAACATAAATTACTGATAACACTTAACCAGTATAACAGGATGAATGAAGAGGGTTAAGTTGGCTTGAATTGACTAATGACACTTAACTAATCCAAATTGACGGGAAAGGGAATTAAGTAGTAAACCTTAGTTAAGGAAACAACGATTATGGAAACAAAGTGGTAAATCTTAGTTAGTAAAACTAAGTAGTAATTCTTAGTACAACACGGGAAGAGCGAATGTCCGTCTGAGTAGAAAGAAGGCTCCAACGAATTGGGTTACGAAGCCCGAGGCTTCAAGGGGACGTGAGGGTACTCTTGGTATCCCTCTGTGAGGCTGCAGATGATCCGCCTGGGCCCACAGAGGTTAAGTTCTGCGTAGAAGAACCAGGGGTATGCCTTGGTTGCAATACATGGCAACCTAAAGACTAGGATGAACCGGCGTGATTCGGCGAGCAAATGGTAGCCCTGTGATAGCGACTCGTCGTCTACCATCCATCTTCAGTCAATCGAGATACGTGAAGCGGAAAGGCGGAGCACTCCAAAAGACCATATACTTGCTATCTAGTTATGGGTGAGGATGGCCATAGGATAGTGGGGCACCGGGGGCCGGCGTATAGTTCTCATTTTACAAGGTGTGCCTTTCATTAGTTGAGGGAGGGGTCAAGTGGGACCATAGCCACTGAAATAAAAACAGACCTTAGCATCTGCATCGGCAGATATCTGAAAGCTCCCGACCGTGTTCTGTATTCCTTGATTTGCCCTGACACAGGACTCGGACCGCACATTAGGGGACATGTGCATCTAGACAAGTGATAACGATTCGCGATACATGCGTGGGGAAGTATAGGAACATATACCACTCTAGGTAGTGTGTCCTAGACTTGGGGGCATCTTTCGACAGGTAGCATAATTCCTAGTCGAACTAGGTGGCATAAATCCTGAATCCGAGAAGCATTCAGCAGATAGCATAAACTTTAGAGGAATCTAGAAGGCACTTGGTAGAAAACCCTAGATTAGATCTAGGTAACAAATAAATAAATGGATGCCTGAAGGCGATGGAAAATACAGGGATTGGGATCACGTTATCGTTACTAGTTGGGACACTAGTTAAGCGGTGCAGAGATATAGAAACCAGTATAACAAGGAAATAGCGAAGCGGCGAAAGTATTAGAGCATATCCAGTTTATCTTATCTTAGCATATCTTGTAACTATCTTATGTTAATCTTGTGACCTTGCTGACCCTATCATCATGGTGTTATCTTGTATTTAGTTAATTCATGTCGTTTTGTTTTTCCAAGTTCACATGCTAGAAGTTACTGAACTTACTCAGGCTTTATGTCTGACTCTGTTTTCCTTTCGTCTTCTTTTCTTCCGTTTCTCCCTCCCCCCAGGTAGTAAAGGAGGGAATAGCATAGCCCAGATTTAGTTGGACCGTTACTCTTTCCAGCTTGAAGAATTGTCGAAGCTTGCTTGGATTCTCTTTTCAGATGCTTTGGCTGGCTTTTGCTAAAATCGGGGAATATAAATGTTGTTTTTATGCTTCTTTATTTTGTAAGACAGAAGATACTCTGATATTGTAAAGAAACCATTGTACAAATCATTTTATCAATAAAGCAAAGTTTTATTTTCCGCTGTTTAATTTCTGTCTGTCTTGTAATTTATCTGCATCTTTTACCTTAAAATGCTCCACAGAACTTAGTGCATTCCCTTTGTGAGTGACACTAACGGACGTGGGGTGTTACAAGAGTGTTCCGAAAATGGCATTTAGGATGCCATCCGGATTCTATGAGTGGTTGGTCGTGCCATTTGGGTTGACCAATGCACCAGCATACTTCGTGGATCTTATGAATCGGGTATTCAGAGATCAGTTGAATAAGTTTGTTCTTGTGTTCGTAGACGACATCCTTGTTTACTCGAGGACAGAGGAAGAACAATAGGGACATTTGAGGATAGTAATGGAGGTGTTGAGAAAACACCAATTGAAAGCGAAATTTTCTAAGTGTCGCTTCTTGTGGAGGGAAGTGAGATTCTTGGGCCATGTTGTTTCAGAGAATAGTATTGCCGTGGACCCTGCGAAGGTGGCCATGGTACAGGATTGGCCTACGCCCAAGAATGCAACAAACGTAAGAAGCTTCTTGTGGTTAGCTGGATATTATCGTAAGTTTATCCAGGACTTCTCCAAGATAGCAGCACCGTTGACTCAATTGACTAAGAAGAATCAAGCCTTCGTCTGGGACGGAGTGTGTGAGAATGAGTTCAAGAGTCTAAAAGAAAAGTTGACGCGTGTGCTAGTATTAGTCATTCCTAAACGGAATGAAGAGATGACGGTATACACGGATGCTTGTGGTACCGGACTAGGTGCTGTATTGATGCAAGGAGGTAGGGTTGTAGCTTATGCTAGTCGGCAACTAAAGCCGCATGAAAAAAGTATCCTACCCATGATTTGAAACTGGCAGCGATCGTGTTCGCGTTGAAGATATGGAGACATTATCTCTTGGGAGAAAGACTTGAGTTCTTTACCGATCATTAATCGTTAAAGTATCTCTTATCTTAAAAGGATCTAAATCTCCGACAGTAAAGATGGTTAGAGTTCTTGGCTTCATATGACTTTGACATCGCATATACACCTGGGAAAGGCAATGCAGTAGCCGATGCCTTGAGTAGGAGACATGCCAGTTTAGGGTCTATGTTTCTTGAATGGAAGCAACTGGAGTATATCGCAGGGTATGATTTCAGACCAAAGTGCGAATTGGATCCAAAGATATTAGGTAGTTTGACGATCAGACCCACTTTGATTGAGCGGATTGGTTCCAGTCAGAGGATCGATCCTAATCCATTGGAAATCATCTCCAAGTTAGAAATGAATGTTGACAGTGAGGAGATGAATTTGTATGGGCTTGATCGAGAAAGATGGCTTCAAAAGAATAGAAGACTAGTTGTACCCAACGTGAATGGTTTGAGAGATGAAGTGCTTAGGGAATGTCATCACTCAAAACTGACTATACATCCCGGTGGTGATAAGATGTATCGAGACATGAAGCAGACTTACTACTGGGAAGGGATGAAAAGAGACGTTGGGAAGTTTGTATCCAAGTGCATGAATTGCCAGCTAGTTAAAGCCGAGCAAAAGAAGCCTAGTGGTTTGTTGCAACCATTAGAAATTCCCAAATGGAAATGGGAGCAAGTCTCAATGGATTTCATTGATGGTTTACTAAGGACTAAATCGGGACATGATAGCATTTGGGTAATTGTGGATCGACTGACTAAGACTACAAGATTTATACCAGTCAAATCGACCAGAACGGCAGCTAAGTTAGCAGAATTGTGTATGAAGTGGGTAGTGAGATTTCATGGAGTACCTAAAAGCATTGTGAGTGACCGAGACCCGTTGTTTACTAGTGGGTTTTGGAATAGCTTACAAGAGGCTCTAGGGTCGGAATTATATCTCAGTACCGCGTATCATCCTCAAACCGACGATCAGACAGAGAGGGTGAATCGTATATTGGAAGATCTCATGAGAGCTTGTATATTGGATTTTGGTGGATCATGGGATGACCATTTCCATCTAGTAGAGTTTGCATATAATAATAGCTACCAATCTAGTATCAGTATGGCTCCATATGAAGCTTTGTACGGAAGACCGTGCAACTCACCATCATGTTGGATAGAGACCGGTGAGAAGTTTGTGCTTGGACCAGATGTGGTGAGGGAAACTTCAGACAAGATTAAGATCATCCAACAACGAATGAAGGCTGCCCAGGATAGGCAGAAGAGTTATGCTGATAAGAGGAGAAAAGACTTAAAATTCTCCGTTGGTGACTTGGTGTTTGTCAAGATTCCTCCGTTGAAGAGCGTGATACGATTTGGCAGGAGAGGCAAGTTGGCACCAAGATTTGTTGGCCCATTCCCAGTTCTCGAACAAGTTGGGAATTTGGCATATAGAATTGAATTACCAGAGAAAATGGCGGGAGTTCACAACGTATTTCATGTTTTCCAACTAAGGAAGTTCGTGCACGACCCAGATATGACTATTTCACCTGATCAATTAGGGGACTTAGAAGTGGAATCCGAGGCGGTTGGGAATCGCAAGCCAATTCGTATTGTCGAGCACGATACAAAGCAACTTCGAAGGAAGACGGTGAAGCTAGTCAAGGTTCAGTAGGGCGAGAACGAGAATGACTGTACTTGGGAGACAGAGGAGAGCATTAGGAAGACTTATCCAGAACTCTTTGCCTGGTAAGATTTACTTTGCAATTTAGTTATTCCGCATGCTAGGATAGACTTGTTTTGCATGTTTGATTGTTGTTTTATGGCTGGTAGGCATACGGGACCCTTTGTATGCTTTGGTTAGGGAATTTCGGGGGCGAAATTTCTTAAGGAGGGGAGAATGTAACAACCCGCATTCTACGCATCATAGAATACTTATTTCTTTCTTATATGAAGTCGTATGGTCATGTGGCTTTAGGAAACGACCATTAGGGTCATTTCCCATGTTCATGATTTTTTCCAATATTTAAATGACCGTTTTGCCCCTAGCTGATCTTGTTTCGGCCATAACTTTTGATTGGAAAGAAATTTTGACCTGAAACCACTTCCATTAGATTCGTTTGATGGTTTACCTTTCCGTAGAGTGGTCATAATAGTTAAACGAACTTAACGTTTGGGAGATATGGCTGAAATAAGGTTTGGAAGGTGAAAAACTGCTTAACCGGGCCAAATAGGGTGATTAGTGAATGGGCCCATAACCCATTTCGGGAATAGGGTTATGAGGAAGCTGAAAAGAGTTAGGGTTTCATTCCATTACAGTTTTCTGGCCTCCACTTACCTCTTAGAAACCTTAAAATGGCCTCCAACCTCTAAATCACCTCCAAATCACTTTCTAATCAAGGATTAAGCTTAGCAACATCAAATCAAGGGAGATCTTCACCAAATCAAGATTAGAGCTGCTATTTAGCATTGGTATTCGCGCCATATCAGAGATTTATTTCAGATCTAAGGTTTATTTGTGGCTAAGGTGAGTGATTTGCATAGTTCCTCACTAATTATGGTTAATTAAGGGTAATTAGTGATGATTAGCGAATTTATACACTAATAAATTCTGGAAAAATATTTATAAATTCTTAAATAATGTTTTAGACCTCTGTTAGAAATTGGGTTTGATTTGATTAAGTTTTACTAATCATGTCACTAGTTTTGCTTAAACATGCTTAAGGGAAAATATGGGGTTTTGGCTATGTTTGATCCATTTTAACCTATCATATTGATGTTTTGGTGTTTGAGGTCACTTCTACTTGTTACTATGACTGTATGGTATGCTTTTTGATTGATTACAATAGTTAGAATGGTCGAAAACGCCGTCGAATGGCATAAAACACTCGCTGGAAAAGTTGCAGGAAGACGGTGCAGGTTTTCGGATCGGATCGGATGGATGGGCTCGGACCGGATAATGTGCTGGGCAAGGGATCAGCGAACCGAACTGAGGCTTGGCATAAGAGAAAATTTGGCAAAAAGGAAGGCCATTATGGCTAAACTGGGATCGGATCCGAGCATCACAACCGAAGGGGCCAACGTCTAAAGGAGGAGAGCTACCGAACCGAACTAAGATGCATCTACCCGACCCACCAGAGGGCACCCGAACCGAACCAATGTACTACGAAGGGACTTGGAGGTCACGACGCGACCTGAAGCACTTGGAAGGAGGCCGATCTGAACCGACAAAGAAGAAGGACTGAGGATTCGAACCGATCCAGTAATGACCAATAACCCGAGACGTAAGGGTAGTCCAAATGGAAGTTAGAGCTCAGGATCCAGTTAGGAACCAATGAGTTCACTTCATGGTTGGGCTTTGTTGCGGGATGTGTGCTAAGGAGTTGTCGACGTTCATAACTTCGATTCACCACTGAAAAGGGATGACGGGCTACGTATCAGTGTAGTAGAGTCATCATGACTCGAGGGGCAAAGTGATCGTAGTAAGGCTATGAGCCAGTGCAGTGGAGCCGTTGCGACTCCATGGGGAAGAGTGGACATAGTAAAGGATTAGTAAGGCTATGAACCAGTGCAGTGCGGTGTGTACGACTCCATGGGGCAAAGTGGACATAGCGAAGTATTAGTGGCTATGGATCAGTGCAGTGAAGCCGTTGTGACTTTATGGGGCAGAATGATCATAGTAGTGGGTGATCAAAGTGGTGGATATCGTATGCTTTGCGCACTGTGTGAGAGATGTGAGGGTGGTTGTTATGCTTGATTGTTCACCATCACTATGACATGCACACCCCCACCCACGTTATCTTTATTCAGTGGTACCTTAGAGTGTTGTACAGTATGTAGTGCTAACTCTTTGGTTGCAGGTCCAGGTATGGTTTAGTATACCTGTTATTGTTCTGTTTAGCTGCTTATCGCTGACACCAGACTTTTACCCAGAGTTTTATGTCTCTTCTTATTACTCTGGGTGCTCCTAAACGAGCAAACTAGAGACAGGTTAGCTAGTGATGCACGAGTAGCTGATCCGGAGTCGAGCAGGGGGCTTCCACGTATGATATATTTATATATATATATTCTCCCTGTGTCGTTGGTGGTCACTACTTGGGCATTAGTAGTGTACCTCCCTTATCTTGCTTTTACCTTTAGAGAGTTTGAAAAGTTGTAATAATGATGATGTGGAACATAAGCTGTATTTGGATTTTCCGCTGCTATGATAGTTTGTTTTCAGTTTATGCACTATCTCACCTGTTTTATGTCAAGTATGTTGTTATTATATTTTGTTCTATGCGCTGTGTGATATTCTACAGGTTCCTTGTTGATTCTTCGTCTTCTTCCTTTCCTTCTGACGACTGTCCCGTGCTAACTGGACATGTGTATGGCGCACTTTTGGAGTAAATGTCGGTTGGTGCGGGGCGGGCCGTCACACATGGCTTTTTGGATTTCTATGCAATATTTTCTGGAAGCTCTAAAACATACCTGCTTTACCAAGAGAGATATGTTCCTGGGGCCAAAGTGTTGATCAGCTTTTTGGTAAAAGCCATTACAACTCATTTCTCACTAAAGTTGAACTATCGCTCTTCTGAATCGATCTGTGTCTTGGTCGATCAAAATTTGACTCGACTTAAATTCGCAGTTTCTCAAGTGGGATTACTCTTCTTCAGATATGGATCAGACTCTAGGATCAAGTCGATAGATCCAACTGATCACCCCAGCTATGTCGATCTGCCTCCTACGCTACACAACAAAGACGATTCTCAAGGATGCTTTATTAGTCAAACCGGGTCTATTCATCTTCCCCTACTACGGATTCCAAGGTCACGTATGCCTTGGTAATCGAGAGGAGACCTACTCTAATGTTCATACACCAGATCTCGAGCTCCATTATGCTGCAATTATCGATAAGAACTATTTCCGAGTAGGATACCGAATCTGACTGCTTGCAGTTGATATTTCAGATCGAGTGACATGTGGCCAACCTAGGATCGGATGATTACCACGTAGCACACCGATCGATCCACGTTTCTGCCTATAAATACACTTTTCCATAAATGGAAAAGGAGGATCTGTGACGGCCTGGAATTTCGCTCGATCTGAATCAGTCGTTAAACCCATCTAGACCATTCGAAACCCCTGATCGTTTGAGAACAGGACAAATCAGAACGCAGACGGAAGAACATTTCATTGCTATTACAACAATTCCATCAGATACAAGAATATACAGAGTATAAATGAATAAATTACATTCGATAAATATCAGAGATTACAATAAATTACATAGTAGCGGAAAAATAGTACAAAGCACAACTGAAGGTGATATACGGATACAGAGCTTTCCGAATATCATTCCAGCTGTAAACCAGGATCCTGTGAATATAAATCTGCAAAACCAAAACTACTAGCTGCCCGTGCGGAAAATAGGGGCACCCAGAGTTTAGGTTAAAACAATAAACTCCAGGTCAGTAATGTGACTGGTATGAGAACTAAAACAGTTATTAATATTGGTTTTAAAGTTAGGTAAATCAAGGGACCACGTCGTATAACACGGAACGGGTTTCCTCCCAAGAATACCAGTGCATAGAACAAATAGCGCAATGCTAAATAAAGAAAAATGAAGCTGTTATAAGACCCAGGTCCCATCACACAATGCAACGCAAGCCGGAGGATAGGGTTTTCCCTTATAACAGCCAAAGCATGCTTGATACGTTTAAAACACATTATTTGATACTATAATAAGTGTATAGTGTCAAAACAATTTCAATCATAAATATCAATCATAGGCGGCATGGGTACCATCTATCATGTCGCCATACTAGTTATACAATTAAAACCGCAATACACGTATTGGAAATTGGATTTCCGTCATGAGTCGAGGCAAGGGGCAAGCTCCTCTCCGCGCTCGAGACACTCTAGCAAATGTCTCAGGGTTACGCACTCTGGGCAACCCCTGGATGCTTCAGGGCTGGTCCTCACTTACGTTAGAGGATTAATTATGCCTGAACACACGTTTCCCGGTCCTTACAGACCTATAATCGAGGCGCCTCGCATTCCAACAACCACATAGGTGAAAAGTATATAAATGTCAGGGCTGGTAAGTCACTGACACCACCAAAGCTAGAAAGAAACGTCGTGCTCTCCCTGCAGTCCGTATCCCGTTTTTAACTCATACCGAGGTGTGAGGCTCGCGAATTCACGTTATACACAAAGCTACGCCACAAAGGCCGTGCTTTGATCATCAATCACAAGACTTTGCTTTTCAACAGAAGCCTTGATCATTGCATCTCAGCGTGCCACACAGGCAATTCATGCCATGCGGTTGATGTCCATCGATATACAACCTCTGAGCTCGTACGTCTCAGAGAAGGGCGTTAAGCAAAAGAATAAATTCTTCGCCGCCAAACAGATGTATATTTAATAGAAATCAATCAACACAGAATAAAATCCAATGTCAGACACACAATCCATTTACAAGTCCGTTCTGGGTCTGAACGAAACCGGAGGCACTTTCCTCGCATATCCATCCATCTCCAAGTACGTCTGGACGACCACCAACTATTTCCATCCTCTTGGGTGTACAGCCCAATCAGGATCGTCAGTAATTACCCAAACGATGTGAAGACTTCCGGTCTTCAGCCACCGTCTTCATCTTCGACATATCGTCGAATCGGTTATTCAGAATGGGTATAAACCCGGCCTTTCCGAACAACCCGCGTATATTAAAACAAATGTTACACAAACACAACATACGCCTCGTTCCCATTCAGAATATTCTTAGGGAAAGGTTCCCATTAATTTTATCCAAGATAAATTCTTTGAAATTTATCCTTTAATCTTCCTTTGGATGTCATTTCAAACCAAATTATGGTTTTCCAAACTAGTCGAGATTAGCGAACTACACCGAAGTAATTATTTATTTTATTTCCCAATCCCAACCTATTCATCCCATGAAGCAAAACTGGTGATACTCCATATCTAACACCATGGTGTTATCGGTAAAATTAATTACCATTTCACGTTCAAATCTAATTAAAGATTTAACTATCGCTTTGGAGCAAAACTGGCGATACTCCATTCTCGCTCATTTCTAAATTTGATAATTTAGATTATAGATTTACATTTCAATCTAATTGCAGATTCGTTAGAACTCCTTTTACTGGGTTAAAGAACTAGGTGTTATTTAAAACACAGTTCACGACAAACCCAAATCATATTCTATTTATTATCGGGCTAAAGAACTAGTGTTATTTAAAACACATTTCACGATAAACCCACATCACATTCTAGTTCAATTCAAATCAAATATATTAGGAATTCCGATTATTTAAAACTCCTTTTTAAATATAATTTATTTATCTATAAAGAAATCGGGTTTTAAATTTAGTTCAATCTAGTTCATTTCGATAAAAAGCTATTTTATTCTTTTCAAATATGGAGTTTTTCATCCCAAATTTTCCCAAATCATTTCTTATGATTTCACACAAATTATTACTATTTTTAATAATTTTATTAAGGCCCGTACAGTCGATTTCCAACAATGGCCATCGAACTGCACTTACAACGACCTTTTTCGAATTTGATTTGGACGTATCTCCAAATCCAACCGTTAGATTTCAAATTTATAATATTCGTTAGAAAGCTATTTTCGATACGAACCCAACGGTTCCAGTTTTAGGAGAATCCGACGGTCGGATCTCCCGTAATGTCCGTTTGAAATAAATGGTCGAAATTCACGAACTGCCGCGGCGCGGCGCGTTCTATTCAGGCCATTATATTATATATATAATATATATTTCGTTGATTTCTATTTAAAACGAATTATATAAATAGTTTTAAATTCGTTTCAAAAACAATTTCAACTTCCATTTCAATCCAAAGCAAAATTGAATTCTTCTTTATAAATTCGTTTAAAATTCATTTCTATTCAATTCAAATTCCAATTCGAATTCGTTTTCAATTCAATTCGATTTCAAAGTCGTTTTCTATTCAATTCGATTTCAAAGTCGTTTTCTATTCAATTCGATTTCAAAGTCGTTTTCTATTCGATTCAATTCAAATTGGTTATATATTCAATTGAAATCAATTTGTTATTTATTCAATTCAAATTCAATTTGTTATATATTCAATTTAAATCAATTTCGTTATTGATTCAAATCAAATCAAATTCAATTCGTTATATATTCAATTCGAATTCGTTTTCTATTCATTTTGATTCAAATTTCATTTCAAAATAAGCGAGTTCGAAATCACTTTTCAATATTCATTTTAAAATGAATAAAATCGATATAAATATCGTTCACGTCAAAATGGCGTCAATCTAACCAACACGGCTTCATATATTTCTATTTTCAAATATTCTATTCAACAAATGAATATTTATTTTTGTCAACACACGACTAATCTCAACGAATGAGTACTGTCCATGTGTGACTATTTTTGTTATTTAATATATTTTATAAAAATTAAGGTATCTATCGTTTGATATTGAATCAGACTCCAACCGTAATTTAGTAAGAGAACGATTCCCTGAATATTAACCCCGAAGGCCGAAACCAACATCAGATTAATATCCAGGAGACCACTCATCTTATCTATTTTCCAGTCAGTTTCTAATTTTATATATGATAAAGATGTAGATTTTATTGTTAAAATATTTCGTTCAACACATGACTAATCTCAACGGATGAGTACAGTCAACACATGAACCTTTACTTTATAATGATAAAGAAGAAGTAGATTTTATTGTTAAAATATTTCGTTCAACACATGACTAATCTCAACGAATGAGTACAGTCAACACATGAACCTTTATTTTATAATGATAAAGAAGATGTAGATTTTATTGTTAAAATATTTCGTTCAACACATGACTAATCTCAACGGATGAGTACAGTCAACACATGAACCTTTATTTTATAAAGATAAAGATATAAATTTTATTGTTAAAATATTTCGTTCAACACATGACTAGTCTCAACGGATGAGTACAGTCAACACATGAACCTTTATTTTATAAAGATAAAGATATAAATTTTATTGTTAAAATATTTCGTTCAACACATGACTAGTCTCAACGGATGAGTACAGTCAACACATCAACCTTTATTTTATAAAGATAAAGAAGATGTAGATTTTATTGTTAAAATATTTCGTTCAACACATGACTAATCTCAACGGATGAGTACAGTCAACACATGAACCTTTATTTTATAAAGATAAAGATATAAATTTTATTGTTAAAATATTTCGTTCAACACATGACTAATCTCAACGGATGAGTACAGTCAACACATGAACCTTTATTTTATAGTATTCTTTATCTTCTAAATTTGAATGAGGCCCAATCAATCACCATATAATGTTAATGATATGGATTTTCATACATCACACGTATATAATAGCATTGAAAATAATCAACCATCAACCAAAGTGCACTACACTGTATAAGCGTCAAATATAGATGTCTAACGCTTATAACAGCATGTCAATCAATCGATCGACATATTTAATAAATCAGGATGAGTGAACTTCATATTTCATCCCAACACCCATGTGGGGTTTCAAACAATCAAACATAGATTTTTATTCGTGCAGTTGGGCGATGTGTAAAATTTATCGACCCAATCAATGTCCTTCAAATAGGTGTACATAAACAAACCGTCCGGTTTGTAAATGAATATTTATTTATTCACATTCACGTTACAAATTATATTTTTAACGACAAAACATTTTATTTTAACTTATGAATTTCTATTCAGTTCATTCTTTAAATAAAATGATATTTTTATTTTTCTAACTTATTTTAGAAAATTTCGGCGGCATAACGGCACGATACTAGAAACGGGACGAGGCCTAGCCTTATCCCCGGTCTAGTGAAGGCCCACGCCATTCACACATCAATCAAATCCATTCATTTCACCAAACAATTCAATTTCAATCAAATAATCTAACTTATTTTTGCAATCAAACAAACAAGTCCATGGTCTGTGGACGATTGTGTCGGGTGCTACTAAACACCGTCTGCATCCTAGTATAAATAAATATATATATATATATAACTAGAAAATGAAATTGAAAGGTGAGAAATTCTCACCAACTAGCTAATCCAATACCACGACTCTTCTTATGTAGAAAATCTTGTCGTTCTCGCCTTTTGTCACTTTCACTGCACGTAGTGACTACATATATAAAAATCACATTTTTAATATCTACATTATATAAAAATCTCATCTTTATTTGTTCACTTTCAATTTAAAAAATCATATTTTTATAATCACTTCATACATTTAAAAATCGAATTTTTACTTCGCTATTCAATATATAAAAATCGCGCCCTTTCAACTATAAAGATTTCGCCTTTTCAAAAAAAATAAAGATTAAATTTTTATTTCATCACTATAAAAATCACTTCTTTCTTTCAACATATATAATAAAAAAAATCAGATTTTTATTCTGCTATGTTTATAAAGATGATATTTTTACTATCTTACCTATATAAAAATTATATTTTTATTTCTCCTACATAATAAAGATCGAATTTTTATTATCTATATAATATAAAAATCATATTTTTATTATCACCCCTATATAAAAATCATGTTTTTATAATTTCTATAAATTAAAAATCGAATTTTTTCTTCTTTATTATGATAAAAATTCCTCCTTTACTATCATAAAAATTTCTTCTTTGAAAGATCGTATCCGTTTTATTGTAAAAATCAAACCCTTTTACCTGAAAATCGTATTTTTATTTCTATTCATTTGCAATTAAATCATCTCTTTACAATTTCAAAAATTAAAGCTTTTTACTTCTAAAAACCTTAGCTTTTTAAATTCTACTACCTTAAATAAATAAATAAAAACAAATAATAAAAACAAAAAGAAACTCGCCGCGGCCTAAGAGGAGGGGATGGCGGTCTACTGATGTCGGCAGGGTGGTGGGGCGTCGCACTGGTCGGAGGTCAGCTCAGAGGGGTCGTGGAGGACGACTAGGGGTAGTGGCGGTCTTAGGGTGCGATTTAGGGCTGAGGGTTTGGGCGTTGGTCGTTTTGGGGGAAGGGCCGTCGAATTTAAGAGGAGAGGAAGGGCCGGAGGTGTGGCAGGAGGAGGAGATCATCGACGGAGGGTTCCTGGTGGTGCGGCGCCAGAAGGGGGAGGCAATCGTGGGGCGACGGGGTGTTTTGAGCGGGTATGTTTTTTTTTCTTTTTTTTAATTTCCTTTCTGAAAAAATAAATGAAAAGGGGGCTGAGGAGATAGATAAAGGGGCAAAGGGTTTTTTTATTTTTTTATTTAATTTAATTTTCAAAAAGCAACCTTTTTATTCAACCTCGAAACGAGACCCACCGCCTGTCGTCCTTAGCTAATTACCCCCATTCCGAACACAATGGGATATGTACCGCAAGCTGATTCGACCGTCTCGATCAGTTTCCGTTGAATTTAAAGTATAACTCTTTATATATTCAATTTAAACGTACATTTTAATTTACCGGGGTCACAAACTAACTAGAAGAATTCCAGAAAAATATTTTCTAGCTTCGTATTGACAATACGGTCCTAACAAAACTAGTTTCGTCGAATTCTGAGACCGTTAGAAAAATGGCCAATTTCCAGTCAATTAAAATCAACTAAAACTGGTCAAACGCGTTTTCCTTTGCCACGCTCACATATTGATTCGAAATATTATGAAATTTGAAACCTAGCAATAATTTGACATCACGGATCCAACAAAAGTGGTTTCGTCGAAATCCGAGGTCGTTTGCAAAATATCTATTTTTAAGGGCCTGAATTCCATAGCGACTATTCAGAATTTTCAACTGGACATATCTTTTGATTCCCGCTATGAAATTTCGATTTGTTGGATTCGTTGGAAAGATATCATCAGTTTGATCCTATTGTTTTTGGTTTCACTAAAATCCGGATTGTTTTGCACCCGGTACATTCAATTGAAGTTTGAAATCGAATTATCGAACTACCGCGCCATTTTCAATTCTATTTATAATTATATATAATTATTTATATTCTAACGACAGCGTATATAATATATACGTTCGAATTTTATTCAAAATAAATTTCTTGTCGATATTATTTAAAATAATCTATTTTAAATAATCAAAATTCGTCAAAATTCCAAAATAAAAATTTTAAACTGGTTCAGATTTTCCGGGTTATTACAATCTCCCCCACTTAAAACTTTTCGTCCCCGAAAAGGAACAAAGTCGAAAGTAGTTTGATTAATCAACACTACGCTCGATCTGGCTTCCATTCTCCAACTTTTCAGTTTCTGAGAATTTTCAAATTTTCAAAATTTTGGCTAACACCCTAAATTTTCGAAAAAATTTCGCCCTAACCTCCCCTGCACCGGGAGCATCGGGGAATTTCAAATAGCTTCCCCGGTCCTTCTAATCTCAAAAAGAAAAATAAAAAGCCAAGCGGCTAGCCAATAGGCTCATAAAATCATCATCACCCAAACAAAACAGTAAATTATGTAGTAAACATGTACCTATTTGTAGGGCAAACAAATTTTATTCTCCGGCTCTAGCCTCCTTGCTATGACCTGTTCAATGTAAGTTTATGTATATACAAGCAAATGCGACCAATTTTCAATATAATTCAATATTTGGTTCAATTAGGCTAAATGGTTCAAAATTATCAAATAAATAAGCAAACAACACAAACATCAATCAATTAGTGGATTAACGTTTCAAATTCATAATTTTGATATATATACAAAAATCATGTTTTTGATGCCAATTCACAACAATGTGTTCTAGCTATATTAGTTTTGGTTCTCACACCAGTCTAATGGAAATATATAGAAGTCACACCTTCGTCACTCGAAAATAAATGCTAATGATGTTTCGAACCACCATCAGAACATCTCCGGGCTACTAGAGTGCGGTTCTATATCTATCCGATATATTAAAACTTCGAATATACGTTCATGACGCGTATATGCAAAACCTTTATATACTAGATCGTCCATATCAATACAAATAAATTATTCAAATACGTATAAAATGGTTTAAATTTTCAAAACAAAATTGTTTTCATTTGAAAAATATACTCTTCACACTCGTTCTAGGATACTACTGATCCTATCTTTAACGAGTCATTCTAATTGGATATCGCTAATCCAATATCTGATGAATTCTTTCGTATGGTTCTAATGTGTCTTGTTCTCGAGCTCTGTAAACCAAAGCTCTGATACCAAATGTGACGGCCTGGAATTTCGCTCGATCTGAATCATTCGTTAAACCCATCTAGACCGTTCGAAACCCCTGATCGTTTGAGAACAGGACAAATCAGAACGCAGACGGAAGAACATTTCATTGCTATTACAACAATTCCATCAGATACAAGAATATACAGAGTATAAATGAATAAATTACATTCGATAAATATCAGAGATTACATAAATTACATAGCAGCAGAAAAATAGTACAAAGCACAACTGAAGGTGATATACGGATACAGAGCTTTCCGAATATCATTCCAGCTGTAAACCAGGATCCTGTGAATATAAATCTGCAAAACCGAAACTACTAGGTGCCCGTGCGGAAAATAGGGGCACCCAGAGTTTATGTTAAAACAATAAACTCCAGGTCAGTCATGTGACTGGTGTGAGAACTAAAACAGTTATTAATATTGGTTTTAAAGTTAGGTAAATCAAGGGACCACGCCGTATAACACGGAACGGGTTTCCTCCCAAGAATACCAGTGCATAGAGCAAACAGCGCAATGCTAAATAAAGAAAAATGAAGCTGTTATAAGACCCAGGTCCCATCACACAATGCAACGCAAGCCGGAGGATAGGGTTTTCCCTTATAACAGCCAAAGCATGCTTGATGCGTTTAAAACGCATTATTTGATACTATAATAAGTGTATAGTGTCAAAACAATTTCAATCATAAATATCAATCATAGGCGGCATGGGTACCATCTATCATGTCGCCATACTAGTTCTACAATTAAAACCGCAATACACGTATTGGAAATTAGATTTCCGTCATGAGTCGAGGCAAGGGGCAAGCTCCTCTCCGCGCTCGAGACACTCTAGCAAATGTCTCAAGGTTACGCACTCTGGGCAACCCCTGGATGCTTCAGGGCCGGTCCTCACTTATGTTAGAGGATTAATTATGCCTGAACATACGTTTCTCGGTCCTTACAGACCTATAATCGAGGCGCCTCGCATTCCAACAACCACATAGGTGAAAAGTATATAAATGTCAGGGCTGGTAAGTCACTGACACCATCAAAGCTAGAAAGAAACGTCGTGCTCTCCCTGCAGTCCATATCCCGTTTTTAACTCATACCGAGGTGTGAGGCTCGCGAATTCACGTTATACACAAAGCTACGCCACAAAGGTCGTGCTTTGATCATCAACCACAAGACTTTGCTTTTCAACAGAAGCCTTGATCATTGCATCTCAGCGTGCCACACAGGCAATTCATGCCATGCGATTGATGTCCATCGATATACAACCTCTGAGTTCGTATGTCTCAGAGAAGGGCGTTAAGCAAAAGAATAAATTCTTCGCCGCCAAACAGATGTATATTTAATAGAAATCAATCAACACAGAATAAAATCCAATGTCAGACACATAATCCATTTACAAGTCCGTTCTGGGTCTGAACGAAACCGGAGGCACTTTCCTCGCATATCCATCCATCTCCAAGTACGTCTGGACGACCACCAACTATTTCCATCCTCTTGGGTGTACAGCACAATCAGGATCGTCAGTAATTACCCAAACGATGTTAAGACTTCTGGTCTTCAGCCACCATCTTCATCTTCGACATATCGTCGAATCGGTTATTCAGAATGGGTATAAACCCGGCCTTTCCGAACAACCCGCGTATATTAAAACAAATGTTACACAAACACAACATACGCCTCGTTCCCGTTCAGAATATTCTTAGGGAAAGGTTCCCATTAATTTTATCCAAGATAAATTCTTTGAAATTTATCCTTTAATCTTCCTTTGGATGTCATTTCAAACCAAATTATGGTTTTCCAAACTAGTCGAGATTAGCGAACTACACCGAAGTAATTATTTATTTTATTTCCCAATCCCAACCTATTCATCCCATGAAGCAAAACTGGTGATACTCCATATCTAACACCATGGTGTTATCGGTAAAATTAATTACCATTTCACGTTCAAATCTAATTAAAGATTTAACTATCGCTTTGGAGCAAAACTGGCGATACTCCATTCTCGCTCATTTCTAAATTTGATAATATAGATTATAGATTTACATTTCAGTCTAATTGCAGATTCGTTAAAACTCCTTTTACTGGGTTAAAGAACTAGGTGTTATTTAAAACACAGTTCACGACAAACCCAAATCATATTCTATTTATTATCGGGCTAAAGAACTAGTGTTATTTAAAACACAGTTCACGATAAACCCACATCACATTCTAGTTCAATTCAAATCAAATATATTAGGAATTCCGATTATTTAAAACTCCTTTTTAAATCTAATTTATTTATCTATAAAGAAATCGGGTTTTAAATTTAGTTCAATCTAGTTCATTTCGATAAAAAGCTATTTTATTCTTTTCAAATATGGAGTTTTTCATCCCAAATTTTCCCAAATCATTTCTTATGATTTCACACAAATTATTACTATTTTTAATAATTTTATTAAGGCCCGTACAGTCGATTTCCAACAATGGCCATCGAACTGCACTTACAACGACCTTTTTCGAATTTGATTTGGACGTATCTCCAAATCCAACCGTTAGATTTCAAATTTATAATATTCGTTAGAAAGATCTTTTCGATACGAACCCAACGGTTCCGGTTTTAGGAGAATCCGACGGTCGGATCTCCCGTAATGTCCGTTTGAAATAAATGGTCGAAATTCACGAACTGCCGCGGCGCGGCGCGTTCTATTCATGCCATTATATTATATATATAATATATATTTTGTTGATTTCTATTTAAAACGAATTATATAAATAGTTTTAAATTCGTTTCAAAAACAATTTCAACTTCCATTTCAATCCAAAGCAAAATTGAATTCTTCTTTATAAATTCGTTTAAAATTCATTTCTATTCAATTCAAATTCCAATTCAATTCGAATTCGTTTTCAATTCAATTCGATTTCAAAGTCATTTTCTATTCAATTCGATTTCAAAGTCGTTTTCTATTCAATTCGATTTCAAAGTCGTTTTCTATTCGATTCAATTCAAATTGGTTATATATTCAATTGAAATCAATTTGTTATTTATTCAATTCAAATTCAATTTGTTATATATTCAATTTAAATCAATTTCGTTATTGATTCAAATCAAATCAAATTCAATTCATTATATATTCAATTCGAATTCGTTTTCTATTCATTTTGATTCAAATTTCATTTCAAAATATGCGATTTCGAAATCACTTTTCAATATTCATTTTAAAATGAATAAAATCGATATAAATATCGTTCACGTCAAAATGGCGTCAATCTAACCAACACGGCTTCATATATTTCTATTTTCAAATATTCTATTCAACAAATGAATATTTATTTTTGTCAACACACGACTAATCTCAACGAATGAGTACTGTCCATGTGTGACTATTTTTGTTATTTAATATATTTTATAAAAATTAAGGTATCTATCATTTGATATTGAATCAGACTCCAACCGTAATTTAGTAAGAGAACGATTCCCTGAATATTAACCCCGAAGGCCGAAACCAACATCAGATTAATATCCAGGAGACCAGTCATCTTATCTATTTTCCAGTCAGTTTCTAATTTTATATATGATAAAGATGTAGATTTTATTGTTAAAATATTTCGTTCAACACATGACTAATCTCAACGGATGAGTACAGTCAACACATGAACCTTTACTTTATAATGACAAAGAAGATGAAGCTTTTATTGTTAAAATATTTCGTTCAACACATGACTAATCTCAACGAATGAGTACAGTCAACACATGAACCTTTATTTTATAATGATAAAGAAGATGTAGATTTTATTGTTAAAATATTTCGTTCAACACATGACTAATCTCAACGGATGAGTACAGTCAACACATGAACCTTTATTTTATAAAGATAAAGATACAAAATTTTATTGTTAAAATATTTCGTTCAACACATGACTAGTCTCAACGGATGAGTACAGTCAACACATGAACCTTTATTTTATAAAGATAAAGATATAAATTTTATTGTTAAAATATTTCGTTCAACACGTGACTAGTCTCAACGGATGAGTACAGTCAACACATGATAAAGATAAAGAAGATGTAGATTTTATTGTTAAAATATTTCGTTCAACACATGACTAATCTCAACGGATGAGTACAGTCAACACATGAACCTTTATTTTATAAAGATAAAGAAATAAATTTTATTGTTAAAATATTTCGTTCAACACATGACTAATCTCAACGGATGAGTACAGTCAACACATGAACCTTTATTTTATAGTATTCTTTATCTTCTAAATTGGAATGAGGCCCAATCAATCACCATATAATGTTAATGATATGGATTTTCATACATCACACGTATATAATAGCATTGAAAATAATCAACCATCAACCAAAGTGCACTACACTGTATAAGCGTCAAATATAGATGTCTAACGCTTATAACAGCCTGTCAATCAATCGATCAACATATTTAATAAATCAGGATGAGTGAACTTCATATTTCATCCCAACACCCGTGTGGGGTTTCAAACAATCAAACATAGATTTTTATTCGTGCAGTTGGGCGATGTGTAAAATTTATCGATCCAATCAATGTCCTTCAAATAGGTGTACATAAACAAACCGTTCGGTTTGTAAATGAATATTTATTTATTCACATTCGCGTTAAAAATTATATTTTTAACGACAAAACATTTTATTTTAACTTATGAATTTCTATTCAGTTCATTCTTTAAATAAAATGATATTTTTATTTTTCTAACTTATTTTAGAAAATTTCGGCGGCATAACGGCACGATACTAGAAACGGGACGAGGCCTAGCCTTATTCCCGGTCTAGTGAAGGCCAACGCCATTCACACATCAATCAAATCCATTCATTTCACCAAACAATTCAATTTCAATCAAATAATCTAACTTATTTTTGCAATCAAACAAACAAGTCCATGGTCTGTGGACGATTGTGTCGGGTGCTATTAAACACCGTCTGCATCCTAGTATAAATATATATATAACTAGAAAATGAAATTGAAAGGTGAGAAATTCTCACCAACTAGCTAATTCAATACCACGACTCTTCTTATGTAGAAAATCTTGTCGTTCTCGCCTTTTGTCACTTTCACTACACGTAGTGACTACATATATAAAAATCACATTTTTAATATCTACATTATATAAAAATCTCATCTTTATTTGTTCACTTTCAATTTAAAAAATCATATTTTTATAATCACTTCATACATTTAAAAATCGAATTTTTACTTCGCTATTCAATATATAAAAATCGCGCCCTTTCAACTATAAATATTTCGCCTTTTCAAAAAAAATAAAGATTGAATTTTTATTTCATCACTATAAAAATCACTTCTTTCTTTCAACATATATATAATAAAAAAAAATCAGATTTTTATTCTGCTATGTTTATAAAGATGATATTTTTACTATCTTACCTATATAAAAATTATATTTTTATTTCTCCTACATAATAAAGATCGAATTTTTATTATCTATATAATATAAAAATCATATTTTTATTATCACCCCTATATAAAAATCATGTTTTTATAATTTCTATAAATTAAAAATCGAATTTTTTCTTCTTTATTATGATAAAAATTCCTCCTTTACTATCATAAAAATTTCTTCTTTAAAAGATCGTATCCTTTTTATTGTAAAAATCAAACCCTTTTACCTGAAAATCGTATTTTTATTTCTATTCATTTGCAATTAAATCATCTCTTTACAATTTCAAAAATTAAAGCTTTTTACTTCTAAAAACCTTAGCTTTTTAAATTCTACTACCTTAAATAAATAAATAAAAACAAATAATAAAAACAAAAAGAAACTCACCGCGGCCTGAGAGGAGGGGATGGCGGTCTACTGATGTCGGCAGGGTGGTGGGGCGTCGCACTGGTCGAAGGTCAGCTCAGAGGGGTGGTGGAGGTCGGCTAGGGGTAGTGGCGGTCTTAGGGTGCGATTTAGGGCTGAGGGTTTGGGCGTTGGTCGTTTTGGGGGAAGGGCCGTCGAATTTAAGAGGAGAGGAAGGGCCGGAGGTGTGGCAGGAGGAGGAGATCATCGGCGGTGGGTTCCTGGTGGTGCGGCGCCAGAAGGGGGAGGCAATCGTGGGGCGATGGGGTGTTTTGAGTGGGTTTGTTTTTTTTTCTTTTTTTTATTTCCTTTCTGGAAAAAAAAAATGAAAAGGGGGCTGAGGAGATAGATAAAGGGGCAAAGGGGTTTTTTTTATTTTTTTATTTAATTTAATTTTCAAAAAGCAACATTTTTATTCAACCTCGAAACAAGACCCACCGCCTGTCGTCCATAGCTAATTACCCACATTCCGAACACAATGGGATATGTACCGCAAGCTGATTCGACCGTCTCGATCAGTTTCCATTGAATTTAAAGTATAACTCTTTATATATTCAATTTAAACGTACATTTTAATTTACCGGGGTCACATACTAACTAGAAGAATTCCAGAAAAATATTTTCTAGCTTCGTATTGACGATACGGTCCTAACAAAACTAGTTTCGTCGAATTCTGAGACCGTTAGAAAAATGGCCAATTTCCAGTCGATTAAAATCAACTAAAACTGGTCAAACGCGTTTTCCTTTGCCACGCTTACATATTGATTCGAAAAATTATGAAATTTGAAACCTAGCAATAATTTGACATCACGGATCCAACAAAAGTGGTTTCGTCGAAATCCGAGGTCGTTTGCAAAATATCTATTTTTAAGGGCCTGAATTTCATAGCGACTATTCAGAATTTTCATCTGGACATATCTTTTGATTCCCGCTATGAAATTTTGATTTGTTGGATTTATTGGAAAGATATCATCAATTTGATCCTATTGTTTTTGGTTTCACTAAAATCCGGATTGTTTTGCACCCGGTACATTCAATTGAAGTTTGAAATCGAATTATCGAACTACCGTGCCATTTTCAATTCTATTTATAATTATATATAATTATTTATATTCTAACGACGACATATATAATATATACGTTTGAATTTTATTCAAAATAAATTTCTCGTCGATATTATTTAAAATAATCTATTTTAAATAATCAAAATTCGTCAAAATTGCCAAAATAAAATTTTTAAACTGGTTCAGATTTTCCGGGTTATTACAGGATCTTTGGATTGGAAAAAGTTCATGGTTGGCTTCATAAAAATAGCTTGCCGTACACTTCGATTAAACAACATTGCAACACAAGGATTTTGTGTATAAACCACTTCATTCTCTACTTTCTTTCAATCAAAGCAATTGTAACCTGTAATCGACAGTATAAACAGAGATTATAAAGTGGACGTAGGCTTGGTTGAAGCCAAACCACTATATAATTATTGTGTGCTCACTATGTTTACCTCTTTTCTCTTGCATTCTGTGTTTGTAATTGTGTGTGGATTACACACTTTGGGGGTTGACTGTCACTGGACCAACTTTTGACGTCAATAAGTATTAGAGTTTGTTTTAGAACTAAAATTAAACGTAATTTTAGAATCAGAGTTTGAAAATGTCAAATTAAGACTAAATTTTTTAGTTTTTCTTAATGACAAAGGAGGAGAAATATAAATAGGAAAGATAGGCATTGACTAGTGGGAGTTTTAGATTAAAGGTAAGTTAAGTTATATTTTACAAAACTAGGTTGTAATCATCCAAAAAAGGGAAATTATTAATACTATGCACAGTTTTAATGACAAAAACCTAAGGAAAAATATAAAATATAAATACTAATGTTATTGATGTTTTTTTTTAAATATAATATTATACATAGACAAGATATTGATAGATATTAATTGTGAAAACTATACAGTATCAAGCAAAGATTCAAGACGATGATACTGAATAGAGAGTCAAGGGTTAGTAGATGAAGACTCATGAGAAATGAAGAGTTCAAGATTTCAACATGTTCTAGGTAAGTTATGGTTTTAGAATATTTCTAAAATTCTAGCAGCACTTGAACTCTTTGTCAAATGATTTTTCAAATGATTTCCAAAATAATTTTCTGGTGATCCTTGTTTTCAAAATAAAAGTGTTCAAAACATATTTTTTTCAACTCTCTTACATGGTTTATATTCCGGTTTCATAATTTTTCACATTTTATGATTTTTTAAAATTTCCTTATACTTCGTTTTCAATAGTTTTTTAATATTTTGTACACTATTAAATATTTCAATAATTATTTTAATTTTTGAAGTTTATTATGATTAAAATATGTATAAACTATGTTTAAATGACTTTACAAGGTTACAAATTATTTTGTAAGCAATGTATTTTCAAAATGATTTAATAAAAAAAATTTAAATTTTAAACGGGATAAGTCGACATATCCATGTATAGTATGTTAACATACAAGACATTTTTTTAAAAAATATTTTTTTGAAAAAGTATTTATTTGTTGCAACCTCTCGCGAATAGACATGTCTAAGTCACTATAAATACTAAAGGATCAGAATGAATTTTTAGGTCGTCTTCCTGATTCTAAGTTCTCTCATTATTCTTTCTTATTTTCTAAGAAAATCCAAGTAGTACCTACTGCATTTTATTTGTAATTTGATTCTTTACTATCTCTCATCAATATCTCAAGAATGAAATGGAATTCAAAATTATAATAGTAGTTATAATCAAAGATCAAAAGATCATATTTCATAATCCTTTTCAAATAAAAAACAACCGCTTATAAAGGTGTGGTGATAGATGTAAAAATCCATTGTGTGTGGTGGTTATCCAGAAAATCAACTTGGTGTGGTTGAGCCCAAAAATTAATTAAGTATGCTTACTTTCCCCAAAACTTAAGTGACTTTTGCCCGATGGTTGAAACTCTAGAGGATGTTCCTTATAGCCTCAAAACCTGGACTGTATTTTCATTTACTAAGGAAAAAGAAACCCATGCATGATATCGTGTGGGACAGGATGTACAATAACTTCGAACTAGTATGAAAATCCTTATGTGTTCTTTCCTTTACTTCATTTTATCTTATTTTCATTCTAATTCTGTTACTCCTTCTATGATTGTTCATAAAATCAATTTAAGATTAGTTCTATTAAAAAATTGGTAAGATTCGTAATAAAACATTTTTCAGCCTTACTTTAGTGTTAATATTAGCCTTAAGTTCCATATTCTACATCCTACAAGTATCATGGCTAAGTCAAGACAATTCAGAGCTAGAGTCTTTAGCCATAGGAGTTGTTTTAATAGCAATTATTGAACCAAAGTATTTTTTCTCAACTACGGAGTTGAACATGAAAAATAAGGAATTTTGTCAATTACCAAATCTCATAAGTCCATTGTAATATAGTTTTCTCGAAATAGAATTGGAGTAAAATAAAAGTTACAATGCAATGATAAATAATATGAAGTTGAACTTATACTAAAAATAGTTCACAATAAGTTTGGTTAAAATGTCAAATCCCCTACAGTGACATGTGAAGGATAACATTCGAATTCTGCAATATTAATCACTAACCAAATTATATAACCCATGAGTCACATAAACAAAACGATGAATTATTTTTAAGCCATGCAATTTAATTAATTATAATTATTCAAAATTAATTAATATTCATGAAATACTAATTATGAAATTAGAATATTTGAGGACTAAATTTCGTTGCATTTACATAGTGGTTATAAATATATCGACCAGTATAAAATAATGACATGAGATAAATTGGATTTAATTAAATATGTTTACTTTGACTTAATAGGCTATTAGCCTAGGATTTTAAAGGAAAATTTTAGCAGCAAATTTATGGTATAAGGAGCAGCCAAAATAGGGCAAAAGGGTTTGAAATGGATGGTTGAGTTTGGGTGAGAAAATTCATATGATGTGATCCATTTTTCTCTCTAACTCAACCATCTTAATAGGAATGCTTACCCAATCGGAAAGGCCTCAATGAGAGGAGAGTTCATCATTACAAGGTGGACTTAAGGGCATTAGTTTTAGGTAAGTTTAAGTTATATATTTAATGTGTTATCTTTGTGTAACTATAAAATTTTCATGTGTGTGTGTATGGACTACAAATTAGATGAGATTCATGTACATGTTGATATTAAGCATATATTTTTATCAAAAAACAATTCAATATAATGATCTGATGCACACAACCAAAATTACCATATCTTAGTTATTTATATTTTATTAATTACTACATATACATTAATTAATATACTAATTTATTTATTTATATGACTTGTGTCAAAATACATAATTATATCACATAAAAAGTCATATAGTATGTTTCATTTGTATATTTACATTAATCAAGATTTTTAATGACTGCAAAATATATTTTGGTAGTTATTTAATGTTTTTCATTATTATCTAATCACCACACGAATTAAAAATTAACATGAAATAGGTTATGTTTCAAGTATTCAATTTCAAAAAATTTAAAGTTAATTATCAACAGATAATCACTCTTTTTAAAAAAACCGTTTAAATTTTATAAAGGAATCATTTCAAATTTAGTCAATAGGAATTAAATTAATTAAAATATTAGTTTGACTTAGTGATATCTGAAATTTTTCGTAAGTTATATAATGTAATTCTTAAAAGTTTAGGATTCAAAATATTTATGTCATAAATAATTTTTATTGTTCATTTACAATTGTTTAACTTATTAATTCGTAATATATATATATACACATATACATATATATATCAATGAAATTGAATTTGTTATGCATTCAAGTTTGAATTTCAGCAAATTCTTTAATATTTTAATTATATAAAATAATATAACTTATATTTATAATTAATTACCATATTTGTGTGTATATATATACACATGTTTATTTATAATTTTCAAAAAATATGCCTATATATGGTCATGTTAATTTAATAGCGCATATATATATATAATAAAATGTAAATGATATAAATCATCAACATCCAAACACATGTGAAATTTAAAGCAATTTGAAAGGATAAATGCTCTAGATTTATACTAGTGTTGTGGTCTGGAAGAAAATGGACCCTTTAATAAGTTCGAAGAGATTCTTTATGATAACCTCTTTCAGGGGAAGTAATTCATCATCTTTTGTTGGTTTTATTTGATAGTACTTAGCCTATCGAAATCATCCCTTCGATTATAGGGTAATAAAAGGAGTCATCTTCGATGGGCTAAGCTAGCCCATTCAACTCTCTTTCTCAAATGAATCAAATTAGCTAGGAGTTATCCTTGATAGCATTTCGGCTTTCATGTTTCGTTATTTGACCTAGTCGGAAGCTGATGTTTCAAGTGGATCGAAATATTTTCTCCTACTTCAAAGGGATCCTCACAAGATTAACTAAGATGGTCAAAATACATTTTTAATATGACTCTGGCTATCGATTTTGTCAAAGGCTAAATTTTGGAAAGGAACATGAACTATATCCCACATTGTAAACGTATTCAAAAGGAACCCTTTCGATATATAGGGTACTCAATTAGGGAAATAAGTTGATTCGTTTGAAAGGTTACTCTAATAGAAAGCATGTTAGATCCTTGTGATATGCATCGAATAGTAGCATAAAGAAATCATTGATGTGTGACACTTTCGATGGTCATACACCCTTCAAATAGGATAAATATTTGATATATTTAAGTAAACCAAAGGATTTGAATTATTTATCAGTCTACAAAACTTATTGATGAATATCCATTTGTGTCCCTTCATTTTATAATGGGTTATACTCATATCATAAAGCTTATTCTTAATGCCACTGGGGCTATGACTAGGTTACTAACATATTTCGATAGCTAAGCCATTTCCATAAATTTTATAACATAACATGTGATTGTAGAGTGATAAGAATGGAAGCAAGTATCATGTACAATTAGCTATTGGTCTAGCTAATAACTAAAATGACTGACCTCCAATTTAAAATCGATGTCCACAATCCACCGATCATATTCCCCCCCTCCTAGTTATATATTGCTTTTGGTAATAAGATGACAAGATAGAAAAGTCCTAACTTTGATTTAGAATCTCGAGTTTGCAATTAAGATTTTGGGTGCAAGTTTGATAATTAGATATTTGTCCAAATCTTGGACCTAGTACCAAATTTATCGACATAGATAAGCCCTTTTCAATACATGCCTTTAATGGAGCCAAGGTTGGTGGTAGTGACTCCCTTTATTCCTTGAGTTGACGCTACCATCATTGTTTAAAGGAAAGAGGCAGCATCCTAACCTAGGGAAGAATTTAGTTAATTGTTAGAAATAAGCCTTCGACTCTGTAACGATCCAAAAATCCACGCCCTTCGAATCGAAAGTAAGCCACACAGGTCTGATCCAAAATGACATAAACCCTCGAACCGTTATGGGATACAACACATCAGAACAAAACTAAAAAGAATATTTTATTGCTATTACAAAAAATTTACATAAGAGTACATGATTATCAGAGTACAAAATAGTCGTTACATAGAAAAAATATATTAGAGGACAATAAATTACAACACAAAGGAAACATAAATATACATAGCATAAGACTTCCAAATAATCCAGAGTATACCTCCGTCCATAATCCAAGATCCGGTTTTAAAAAGACTCCTAGACGTATCTGCAAAACCTTAACTACTAGTTGCTCATGTGGAAAATAGGGGCACTAGAGTTATGGTGGTAAACAATAAACTCCAGGTCAGTCATGAGACTGGTGTGAGAACCAAAATAGTTATTATACTTTATTTAAAGTTGGGTAAATCATAGGACCGCGCCGTATAACACGGAACGGGTTTTCTCCACATAAATACTAGTCAAAAAAACTCACTATACTTTTTGAAAAATGAAGCTATAATAAGACTCAAGTCCCATCACACAATGCAAGCACAAACCAGAGGATAGGGTTTTACCTTAAAATATCCATACATGCTTGATACATGAAATTTCTCTTTTATTATCACTAGTGCATAGTGTGGAAATCAATATGGAAAATAAATGTATCGATCTTAGACGGCATAATACTCCATCCTATTATGTCACAATATAGGTTTACAACTGAAAACGCAAGGTTCGTATTGGAAGTTAGATTTCCATCAATGTCCAAGGCAAAGGATCTTCCTTATCCGATTCGGAACCATCTCTAGCAAGATGTCCATGAATCACATGCATATGTCCCTTGATTGGCAGAGACAACCCACCTATTCTCGGTGGATTAGGGTCCCTCTTGAACAATATGTCCCCCGGTCGCATTTGACCATCGTCCTGGTCGTATTTGACCATCATCAAAGGCGCTTCAATTCCATCATCCACATAGTAAATTGCTTGGGCTGCATACCATAGCATCACTTTTAGTTAGAAGGAAACATATGTCCTTAATCTGCTGCTTTTCATCCTGTTTTCGACCATTCACGGGCTGTGAGGCTTGTCGAAGTCACATTTCAACGCAAAGCTAAGCTATATCAACCATGCTTTTATCATCATCCACAAAGCTCTGCTTTTCAACAAAAGCTTCGATCTATTAGTAACTTAGCATGCCACATTGTCAATTCACACATGTAATGACCCAAACCCCGGTCCCGAGCGGAGAGGATAATTGTTGGAATATAACACATTAATCATAACAAGTGATCATAAAACATAGCACAATATAATACATCAGAGAATAATTTACATCATTTTACATCAGCGGAAATAATATCGGAGTTACAACACAAAAGGTTCATAATTATACAAATACAGTTTCTACTTGAAATTGACAAGTATGCAGCGAAATCAACATAATTAACATAAGGGATTGTTTTGAAAAAGTTCAAAAGAAATATAAAGATCCATCTTCAGCTCTAGGTCCAAAATAGCGTCCACAACTCCAGAAAACATCCCAAAAAAAAGCAAGCTAAAAACCTGATTACTTAGCCGCCCGTGTAAAAATTATAGGCACCCGATTTTGCAAGGGAAAACACAAAATATGAGTTAGTCATGAGACTGGTATGAGAAACCCTATAGTTAACTTAACTTATTTAGAAAATAGGCATATCACAGGACCACGCCGTATAACACGAAACAGGTTTACTCCACATGAATGCCAGTTTATTTTTAAAACAACGCAAGGTTTTTTGAAAAGTGAAGCAATAATGAGTCTCAGGTCCCATCACACAATGAAAGTGCAAGCTGGAGGATAGAGTTTTAACTTATAATGGCCAAACATGCTTGATACGAGAAAATCATTTGGTATTATTATTATTGTCTAATTTAAAAACAACTTCGAAAATAAATGTATCAATCTCAGACAACATAATACCTCATCCTATTATGTCGTCGTAGGTATACAACTAAAACCGTAAAGTCGTGTATTGGAATTTGGATTTCCATCATGAGTCGATGCAAGAGATCTCTCGTCACCGAACTTTGGAGCATGTCTAGCGGAATGTCTCAGGGAAGATATCCCTCTTGGATCGGCAAAGCTGGTCAACCGTACGTTGCTGGTTATCGATGCTTGAACAATATGTTTCCCGGTCCTATTGGACTTCTCAGTCAGTATGTCGTCCATTCTGGCCTTGTGAGGCCACATACGAGGCACATCGATTTCAACATCCACATAAGTAAAAATGCCTAGGCTCCATACCATGGCATCACTTCTAGCTAGAAAGAAACACATGCTCTCCCTACGGCCCCTCATCCTATTTTTGACTCATATCAGGAAGTGAAGTTCACGAATTAACGCACCACAAAGCTTTGCTTTTCAATAGAAGTCATGATCTATCTGCCAACAGCACTTAGCATGCTACGCAGTGTTTCCATACTATACAACTGATAACTACCGATATATAACCTCTAAGCTCTTACGTCTTATAAAAGGGTGTTAAGCTAAGAGAATAAATTCTCCGCCACTAAACAGATATATATAGTTGAGATCAAATAATACAATATAAAATACCATGTCACACA
Organism: Allium sativum; assembly: GCA_030737875.1. Classification (NCBI taxonomy): domain Eukaryota; kingdom Viridiplantae; phylum Streptophyta; class Magnoliopsida; order Asparagales; family Amaryllidaceae; genus Allium; species Allium sativum. Next base: position 874,347,905 of record CM060919.1, on the reverse strand, counting down.
CACAATCCATTTCCAAGTTTGTTCTGGGTCTAAACGGAACCGGAGGCACCTTATTCCTCATCCTGTATGTCCAATACGTGTGAAATGCCCTCGCACTTCCGGGCAATCAACAAGTACATCCAGACAACTGCCACTATAACTGTGACGACCCAAACTTCCCAGTAAAGGAAAGCTCGGATTGTTTTGAGAACACCACAAATCAGAACACAAACAGAAGAACATTTCATTGCTTATTACAACAATTTACATCAGAGTACAAAAATATTCCAGAATATGAATAATTATACAATAGAAAATAATATCAGAGATTTAAAGTACATTTAAATAGCAACTGAAAAATAATACAAAATACAACTGAAAGAAATACACGGACACAGAGCTTTCCGAATATCTCTTCAGCTGTAGACCAGGATCCTGTGAAGATAATATCTGCAAAACTAAACTACTTACTGCCCGTATGGAAAATAAAGGCACCCAGAGTTTAGGAAGGAACAATAAACTCCGGGTCAGTCATGGGACTGGTATAAGAACTCAAAACAGTTATTAATTTGATTTTAAAGTTAGGTAAATCAAGGGACCACGCCATATTACATGGAATGGGTTTAACCCCAAGAATACCAAAAATAAATAGCGCAATGCTTTTTGAAAAAATGAAGCTACTATAAGACTCAGGTCCCATCACACAATAAAACGCAAGCCGCAGGATAGAGTTTTACCTTATAATAGCCAAACATGCCTGATACGCGGAATTTCTCTTTTATTATTACTATAAGTGCATAGTGTAGAAATCAATTTCGAAAATAAATGTATCAATCATAGAAGGCATGAGTGCCCTATCCCACCATGTCGCCATATATAGGTTTTACAATCAAAACCGCAAAGCTCGTATTGGAAAGTTGGATTTCCATCATAATGGCTCCTGATTCGAAAGATCTATCGCGTAGTGCAATACTCCACGGTTTACGTCCCGACTAGAGAAAACACCGTAATGCACATCCGCACTTTTGGGAAATCAAGTATCACAGCGGCTTACGTCCCAGCGAGAGAAAACACCGCTTACTCTACCCCTATATGGGAATCAGGAGAAATTTGTAATAACCCGGAAATCTGAGCCAATTTAAAATTTTTATTTTGGCAATTTTAGCGAATTTTGATTATTTAAAATGAATTATTTTAAATAATAACGACGAGAGATTTATTTTGAATAGAATTAGAACGTATAGTTTTATTTGAATCGTTGTTAGGATATACATATTTTATTTTATTTATAATAGGAATTGAAAATGGCGCGGTAGTTTGAAATTTCGATTTCAAAGTTCAAATGAATGTATAGGATTCAAAATAAACCGGATATTAGCGAAAACAAAAATATTAGAATCTATTTGAGAATATATTTCCAACGAATCCGAAAAATTGAAATTTCATAGCGGGAATCAAAAGTTACACCCAGTTGAAAATTCAGAATAGTCGCTGTAGAATTCTGGCCCTTAAAAATGGAAATTTTGCAAATGGCCTCTATTTTCGTGAAACCACTTTTGTTGGATCCGGATTATCGAATTATTGCTAGATTCCAAAATTTGTAATTTTCTGAATAGTATGTGAGCGTGGTGATGGAAAACGTGTTTTAACAGTTTCAGTCAATTTCGATCGACCAGAAATTGATCATTTTTCAAACGGTCTCGGAACTTGACGAAATTAGTTTTGTTAGGACTGTATCGTCTATACGAAGCTAGAAAATATTTTTCGGGAATTTTTAAAGACTGTATGTGGCCCCGGTAAATTGAAATGTGCGTTCAAATTCAATATATAGATTTATATTTTGATTTTGACGAAAACTGGTCGAAACAGTCGAATCGGCTTACGATACATATCCCATTATGTTCGGAATGGGGGTAATAAGTTATTGACGATAGTCGGTGGGTTTGATTTCAAGTTCGAATTTAAAAGTTGCTTTTTAGAATTAATTAAATATATATTATTATATAATCCCCCTCCCCATACCTCTCTCTCTCCTCTCCTTTTAGAACAAGAGGAAAAAAAAATCCTAAACCTAAATCGTCGCGCCCCACGCCTCCATGCCGCCGTCGCGACTGGCACCTCCGTCCCTCCCCAATAACCTGCCAAAACCCGCCACTCCACCATGCTAGACTCGCCACCACAGCCTGCGCCGACCATCGATGATGCGCAACACCTCCTTCGACCACCCAAGATGCTAAATTTCCTGTAAGTCCTCTGATTTATTTTATTTTTAGGTTAGTAAAAAGTAGAAAAATATAATCTTCTTGTTAGTTAGAAAAAAAATATAATCTTCTTGTTAGTTAGAAAAAAATATAATCTTCTTGTTAGTATAAAAAATATAATCTTCTTGTTAGTAAAAAAAAAATCTTCTTGTTAGTAAAAAATCTAATTTTGGGTTAAAAGAAAATATAAATTTTAGTAGAAGAAGATGAAGAAGTGATTTTTAAATAAAAAGAATGGATTTTTATTAACATAAAGATGAGATCTTTATGTAAATAAAGTTATGATTTTTAACAATATAAGTGACGATCTTAGTTTGTTTAAAAATATAATCTTTAATGGTATAAAAAGATGATTTTTATATTATATAGATGATAAAAAAAATATGATTTTCATATATGTAAAAGCGTTGTAAAAATGTGGTTTTATATATGTAGTGGCTACAGACAACGAAAGTGGCAAAAGGCGAGCACGACGAAGATTTCCTACATATGAAGAGTCGTGGCATTTGGTTTAGCTAGTCAGTGAGAATTCCTCACTTTTAATTTATTTCATAGTTAAAATATGTACTAGGATGCAGACGGTGCTTAGCAGCACCCGATACCCGTCGTCCACCGACCATGGATGACTTGTTTGTTTGATTGCTGTATTGTGAAATTTGATTATGTGATGTGGAATGAAATAAATATTTTATAGTGGAAAATATTTTATAGTTAAAAATATAATTTTTATCATGTGTGTAAAATAAATATTTATATACAAATCGGATGATTTGTTTATATACATTGATTTGACTGATATTGATTGGGACGATAAATTTTACCCATCGCCCAACTGCACAAATAAAAATCTGTGTTTGTTGATTTGAAACCCCACACGGGTATTGGGATGATATTTTGTTGAATCAAGGAATTCACGGCGTTTTGATTAAATGACAAGGAGAAGTTCAAGATCGACAAAAAGAAGAGATTCAATGGTATTTAATATTAGAGGTTGATTATTTAGAGTTTTAGTTGGGTTATAAATGTTAAAATCTATCCTCAAATAATCATATACCTCAATGGTTTCAATATATATATATGTATATATATGTATGCACATTCATTGTGCATACTATCAGAAACCGGTCGACCGGTTTCATTCTGGGCGGTCGACCGTTTCTAGGCAGAAATGAACAATGAACGTGCACACATGTATATAATGTACATATATTCAAATACCAGTCTACTGGTCATTTTTAACCAGTCGGCTGGTCTACGAACTGAAACAACTTTTCGAATAGACACTCTTATTTATCAAGGGTTGTTTCCTTTTCTCTTCGCCAAAAATCATCTCTATTCGTTGCTTCTCTTCACCCATGATTACAACTCTCCATCCTCTATAAAAGAAACATGAAATCACTATTTTAAAAATAACAATTCTTTCTATTCTTGCTATCTAATTGCTGATTTCATTCTTGCTCTCTAAAAGCATTCAAAAGCTCATAATTCTCACATATCATTATTTGAATCCTTGAATCTATATATTATTATTTAGATTCAAACAACGATATCATCTTCCAAATCTTCATAATCACAAAATCATATTTGAGGATAAGATTATAGGAAGGGTGTACAAGAATTGACAAATTCGTGTTATTGAGAACACACATTGTCAAATTACAAGTTTAATTATCTTGTCTGAAGTCCTTGGTGTTGTAAGAGGCAAGTTGTGAAGTCCTCGTGTTGATAGAGGCGTGAAAACCCGTTCGGCTACTCGGGTGCTGTGAACCTGTTCCTCCGGGTGAAGTGAGGTGGTTATTTAGTGAAATTCCAGATAGGAGATCTGGGACTGGACGTAGGACGATGCTCCGAAACAGTATAAAAATCCCTGGTGTGATTATTCTATTACTGCACTTACTTATCTGTGATATTGCTTCTGTGAGATCCTTTTATAATAAATATTTACCTGCATAACTATTGTAAATATACAAGTTAGCATATCACATACTTTCTGCTTATCCATATTACTGATCCTGCCTAAGTCGTATATCGACACTTTCAATTGGTATCAGAGCACGATCATCTTGTAACTGTAACACAGTTATTTGATATATTCTAGTAATATGGCAAATAACCCAAGTAGTAGCACTAACACCGCTTACACTGAAGGTTAATCAACACAAAGACCTCCTTTCTTCAATGGTCTAAACTATAGCTATAGGGCAACACGTATGGATTTTTACATGCAATCAACTAACCAAGATGCTTGGAATGCTACTCAGAAAGAAATAGTCAATCCAACGACTGAGTATGCAGAATGGACGGCTGCTGAGAAAACCGCAGCTGCTGTAAATGCAAAAGCAATTAATATGTTGTTTTGTGCATTAGATCAAAACAAATATAACCGTGTTAGTATCTGCACTACTGCTTACCAAATTTGGCAAATGCTAAATACCACTCATGAAGGTACTAACAAGGTTAAACAAGCAAAAATAGATTTGTTGAAAAGTCAATTTCAAAATTTCAAAATGAAACCAAATGAAACTATCAATGAGATGTATTCAAGGTTTCAAACTATTCATCATGCACTTATCGGATTAGGACAAAAATATTCTGATTTTGATGTAGTTTCAACAGTCCTACATTCTCTGACTAGTGAATGGGAAGGAAAAGTATTAGCAATAGAAGAATCTAATGATCTTTCCACCATGAAGCCAGATGAATTGATAGGAAATCTTATGTCCTATGAAGCTAACTTGCAGGCTCGAAAAGAACAAAAAGAAGAACAGAAAAATGTAGCTTTTCATGCCGAGAAAGATGAAGACATCTCAGATTCCGAAGATGAGGATCTAGCATTCATTGCAAAAGGATTCAAGAAATTCTTAAAGCAACGAAAAGCTAGTCAATACAACAAAAAGAAGTTCGGATCAAATAAACCATCATCTTCAAATATAGAATGCTTTAACTGTCACAAAAAGGGACACATGCACAAAGATTGTCCGGAGCAAAAGAAGAAGTCAGAAAATGAAAAATTCAAACACAAGAAGGACAAGTCAAAGAAACGAGCATTCTCAGTGACATGGGATGATTCAGACTCATCTTCTTCTGATAGTGAAAGTGACTCAGATGATGAACAAGCAAATATATGTTTTATGGCTAAAGAAGATGAGGTACAAATTCCTTCTTTTGAAGAAGTTCTTGATATAAATGTTGAATTAATATATAAATTTAAAGACATAAAACAACAATGCAAACAAGCTCAAGCTGATTTCAGTAGAGCTGAATTTGAACGAGATATGCTAAAAGATGAGAAGAAAATATTAGAGGAAGAACTTGAAAAAGCTCAAGAATCATCATCTAATATTAATTCTCAACTATCTCTTTTGAGTCAAGAAATTGAAACTCAAAAAAGGAAAAATGATGCTCTTACTACCAAAAATCATGAGCTTAAGGCAAAAGTCAAAATGTTAGACCTTGAAAAAGCTAGTTTACAAACAAAGTTAGACGACATTACTCAAAATGTTTCTATTTTTAACAAAGGTCGAGAAAATTTGACAAAAACTATTGAAAGTTCACAATCTGCTGCAAATAAACATGGCCTGGGATATAAGAAACAAGTTATCAAGAAACATCTTGGTAATAAAAGAAAAAAGAAAAATAAGGTAGTACAAGAAACTGAAGCTAAGAAAAATCTTAATTTATTATATTCCAAACCAAAACCGATTGTGAAATTTCAAAAGAAGAATGTCAAGTCTATAAAAATATGGGTTCCTAAAACAAATAACAATTTTATTAGGAACAAGTACATTCAAATTTTTTTGAATTCTGTGCATCACAATCCAAATTATACGTGTAAAGGGGATACCGGACCCGTACGGGTTTGGACTCCTAAGACCTAACTCTTAGGACCCTATAAAAAGTGGGTACCATGGACATAATTTCTTTTTGCAGGTCCTACTCAAGAAAAGAGGAAAGTGGATACTGGACAGTGGTTGCTCGAAGCATATGACTGGAGACAAGAGCTTATTAACAAATATCACTTATTCAGATGGTGGCTCGGTCACTTTTGGAGATAATTCAAAAGGCTATATCATCGGCAAAGGCGATGTGAGCAATTACGGTACATCTAACTTACCTCTTATTACTAATGTCATGCTGGTTAGAAATTTGAAACATAATTTACTAAGTATCAGTCAATTAGGCAACACATATATTCTTATTAACTTAGCTGGTTAATAGCTTTTGCTATTATTAGCAAATAATTGTGAACTTTACAATCTTTTAGTGGCTTATATTCTCTGAGTGTTTTAACCATTGCTTTAAATTTCGTAAATCCTAGATATACATACTCCTTTCCTATTGTTTTCTGCATCTCCATCCTTAAACATTCATATACAAGTTCATAAATTCTTTATATAATGGCACACATATGCGACGAATGTGCACAATGATCACATATCTTGGTCACTAGCTCCGAACCTGAAGAATACTACTCTCCGGAAACACCAAAGAGTAGACCAGAATGTTCGCATGCCCCCAGAGATACACCAAAACCCAAACGTGCTAAGAAAGCATTATTCTATTCTCCACGAACAAGAGAGAAGATTAGTGAAATTCATCACTACACTAAACATCAGATAGATCTCCAGCGTCAACTTCATTATGAACAAAAACTCACATCTGATCGTTTAACTCTCTTAGAACGAATGGTGTCATTTTTCTGTAGCACGGATAGACACGGGGTTCACGAACCAATGCCACCTCCTCCATCTACATCTCGAAGTCCAAACTCATGGGATCGTAATTACGCGAGAAATGAAGGAGCAAGAGAAAATTGGTCGCCATGGACACCGAGAGTTACGAATATTAAAGAAACATCCGAAGACAAGTCATCCACCTCTCATTAATTTATATCGTTTTTGTTACATAATAAGTTTTTGTTTTAATTCTTATTTTTTGTTTTTTTCATGTATTTTGTTTTTCAAATCCATGTTGAGTTGAAACAAAATTTATATAATTTTTTAAAGCACTCATAAATCCAAAAAAACAAATATATACAGAAACGGTCGACCGTCAGGAATGGACCAGTCGTCCGATCAAGTCTTTGAAAATATTTATATTTTGGAACCAGTCGACCGCTAGAAAAATTACCAGTCGACCGTTCAACTCTCTGGAAAATTTTCAACTCAAAAGTCAACCAGTCGACCGGTCTATATCCCACCAGTCGACCGGCTATCTTCTCTGGAAATTTGTGTTTCAGATACCAGTCAACCGGTATAATTCAACCAGTCGACCGGTAAAGTTCTCTGGAATTAAAACTTCCAGATACCAGTCGACCGTTCCAACACTAACGGTCGACCGGTTACGCGTTTTTCAGTTTTCTCAACTACAAATTCACACGTTGATTCATATATCCCACCTCTTCACTCATTACTTATTTATCTCCTTTCTCTCAAATCCCTGAAAAACAAACACCCCCAAATCAATTTCTCTATAATCGATGGCACCACCTCAAAAGAAACACAAGAAATCAAGTTCCACTTCACTCCAACCCATAGATTCTAACATCAAACAATGGCTTATGGATCCTATTGCAGTAAAAAGTTGGAATGTTATGAAGGATTACACCATTCACGAAGGTTCTTTCATAAATCTCTCTGCTTTTATCCTCTATGATGTTGAAGAACTACTGGATAAGGCTCGTATTAAATCATTCCTTACCTTTGATAAGAACAATATTGAAATTAATCATATTACGATTCGGTTGTTCTATGCCAATCTTAACCTACCAAAATTCAAACCAGATAATTCTGCTAATTGTCTTTGGTTTGTAGTTTGTGGTCAGCATGTTTTCATTTCAAAGGAACGAATGGCCATGGTTCTCAATTCGCCAAATAGTGGAAGAGAATTTTCTTCGGATTTCTGCACTACCCATATTCGTGATAAAATCAGTCATCTTTTTATCGAGGATCATAAAACTAGCACTAAGGCGATTAACTTACAGCCTACAACTCGTGTTTTACTTTATGCCATCACACGCTCTTTATTGCCGAGGGTTGGTAATTTTGATGCCGTCTATAAAGAAAACTTCAAGGCATTATATGCAATTTATGGTGATATTGAGATAAATTGGATAAATATGATTTTCGACGAGATTTTGCTTGTCAATGAACGCACAAGGCCACACATTTTCTACAATGAATATGTTATGAGGCTTTTACTCGATTGTGGTGTCAAGTCTTGTGAGTCTAAAATCTCCAAGTCAAAGTGCATCGACAAAGCAACTAAAAAGAGAATGAAGCTCCCTGAACCTTGTGTGAATATCATTCCTTTTGAACAATACCAAAAGCAAGGTCCTCAAGAAACCACTTTTTCTACGACTCCCAAGCCTAAACCGGAAGAAGTCAAACTCCTTCAACCTTCCTCGTCAACTAAGGATTCACTACCACAAATTGCACGGAACCAATTCCTCCTCGAAGCAAGACTTAAACGTACCGACACCAAACTCGAGAGTTTGGATAAAAAGCTCGATAAATGATTTTCAAAACTTAAATCTTTCTTCGATATTATTTGGGATGCAATTTCATGTGCATCATCATCTTCCTCTACCCAAATACAAGTCCCGGGAAAACGTCCCATGCCTCCTACATTTACGTGGTCATCATCTGACGAAGGCACCACTTCAGGAACCAATATAGGACGTGGTCGTGGGGAATATGAGACCGAGGAGGAAGACAAAGGAAACAACGACGAGGAAGGTGTTCCAGAAGAAGGAAACAAGGAAGAAGGAGTGAACGAACAAATTGAGTGTGACGCCACTGAATCCAAATCATCATCGCATTAGTTTGTTTTTCATCCACGTTTTATGATACTATGTTTTATATTTTTATGCAAAACTTCAAACCGGCACTTGTATGTAAGTAGTGTTGTATTTATTTTGGGTTTGTACGTCTTAAGCTATTAGGTACATGACTTGCTTGTGGTATGTTTGGTGTATATTACAAGCTACAATCTTAAAGTTCTTCTTCAGCTATTTGTGTGTTCACTACTCCTTTTTGTCGAAGACAAAGGGGGAGAAAAATATTACTAACATTATGTTTTGTAGATTTTTTAGTATGTATTTCAGGGGAAGCATATATTCAAGGGAAGTTAAAAACAATTTCAGAGCTACGTTGTCATCAATCAAAAAGGGGGAGAATGTTGAATCAAGGAATTCACGGCGTTTTGATTAAATGACAAGGAGAAGTTCAAGATCGACAAAAAGAAGAGATTCAATAGTATTTAATATTAGAGGTTGATTATTTAGAGTTTTAGTCGGGTTATAAATGTTAAAATCTATCCTCAAATAATCATATACCTCAATGGTTTGAATATATATATATATATGTATATATATATGTATGCACGTTCATTGTGCATACTATAAAAAACCGGTCGACCGGATTCATTCTGGGCGGTCGACTGTTTCTGGACAGAAATGAACAATGAACGTGCACACATGTATATAACATACATATATTCAAATACCAATCTACTAGTCATTTTTAACCAGTCGACTGGTCTACGAACTGAAACAACTTTTCGAATAGACACTCTTATTTATCAAGGGTTGTTTCCTTTTCTCTTCGCCAAAAATCATCTCTATTCGTTGCTTCTCTTCACCAACGATTACAACTCTCCATCCTCTAAAAAAGCAACATGAAATTACCATTTTTAAAATAACAATTCTTTCTATCCTTGCTATCTAATTGCCGATTTCATTCTTGCTTTATAAAAGCATTCAAAAGCTCATAATTCTCACATATCGTTATTTGAATCCTTGAATCTATATATTATTCTTTAGATTCAAACAACGATATCATCTTCCAAATCTTCATAATCACAAAATCATATTTGAGGATAAACTTATAGGAAGGGTGTACAAGAATTGACAAATTCGTGTTATTGAGAATATATATTGTCAAATTACAAGTTTAATTATCTTGTCTGAAGTCCTCGGTGTTGTAAGAGGCAAGTTGTGAAGTCCTCGTGTTGATAGAGGCATGAAATCCTGTTCGGCTGCTCGAGTGTTGTGAACCTATTCCTCTGGGTGAAGTGAGGTAGTTGTTTAGTGAAATTCCAAATATAGGAGATCTAGGACTGGACGTAGAACGGTGCCCCGAACAAGTATAAAAATCCCTGGTGTGATTTTTCTATTACTGCACTTACTTATCTGTGATATTGCTTCTGTGAGATCATTTTATAATAAATATTTACCTGCATAACTATTGTAAATATACGAGTTAGTATATCACATACTTTCCACTTATCCATATTAATGATCCTTCCTAAGTCGTATATCGACACTTTCATATTTGACGTACACTAATCCCGATTGTTTAGTTGTATGTCAATCGATGGGTTGATAGACTGTGTAAGCGTTAATTATTGATATTTAATGCTTATGCAGTTGTATGGTGCACTCTGGATGATGGTTGATTATTTGTCGTTGCTATTATATACATGTGTTGTAGAAAATTCATATAATTAACATTATATGGTAATTGATTAGGCCTCATTCCAATATAGAAAATATATTCATGCGTTGAATAGAAAATATATTCATGTGTTGAATAGAAAATATATTCATGTGTTGAATAGAAAATACATTCATGTGTTGAATAAAAGCCGTGTTGATTAGATTGACGCCATTTTTACGTGAACAATATTTATATCGATTTTATTCATTTCTAAAATGAATATAGAAAAGAAAGTGATTTCAAAATATAACGTTGTGAAAATATTATCATTTATATATCGATGATGTGGAATATTCAATTTTGATTTGAAATTGGATATGAAGCTGAAATCGTTTCGAAAACGAATTTAAAACGATTTATAAAATTCGTTTCAAAAGGAAATCGATGAAATATATATAATATGTATATTATATATATAGAATAGCCTAAATAGAACGCGTCGCGCTGTGGCAGTTCACGAATTTCGACCATTGACTTCCAATTGATATTACGGGAGATCCGACCGTCGGATTCTCCTAATACCAGAACCGTTGGGTTCGCATCGAAAAGAGCTTTCTAAGAATATTAGAGATTTGAAATCTAACGGTTGGATTTGGAATTATATCCAAATCAAATTTGGAAAAGGTCGCTGTAAGTGCAGTTCGATTGCCGTTGATGGAAATCGATTGTACGAGCCTTGATAAAATTATTAAAAATAGTAATAATTTGTGTAAAATCATAAGAAATGATTTGTGAAGAATTAGGATGAAAATTTCCAAATTTGAAAAGATAAAAATAGATTTTTATCGAAATGAACTAGTTTTGAACTAGAATTATAATTCTATTTATTTTTAAAACAAATAAAGTGGATTTGAAATGGTTTCAAAAGTAACCAGAATTTCCAATAATTGAATTGGAATGGATTTGAATTGAAATTGTCTTTGGAATATTTCGATATTGGATTTCGTGACTATCCAGATATTGTTATGGAAATTTGAAATATATATTAATATCGTTATTTCCAATACGATATTTGTTGGTCGTAGAATTTGATATTGAATATAAGCCGATATATTTTCTATTTAGAGCCTTGTATTTAATATCAAATGGGATTTGGGTTTGTCGTGAATGGTGTCTTCATTAACATTGTGCTTAAATCCAGTTGTGAAAAAGATTAAATTTAGATTTAATGAAGTGTGCCAATTAAATGGTATTTAATTGGAACTGAATAGAATGTGATCTTGGGTTTATCGTGAACCATGTTTTAAATGACATTGGTTCTTTAACCCAGTTAAAGACAAGATGTGATTTTACAAGTTAAATAATCATTGATAGTGATTATTAGGAAGATTAAAACCAAGTGGAGTTTTAATGAATCTTTAATTAGATTGAAATAATCGAGAATGGAGTATCACCAGTTTTGCTCTAGGCGATAGATAAATCTTTAATTAGATTTGAGCGTGAAATGGTAATTGAATTTACCGATAACACCGTGGTGTTAGATATGAAGTATGACCAGTTTTACTTCATGGGATGAATAGGTTGGGATTGGGAAATAAAATAAATGATTACTTTGGTGTGGTTCGCTAATTCCGACTAGTTTGAATTGATATTCAAAGGAAGATTAAAGAATAAATTTAAATAATTTATCTTTGGTAAAATTAATGGGAACCTTTCCCAAAGTATCAGAATATTTGAATAAAAGAATATTCTGAATTGGAATGAGGCGTATGTTGTGTTTGTGTAACACTTGTTTATTATATACGCGAGTTATTCAGAAAGACCAGGTTTATCCCTTTCTGAATAACTGATTCGACGTGGTGTCGAGGATGAAGACGGTGGTCGAAGACCGGAGGTCTTCACATCGTTTGGGTGATTACTGACGATCTTGATTGGGTTGTACACCCAAAAGGAGGGAATCAGTTGGTGATCGTCCAGACGTACTTGGAGATCGATGGATATGCGAGGTACAAGGTGCCTCTGGTTTCGTTCAGACCCAGAACGAACTTGTAAATGGATTGTGTGTCTGACATTGGATTTTATTCTGTGTGATTGATTTCTATTAAATATATATCTGTTTGGCAGCGGAGAATTTATTCTCTTGTTTAACGCCCTTCTCTGAGACGTACGAGCTCAAGGGTTATATATTGATGGATATCAATCGCATGGAGTGAATTACTTGTGTGGCATGCCTAAGTGGCAATTGATCAAGGCCTTTGTTGAAAAGCAAAGTCTTGTGGTTGATGATCAAAGCATGGCCTGTGTGTCATAGCTTTGTGTAGCGTTGGTTCGCGAGCCTCACACCCCGGTTGTGAACTAGAAACGGGAGAGGACATCAGGGAGGGCATGCGTTTCTTTCTAGCTAGTGTGGTGTCAGTGACCTACCAGCCCTGACATTTATATTATTTTCACCTGTGTGGTTGTTGCTATTGCGAGGCGCCTCAGATATATTGGTGACTGTGTGGAGCCGATGGAGTCATTTGGCTCATTTATGCCCCAAAGGGCGGGGAAACGTAGTGTTCAGGCATTTTAATACACATCGGTGGACCGGCCCTGATGATCCAAGGCTTGTCTGCGCGCTTGTCTGGGACATGGTAGGCTAGATTGTCTCGAATCGGTAGAGGATGATCCCTGGCCTCGGTTCACAGACGGAAATCCAATTTCAAAATACGTGACTTTGCGGTTTTGATTGTAGAGCCTAGTATGGCGACATAGTGGGATGGGGCACTCATGCCGTCTATGATTGATACTTATGATTAAAATTGTTTTGACACTATACACTTATAGTAATAAAAGATGAAATTTAGCGTATTAAGCATTCTTTGGCTATTATAAGGTAAAACCCTATCCTCCGGCTTGTGTTGCATTGTGCGATGGGACCTGGGGTCCTATAATAGCTTCATTGTTCTTTATTTAGCATTGTGCTGTTGTTTTATGCACTGGTATTCTTGTGAGCAAACCCGTTTCGTGTTATACGGCGTGATCCCTTGATTTACCAAACTTTAAAATAAAGATTAATAACTGTTTTAGTTCTCACACCAGTCACGTGACTGACTTGGAGTTTATTGTTTTAACCTAAACTCTGGGTGCCCTTATTTTGACACGGGCAGCTAGTAGTTTTGGTTTTGCATATTTATTTTCACAGGATCCTGGCTTACAATTGGAATAATATCCAGAAAGCTCTATATCCGTATATCTCTTCTAGTTGTGTTTTGTATTATTTCGGCTGCGATGTATTTAAATGTAGTTTAAATCTCTGATATTTTCTGTGTAATATTTATTCATACTCTGTATATGTAACACCCCGTAATTCTGTAACACTAAGATTCGCAAATCAAGGCAGAATTAAGAGTTAAAATCAAAATCGAGGGAAACGGGCTATGCCATTGCGTTCGTCTCGGAAAAATACGCGTAATAGAGTCCAAGTTTTCGAAAATCGGAGTCCGTATGACCAAAATATGGCCCGTCAAAGTTTTCAGAAAATTCCAAGTTCAAAACAGTTTAAACTAGAGTTAGATTCGAATTCAAACGCGCAGGGGGCAGGGCGGGAAAATTCCCGCCCAGGTCAAGTCGACAGGGGTGTCGACTGCACAGTCGACACCAGCCCCCCATCTCGACTGCCCAGTCGACATGGGTGTCGACCTGCCCGCTTTTTCCAGCTTTCTGCACCTTTTTCGTTCTGCTGTATTTGGTCACGTTTTCTGACCAGGTTCGTCCGCCTAACACTATATAAACAGCCCTGGTCTTCTTCTCTATTCACAATTCTTTTCTACCTTTATGCTGCAAAGATTCTTGTTAGACATGGCTTCTCCTCCTCCTCTAAAATATATAAATAAAATAATATATATAAAATAAACCAAGACGAGGAAATGCTGCTAAAAGATTTTCAAGAAGAGGTTCAAGTCAAGCTAGGATTCAAAAGGAGGTCCAAACAACTTCAACGACTGTTTTTCTACGAATCTTAGTAACGCCATCTTGCTGTTCTAATCTAATCTCTGGAAGTCAGTTATTTTTAGATTTGAACGTTTTTCTTTGTTCGTGACATGAAATTAAAGGAATAAAAGAATATGCCAAATCTCTCTCTCTCTATTCGAATCAGTGCCTATGTTCTTGGACCTAATCAAGAACCGTTATGATTCAAGGACAAATAAGACTGTATGCCTCTATGACTATGAACATTGCCTATGACTATGGACATTGCCTATGACTGTGAACGTTGCCTATGACTATGAACATTGCCTATGACTATGGACATTGCCTATGACTGTGACTGTGACTATGAGAATTATTTCCTTGCCTAAGCTTATGCTTTTAGAAACATAAACTATTGTCTATGACATAACAAGGAAAACTGTGACTAAACACCTATGATTTCTGACTAGGAAAGGGTTGCTGTGAAATTGGGTCTAAACCTGACCTTTCTATTCTGTCTATCCTTGGTTTTCGTTGGTTTTAGACCTCGGGAATTTACCTATTAAATTAGGTCTACCCATGTTCTTGAACCTTCGTCTCTATTATGTCTATTCTTGGTTTTAGACCTTGGGAATTTACCTATTTAGTTAGCTCTACCCATGTTCTTGAACCGACATCGTTATTCAACCCTTTTTATGCCAGTTATTATGTCTATCTTTTGCATAGCATCTTTGGTTCATTCCCTATTTTCTGCGAATCTAGATTTATCTATAATCTAGATTGAATCACGATTATACGAACTGTGGGAATGCGATTTGGGGCAAAATATGAAATTTACTAAAACATAGTTATAAACTTGGAAATTGGAATAAATTGGGGAACATGTATTATGGCATGTTTATAGAAATGCAAATGGGATAAATTTGACAGGAATTATAGGATTGTGTAATTTGAATCTAGTATTGGCATGTAAATCTAGCATTTACATAAATTGTGAACTAGAGCAATAAGTCTAGTTTGACATGAATTAGAATGTTAAATCAGAATTGGATTAGCTAATTTGGCTCGATAAGTATATTGGCATAAACGTGAAATTGGCCATAATTGGGAGTAATTGTCAGGATTAGCAAAATCACCGTTAGTGACACTTCATTTGGTATGGTTTACATACCAAAAAGCATAAACATGATATAGAGGGGAAAATGGGCCGTAAGAATAAATGTTGACAATTTACATTAAAAGAGTAATTAGGAAATAAGTAAATTAGGATTAATTTACTTATACAATTTGTCCTAAATGAGGAAATGTTAATTTAGACAAATTAAAGGTTTGTTAACGACATCTCTTTTAATAATAAACCAGAAAGTTCTAGGGTGACAGAGAGGATAGAGTCTAGGCTTGAGTTTGGAAAATACAAGTTTCCTGCTCTCCCTGGCTATCCCTAACTGGTCCGACGGACGGGATGGTTACTTTCAAAACCTGATTTGAAAATTAATCAAAACCCTTTGAACTAGAAAACACGAATAGGCCTAACCCGAGGTTAGACTGAGTTGCGATGTAAACCTGCTCGGAACCAACCGGCACATCCAGTAATCACAACAATATCTGTCTAATGTGAGTGGTCGTGGCTTTAATTTATTTATTTAAAGCTAGAACAAGAATGCTAGGGTTAAGTTAACTAAGACACTTAACCAACCCAACATGATAACAAGACAGGTAGGTGGGGTTAGGTTCATATAGTTAAGCTAGAATGGGAGGGTTAAGTCCATAGGAACACTTAACCAACTTAAGCACAGTTAAGCTAGAACGGAGGGCTAAGTCCACAGGGACACTTAACCAAACTCATGGTAACAAGGCAAGATTTGTAGAGGTTAAGTAACTAAGAAAACACTTAGCCAAATTAACATGTTAACTAGTCTAGAAAGTGGGGTTAAGTAAAGTTAATACACTTAGCCAAATTAACATGTTAACTAGACTAGAGGTTGGGGTTAAGTAAGATTTAATACACTTAGCCAATTTGATATGTTAGCTGGGCTAGACCGTTGGGTTAAGTAAACTTGAACACTTAACCATCAGATTTTGATAAAGGAATAGGTTAAGTCTAAAATATGAAGGGATAATACTTAACCGTTAATAACAGGTTAGTTAAAACAGACGGGCAATGTTAAGTTAAAAAGGAACACTGAACCAATACAGGGTGAATGGGTAAGGTTAAGAATAAGAAATACTTAGCCAATATAACTTGGTTTGTGGTGGGGTTAAGTCAACATGAATTACTGATAACACTTAACCAGTTTGACAGGATAAATGAAGAGGGTTAAGTCGGCTTGAATTGACTAATGACACTTAACCAATCCAAATTGACGGGAAAGGGAACTAGGTAGTAAACCTTAGTTAAGAAAACAACGATTCTGTAAACTAAGTGGTAAATCTTAGTTAGTAAAACTAAGTAGTAATTCTTAGTATAACACGGGAAGGAGCGAATGTCCGTCTGAGTAAAAAGAAGGCTCCAACGAATTGGGTTACGAAGCCCGAGGCTTTGAGGGGACGTGAGGGTACTCTTGGTATCCCTCAGTGAGGCTGCAGATGATTCTCCTGGGCTCACAGAGGTTAAGGTCTGCGTAGAAGAACCAGGAGTATGCCTTGGTTGCAATACATGGCAACCTAAAGACCAGGATGGACCAGCGTGATTCGGCTAGAAGACGGTAGCCCTGTGATAGCAACTCGTCGTCTACCATCCATCTTGAGTCAATCGAGATACGTGAAGCGGAAAGGCAGAGAACTCCAAAATACTATATACTTGCTATCTAGTTATGGTTGCGGATGGCCATAGGATAGTGGGGCACCGGGGGCCGGCATATAGTTCTCATTTTACAAGGTGTGCCTTTCATTAGTTGAGGGAGGGGTCAAGTGGGACCATAGCCACTGGAATAAAAACATACCTTAGCATCTGCATCGGCAGATATCTGAAAGCTCCCGACCGTGTTCTGTATTCCTTGATTTGCCCTGTCATAGGACTCGGACAGCACATTACAGGACATATGCATCTAGACAAGCGATAACGATTCGCGATACATGCGTGGGGAATTATAGGAACATATACCACTCTAGGTGGTGTGTCCTAGACTTGGGGGTATCGTTCGACAGGTAGCGTAATCCCTAGTTGGACTAGGTGGCATAAACCCTGAACTCGAGAAGCGTTCAGCAGATAGCGTAAAACTCTAGTTAAATCTAGAAAGCACTTGATAGAAAACCCTAGATTTGATCTAGGTAATAAATAATGAATGTATGCCGAAAGGCCATGGAAAATACTGGGATTGGGATCGCGTTATCATTACTAGTTGGGACACTAGATAGGCGGTGCAGAGATATAGAAACCAGTATAACAAGGAAATAGCGAAGCGGCGAAAGTATTAGAGCGTACCCAGTTTATCTTAGCATATCTTGTGACTACCTTGTCTAATCTTGTTGACCCTATCGTCATGGTGTAATCTTGTATTCAGTTAATTCATGTCATTTTGTTTTCCATGTTCACATGCTAGAAGTTACTGAACTTACTCAGCCTTTATGTCTGACTCTATTTTTCTTTCGTCTTCTTTTCTTCCGTTCCCCCCCAGGTAGTAAAGGAGGGAATAGTATAGCTCAGGTTAAGTTGGAATGTCACTCTTTCCCAGCTTGAAGATTTGTCGAAGTTTTGCTTGGATTCTCTTTTCAGATGCTATGGCTGGCTCTTGCTAAAATTGGGGAATATAAATGTTGTTTTATGCTTCTTTATTTTGTAAGACAGATGATACTCTGATATTGTAAAGAAATCTTTGTACAAACTATTTTATCAATAAAGCAAAGTTTTATTTTCCGCTGTTTAATTTCTGTATGTCTTGTAATTTATCTGCATCTTTTACCCTAAATGCTCCACAGAACTTAGTGCATTCCCTTTGTGAGTGACACTAACGGACGTGGGGTGTTACACGTGGTATCAGAGCTGAAGGTTACCAGATCAGATAAAAGATTTGAAAAATTATTTTTCAAAACGATCTTTAAAGAAGCACTTTCAAAAGAAAAGTTTTGTTTTAAAGGCATATTCCCCAAAGCCATACACGCTGTCTTCTCTTCCTCTGTTTAAATTCTTGTCTCCTTCTTTCTTGAGTCTCTGGGGCTCCTGGCTTTATGGGAGGTAACCTCATCGAAGGGCAAAGTGGTGCCCGACTTCCATCTATGACCATAGTTGTTTCACTTACGGCCAGTCTTCTTTCAAGCTTATAGGGTTTTCCGGACGATTGAGGCAGTTTTCAAGAGATTTGTCAACATGGTTACACACGGAAGGGGATGAGGAGTTTGGCTAAGGAGCATAACCCTAGGATGAGGAATTCATGGATGTAGATTTAGCTCACGAAGGAAGAAGAAATTATAAAACCTAAGACAAGGGGAAGTATCTTTACTAGGGTATGATAGGGCATAGAATTAAGGACAAGGGCAAGAACGAGGAACAAGATTTTCAGAAGGGCAAGTACATACCAAGCGTACCTAGGAGAAAGGTAGTCCAGTTGGAAGAGTCTAGTTTTCTGTTTGTACTATTTCCTTAGGTTCTAGCGCTTCTCATCTGTTCATATCCACTTCCATAGTTGAGTCTCTGCACCATAGTACTTATATAGTAGAAAGATCCCACTAGAGTCTCAAATCCAATTGGTGGTCCGACCAGATTATTTTTAGTAGGGATTTGAGGATAGCTATCGAGTTTGCTTATATCATCTCACGTAGTTCGTCTAAATTCGGAGGAGATATTCCTTCGATGCTTGTCTGATATTGGTTTAGGCCTTTGGGGCTTGTACTTGAGGAATGTCGAGTTAGACTAGGGTGATTTGCGTGAGAAATGAATAGTTGTGGCAGGCACTCTAGAAAGTGCGTAGTGACATTTTTACCCTCATAGTTATAGCGTGAGGGATAAGCTAAGAGGAGAGACCTCTAATCATCTTAGTACATACACTTGGTATCATAGTTGACATCTGTTTACTTTGGAGATAGAGGTCAGAAACTTCACAATCGTGAAGTTAAATTAGTTAAGATACAGTGGAGTAAAGCTCAAGAAGGCTAGATACTAGCATCATACCCTTTTTCCTTGGGTGCATCCTTGATTTCTTTTGTTTGTAGGAGCTTTACGCATAATTGTTTCTCTCTTTCCAAAGTATATCCTCTAGGACGTATCATCGATCCTTAGGTAGAAGCCAATGGATGTAAACATGTATTTGAAACATGTTATGGTTGAATGGTTGCAAGTGGTTGCAAATGGTTGCTCGTGAATGCATATGCATACGCATTAGGCACTAGATCAAGTTCGGACGCTTTCATATTGCATTTACAGATATGTATTTGTTTGTAAGTTGAACTTGATATGTTATCATATGGATGTTGCATATGGATGAATGGCTGTGCATGCATATAGTATTTGTGTAACTAGGGATGCTTGCATACATGATTGGACGCACGACACTGACATAATTCGCATTAAGGAGGTCAACTGAATCAGTAGATCGCCTGATTTTGCATTAGATAAAGACATAAACACACACTATGCATATAAACATGAAAGCATTAGAAAACTTTTAAGGAAAATGGATGCCTGTGATTGAATGGTTGAGTAGATGGGTGATTGGATGGTAGGACACATTCTTCCTAACTTGAAGATTTCGGGGACGAAATCCTTTTAAGTGGGGGGAGAATGTAACACCCCGTAATTCTGTAACACTAAGATTCGCAAATCAAGGTAGAGTTAAGAGTTAGAATCAAAATCAAGGGAAACGGGCTATGCCATTGCGTTCGTCTCGGAAAAATACGCGAAATAGAGTCCAAGTTTTCGAAAATTGGAGTCCGTATGACCAAGATATGGCCCGTCAAAGTTTTCAGAAAATTCCAAGTTCAAAACAGTTTAAACTAGAGTTAAATTCGAATTCAAACGCGCAGGGGGCAGGGCGGGAAAATTCCCGCCCAGGTCAAGTCGACAGGGGTGTCGACTGCACAGTCGACACCCCCCCTCATATCGACTGCCCGGTCGACATGGGTGTCGACCTACCCGCTTTTTCCAGCTTTCTGCACCTGGTTCGTTCTGCTGTATTTGGTCACGTTTTCTGACCAGGTTCGTCCGCCTAACACTATATAAACAGCTCTGGTCTTCTTCTCTATTCACAATTCTTTTCTACCTTTATGCTGCAAAGATTCTTGTTAGACATGGCTTCTCCTCCTCCTCTAAAATATATAAATAAAATAATATATATAAAATAAACCAAGACGAGGAAATGCTGCTAAAAGATTTTCAAGAAAGAGGTTCAAGTCAAGCTAGGATTCAAAAGGAGGTCCAAACGACTTCAATGACTGTTTTTCTACGAATCTTAGCAACGCCATCTTTCTGTTCTAATCTAATCTCTGGAAGTCAGTTATTTTTAGATATGATCGTTTTTCTTTGTTCGTGACATGAAATTAAAGGAATAAAAGAATATGCCAAATCTCTCTCTCTCTATTCGAATCAGTGCCTATGTTCTTGGACCTAATCAAGAACCGTTATGATTCAAGGACAAATAAGACTGTATGCCTCTATGACTATGAACATTGCCTATGACTATGGACATTGCCTATGACTGTGAACGTTGCCTATGACTATAAACATTGCCTATGACTATGGACATTGCCTATTATTGTGACTGTGACTATGAGAATTATTTCCTTGACTAAGCTTATGCTTTTAGAAACATAAACTATTGCCTATGACATAACAAGAAAAACTGTGACTAAACACCTATGATTTCTGACTAGGAAAGGATTGCTGTGAAATTGGGTCTAAACCTGACCTTTCTATTCTGTCTATCCTTGGTTTTCGTTGGTTTTAGAGCTCGGGAATTTACCTATTAAGTTAGGTCTACCCATGTTCTTGAACCTACGTCTCTATTCTGTCTATTCTTGGTTTTAGACCTTGGGAATTTACCTATTTAGTTAGGTCTACCCATGTTCTTGAACCGACGTCGTTATTCATCCCTTTTATGCCAGTTATGTCTATCATTTACATAGCATCTTTGGTTCATTCCCTATTTTCTACGAATCTAGATTTATCTATAATCTAGATTGAATCACGATTATACGAACGGTGAGAATGCGATTTGGGGCAAAATATGAAATTTACTAAAACATAGTTATAAACTTGAAAATTGGCATAAATTGGGAACATGTATTATGGCATGTTCATAGAAATGCAAATGGGATAAATTTGATAGGAATTATAGGATTGTGTAATTTGAATCTAGTATTGACATGTAAATCTAGCATTTACATAAATTATGAACTAGAGTAATAAGTCAAGTTTGACATGAATTAGAATGTTAAATCAGAATTGGATTAGCTGATTTGGCTCGATAAGTATATTGGCATAAACTTGAAATTGGCCATAATCGGGAGTAATTGTCAGGATTAGCAAAATCACGGTTAGTGACACTTCAATTTTATGGTTTACATACCAAAAAGCATAAACATGATATAGAGGGGAAAATGGGCCGTAAGAATAAATGTTGACAATTTACATTAAAAGAGTAATTGGGAAATAAGTAAATTAGGATTAATTTACTTATAGAAATTGTCCTAAATGAGGAAATGTTAATTTAGACAAATTAAAGGTTTTTTAACGACATCTCTTTTAATAATAAACCAGAAAGTTCTAGGGTGACAGAGAGGATAGTGTCTAGGCTTGAGTTTGGAAAATACAAGTTTCCTGCTCTCTCTGACTATCCCTAAATGATCCGATGGACGGGATGGTTACTTTCAAAACCTGATTTGAAAATTAATCAAAACCCTTTGAACTAGAAAACACGAATAGGCCTAACCCGAGGTTAGACTGAGTTGTGATGTAAACCTGCCCGAAACCAACCGGCACATCCAGTAATCGCAACAATATCTGTCTAATGTGAGTGGTCGTGGCTTTAATTTATTTAGTTAAAGCTAGAACAAGAATGCTAGGGTTAAGTTAACTAAGACACTTAACCAACCCAACATGATAACAAGACTGGTAGCTGGGGTTAGGTTCATACAGTTAAGCTAGAATGGGAGGGTTAAGTCCATAGGAACAATTAACCAACTTAAGCACAGTTAAGCTAGAACGGAGGGCTAAGTCCACAGGGACACTTAACCAAACTCATGGTAACAAGACAAGATTTGTAGAGGTTAAGTAACTAAGAAAACACTTAGCCAAATTAACATGTTAACTAGTCTAGAAAGTGGAGTCAAGTAAAGTTAATACACTTAGCCAAATTAACATGTTAACTAGACTAGAGGTTGGGGTTAAGTAAGATTTAATACACTTAGCCAATTTGATATGTTAGCTGGGCTAGACCGTAGGGTTATGTAAACTTGAACACTTAACCATCAGATTTTGATAAAGGAATAGGGTTAAGTCTAAAACATGAAGGGATAATACTTAACCGTTAATTACAGGTTAGTTAAAACAGACGGGCAAGGTTAAGTTAAAAAGGAACACTGAACCAATACAGGGTGAATGAGTAAGGTTAAGTAATAAGAAATACTTAACCAATATAACTTGGTTTGTGGTGGGGTTAAGTCAACATGAATTACTGATAACACTTAACAAGTTTGACAGGACAAATGAAGAGGGTTAAGTCGGCTTGAATTGACTAATGACACTTAACCAATCCAAATTGACGGGAAAGGGAACTAAGTAGTAAACCTTAGTTAAGAAAACAACGATTCTGTAAACTAAGTGGTAAATCTTAGTTAGTAAAACTAAGTAGTAATTCTTAGTATAACACGGGAAGGAGCGAATGTCCGTCTGAGTAAAAAGAAGGCTTCAACGAATTGGGTTACGAAGCCCGAGGCTTCGAGCGGACGTGAGGGTACTCTTGGTATTCCTCTGTGAGGCTGCAGATGATTCTCCTGGGCTTACAGAGGTTATGGTCTGCGTAGAAGAACCAGGAGTATGCCTTGGTTGCAATACATGGCAACCTAAAGACCAGGATGGACCAGCGTGATTCGGCGAGAGGACGGTAGCCCTGTGATAGCAACTCGTCGTCTACCATCCATCTTGAGTCAATCGAGATACGTGAAGTGGAAAGGCGGAGAACTCCAAAAGACCATATACTTGCTATCTAGTTATGGTTGCGGATGGCCATAGGATAGTGGGGCACCGGGGGCCGGCGTATAGTTCTCATTTTACAAGGTGTGCCTTTCATTAGTTGAGGGAGGGGTCAAGTGGGACCATAGCCACTGTAATAAAAACAGACCTTAGCATCTGCATCGGCAGATATCTGAAAGCTCCCGACCGAGTTCTGTATTCCTTGATTTGCCCTGTCAAAGGACTCGGACCGCACATTACAGGACATGTGCATCTAGACAAGCGATAACGATTCGCGATACATGCATGGGGAAGTATAGGAACATATACCACTCTAGGTGGTGTGTCCTAGACTTGGGGGCATCGTTCGACAGGTAGCGTAATCCCTAGTTGGACTAGGTGGCATAAACCCTGAACTCGAGAAGAGTTCACCAGATAGCGTAAAACTCTAGTTTAATCTTGAAAGCACTTGATAGAAAACCCTAGATTTGATCTTGGTAATAAATAATGAATGTATGCCGAAAGGCAATGGAAAATACAGGGATTGGGATCGCGTTATCGTTACTAGTTGGGACACTAGATAGGCGGTGCAGAGATATAGAAACCAGTATAACAAGGAAATAGCGAAGCGGCGAAAGTATTAGAGCGTACCTAGTTTATCTTAGCATATCTTGTGACTACCTTGTCTAATCCTGTTGACCCTATCGTCATGGTGTAATCTTGTATTCAGTTAATTCATGTCGTTTTGTTTTCCATGTTCACATGCTAGAAGTTATTGAACTTACTCAGGCTTTATGTCTGACTCTGTTTTTCTTTCGTCTTCTTTTCTTCCATCCCCCCCCCTCCCTAGGTAGTAAAGGAGGGAATAGTATAGCTCTGGTTAAGTTGGACTGTCACTCTTTCCCAGCTTGAAGATTTGTCGAAGTTTTGCTTGGATTCTCTTTTCAAATGCTATAGCTGGCTCTTGCTAAAATTGGGGAATATAAATGTTGTTTTATGCTTCTTTATTTTGTAAGACAGATGATACTCTGATATTGTAAAGAAATCTTTGTACAAACTATTTTATCAATAAAGCAAAGTTTTATTTTCCGCTGTTTAATTTTTGTCTGTCTTGTAATTTATCTGCATCTTTTACCCTAAATGCTCCACAGAACTTAGTGCATTCCCTTTGTGAGTGGCACTAACGGACGTGGGGTGTTATAGTATATTCTTGTATTCTGATGCAATTGTTGTAATAAGCAATGAAATCTTCTTCTGTCTGCGTTCTTTTGTGTGTTGTTCTCAAAGTATCCGCTCTTTCCTTACCGGGGAAGTTATCGGTCCTTACAATGGTATCAGAGCTTTGGTTTACTGAGCTCAGAGAACAAGACACGTTAGAAAAAACGAAAGAATTCATCAGAGATTGGATTAGTAATATCCAGTGCGAATGACTCGTTAGACATGGGATCAGTAGTATCCTAGAACGTGTGTGAAGAATATATTTTTAAATCAAAAACAATTTTTGTTTTGAAAATTAAATTCAATTATTCATATTTGAATATTTATTTGTATTGATTTGGATAATCAAGTATATAGAGATTTTAATATAGAGATTTTAATATACGTCTGATCCACGTGTATTAGAAGCCTCCAATATACTGGATGGATATAGAGTCACACTCTAGTCGCCCGGGGATAATTCTGATGATGCGGCCGCATCATCCGTATTTATATTCGAGTGCCGTTAGTGTGATATTTATATATTTCCATAGATTGGTGT
This sequence comes from Allium sativum, assembly GCA_030737875.1. Taxonomy (NCBI): domain Eukaryota; kingdom Viridiplantae; phylum Streptophyta; class Magnoliopsida; order Asparagales; family Amaryllidaceae; genus Allium; species Allium sativum. The sequence goes on along the minus strand of CM060919.1, from coordinate 874,322,414 downwards.
GAGAACCCAAAACTAAATAGGGCTATTGTTGTGATTTGGCACCAAAAATGTGATTTTTGACTATGTATCAAAATTATGTATTTGAAAAGCTAATCAACTAATTGATTGCTGGATGTGTTGTTTGATTATTGGTTTGATTTTTTTTTCCATTTAGGCCAAATTGTACCAAATAGTGAGTTGTATTAAAAATTAGTCGCATTTGCATACATATACATGTACTTACATTGAGCAGGTCATAACAAGGAGGCTAGAGCAGAAGAGTAAAATTGTTTGCCCGATAAATAGGTACATGTTTATTGTATTTCTTTGGGTTGGAATGATTTTATAAGCTGATTGGCTAGCCACTTGCCTGTTTTTTTTCTCTTTTTGGATTGGTGAGGGCCATGGGAGGCAATTTGAAATATCCCGAAGTCCCCGGTGCAGAGGAGGTTATGGCAAAAAAATTCGAAAATTTAGGGTGTTAGCCAAATTTTTGAAGAATTTGAAAAGTTCTTAGAAAATGAAAAGTTGAAGAACTTAAGCCCTAATGAAAATAATGGAAGTTGAGTTGATTAGTAAAACAACTTTCGGCTTCGTTCCTTTTCGGGGACGAAAAGTTTTAAGTGGGGGAGATTGTAATAACCCGAAAATCTGAGCTAATTTAAAATTTTTATTTTGGCAATTTTAGCAAATTTTGATTATTTAAAATGAATTATTTTAAATAATAACGACGAGAGGTTTATTTTGAATAGAATTAGAATGTATAGTTTTATTTGAATCGTCGTTAGAATACAAATTTTTTTATTTCATTTATAAAAGGAATTGAAAATGGCGCGGTAGTTTGAAATTTCGATTTCAAAGTTCAAATGAATGTATAGGATTCAAAATAAACCGGATTTTAGCAAAACCATAAATATTAGAATCTTTTTGAGAATATCTTTCCAACGAATCCGAAAAATTGAAATTTCATAGCGGGAATCAAAAGTTACGCCCAGTTGAAAATTCAGAATAGTCGCTGTGGAATTCTGGCCCTTAAAAATGGAAATTTTGCAAACGGCCTCTGTTTTCGACGAAACCACTTTTGTTGGATCCAGGATGTCGAATTATTGCTAGATTCCAAGGTTTGTAATTTTTTGAATCAATATGTGAGTTTGGCGAAGGAAAACGTGTTTTAACAGTTTCAGTCAATTTCGATCGACCAGAAATTGGCCATTTTTCAAACAGTCTCAGAATTTGACGAAATTAGTTTTGTTAGGACCGTATCATCAATACGAAGCTAGAAAATATTTTTCGGGAATTTTTAGAGACTGTATGTGGCCCCGATAAATTGAAATGTGCGTTCAAATTCAGTATATAGATTTATATTTTGATTTTGACGAAAACTGGTCGAATCAGCTTACGATACTTATCCCATTGTGTTCGGAATGGGCGTAATTAGTTATGGACAACAGTCGATGGGTTTGTTTTCGTGTTCGAATTTAAAAGTTGCTTTTTTAGAATTAATTAAATATATATTATTATATAATCCCCCTCCCCATACCTCTCTCTCTCTCTCCTCTCCTTTTAGAACAACAGAGAAAAAAAATCATAAACCTAAATCGTCGCGCCCCACGCTTCCATGCCGTCGTCGCGGCTGGCACCTCCGTTCCTCCCCATTAACCCGCCAAAACCCGCCACTCCACCATGCTGGACTCGCCACCATAGCATGTGCCGACCATTGATGATGCGCAACACCTCCTTCGACCACCCAAGACCCTAAATTTCCTGTAAGTCCTCTGATTTAATTTATTTTTAGGTTAGTAAAAAGTAGAAAAAATATAATCTTCTTGTTAGTTAGAAAAAATATAATCTTCTTGTTAGTTAGCAAAAAAAAAAATCTTCTTGTTAGTATAAAAAAAATATAGTCTTCTTATTAGTAAAAATAATAATAATCTTCTTGTTAGTAAAAATATAATTTTGGGTTAAAAGAAAATATAAATTTTAGTAGAAGAAGATGAAGAAGTGATTTTTAAATAAAAAGAATGGATTTTCATTAACATAAAGATGGGATCTTTATGTAAGTAAAGTTATGATTTTTAACAATATAAAGTGACGATCTTAGTTTGTTTAAAAATTTAATCTTTGCTGGCATAAAAAGATGATTTTTATATTATATAGATGATAAAAAAAAATGATTTTCATATATGTAAAAGCGTTGTAAAAATGTGGTTTTTATATATGTAGTGGCTACAGACAACGAAAGTGGCAAAAGGCGAGCACGACGAAGATTTCCTACATATGAAGAGTCGTGGCGTTTGGTTTAGCTAGTCGGTGAGAACTCCTCACTTTTAATTTATTTTCTAGTTAAAATATATACTAGATGCAGACAGTGCTTAGCAGCACCCGACACCCGTCGTCCACAGACCATGGTTGACTTGTTTGTTTGATTGCTGTGTTGTGAAATTTGATTGTGTGATGTGGAATGAAATAAAATATTTTATAGTGGAAAATATTTTATAGTTAAAATATAATTTTTAACGTGTGTGTAAAAAAAATACTTATAAACAAATCGGACGATTTGTTTATATACATTGATTTAACTGATATTGATTGGGACGATAAATTTTACACATCGCCCAACTGCACAAATAAAAATCTGTGCTTGTTGATTTGAAACCCCACACGGGTATTGGGATGATATTTGACGTACACTAATCCCGATTGTTTAGTTGTATGTCAATCGATAGGTTGACAGACTATGTAAGCGTTAATTATTGATATTTAATGCTTATGCAGTTGTGTGGTGCACTCTGGATGATGGTTGATTATTTATCGCTGCTATTATATACATGTGTTGTAGAAAATCCATATAATTAACATTATATGGTAATTGATTGGGCCTCATTCCAATATAGAAAATATATTCATGAGTTGAATAGAAAATATAATCATGTGTTGAATAGAAAATATATTCTTGTGTTGAATAGAAAATACATTCATGTGTTGAATAAAAGCCGTGTTGATTAGATTGACGCCATTTTGATGTGAACATATTTATATCGATTTTATTCATTTCTATAATGAATATAGAAAAGAAAGTGATTTCAAAATATAACGTTTTGAAAATATTGTCATATATATCGATGATGTGGAATATTCAATTTTGATTTGAAATTTGATATGAAGCTGAAATCGTTTCGTAACGAATTTAAAACGATTTATAAAATACGTTTTAAAAAGAAATCAATGAAAAATATATAATATATATTATATATATAGAATGGCCTGAATAGAATGCGCCGCGCCGCGGTTGTTCGCGAATTTCGACCATTGACTTTGAATTGATATTACGGGAGATCCGACCGTCGGATTCTCAAAAAAACCGGAATCGTTGGGTTCGTATCGAAAAGAGCTTTCTAACAAATTTTAGAGATTTGAAATCTAACGGTTGGATTTGGAATTATGTCCAAATCAAATTTGGAAAAGGTCGCTGTAAGTTGTAACGACCCGTATTCTACGCATCATAGGATCGTAGGATATTTATTTCTTTCACATACGAAGTCGTATGGTCATGTAACTTTGGGAGACGACTATTGTGGTCATTTCCCATGTTCATGATTTTTCCCGATTTTTAAATGACCATTTTACCCCTAGTTGGCACTGTTTTGGCCATAACTTTTGACTGGAAATGAATTTTGACCTAAAACCACTTCCATTGGCTTCGGATGATGGTTTCTCTTTCCGTAGAGTGGTCACATTAGCCAAACGGACTCACCGCTTGAGAGATATGGCTGAAACAAGTTTCAGATGGTGAAAAACAGCTTAATTGGGCTTAACCGGGTGATTAACAGCTAGGCCCAAAGGGAAATTTCGGGATTAGGAGTTTAAAAGGGCTGTTAGGGTTTGGAGAATACCTTTTTCTCATTTTTCAGCCGTCACTATTCATTCCTCTTAACCTAGCCATGGCCTCCACCCTCTAAATCTCTTCAAAACACCTCTTAATCACTTTCTAATTGAAGATTAGGCTTAGCAAACATCAGATCAAGGAGTATTAGCACGAGAACCGAGGTAGAGCTGCTGTGTAAGATTGGGAACAGCGCCAAATCAGAGAATATTTCAGTTTTGGGGTTTTAGTTGTGGCCAAGGTGAGTGATAGCATCGTTTTGACACTAATTACAGTTAATTAAGGGTGATTAGTGAAGATTAGCGAATTTATACACTAATAAATTCTGGAAAAATGTTTAGAAATTCTTAAATAATATTTCATGCCTCTGTTAGAAAATTTTGACGATTTGATTAAGTTTTACTAAGTATGTGCTTAAACATGATTAAGAAGGATTTTAGGAAAATGTGAGGTTTTAGCCACTTTTGATCTATTTTGATTCATTTGGATTGTTGTTTGGTGTTTGTGGTTGCTATTACATGTTGCTATGACTCCATGGTATGTTTTATGATTGATTACAATAGTTAGATTGGTCGAAAACGCCGTCGAATGGCGTAGAAAGCTCGCTGGAAAGTTGCAGAAATGTGCAGGTTCCGAACCGGATCGGATCGGAGTAGGGGGTCGGATCGGATCGGAGTAGGGGGTCGGATCGGATTTGTGAACTGACCAAGGGGATTCGAACTGGATTGGAACTTGTCACTGGAGGAGGCTTGGCGAGGTGGAAGGCCGTTTACTTAGAGTTGGAGTGGACAAGGGGATCGGATCGGAACTATAAAGAGCGGATCGGATCGGAGTAGGTTGAAGAGCGGATCGGATCGGGGTAAGCTAGGGAGCGAAGCGGATCGGAGCAAATAAGGGGATGGGATTGGATCGGGCTATGGAGCAGGACCGGATCGGAGTAGGCCAGGGGACGAGATCGGATCGGAGTAGGCAAGCTGGAGGAGGGACGAACCGAACCGACTGGAGCGTGACATCTGAACCGAGTCGACGTCTAAGGGGAAGGATCACCGAACCGAACCACATGCGGGAATACACCATGGAGCATTGCACCGAATCGAACCGTGTTATACGTATATACCCGAACCGAATCGAATTCAGGACCACTTCTATGCGACGACTCTTTTGAAGACCAACTCCAACTCGATCAAAACCCGAGATGCAAAGGAAGTCCAAATGAGGAGTTAGAGCTCAAGATTTAGATGGGAATCAACGAGTTCGCTTCATGGTTGGGCTTTGCTGCGGGACGCGTGCCAAGGAGTTATCGATGTCTATAGCTTTGAACCACTATGGTAGGAGGTACGAAGGCGGATTCGGTGCCATTATGGCATCGGTAGAACCAAGGGCTACAACCAATGAAGTGGGTCATTGAAATGTTTGGTCATGACTCCATATGTTTAGCTTGGTCATAACAGGGTTTCTACAAGCCGGGATTCGTCGTTACCTCGGTTTGTCTAGTGTTCCAAAGTGGTAGATATCGTACGCTTTAGGCACTGAGTGAGAGATGTGAGGATGGTTGCTATGGATGATTTGTTTGCTATCATTGTGACATGCACACCCCACCCCCGTATTCTTACACTATTTATTATGGCACCTTGGAGTATTGTACGGTATGTAGTACTAACTCTTTGGTTGCAGGTCCAGGTTCAGGTATGGTTTAGTATACCTGATCTTATTCTGTTTAGATGCTTATCGCTCATACCAGGATTTATGTCTGACCCAGAGTTTTATGTCTCCTCTTATTACTCTGGGTGCTCACACGAGCAGACTAGAGACAGGTTAGCTGGTGATGCACGGGTAGATGATCCGGAGACGAGCAGGAGGCTTCCACGTACTATATACATAATATTCTCCCTGTGTTGTTGAAGATCACTGCTTGGGCATTATTGGTGTATCTTCTACTTTAGCTTTCTTTTGTTTAGAGACAGTAAATTTGGAAAATTGTAATAAGCTGTATTTGGATTTCCGCTGCTCTGATGATTGATGATTGATTTTAATTATCAGCTTATGCACTGTCTCACCTGTTTTATGCCAAGTATGTTATTATTATATTTTATTCCATGCGCTGTGAGACATCCTACAGGTTTCTTGATTTGTTCATTCCCCTCTTTCCTTTCTTTGGCGACCGTTCTGTGCTAGTCGGGCATGTATACAGCGCACTTCCGGAAGAAATGCAGGCTGGTGCGGGGCGGGCCGTCACATAAGTGCAGTTCGATGGCCGCTGATGGAAATCAACTGTACGAGCCTTGATAAAATAATTAAAAATAGTAATAATTTGTGTAAAATCATAAGAAATGATTTGTGAACAATTGGGATAAAAAATTCCAAATTTGAAAAGATAAAAATAGATTTTTATCGAAATGAACTAGTTTTGAACTAGAATTATAATTCTATTTATTTTTAAAATAAATAAAGTGGATTTGAAATGGTTTCAAAAGTAACCAGAATTTCCAATAATTCAATTGGAATGGATTTGAATCAAAATTGTCTTTGGAATATTTCGATGTTGGATTTTGTGATTATCCAGATATTGTTATGGAAATTTGAAAGATATATTAATATCGTTATTTCCAATACGATATTTGTTGGTCGTAGAATTTGATATTGAATATAGGCCGATATAATTTCTATTTAGAGCCTTGTATATAATATCAAATGGGATTTGGGTTTGTCGTGAATGGTGTCTTCATTAACACCGTTCTTAAACCCAGTTGGGAAAAAGATTAAATCTTTTTATTTAGATTTAATGAAGTGTGCCAATTAAATGGTATTTAATTGGAATTGAATAGAATGTGATCTTGGGTTTATCGTGAACCATGTTTTAAATGACAATGGTTCTTTAACCCAGTTAAAGACAGGATGTGATTTCCCAAGTTAAATAATCATTGATAGTGATTATTAGGAAGATTAAAACCAAGTGGAGTTTTAATGAATCTTTAATTAGATTGAAATAATCGAGAATGTAGTATCACCAGTTTTGCTCCAGGCGATAGTTAAATCTTTAATTAGATTTGAACGTGAAATGGTAATTGAATTTACCGATAACACTGTGGTGTTAGATATGAAGTATGAACAGTTTTACTTCATGGGATGAATAGGTTGGGATTGGGAAATAAAATAAATGATTACTTCGGTGTGGTTCGCTAATCCCGACTAGTTTGAATTGATATTCAAAGGAAGATTAAAGAATAAATTTAAAGAATTTATCTTTGATAAAATTAATGGGAACCTTTCCCAAAGTATTGGAATATTTGAATAAAAGAATATTCTGAATTGGAATGAGGCGTATGTTGTGTTTGTGTAACACTTGTTTATTATATACGCGAGTTATTCAAAAAGGCCGGGTTTATCCCATTCTGAATAACTGATTTAACGTGGTGTCGAGGATGAAGACGGTGGTCGAAGACCGGAGGTATTCACATCGTTTGGGTGATTACTGATGACTTGATTGGATTGTACACCCAAGAGGAGGGAATCAGTTGGTGATCGTCCAGACGTACTTGGAGATCGATGGATATGCGAAGTACAAGGTGCCTCCGGTTTTGTTCAGACCCAGAACGAACTTGTAAATGGACTGTGTGTCTGACATTGGATTTTATTCTGTGTGATTGATTTCTATTAAATATATATCTGTTTGGCGGCGGAGAATTTATTCTCTTGCTTAATGCCCTTCTCTGAGACGTACGAGCTCAGGGGTTATATATTGATGGATATCAATCGCATGGAGTGAATTTCCTATATGGCATGCCTAAGTGGCAATTGATCAAGGCTTTTGTTGAAAAGCAAAGTCCTGTGGTTGATGATCAAAGCACGACCTGTGTGGCATAGCTTTGTGTAGCGTTGATTCGCGAGCCTCACACCCCTGTTGTGAACTAGAAACGGGAGAGGACATCAGGGGGGGAATGCGTTTCTTTCAAGATAGGGTGGTGTCAGTGACCTACCAGCCCTGACATTTATATTATTTTCACCTATGTGGTTGTTGCCGTTGCGAGGCGCCTCGGATATATCGGTGACTGTGTAGAGCCGATGGAGTCATTTGGCTCATTTACTCCCCAAAGGGCGGGGAAACATAGTGTTCAGTCATTTTAATCCACATCGGTAGACCGGCCCTGACGATCCAAGGCTTGTCTGCGCGCTTGCCTGAGATATGGTAGGCTAGATTGTCTTGAACCGATAGAGGACGATCCCTGGCCTCGGTTCACAGACGGAAATCCAATTTCCAAATACGTGACTTTGCGGTTTTGATTGTAGAGCCTAGTATGGCGACATAGTGGGATGGGGCACTCATGCCGTCTATGATTGATACTTATGATTGAAATTGTTTTGACACTATACACTTATAGTAATAAAAGATGAAATTTAGCGTATCAAGCATTCTTTGGCTATTATAAGGTAAAACCCTATCCTCCGGCTTGTGTTGCATTGTGTGATGGGACCTTGGTCTTATAATAGCTTCACTGTTATTTATTTAGCATTGTGTTGTTGTTTTATGCACTGGTATTCTTGGGAGTAAACCCGTTCCGTGTTACACGGCGTGGTCCCTTGATTTACCTAACTTTAAAATAAAGATTAATTACTGTTTTAGTTCTCACACCAGTCACATGACTGGCCTGGAGTTTATTGTTTTAACCTAAACTCTGGGTGCCCTTATTTTGACATGGGCAGCTAGTAGTTTTGGTTTTGCAGATTTATATTCACAGGATCCTGGCTTACAGCTGGAACGATATCCGCAAGCTATGTATCCGTATATCTCTTCTAGTTGTGTTTTGTATTATTTCCGCTGCGATGTATTTAAATGTAGTTTAAATCTCTGATATTTTCTGTGTAATATTTATTCATACTCTATATATTCTTGTATTCTGATGGAATTGTTGTAATAAGCAATGAAATGTTCTTCTGTCTGCGTTCTTTTGTGTGTTGTTCTCAAAGTATCCGCTCTTTCCTTACTGGGGAAGTTGCGGGTCCTTACAAAAATGGCCCTATCCCTAATCTCAAGGTGTGGAGCGACCACACCCAGCACAACTCGGCCGACCAAATCCATATATATATAAAGTGTATTGGTCAAACCTACTAATCAAACAAATCGTTCACCATCATACCGGGGTGTGAGGCTCGCGAGGTAACGCTACACAAAGCTATGCTAATTAAAGCTATGCTTTGATCATCATCCACTAGGCCCTGCTTTTCAACAAAAGCCTTGATACATGCATCTTAGCATGCCACATTGTCAACCCATACCATACCATTGATTCCTGCCAATATATCTAACTTCTAAACACATACATCTTAGAGAAGGGTGTTAAGTAAGAGAATAAATTCTCCGCCACCAACAGATATATACATATATTTAGCAGAGATCAACAAATACAACATAAAGGAATACAACGTCAGACATACCATCCATTTACAAGTCCGTTCTAGGTCTGAACGAAACCGGAGGCATCTGATTCCTCGTCCCGTATGTCCAATACGGAAGAGAGGCCCTTGCATATCCGAGCAATCAACAAGTACGTCCGGACGGCTACCACCGTAGCCCCTTCAAGGTAGCAACTCCAATCATGGGCATCAGTAGCAACTCATCCATTCGTTGTGAAGATCGTCGGTCTTGCGTCGTCTTTAATCTCTTCGACTGTTAATCGTCGTATCAATTATTCAGAATGGGTTAAACCCGGTCTTTCCGAGTAACTGGCGTACTTTATAAACAAGTGCTATAAAAACACATCTTACGCCTCATTCCAATTCAAAATATTCTTTTAATAAAATATTCACATTCTTAGGGAAAGGTTCCCATTAATTTTATCAAAGATAAATTCTTTTAAATTTATTCTTTTTAATCTCGAAATCATTACTTAATGATTATTCGAATTTAGGAAATAAATTTTATCTTTAACTAGGTTAAAAAACTAATGCCTTTAAAAAAAACATAGTTCACAATAAACCCAAATCTTCTTCCATTAACTATGGAATCTTCACGGAAATCCTAATGATGTATAATCGATATAAATTTCCATATCAAACTAATAATATAAATGGAATAGCGGCAATGCCTTTTAAATTCCATATACGGTATCAGTCTTCATTCACAGGAGTTCATCTCGATTATTACCAAATCGAATTCCATCCAATTCCAATTTAATATATTAAATTGGAAAACTTTATTTTGGAAAGTTTCCATTAAATCTTAATAAAAGATTTATAAATTCCAAATTATTTCTTCACTATTAATTGGGTTAAAGAACAAGTGTTATTTAAAACACCGTTCGCGATAAACCAAAAAATCCAATTCTTTTATCTAATTCCAATTAATTATTAATTAACTGGTAAAATTCCCTAAATCTTAATTAAAAGATTTATTCTTTTCTAAATTGGTTTTAAGAACAGTGTCATTAAAGAAACCGTCCATGACAAACCCAAAATCCCATTTGATATTAATATAAGGTTCTGAATAGAAATTATATCAGCATATAATCAAGATCAAATTCTGATACCAACAAATATCGTATTGGGAATACCGATATGTACGTATATATCTTCCAAATTCCCATAAGAATATCCGTATGATCACGGAATCCAATATCGAAATACCTCGAAGATAATTTCCATTCAAATCCATTCCAATATGTATAAATAAATATTGGAAAATTTTTGGTTATTTTATAAACCATTTTCAAAGTCCAATTTATTTCTTAAAATAATTAAATTTTTATTCTAGTTAATAACTAGTTCATTAAACAGGTCATTTTGATAAAAATGTATTTTTATCTTTATAAAATTGGAATTTTTCATAAAAAATATTTCCAAACCATTTACTATGATTTTACATAATTTTTCCATATTTTTGATAATTTTATTATTGCCCGTACAGTCGGTTTCCAACAATGGCCACCGAACTGCATCCATAACGGCCTTTACTGAAATTGATTTGGACATATTTCCATATCTAATCGTTAGATTTCAAATCTTTTATATCCATTGGAAATCTCTTTTCGATATGAACCCAAGGGTTCCGGTTTTAGGAGAATCCGACGGTCTGATCTCCCGTTACGCTAATTTGAAGCTAATGGTCGAAATTCGTGAACAGTCGCTGCGCGGCGCGTTCTATTCAGGCCATTATATATATATATAATATATATTATATATTTTGTCGATTTCCTTTAGAACGTATTTTATGAATCTTTTATAAATTTGTTTTAAAACGATTTTAACTTCATTTTCAAATTTAAATCAAAATTAAATATTCTATATCATTATCCTATTAAAATGATAATATTTTCAAATATATTAAACTTTGAAATCGCTTTTTTCGATATTCATTTTAAAATGAAAAAAATCGATCGATAAACCCGTTCGGGTTAAAATGGTGTTTCTATACTTAACTCGGCTTCATATTTTATATTTTTGTGTCCATTCAAAGACGGACATCAAAATCATAATTTGTATACTTCACTAACATGTTAAAGATTTCATTTTTAACATTCCAAATCATACTTTAACAAATGATTATTTTTAATGTCACTAAGATGTTAAGGATTACATTTTTAATATATAAAAATATAATTCAACAAATGATTATTTTATTACATTTTAAAGATGACATTTTTACTGTATAAAAATGTAATTCAACAAACGATTATTTTATTTTTTGTACGTACAATAAAAATGTGATTTTTATTGTTAGAACATTTTGTTTTAAAATATCCTTTATTTTAAAATGTTCTTTACATTGAAATGTTTCATTACGTTAAAATGTTACATTTACATTAAAATGTTCTATTACAAAAATGTTAGAATTGTACTTTTCTATAAAAATGTTATTTTCTTTGAAAATGTTCTTTTATATAAAAATGATTCTTTATATATATATATATATATATATATATATATATATATATATGTATGTGTGTGTGTGATTCTTTACATAAACATGATTCTTTACATAAACATGTTCATCTACATATTATGATTCTTTTATTTGTTGACAATTCTATTTCAACAAAATGAATGAAAGTGTTCAACTTTATTTTGTTAACAATTCTATTTTAACAAAATAAATTAAAGTGACAACTTCATTTTATTTACAATAATCTAATTCAACAAAATTGACATTTTTGTTTTAACACAAATCTATTTGACAAAAATGTTATATTTGTTTTAACGTAGATCTATTTAACAAAAATGTTATATTTGTTTTGACTATTTTATTTCAAAAAAAATGATATTTTGATTTCAACTATTTTACTTCAACAGAAATGTAAATTTTGGTTTCAACTATCTTATTTCAACAAAATGTAAATTTTGATTCTACAATGTCTTTTTAATAAAACATTGTTTATTTCTGAATCGGAATGCGACTCAATCAATTACCATATAATTTCGATTATATGGATTTCATACATCGCATGTGTGTACAATAATAATGAATAATCAACAAACAGTCCATCCACAACCAAAGTGAAATTTATAACTATGTGGGCATTAAAATAAATAAATAACGCTCATCACAGGTTGTCAATCCATCGATTGACATACAACTAAATATTGGGACTAGTGTATGTCAAATATCATCCCAATTCTCGTGCGGGGTTTTCAAACAACAGTTTATTTAAATAAATTATTGGTTAAGAAATTTAAGCAATTTTCACTGTTCAAATTATAAATAATTATTTATAATCTAATTTCAACTACCAAATTTATGTTAACATAATTTTTAATCATTTCAACATCACAAACAACATACAGTGCAGTCAAATTAAATCGTCCATGGTTTGTGGACGAGGGGAATGATTTAATCAAGCACATGAACAGTTTAGTGATTAAACTGATAAAAATCTAAACTGGCAATTCTATATATTTTTCAGTTATAAAAGTAATTAAACAACTGTATAGAAATTTTAGTGAGGAGTTCTCACCTTGATTTCCACTCCGTCATTCTTTAACTGATGATTTTGATTCCGTTGTGCTTTCAGTCAGTTCCATCGTGGTCTGTTTCACACAGTTTATATTAAAAATCATATTTTTAATGTTGTTATATATATATATGGTAAAAATCGTATTTTTATTTACGTTATGTTTGCATAGAAATCATATTTTTATATTGCTATTTATTTACAAATCATATTTTTAAACTATGTATTTACTTTTAAAACAATGTAATTTTATACTTTAAAAACAATGTATATTTTATACTTTAAAAGAAATGTCATTCTATACTTTGAAACAATGTAATTTATACTTTGACAGCAATGTATATTTTATACTTTGAAACAAAGATTTTTATTCTTAAAACTAATGATCCTTATTTATTTTTCTTTCTAAAACAATGTATATTTTGATCTCTAAAACAATGTATATATTTATTTTTCAAAACAATGTTTATTTTACATTTCAAAACAAAGTTTATTTTATATTTCAAAACAAAGTTATTTTATATTTCAAAACAATGTTATTATTTTATTTACAAAAACGATGTTATTTTTGATTTACAAAAACATGTTCTTTTTATTTCAAAACAAAGTGATTTTTATTTCAAAACAAAATATTAATTACAAAGCGATGTTCCTCTCATTACAAAGCGATGCAACTTTTTCTCTTTAAAGACATTACGATGTTCTTTTTATAAACCAAGATTTTCAGTTACAAAACATTGCGATTTTTAGTTACAAAACATTGTTCTTTTTATTTTGTAACCTTGTTCTTTTTAATTCAAAGCAATTGTTCCTTTTAATTTCACATAAGACTTTGTCAATTTTATTTTATAAAACTTTGATCTTTTTATTTTATAAAAACATGTTAATGTTTTATTTTCAAAACCTATTAATCCTTTATTTAAAAAAACATGCTAATCCTTTGTTTTCAAAAATGATGTATAGTTTATTTCAAAAACGATGTACAGTTTATTTTCGAAAACAATGATATGTTTAATTCAAAACAATGATAATTTTCTATTTTAAAACAATGATCTTCGTATCTTTAAAATAATGATCCTTTCTTCTTCTTTAAAACAATGACTTTTTCTTTAACACAATGTTTACATTATAAAAAAAATCTCATTTTTAATTCTTCTACTTATTATGAAAACCGGATTTTTATAATGTTGTATATATTTTGAAACGATTCTATTTATATTTTTTTTTCAAAACAATAAATATGGTAAAACAAAAGGAATTACCCTAAATTACACTCAATAACGTTTTGAAATGTTGTTTCTTCTTTCTAGGCGTCAGCCGATACTGACCGAATAAGGCACACCTCCCAGGGTTGCTAACTGCCACCACCAGAGACCCTTGGAGGCTGATCATCTGTCACCTTGTCGAAGTTCTCTCCAGGCCGCACCTGCTCCGGCCTGCCACGACGAACTCGCGCTATGCCTCGTAGCCATAAAACTCCACGAACGGTAGCGGTTTCTAGACCAAATTCCCCCCCACCATTCGTCAAACACCATCATGACCATTGGTTTCAAAGAGCACATCGAGTACTACATTTTTGCATTTAGAAGTCCTTAAAATTGTTGAGTGGATTTGGAAAAATTTAAAGGTGAAGTTTGGAAGATTCTGAGCGTCCATTGAAAGGGTGGAGACTGTACGAGAATTAGGGTTATAGAGGATTACGAAAATACAATGTATTTATATAGTATTTCCATTATTATTTTATTTAATTAATTCGATTAAATTCCAATAATACAAGTTTAGCACCACGAACTCCAAACGAATCCCAATGACTGTCGCCCCTAGCTAAATGCCCCCGTTCCAGACACAATGGAACATCTTTTGTAACCCAATTCGGGTGTTATGATCAGTTTTTCTCAAAACTAAAATGTGAAACAATATATATTTAATTTGAACGTACATTTTAAATTACCGAGGCCACATACTGACTCTAAAAATTACAGAAAAATTATTTCTAGCTTTGTTTTGACGATACAGTCCTAACAAAATTAATTTCGTCAAATTTCGAGACCGTCTAAAAAGTGGCCATTTTCTGGTCGATCCAATTTGACTGAAATTGTCAAGACACGATTTCTTTTGCCATGCTCACATATTAATTCTAAAAATTATGAAAATTAGAATGTAGAAATAATTTGACATTCTGAATCCAACAAAAGTGGTTTCGTTGAAAACGGAGGTCGTTTGCAAAATGGCTATTTTTAAGGCCAATATATTATATTAAAATATATATAAATTCTACAATGACTTTTTTGAATTTTAAACTGGACATAACCTTTAATTCCTGTCATGAAATTTGGATTTTACCATTCATTAGAAACATATTGTTAAACAGATTCTAATATTTCTGGTTTTACTGAAATCCGATTTATTTTGAATCCTGTGCAGTCAATTGAAATTTGAAATCGAATTTTCGAACTACCGCGCCGTTTTAAGCTCCTTTTATAATTAAATTAAAAAATTTCATTCTAACTTCGATCTAAATAAATTTTTGATTGTTATTATATAAAATAAATTATTTTAAATATTCAAAATCCATTAAATTTGCTGAAATAAAAATTTTAAATTTGTTTAGAAAATCCGGGCTGTTAAAATCTCCCCCACTTAAAATATTTTTGTCCTCGAAAAGGAACAAAGCTGAAAGTTGTTTAACAAACTAACTCAACTTTCAATTCCAATCAAATTTTCAATTCAGTTCAATATTAAATTCGATTTAGTTAAATTTATCATTCTTTTATATATTGGTTAAACTAATTACCATTCCAATATTTTAATTAGTTAAACTAATTATCAAACATCACAACCAACAATCAATTAGGTAATTAACTTTTAAAAAATATATAATTTTTATATATAGTCAAAAATCATATTTCAGTGAAAATCACAGCAATAAACCCTATCTAGTTTTGGTTCCTACACCAGTCAATTGGAAATATATAGATATCCACTTTCGAATACTCGAACATAAATGCTGATGATGTCATGCTCATTATCGGAATCATCTCTGGGCGACTAGAGCGCGATTCTATATCTATCCAGTATATCGGAGGCTTCGTATATACGTTAGCCAGGCGTATATGCAAATCTCTATATACTCGATTGTCCAAAATAGATTTAAAATATAATATTCAAATACGAATAAAAAGGTTTAAATTTTCAAAACAAAATTTGTTTCATTTTTATTTTAAAAATAACACTCTTCGGACTCATTCTAGGACACTATTGATCCTATCTCTAACGAGTAATAATTATTGGATATTACTAATCCAATCTCTGATGAATTCTTTCGTTCGGTTCTAATGTGTCTTGTTCTCGAGCTCTGTAAACCAAAGCTCTGATACCAAATGCGACGACCCAAACTTCCCATTAAAGGAAAGCCCGGATTGTTTTTGTAACAACCCGAAAATCTGGGCCAGTTTAAAATTTTTATTTTGGCCATTTTAGCGAATTTTGAATATTTAAAATGAATTATTTTAAATAATATCGACGTGAAATTTATTTAGAATATAAATCGAACGTATATATTATACGCGTCATCGTTAGAATATATAATAATTATATATAATTATAAAAGGAATTGAAAATGGCGCGGTAGTTCGATAATTCGATTTCAAACTTCAATTGAATGTACCGGGTGCAAAACAATCCGGATTTTAGTGAAACCAAAAATAATGGAATCTAATAGTGAATATCTTTCCAACGAATCCGAATAATCGAGATTTCATAGCGGGAATCAAAAGATATGTCCAGTTGAAAATTCTGAATAGTCGCTATGGAATTCAGGCCCTTAAAAATGGATATTTTGCAAACGACCTCGGATTTCGACGAAACTAGTTTTGTTGGGTCCGCAGTGTCAGATTATTGCTAGATTCCAAATTTCATAATTTTTCGAATCAATATGTGAGCGTGGCAAAAGAAAACGCGTTTGACCATTTTCAGTTGATTTTAATCGACTGGGAATTGGCCATTTTTCTAACAGTCTCAGAATTCGACGAAACTAGTTTTGTTAGGACCGTATCGTCAATACGAAGCTAGAAAATATTTTTCTGGAATTTTTCTAGTTAGTATGTGACCCCGGTAATTTGAAATGTACGTTTAAAATTCAATATAGTGATTTAAATGAAAATTCAACGGAAACTGATCGAAACGATCAGATCAGAGTGCGATACATATCCCATTGGGTTCGGAATGGGGGTGAAACGCTATGGGCGACAGGCGGTGGACCTCGTTTAGAGGTCGTAGGTGAAAGTCAACTTTTTAATAATTAAATAAAAAAAAAAAAAAATTCCTACCCTTTTATTTCCCTCTGCCCCACCCCCCCCCCCCCCCCGTTCTAAAATTATTCATTTCATAAATCAGAAAAAAAAAGAAAAAAAAAAAGAAAACAGCGGAGGACCGCCGCCCTCCCCACGACGCCGCTACCACCGCTCCTCCCCCCAAAGCCACCGCCTCGCCCCAAAGCCACCGCCTCCCTCGATCGAAGACCCAGACCCCTCGAAACCGACGAAGACCCCGAAGCCCTGAACCCTACCGCCTCCGCCACAAACCCATCGCGACGCCACCAGACAGCACCACCGCTCCGCCTAGTTCGAAGCCACCTCCGTCGATCTGTGGAAAACCCCCTCCCCTCGCCGTAAGTTTTTTTTTATTTTTTATTTTATTTATTTTATTTGTATTTTATATAAACAGAAAAGAATTTTAAAACTGGTTTTATAAAATAAAAGTATAAAACTGATTTTTGTTTTAATTTAAAAACTGATTTTTGTTAATTTAAAAACTGATTTTATAAAGAATTTTAAAACTAATTTAGTTTAAAAACAAAAACTGATTTAGTTTATAAACAAAAAACTGATTTTGTTTTAGAAAGAAAACTGTTTTTTTTTTTAGTTATAAAAACTGATTTTGTTTTAGAAAGAAAACTGTTTTTTTTTAGTTATAAAAACTGGTTTTTAAAAAGAAAGAAAACTGTTTTTTTTAAAGTTATAAAAACTGGTTTTTAAAAAGAAAGAAAAGATTAGATCTTTGAAATGGAAAAGGCGGGATCTATATTAGTGAAAATAGGATTTTTATATATTGAACTTCGATAGAAAAATAGGATTTTTATATATTGAACTTCGATAGAAAAATATGATTTTTATCTATTGAACTTCGAAATAAAAATATGATTTTTATGTGTCGAATAACGAAGTAAAAATTCGATTTTTACATATGTAGTGGCTACAGCAACGAAGATGCGATGACGATGAAGATTTCTATCAATGAAGAGCCGTGGAGCTAGGATAGCCATCTGTGAGAATTTCTCACCTTTCAATTTCTTTTCTAGTTTTATATATATACTAGGATGCAGACGGTGCTTAGTAGCACCCGACACAACCGTCCACAGACCATGGACTTGTTTGTTTGGTTGCATAGATTAGAGATTGTTTGATCGAAATTGAATTGTGTGGTGAAATGAATTGATTTGATGATGTGTGAATGGCGTGGGCCTTCACTAGACCGGGGACAAGGCTAGGCCTCGTCCCGTTTCTAGTATCGTGCCGTTATGCCGCCGAAATTTTCTAAAATAAGTTAGAAAAATAAAATATCATTTTATTTAAAGAATGAACTGGATAGAAATTCATATGTTGAAATAAAATGTTTTATCGTTAAAAATATAATTTTAACGTGAATGCGAATAAATAAAATATTCATTTACAAACCAGACGGTTTGTTTATGTACACTGATTTGACTGACATTGATTGGGTCGATAAATTTTACACATCGCCCAACTGCACAAATAAAATATTTGTTTGATTGTTTGAAACCCTACACGGGTGTTAGGATGAAATATGCAGTTCACTCATCCTGATTGATTAAATATGTCGATCGATTGATTGACAGGCTGTTATAAGCGTTAGATATCTATATTTGATGCTTATACAGTGTAGTGCACTTTGGTTGATGGTTGATTATTTTTCAATGCTATTCTATACATGTGTTGTATGAAAATCCATATAATTAACTTTATATGGTAATTGATTGGGCCTCATTCCAATTTAGAAAATAAAGAATATTATAAAATAAAAGTTCATGTGTTGACAGTACTCATTCATTGAGATTGGTCATGTGTTGAACGAAATATTTTAGTAATAAAATTTGCACCTTTATCAATATAAAATAAACGTTCATGTGTTGACAGTACTCATTCATTGAGATTGGTCATGTGTTGAACGAAATATTTTGATAATAACAACTATTTTGAAAAAGAAATATTTGAAATATAATATTTGAAAATAGAAATTTATGAAGCCGTGTTGATTAGATTGACGCCATTTTGACGTGAACGATATTTATATCGATTTTAAACGATTTCGAAATGAATTGAATATATAACGATTTCGAAATGAATTGAATATATAACGATTTCGAAATGAATTGAATATATAACGATTTCGAAATGAATTGAATATATAACGATTTCGAAATGAATTGAATTGAAAACGATTTCGAAATGAATTGAATTGAAAACGATTTCGAAATGAATATATAACGATTTCGAAATGAATTGAATATATAACGATTTCGAAATGAATTGAATATATAACGATTTCGAAATGAATTGAATTGAAAACGATTTCGAAATGAATTGAAAACGATTTCGAAATGAATTGAATATACAACGATTTCGAAATGAATTGAATATATAACGATTTCGAAATGAATTGAATTGAAAACGATTTCGAAATGAATTGAATTGAAAATGATTTCGAAATGAATTGAATTGAAAACGAATTCAAATTGAATTGAAAACGAATTCGAATTGAATTGAAATTTGAATTGAATAGAAATGAATTTTAAAACGAATTTATAAAGAAGAATTCAATTTTGATTTGAATTGAAATGGAAGTTGAAATTGCTTTTGAAACGAATTCAAAACTATATATAAAATTCGTTTTAAATAGAAATCGACGAAATATATATTATATATATTATATATATAATATAATGGCCTGAATAGAACGCGCCGCGGCAGTTCGTGAATTTCGACCATTTATTTCAAACGGACATTACGGGAGATCCGACCGTCGGATTCTCCTAAAACCGGAACCGTTGGGTTCGTATCGAAAAGAGCTTTCTAACGAATATTAGAAATTTGAAATCTAACGGTTGGATTTGGAATTATGTCCAAATCAAATTCGAAAAAGGTCGCTGTAAGTGCAGTTCGATGGCCATTGATGGAAATCGACTGTACGGGCCTTGATAAAATTATTAAAAATAGTAATAATTTGTGTAAAATCATAAGAAATGATTTAGAAAGATGTGGGATTAAAAACTCCCTATTTGAAAAGATAAAAATAGATTTTTATCGAAATGAACTAGTTTTGAACTAGAATTAAAATTCTATTTATTTTTAAATAAATAAATTGAATTTGAAAAGGGTTTTAAAAATAACCAGAATATCCAATGATTGCATTGGAGTGGATTTGAATCGAAATTGTCTTCGGAATATTTCGATGTTGGAATTCGTGATTATACGGATGTTGTTATGGAAATTTGAAAGATATATATATATCGTTATTTCCAATGCGATATTTGTTAGTCGTGAAATTTGATATTGAATATAAGCCGGTATATTTTCTATTCAGAGCCTTGTATTTAATATCAAATGTGATTTGGGTTTGTCGTGAATGGTGTCTTCACTAACACTGTTCTTGAACCCAGTTGAGAAAAGATTAAATCTTTTTATTTAGATTTAATGAAGTGTACCAATTAAAGAATATTTAATTGGAATTGAATTGATATTGATTTTTGGGTTTATCGTGAACAGTGTTTTAAATAACACTTGTTCTTTAACCCGATAATTAATGAATGTGATTTTTGGGTTTATCGTGAACAGTATTTTAAATAACACTTGTTCTTTAACCCGATAATTAATGGAATGTGATTTGGGTTTATCGTGAACCGTGTTTTAAATGACACTGATTCTTTAACCCAGTCACAGATTAAAACTAAGTGGAGTTTTAATGAATCTTTAATTAGATTGAAATAATCGAAATGGAGTATCACCAGTTTTGCTCCAGGCGATAGTCAAATCTTTAATTAGATTTGAACGTGAAATGGTAATTGAATTTACCGATAACACTGTGGTGTTAGATATGAAGTATTACCAGTTTTACTTCATGGGATAAATAGGTTGGGATTGGGAAATTAAAACCAATGATTACTTCGGTAAGGTTCGTTAATCTCGACTAGTTGAATCGAAATTCAAAAGAAGAATAAATTCAAGAAATTTATCTTGGATAAAATTAATGGGAACATTTCCCTATGAATGTGAAATTTAGAAACTAACTGTCGGTTGGCTAAGCAGAATGGTTTCCTGGATATTGATCTGATGTTGGTTTCGGCCTTCGGGGTTAATATTTGGGGAATTATTCTCTTGATTAATTTACGGTTAGTGACTAATGAATTGGAATGAGGCGTATGTTGTGTTTGTGTAACACTTATTTAAAATATACGCGAGTTATTCGGAAAGACCGGGTTTATCCCATTCTGAATAACTGATACGACGATAAGTCGAAGATGAAGACGATGGTCGAAGACCAGAAGTCTTCACGTCGTTTGGGGGATTACTGATGATCTTGATTGGGCTGTACACCCAAGAAGATGGAAACAGTTGGTGATCGTCCAGACGTACTTGGAGATCGATGGATATGCGGGGTACTAGGTGCCTCCGGTTTCGTTCAGCCCCAGAACGGACTTGTAAATGGACTGTGTGTCTGACATCGGATTTCATTCTGTGTGACTGATATCGGTTGCATAGGATGGTTTGCCTGTGTGGCATGCTAAGATGCAAATGATCAAGGCTTCTGTTGAAAAGCAAAGTCTTGTGGTGATGATCAAAGCACGGCCTTTGTGGCGTAGCTTTGTGTAACGTTTACCTCGCGTGTTTCACACCCGGTATGAACCAAAAACGGGAGACGGACCTCAGGGAGGGCCTACGTTTCCTCCTAGCTAGAAGTGGCGTCAGTGGTTTTACACGCCCTGACGAGTTTGACTTATGTGGTTGTTGTTGTTGCGAGGCGCCTCGGTTAGATCGGACGATCCGGGTCCGATGGAGTCATTCGTTGGCTCGCTTACGCCCCAAAGGGCGGCGAAACGTAGTGCTCAGGCATTTTAATCCACTCCGTGTGGACCGGCCCTGTCGCTCCAAGGGTCGATGCGTTCTGATCCTGAGACTCGGGCTAGGCAGTCTCGAATCGGTTGAGGACTATCTTTTGCCTCGGTTCATAGATGGAAATCCAATTTCCAAATACGTGACATTTGCGGTTTTATTTGTAAACCTATATATGGCGACATGATATATGGTACCCATGCCGCCTATGATTGATACTTATGATGTGAAGTTGTTTTATACACTATGCACTTATAATAGTATCAAAAGATTTGTTTTAAACGTATCAAGCATTCTTTGGCTGTTATAAGGGAAAACCCTATCCCCCGGCTTGCGTTGCATTGTGTGATAGGACCTGGGTCTTATAACAGCTTCATTTTTCTTTATTTAGCATTGCGCTGTTTGTTTTATGTACTGGTATTCTTGGGAGGAAACCCGTTCCGTGTTATACGGCGTGGTCCCTTGATTCACCTAATGATTTAAAATAAAGATAACTGTTTTAGTTCTCACACCAGTCACATGACTGACCTGGAGTTTATTGTTTTAACCTAAACTCTGGGTGCCCCCTATTTTGACACGGGCAGCTAGTAGTTTTGGTTTTGCAGATTTATATTCACAGGATCCTGGTTTACAGCTGGAACGATATCCGGAAAGCTTTGTATCCGTATATCTCCTTCTAGTTGTGTATTGTATTATTTTCCGCTGCGATGTATTTAGATGTAATTTAAATCTCTAATATTTCTGTGTAATATTCATTTATACTCTGTATATTCTTGTAATCTGATGCATTGTTGTAATAGACAGTGAAATGTTCTTCTGTATGCGTTTTGTTGTGGTTTGTTCTCGAACTATCCGACGCTTTCCTTTACGGGGAAGTTACGGGT
Organism: Allium sativum; assembly: GCA_030737875.1. Lineage (NCBI taxonomy): Eukaryota > Viridiplantae > Streptophyta > Magnoliopsida > Asparagales > Amaryllidaceae > Allium > Allium sativum. The sequence continues at coordinate 874,299,538 of CM060919.1, read as the reverse complement.
TTTCACAGTTGGTATCAGAGCTTTGGTTTACAAAGCTAGAGAACAAGACACATTAGAACCCTACGAAAGAATTCATCAGATATTGGATTAGTAATATCCAATTAGAATGACTCGTTAGAGATGGGATCAGTAGTATCCTAGAACGAGTGTGAAGAGTATATTTTTAAAGTGAAAACAAATTTTGTTTTGAAAATTTAAATCAATTATTCGTAGTTGATTCTTTATTTATATTGATGTGGACAATCCAGTATATGTAGATTTTGCGTATACGTCTGATCCGCGTGTATTCAAAGTTTTAATATATTAGATTGATATAGAATCACATTCTAGACGCCCGGAGATGGTTCTGATGATTGATCGATCATCATCCGAACTTATGTTCGTGTTTCGAAGGTGTGATTTTCTATATATTTCCATTAGGCTGGTGTGAGAACCGAAACTTATATATAGTTAGAACACATTGTTGTGATTTGGCATCAAAAATCTGATTTTTGACTATATATCAAAGTTATGAATTTCAAATGATAATTCACTAATTGATTGATGATTGTGTTGTTTGTTTATTTATTTGACAATTTTGAACCATTATGCCTAATATAACCAAATATTGAGTTGTATTGAAAATTGGTCGCTTTTACTTGCATATGCGTATATATCATTGAGCAGGTCATAGCAAGGAGGCTAGAGCCAGAGAATAAAATTTGTTTGCCCGACAAATAGGTACATGTTTACTACATAATTTCCTGTTTTGTTTGGGTGATGATGATTTTGTGAGCCTATTGGCTAGCCGCTTGGCTTTTTCTTTTTCTTTTTGAGATCTGAAGGACCGGGGAAGCTATTTGAAATTCCCCGATGCTCCCGGTGCAGGGGAGGTTATGGCGAAATTTTTCAAAAATTTAGGGTGTTAGCCAAATTTTTGAAATTTTGAAAATTCTCAGAAACTAAAAAGTTAGAGAATGGAAGCCGGATCGAATGTAGAGTTGAATAATCAAACCGCTTTCGACTTTGTTCCTTTTCGGGGACGAAAAGTTTTAAGTGGGGGAGATTGTAACAACCCGAAAATCTGGGCCAGTTTAAAATTTTTATTTTGGCCATTTTAGCGAATTTTGAATATTTAAAATGAATTATTTTAAATAATATCGACGTGAAATTTATTTAGAATATAAATCGAACGTATATATTATACGCGTCGTCGTTAGAATATATAATAATTATATATAATTATAAAAGGAATTGAAAATGGCGCGGTAGTTCGATAATTCGATTTCAAACTTCAATTGAATGTACCGGGTGCAAAACAATCCGGATTTTAGTGAAACCAAAAATAATGGAATCTAATAGTGAATATCTTTCCAACGAATCCGAATAATCGAGATTTTATAGCGGGAATCAAAAGATATGTCCAGTTGAAAATTCTGAATAGTCGCTATGAAATTCAGGCCCTTAAAAATGGACATTTTGCAAACGACCTCGGATTTCGACGAAACTAGTTTTGTTGGGTCCGCAGTGTCAGATTATTGCTAGATTCCAAATTTCATAATTTTTCGAATCAATATGTGAGCGTGGCAAAAGAAAACTCGTTTGACCATTTTCAGTTGATTTTAATCGACTGGGAATTGGCCATTTTTCTAACAGTCTCAGAATTCGACGAAACTAGTTTTGTTAGGACCGTATCGTCAATACGAAGCTAGAAAATATTTTTCTGGAATTTTTCTAGTTAGTATGTGACCCCGGTAATTTGAAATGTACGTTTAAAATTCAATATAGTGATTTAAATGAAAATTCAACGGAAACTGATCGAAACGATCAGATCAGAGTGCGATACATATCCCATTGGGTTCGGAATGGGGGTGAAACGCTATGGGCGACAGGCGGTGGACCTCGTTTAGAGGTCGTAGGTGAAAGTCAACTTTTTAATAATTAAATAAAAAAAAATATTTTCCTACCCTTTTATTTCCCTCTGCCCCCCCCCCCCCCCCCGTTCTAAAATTATTCATTTCATAAATCAGAAAAAAAAAGAAAAAAAAACAAAACAGCGGAGGACCGCCGCCCTCCCCACGACGCCGCTACCACCGCTCCTCCCCCCAAAGCCACCGCCTCCCTCGATCGAAGACCCAGACCCCTCGAAATCGACGAAGACCCCGAAGCCCTGAACCCTACCGCCTCCGCCTCAAACCCATCGCGACGCCACCAGACAACACCACCGCTCCTCCTAGTTCGAAGCCACCTCCGTCGATCTGTGGAAAACCCCCTCCCCTCGCCGTAAGTTTTTTTTTATTTATTATTTTATTTATTTTATTTGTATTTTATATAAACAGAAAAGAATTTTAAAACTGGTTTTATAAAATAAAAGTATAAAACTGATTTTTGTTTTAATTTAAAAACTGATTTTTGTTAATTTAAAAACTGATTTTATAAAGAATTTTAAAACTAATTTAGTTTAAAAACAAAAACTGATTTAGTTTATAAACAAAAAACTGATTTTGTTTTAGAAAGAAAACTGTTTTTTTTTAGTTATAAAAACTGATTTTGTTTTAGAAAGAAAACTGTTTTTTTTTTAGTTATAAAAACTGGTTTTTAAAAAGAAAGAAAACTGTTTTTTTTAAAGTTATAAAAACTGGTTTTTAAAAAGAAAGAAAAGATTAGATCTTTGAAATGGAAAAGGCGGAATCTATATTAGTGAAAATAGGATTTTTATATATTGAACTTCGATAGAAAAATAGGATTTTTATATATTGAACTTCGATAGAAAAATATGATTTTTATCTATTGAACTTCGAAATAAAAATATGATTTTTATGTATCGAATAACGAAGTAAAAATTCGATTTTTACATATGTAGTGGCTACAGCAACGAAGATGCGATGACGATGAAGATTTCTATCAATGAAGAGCCGTGGAGCTAGGATAGCCATCTGTGAGAATTTCTCACCTTTCAATTTCTTTTCTAGTTTTATATATATACTAGGATGCAGACGGTGCTTAGTAGCACCCGACACAACCGTCCACAGACCATGGACTTGTTTGTTTGGTTGCATAGATTAGAGATTGTTTGATCGAAATTGAATTGTGTGGTGAAATGAATTGATTTGATGATGTGTGAATGGCGTGGGCCTTCACTAGACCGGGGACAAGGCTAGGCCTCGTCCCGTTTCTAGTATCGTGCCGTTATGCCGCCGAAATTTTCTAAAATAAGTTAGAAAAATAAAATATCATTTTATTTAAAGAATGAAATGGATAGAAATTCATATGTTGAAATAAAATGTTTTATCGTTAAAAATATAATTTTAACGTGAATGCGAATAAATAAAATATTCATTTACAAACCAGACGGTTTGTTTATGTACACTGATTTGACTGACATTGATTGGGTCGATAAATTTTACACATCGCCCAACTGCACAAATAAAATATTTGTTTGATTGTTTGAAACCCTACACGGGTGTTAGGATGAAATATGCAGTTCACTCATCCTGATTGATTAAATATGTCGATCGATTGATTGACAGGCTGTTATAAGCGTTAGATATCTATATTTGATGCTTATACAGTGTAGTGCACTTTGGTTGATGGTTGATTATTTTTCAATGCTATTTTATACATGTGTTGTATGAAAATCCATATAATTAACTTTATATGGTAATTGATTGGGCCTCATTCCAATTTAGAAAATAAAGAATATTATAAAATAAAAGTTCATGTGTTGACAGTACTCATTCATTGAGATTGGTCATGTGTTGAACGAAATATTTTAGTAATAAAATTTGCACCTTTATCAATATAAAATAAACGTTCATGTGTTGACAGTACTCATTCATTGAGATTGGTCATGTGTTGAACGAAATATTTTGATAATAACAACTATTTTGAAAAAGAAATATTTGAAATATAATATTTGAAAATAGAAATTTATGAAGCCGTGTTGATTAGATTGACGCCATTTTGACGTGAACGATATTTATATCGATTTTAAACGATTTCGAAATGAATTGAATATATAACGATTTCGAAATGAATTGAATATATAACGATTTCGAAATGAATTGAATATATAACGATTTCGAAATGAATTGAATATATAACGATTTCGAAATGAATTGAATTGAAAACGATTTCGAAATGAATTGAATTGAAAACGATTTCGAAATGAATATATAACGATTTCAAAATGAATTGAATATATAACGATTTCGAAATGAATTGAATATATAACGATTTCGAAATGAATTGAATTGAAAACGATTTCGAAATGAATTGAAAACGATTTCGAAATGAATTGAATATACAACGATTTCGAAATGAATTGAATATATAACGATTTCGAAATGAATTGAATTGAAGACGATTTCGAAATGAATTGAATTGAAAACGATTTCGAAATGAATTGAATTGAAAACGAATTCAAATTGAATTGAAAACGAATTCGAATTGAATTGAAATTTGAATTGAATAGAAATGAATTTTAAAACGAATTTATAAAGAAGAATTCAATTATGATTTGAATTGAAATGGAAGTTGAAATTGCTTTTGAAACGAATTCAAAACTATATATAAAATTCGTTTTAAATAGAAATCGACGAAATATATATTATATATATTATATATATAATATAATGGCCTGAATAGAACGCGCCGCGCCGCGGCAGTTCGTGAATTTCGACCATTTATTTCAAACGGACATTACGGGAGATCCGACCGTCGGATTCTCCTAAAACTGGAATCGTTGGGTTCGTATCGAAAAGAGCTTTCTAACGAATATTAGAAATTTGAAATCTAACGGTTGGATTTGGAATTATGTCCAAATCAAATTCGAAAAAGGTCGCTGTAAGTGCAGTTCGATGGCCATTGATGGAAATCGACTGTACGGGCCTTGATAAAATTATTAAAAATAGTAATAATTTGTGTAAAATCATAAGAAATGATTTAGAAAGATGTGGGATGAAAAACTCCCTATTTGAAAAGATAAAAATAGATTTTTATCGAAATGAACTAGTTTTGAACTAGAATTAAAATTCTATTTATTTTTAAATAAATAAATTGAATTTGAAAAGGGTTTTAAAAATAACCAGAATATCCAATGATTGCATTGGAGTGGATTTGAATCGAAATTGTCTTCGGAATATTTCGATGTTGGAATTCGTGATTATACGGATGTTGTTATGGAAATTTGAAAGATATATATATATATCGTTATTTCCAATGCGATATTTGTTAGTCGTGAAATTTGATATTGAATATAAGCCGGTATATTTTCTATTCAGAGCCTTGTATTTAATATCAAATGTGATTTGGGTTTGTCGTGAATGGTGTCTTCACTAACACTGTTCTTGAACCCAGTTGAGAAAAGATTAAATCTTTTTATTTAGATTTAATGAAGTGTACCAATTAAAGAATATTTAATTGGAATTGAATTGATATTGATTTTTGGGTTTATCGTGAACAGTGTTTTAAATAACACTTGTTCTTTAACCCGATAATTAATGAATGTGATTTTTGGGTTTATCGTGAACAGTATTTTAAATAACACTTGTTCTTTAACCCGATAATTAATGGAATGTGATTTGGGTTTATCGTGAACCGTGTTTTAAATGACACTGATTCTTTAACCCAGTCACAGATTAAAACTAAGTGGAGTTTTAATGAATCTTTAATTAGATTGAAATAATCGAAATGGAGTATCACCAGTTTTGCTCTAGGCGATAGTCAAATCTTTAATTAGATTTGAACGTGAAATGGTAATTGAATTTACCGATAACACTGTGGTGTTAGATATGAAGTATTACCAGTTTTACTTCATGGGATAAATAGGTTGGGATTGGGAAATTAAAACCAATGATTACTTCGGTAAGGTTCGTTAATCTCGACTAGTTGAATCGAAATTCAAAAGAAGAATAAATTCAAGAAATTTATCTTGGATAAAATTAATGGGAACATTTCCCTATGAATGTGAAATTTAGAAACTAACTGTCGGTTGGCTAAGCAGAATGGTTACCTGGATATTGATCTGATGTTGGTTTCGGCCTTCGGGGTTAACATTTGGGGAATTATTCTCTTGATTAATTTACGGTTAGTGACTAATGAATTGGAATGAGGCGTATGTTGTGTTTGTGTAACACTTATTTAAAATATACGCGAGTTATTCGGAAAGACCGGGTTTATCCCATTCTGAATAACTGATACGACGATAAGTCGAAGATGAAGACGATGGTCGAAGACCAGAAGTCTTCACGCCGTTTGGGGGATTACTGATGATCTTGATTGGGCTGTACACCCAAGAAGATGGAAACAGTTGGTGATCGTCCAGACGTACTTGGAGATCGATGGATATGCGGGGTACTAGGTGCCTCCGGTTTCGTTCAGCCCCAGAACGGACTTGTAAATGGACTGTGTGTCTGACATCGGATTTCATTCTGTGTGACTGATATCGGTTGCATAGGATGGTTTGCCTGTGTGGCATGCTAAGATGCAAATGATCAAGGCTTCTGTTGAAAAGCAAAGTCTTGTGGTGATGATCAAAGCACGGCCTTTGTGGCGTAGCTTTGTGTAACGTTTACCTCGCGTGTTTCACACCCGGTATGAACCAAAAACGGGAGACGGACCTCAGGGAGGGCCTACGTTTCCTCCTAGCTAGAAGTGGCGTCAGTGGTTTTACACGCCCTGACGAGTTTGACTTATGTGGTTGTTGCTGTTGCGAGGCGCCTCGGTTAGATCGGACGATCCGGGTCCGATGGAGTCATTCGTTGGCTCGCTTACGCCCCAAAGGGCGGCGAAACGTAGTGCTCAGGCATTTTAATCCACTCCGTGTGGACCGGCCCTGTCGCTCCAAGGGTCGATGCGTTCTGATCCTGAGACTCGGGCTAGACAGTCTCGAATCGGTTGAGGACTATCTTTTGCCTCGGTTCATAGATGGAAATCCAATTTCCAAATACGTGACATTTGCGGTTTTATTTGTAAACCTATATATGGCGACATGATATATGGTACCCATGCCTCCTATGATTGATACTTATGATGTGAAGTTGTTTTATACACTATGCACTTATAATAGTATCAAAAGATTTGTTTTAAACGTATCAAGCATTCTTTGGCTGTTATAAGGGAAAACCCTATCCCCCGGCTTGCGTTGCATTGTGTGATAGGACCTGGGTCTTATAACAGCTTCATTTTTCTTTATTTAGCATTGCGCTGTTTGTTTTATGTACTGGTATTCTTGGGAGGAAACCCGTTCCGTGTTATACGGCGTGGTCCCTTGATTCACCTAATGATTTAAAATAAAGATAACTGTTTTAGTTCTCACACCAGTCACATGACTGACCTGGAGTTTATTGTTTTAACCTAAACTCTGGGTGCCCCCTATTTTGACACGGGCAGCTAGTAGTTTTGGTTTTGCAGATTTATATTCACAGGATCCTGGTTTACAGCAAGAACGATATCCGGAAAGCTTTGTATCCGTATATCTCCTTCTAGTTGTGTATTGTATTATTTTCCGCTGCGATGTATTTAGATGTAATTTAAATCTCTGATATTTCTGTGTAATATTCATTTATACTCTGTATATTCTTGTAATCTGATGCATTGTTGTAATAGACAGTGAAATGTTCTTCTGTATGCGTTTTGTTGTGGTTTGTTCTCGAACTATCCGACGCTTTCCTTTACGGGGAAGTTACGGGTTTTCACAGTTTTAACGACAAATCAGAACACAAACACATTTCATTGCTTATTACAACAATTTACACCAGAGTACAAGAATATTCCAGAGTATGAATAATTACACAATAGAAAATAATATCAGAGATTTAAATTATGTAACACCCCGTAATTCTGCAACACTAAGATTCACAAATCAAGGCAGAATTATAATTTAAAATCAAAATCAAGGGAAACGAGCTATGCCATTGCGTTCGTCTCGAAAGTCTGCATGAAAACGAGTCCGAGTTTGCGTAAATCGGAGTCCGTATGAGGAAGATATGGCCTTCGGAAGATTCAGCAAAGTTCAAATTTCAAAACAGTTCAGAAAAACGAGTTCGAAATTCAAAACAGACCCAGATTGGGCTGGGCGGGAATTTTCCCGCCCAAGGCACCCAGGTCGACTGGGTAGTCGACCTAGGGCACCCAGGTCGACTGGGTAGTCGACCTTGGGGTCGACCCCCCTGCTTTTTCCAGCTTTCTGAACCTGGTTCGTTCTGATGTATTTGGTCACGTTTTCTGACCAGGTTCGTCCGCCTAACACTATATAAACAGTCCTAGACTCCTTCTCTATTCACAATTCTTCTCTACCCTTATGCTGCAAAGATTCTTAGTGAACATGGCTTCTTCTCCTCCACTTAAAATAAATAATAAATAGAATAATATATATATAAAATAAATCAAGACGAAGAGATGTTGCTAAAGATTTTCAAGAAGAGGTTCAAGTCAAGCTAGGATTCAAGAGGAGGTTCAAACGACTTCAACGACTGTTTTTCTACGAATCATAGCAACGCCATCTTTCTATTCTAATCTAATCTCTGTAAGTCAGTTATTTCTAGATTTGAACGTTTCTCTTTTCGTGACATGAAATTAAAGGAATAAAAGAGTATGCCAAATCTTTTTATTTGAATCTGTGCCTATATCTTTGGACCTAATTAAGAACTGTTATGATTCGATGACCAATTAGGCCTTGCCTATGATTATGAACATCGCCTATGACTATGAACATCGCCTATGACTATAAACATCGCCTATGACTATGAACATTGCCCATGACTATGAATATCGCCTATGACTATGAACATTGCCTATGACTGTGACTATGAGAATTATTTCCTTGACTATGAACACAAGCCTATACCTTTGATTAGGAAACATAAACTATTGCCTATGACATAACAAGAACAACTGTGATTCATGACTAGGAAAGTGTTGCTTAAGTTTTGTGACTGTGAAATTGGGTCTAAACCCGATTATCTATTCTGTCTATTCTTGGTTTCTTTGGTTTTAGACCTTGGGAATTTACCTATTAAGTTAGGTCTACCCATGTTCTTGGACCTACATCTCAATTCTGTCTAGTCTTGGTTTTAGACCTTGGGAATTTACCTATTAAGTTAGGTCTACCCATGTTCTTGAACCTAAGTCGTTATTCAAACCTTTTTATGCCATTTATTATGTCCATCCTTTTTCATAGCATCTTTGGTTCATTCCCTATTTTCTACGAATCTATATTTATCTATAATCTAGATTGAATCACGATTATACGAACGGTGGGAATACGATTTGGGGAAAATACGAAATTTACTAGAAACGTAGTTTTTAACTTGAAAATTGGCATAAATTGGGAACATATATTATGGCATGTTCATAGAAATGCAAATTGGATAAATTTGACGTATGTTTTAGGATGGGTAATTTGAATCTAGTATTGACGTGTAAATCTAGTGTTTACATGAATTGTGAATTAGAGTAATAAGTCTAGTTTGACATAAACCATAACTAGAATGTAAATTAGAATTGGATTAGCTAATTTGGCATGATAAATATATTGGCATAAACTTGAAATTGGTCGTAATTGGGAATAATTGTCATGTCTAGCAAAATCATGGTTAGTGACACTTAATTTGGTATAGTTTATATACCAAAAAGCATAAATATGGTATAGAGGGGGAAATGGGCCATAAGAATGAATGTTGACAATTTACATTAAAAGAGTAATTAGGAAATAAGTAAATTAGGAATAATCTACTTATAGAATTTGTCCTAAATGAGAGAATGTGAATTTAGACAAATTAAAGGTTTATTAACGACATCTCTTTTAATAACACACCAGAAAGTTCTAGGGTGACAAAGAGGATAGTGTCTAGGCTTGAGTTTGGAAAATACAAGTTTCCTGCTCTCCCTGGCTATCCCTAACTGATCCGACGGACGGGATGGTTACTTTTAAAACATGATTTGGAAATTAATCAAAACCCTTTGAACTTAGAAAACACGAATATGCCTAACCCGAGGTTAGACTGAGTTGCGATGTAAACCTTCCCGGAACCAACCGGCACATCCGATAATCGCAACAATATCTGTCTAATGTGAGTGGTAGCGACTTTAATTTATTTAGTTAAAGCTAGAACAAGAATGGTAGGGTTAAGTTAACTAAGACACTTAACCAATTCAACAAGATAACCAAACCAATGGGTGGGGTTAGGTTCATACAGACACAGTTAAGCTAGAATGGGAGGGTTAAGTCTATAGGAACACTTAACCAACTTAACACATTCGAGCTAGAATGGGAGGGCTAAGTTCATAGGGACACTTAACCAAACTTATGGTAACAAGACCAGATTTGTAGGGGTTAAGTAACTAAGAAAACACTTAGCCAAACTAACATGTTAACTAGACTAGAAGTGGGGTTAAGTAAAGTTGATACACTTAGCCAAATTAACATGTTAACTAGACTAGAGGTTGGGGTTAAGTAAATACACTTAGCCAATTTGATATGTTATCTGGGCTAGACCGTAGGGTTAAGTAAACTTGAACACTTAACCATCAGATTGTGATAAAAGAATAGGGTTAAGTCTAAACATGAAGGGATAATACTTAACCATTAATAACATGTTAGTTAAGACAGACGGGCAAGGTTAAGTTAAAAAGGAACACTTAACCAATACAGGGTGAATGGGTAGGGTTAAGCAATAAGAAATACTTAACCAATATAACTTGGTTTGTGGTGGGGTTAAGTCAACATGAATTACTGATAATACTTAACCAGCATAACATGATGAATGGAGAGGGTTAAGTAGGCTTGAATTGACTAATGACACATTACCAATCCAAATTGACGGAAAGGGAACTAAGTAGTAAACCTTAGTGAAGAAAACAACGATTCTGGAAACTATGTGGTAAATCTTAGTTAGTAAAACTAAGTAGTAATTCTTAGTATAACACGGGAAGGAGCGAATGTCCGTCTGAGTAGAAAGAAGGCTCCAACGAATTGGGTTACGAAGCCCGAGGCTTCGAGGGGACGTAAGGGTACTCTTGGTATCCCTCTGTGAGGCTGCAGATGATCCTCCTGGGCTCACAGAGGTTAAGGTCTCCGTAGAAGAACCAGTGGTATGCCTTGGTTGCAATACATGGCAAACTAAAGACCAAGATGGACCGGTGTGATTCGGCGAGAAAACGGTAGCCCTGTGATAGAAACTCGTCGTCTACCATCCATCTTGAGTCAATCGAGATACGTGAAGCAGAAAGGCCGAGAACTCCAAAAGACCATATACTTGCTATCTAGTTATGGGTGAGGATGGCCATAGGATAGACAGGCACCGGGGCCGGCGTATAGTTCTCATTTTACAAGGTGTGCCTTTCATTAGTTGAGGGAGGGGTCAAGTGGGACCATAGCCACTGGAATAAAAACAGACCTTAGCATCTGCATCGGCAGATATCTGAAAGCTCCCGACCGAGTTCTGTATTCCTTGATTTGCCCTGTCATAGGACTCGGACCGCACATTACAGGACATGTGCATCTAGACAAGCGATAACGATTCGCGATACATGCGTGGGGAAGTATAGGAACATATACCACTCTAGGTAGTGTGTCCTAGACTTGGGGGCATCGTTCGACAGGTAGCATAATCCCTAGTTGGACTAGGTGGCATAAATCCTGAACCCGAGAAGCATTCAGCAGATAGCGTAAACTCTAGTTGAATCTAGAAAGCACTGGATAGAAAACCCTAGATTAGATCTAGGTAATAAATAATAAATGGATGCTCGAAGGCAATGGAAAATACAGGGATTGGGATCACGTTATCGTTACTAGTTGGGACACTAGTTAGGTGGTGCAGAGATATAGAAACCAGTATAACAAGGAAATAGCGAAGCGGCGAAAGTATTAGAGCATATCCAGTTTATCTTATCTTAGCATATCTTGTGATTACTTTGTCTAATCTTGTTGACCCTATTGTCATGGTGTAATCTTGTATTCAGTTAATTCATGTCGTTTTGTTTTTCCATGTTCACATGCTAGAAGTTACTGAACTTACTCAGAATTTATGTCTGACTCTGTTTTTCTTTCGTCTTCTTTTCTTCCGTCACCCCCCCTCCCAGGTAGTAAAGGAGGGAATAGTTTAGCTCAGGTTAAGTTGGACTGCCACTCTTTCCCCAACTTGAAGATTCGTCGAAGTTTGCTTGGATTCTCTTTTCAGATGCTATGGCTGGCTCTTGCTAAAATTGGGGAATATAAATGTTGTTTTTATGCTTCTTTATTTTGTAAGACAAATGATACTCTGATATTGTAAAGAAACCATTGTACAAACTATTTTATCAATAAAGCAAAGTTTTATTTTCCGCTGTTTAATTTCTGTCTGTCTTGTAATTTATCTGCATCTTTTACCCTAAATGCTCCACAGAACTTAGTGCATTCCCTTTGTGGGTGACACTAACGGATGTGGGGTGTTACACGTGGTATCAGAGCTGAAGGTTACCGGATCAGATAAAAGATTTGAAAAATTATTTTCAAAACGGTTTTAAAAGAAGCATTTTCAAGAGAAAAGATTTGTTTTAAAGGCATATTCCCCAAAAAGCCGTACGCATTATCTTCTCTTCCTCTGTTTGAATTCTTGTCTCCTTCTTTCTTGAGTCTCTGGGGCTCCTGGCTTTCTAGGAGGTAACCTCATCGATGGGCAAAGTAGTGCCCGACTTCCATCTATAACCGTAGTTGTTTCACCTACGACCAGTTTTCTTTCAAGCTTATAGGGTTTTCCGTACGATGGAGGCAGCTTTCGAGAGATTGTCAGCATGGTTACACACGGAAGAGGATGAGGAATTCATGGATGTAGATTTAGCTCACGAAGGAGGAAGAAATTATAAAACCTATGGCAAGAGGAAGTATCTTTACTAGGGTGTGATAGGGCATATAATTAGGGACAAGGGCAAGAACGAGGAACAAGATTTTCAGAAGGGAAAGTACATACTTTCGCCACCAAGCATACCTAGGAGAAAAGTAGTAAAGTTCTGTTGGAAGAGTCTAGTTTTGCTGTTCATGCTCTTTCCTTTGGTTTTAGCGCTTCGCATTTGTTCATATCCACTTCCATAGTTGAGTCTGCACCATAGTACTTGTATAGTAGAAAGATCCCACTAGAGTGTCAAATCCAATTAGTGGTCCGACCAGTTTATTTTTGGTTAGTAGGGATTTGAGAATAGCTATCGAGTTTGCTTATATCATCTCACGTAGATCGTTCAAATTCAAAGGTGATATTCCTTGGATGCTTGTCTGATATTGGTTTAGGCCTTTGGGGCTTGTACTTGAGGAATGTCAAGTTCGACTAGGGTGGTTTGCATGAGAGAGGAATAGTTGTGGCAGGCACTCCAAAAAAAAAACATGTAGTGACCTTTCTACCCTTATAGTTATGGCATGGCGGATAAGAGGGAAACCTCTAATCATCTTAGTACATATACTTGGTACCGTGATTGACATCTGTTTATTTTGGAAAAGGGAGGTCAGAAACTTCACAATCGTGAAGTTAAATTAGTTAAGATACAGTGGAGTAAAGCTCAAGAAGGCTAGATACTAGCATCATACCCTTTTCCTTAAGGGTGCGTCCTTGATTTCTTTGTTTAGGAGCTTTACGCATAATTGTTTCTCTCTTTCCAAAGTATATCCTCTAGGTCGTATCTGTGATCCTTAGATAGAAACCAATGGATGTAAACATGTATTTGAAACATGTTATGGTTGATGGTTGCAAGTGGTTGCAAATGGTTGCTCGTGGATGCATATGCATACGAATTAGGCACTAGATCAGTTCGGACGCTTTCATATTGCATTTACAGATATGTATTCGTTTGTAAATTGAACTTGATATGTTATGATATGGGTGTTGCATATAGATGAATGGCTGTGCACGCATATAGTATTTACATAACTAGGGATGCTTGCATACATGGTTGGACGCATGGCACTGACATGACTCGCATTAAGGAGGTCGACTGAATCAGTAGACCGCCTGATTTTACAGTAGATAAAGACATATACACACACACTATGCATATGAACATGAAAGCATTAGAAATCTTTTAAGTACAATGGATGCCTGTGATTGAATGGTTGAGTAGATGGGTGATTGGATGGTAGGACACATTCTTCCTAACTTGAAGATTTCGGGGACGAAATCCTTTTAAGTGGGGGAGAATGTAACACCCCGTAATTCTGCAATACTAAGATTCACAAATCAAGGCAGAATTATTATTTAAAATCAAGGGAAACGGGCTACGCCATTGCGTTCGTCTCGGAATTCTGCATGAAAACGAGTCCGAGTTTGCGTAAATCGGAGTCCGTATGAGGAAGATATGGCCTTCGGAAGATTCAGCAAAGTTCAAATTTCAAAACAGTTCAGAAAAACGAGTTCGAAATTCAAAACAGACCCAGATTGGGCTGGGCGGGAATTTTCCCGCCCAAGGCACCCAGGTCGACTGGGTAGTCGATCTGGGTCACCCAGGTCGACTGGGTAGTCGACCTAGGGGTCGACCCCCCTGCTTTTTCCAGCTTTCTGAACCTGGTTCATTCTGATGTATTTGGTCACATTTTCTGACCAGGTTCGTCCGCCTAACACTATATAAACAGCCCTAGACTCCTTCTCTATTCACAATTCTTCTCTACCCTTATGCTGCAAAGATTCTTAGTGAACATGGCTTCTTCTCCTCCACTTAAAATAAATAATAAATAGAATAATATATATATAAAATAAATCAAGACGAAGAGATGCTGCTAAAGATTTTCAAGAAGAGGTTCAAGTCAAGCTAGGATTCAAAGGAGGTTCAAACGACTTCAACGACTATTTTTCTACGAATCATAGCAACGCCATCTTTCTATTCTAATCTAATCTCTGTAAGTCAGTTATTTCTAGATTAGAACGTTTCTCTTTTCGTGACATGAAATTAAAGGAATAAAAGAGTATGCCAAATCTTTCTATTTGAATCTGTGCCTATATCTTTGGACCTAATTAAGAACTGTTATGATTTGATGACCAATTAGGCCTTGCCTATGACTACGAACATCGCCTATGACTATGAACATCGCCTATGACTATGAACATCGCCTATGACTATGAACATCGCCTATGACTATGAACATTGCCTATGACTATGAACATCGCTTATGACTATGAACATTGCCAATGACTGTGACTGTGACTATGAGAATTATTTCCTTGACTATGAACACAAGCCTATACCTTTGATTAGGAAACATAAACTATTGCCTATGACATAACAAGAACAACTGTGATTCATGACTCGGAAAGTGTTGCTTAAGTTTTGTGACTGTGAAATTGGGTCTAAACCCGATTATCTATTCTGTCTATTCTTGGTTTCTTTGGTTTTAGACCTTGGGAATTTACCTATTAAGTTAGGTCTACCCATGTTCTTGGACCTACATCTCAATTCTGTCTAGTCTTGGTTTTAGACCTTGGGAATTTACCTATTAAGTTAGGTCTACCCATGTTCTTGAACCTAAGTCGTTATTCAAACCTTTTTATGCCATTTATTATGTCCATCCTTTTTCATAGCATCTTTGGTTCATTCCCTATTTTCTACGAATCTATATTTATCTATAATCTAGATTGAATCACGATTATACGAACGGTGGGAATACGATATGGTGAAAACATGAAATTTACTAGAAACGTAGTTTTTAACTTGAAATTTGGAATTAATTGGGAACATATATTATGGCATATTCATAGAAATGCAAATTGGATAAATTTGACGTAAGTTTTAGGATGGGTAATTTGAATCTAGTATTGACGTGTAAATCTAGTATTTACATGAATTGTGAATTAGAGTAATAAGTCTAGTTTGACATGAACCATAATAGAATGTAAATCAGAATTGGATTAGCTAATTTGGCATGATAAATATATTGGCATAAACTTGAAATTGGCCGTAATTGGGAATAATTGTCATGTCTAGCAAAATCATGGTTAGTGACACTTAAATTTGGTATAGTTTATATACCAAAAAGCATAAATATGGTATAGAGGGGAAAATGGGCCATAAGAATGAATGTTGACAATTTACATTAAAAGAGTAATTAGGAAATAAGTAAATTAGGAATAATCGACTTATAGAATTTGTCCTAAATGAGAGAATGTGAATTTAGACAAATTAAAGGTTTATTAACGGCATCTCTTTTAATAACACACCAGAAAGTTCTAGGGTGACAGAGAGGATAGTGTCTAGGCTTCAGTTTGGAAAATACAAGTTTCCTGCTCTCCCTGGCTATCCCTAACTGATCCGACGGACGGGATGGTTACTTTTAAAACCCGATTTGGAAATTAATCAAAACCCTTTGAACTTAGAAAACACGAATATGCCTAACACGAGGTTAGACTGAGTTGCGATGTAAACCTGCCCGGAACCAACCGCCACATCCAGTAATCGCAACAATATCTGTCTAATGTGAGTGGTAGCGACTTTAATTTATTTAGTTAAAGCTAGAACAAGAATGGTAGGGTTAAGTTAACTAAGACACTTAACCAATTCAACAAGATAACCAAACCAATGGGTGGGGTTAGGTTCATACAGACACAGTTAAGCTAGAATGGGAGGGTTAAGTCTATAGGAACACTTAACCAACTTAACACATTCGAGCTAGAATGGGAGGGCTAAGTCCATAGGGACACTTAACCAAACTTATGGTAACAAGACCAGATTTGTAGGGGTTAAGTAACTAAGAAAACACTTAGCCAAACTAACATGTTAACTAGACTAGAAGGTGGGGTTAAGTAAAGTTGATACACTTAGCCAAATTAACATGTTAACTAGACTAGAGGTTGGGGTTAAGTAAATACACTTAGCCAATTTGATATGTTATCTGGGCTAGACCGTAGGGTTAAGTAAACTTGAACACTTAACCATCAGATTGTGATAAAAGAATAGGGTTAAGTCTAAACATGAAGGGATAATACTTAACCATTAATAACATGTTAGTTAAGACAGACGGGCAAGGTTAAGTTAAAAAGGAACACTTAACCAATACAGGGTGAATGGGTAGGGTTAAGCAATAAGAAATACTTAACCAATATAACTTGGTTTGTGGTGGGGTTAAGTCAACATGAATTACTGATAACACTTAACCAGCATAACAGGATGAATGAAGAGGGTTAAGTTGGCTTGAATTGACTAATGGCACATAACCAATCCAAATTGAAGGGAAAGGGAACTAAGTAGTAAACCTTAGTTAAGAAAACAACGATTCTGGAAACTAAGTGGTGAATCTTAGTTAGTAAAACTAAGTAGTAATTCTTAGTATAACACGGGAAGGAGTGAATGTCCGTCTGAGTAGAAAGAAGGCTCCAACGAATTGGGTTACGAAGCCCGAGGCTTCGAGGGGACGTGAGGGTACTCTTGGTATCCCTCTGTGAGGCAGCAGATGATCCTCCTGGGCTCACAGAGGTTAAGGTCTGCGTAGAAGAACCAGGGGTATGCCTTGGTTGTAATACATGGCAACCTAAAGACCAGGATGGACCGGCGTGATTCGGCGAGAAAACGGTAGCCCTGTGATAGCAACTCGTCGTCTACCATCCATCTTGAGTCAATCGAGATACGTGAAGCAGAAAGGCCGAGAACTCCAAAAGACCATATACTTCTATCTAGTTATGGGTGAGGATGGCCATAGGATAGAGAGGCACCGGGGGCCGGCGTATAGTTCTCATTTTACAAGGTGTGCCTTTCATTAGTTGAGGGAGGGGTCAAGTGGGACCATAGCCACTGGAATAAAAACATACCTTAGCATCTGCATCGGCATATATTTGAAAGCTCCCGACCGAGTTCTGTATTCCTTGATTTGCCCTGTCACAGGACTCGGACCGCACATTACAGGACATGTGCATCTAGACAAGCAATAACGATTCGCGATACATGCGTGGGAAAGTATAGGAACATATACCACTCTAGGTAGTGTGTCCTAGACTTGGGGGCATCGTTCGATAGGTAGCATAATCACTAGTTGGACTAGGTGGCATAAATCCTGAACCCGAGAAGAGTTCAGCAGATAGCGTAAACTCTAGTTGAATCTAGAAAGCACTGGATAGAAAACCCTAGATTAGATCTAGGTAATAAATAATAAATGGATGCTCGAAGGAAATGGAAAATACAAGGATTAGGATCACATTATCGTTACTAGTTGGGACACTAGTTAGGTGGTGCAGAGATATAGAAACCAGTATAACAAGGAAATAGCGAAGCGGCGAAAGTATTAGAGCATATCCAGTTTATCTTATCTTAGCATATCTTGTGATTACCTTGTCCCTATCGTCATGGTGTAATCTTGTATTCAGTTAATTCATGTCGTTTTGTTTTTCCATGTTCACATGCTAGAAGTTACTGAACTTACTCAGGCTTTATGTCTGACTCTGTTTTTCTTTCGTCTTCGTTTCTTCCGTCCCCCCCCAGGTAGTAAAGGAGGGAATAGTTTAGCTCAGGTTAAGTTGGACTGCCACTCTTTCCCCAGCTTGAAGATTCGTCGAAGTTTGCTTGGATTCTCTTTTCAGATGCTATGGCTGGCTCTTGTTAAAATTGGGGAATATAAATGTTGTTTTTATGCTTCTTTATTTTGTAAGACCGATGATACTCTGATATTGTAAAGAAACCATTGTACAAACTATTTTATCAATAAAGCAAAGTTTTATTTTCCGCTGTTTAATTTCTGTCTGTCTTGTAATTTATCTGCATCTTTTACCCTAAATGCTCCACAGAACTTAGTGCATTCCCTTTGTGAGTGACACTAAGGGATGTGGGGTGTTACAAATTACATTTAAGTAGCAGTGGAAAAATAATACAAAATACAACTGAAAAAAAATACACGGACACAGAGCTTTCCGAATATCGCTTTAGCTGTAGACCAGGATCCTGTGAAGATAATTTCTGCAAAACTAAACTGCTGACTGCCCATGTGGAAAATATGGGCACCCAGAGTTTACGAAGGAACAATAAACTCCAGGTCAGTCATGACTGGTACGAGAACTCAAAACAGTTATTAATTTGATTTTAAAATTAGGTAAATCAAGGGACCACGCCGTATTACACGGAACGGGTTTAACCCCAAGAATACCAAAAATAAACAGCGCAATGCTTTTTGGAAAAATGAAACTATTATAAGACTCAGGTCCCATCACACAATGCAACGCAAGCCGGAGGATAGAGTTTTACCTTATAATAGCCAAACATGCTTGATACGCGAAATTCCTCTTTTATTATTACTATAGGTGCATAGTGTAGAAATCAATTTCGAAATTAAATATATCAATCATAGACGGCATAAGTGCCCCATCTCACTATGTCGCCATATATAGGTTTTACAATCAGAACCGCAAAGCTCGTATTGGAAAGTTGGGTTTCCATCATGATGGCTCCTAATTCGAAAGATCTATCGCGTAGTGTAATACTCCATGGCTTACGTCCCAGCTAGAGAAAACACCGTAATGCACATCTGTACTTTTGGGAAATCAAGTATCACTGCGGCTTACGTCCCAGCGAGAGAAAACACCGCTTACTCTATCCCTATATGGGAATTGGGGGGAAATGGCCCTATCGCTAATCTCAAGGTGTGGAGCGACCACACCCGACACAACTTAGTCGACCAAATCCATATATATATATATATATATATATATATAAAGTATATTGGTCAAACCTACTAATCAAACAAATCGTTCACCATCATACTGGGGTGTGAGGCTCACGAGGTAACGCTACACAAAGCTATGATAATTAAAGCTATGCTTTTATCATCATCCACTAGGCTATGCTTTTCAACAAAAGCCTTGATCCATGCATCTTAGCATGCCACATTGTCAATCCATACCATACCATTGATTCCTGCCAATATATATAACCTCTGAACACATACGTCTCAGAGAAGGGTGTTAAGCAAGAGAATAAATTCTCCGCCACCAACAGATATATATAAATATATATGTTTAGCAGAGATAAACGAATACAACATAAAGGAATACAACATCAGACTTACCATCCGTTTACAAGTCCATTTTGTGTCTGAACGAAATCGAAGGCATCTCGTATGTCCAATATGGAAGAGAGGCCCTCACATATCCGAACAATCAACAAGTATGTCCAGACGGCTACAACTGTAGCCCCTTTAAGGTAGCTACTCCAACATGGGCATCAGCAGCAACTCATCCATTTGATGTGAAGATAGTCGGTCTTGCGTCGTCATCAATCTCTTCGATTGTTAATCGTCGTATCAATTATTCAGAATGGGTTAAACCTGGTCTTTCTGAACAACTGGCATAGTTTTTAAACAAGTGCTATAAAAACACATCCTACACCTCATTCCAATTCAGAACATTCTTGTAATAAAATATTCACATTCTTCGGGAAAGGTTCCCATTAATTTTATCAAAGATAAATTCTTTTAAATTTATTATTTTTAATCTGAAAATCTTTACTTAATGATTATTCGAATTTAGGAAATAAATCTTATCTTTAACTGGGTTAAAGAATTAATGTCTTTTAAAAAAAAACATATTTCATGATAAACCCAAATCTTCTTCCATTATTTGTGGAATCTTCACGGAAATCCTAATGGTGTATAATCGATATAAATTCCCATATCAAACTAACAATATAAATGGAATAGCGACAATGCCTTTTAAATTGCGTATATAGTATCAGTCTTCATTCACAGGAGCTCATCTCGTTTATTACCAAATCGAATTCCATCCAATTTCAATTTCATATATTAAATTGGAAAACTTTGTCTTGGAAATTTACCATTAAATCATAATAAAAGATTTATACATTCCACATTATTTCTTCACTGTTAATTGGGTTAAAGAACGAGTGTTATTTAAAACACCGTTCATGATAAACCCAAAAATCCAATTATTTTTTCTAATTCCAGTTAATTATTAATTAACTGGTAAAATTCCCTAAATCTTAATTAAAAGATTTATTCTTTTCTAAATTGGGTTTAAGAACAGTGTTATTAAAGACATCGTCCACGACAAACCCAAAATCCCATTTGATATTAAATATAAGGTTCTGAATAGAAATTATATCAGCATATAATCAAGATCAAATTCTGATACCAACAAATATCGTATTGGGAAT
Source organism: Allium sativum (assembly GCA_030737875.1). Classification (NCBI taxonomy): domain Eukaryota; kingdom Viridiplantae; phylum Streptophyta; class Magnoliopsida; order Asparagales; family Amaryllidaceae; genus Allium; species Allium sativum. The sequence goes on along the minus strand of CM060919.1, from coordinate 874,278,454 downwards.
ACCGATATGTATATATATCTTCCAAATTCCCATAACAATATCTGTATGATCACGGAATCCAATATTGAAATACCTCGAAGATAATTTCCATTCAAATCCATTCTAATATAATAAATAAATATTGGACAAAAATTGGTTATCTTAAAAACCATTTTCAAAGTCCAATTTATTTTTTAAAATAATTAAATTATTATTCTTGTTAATATCTAGTTCATTAAACAGTTCATTTTGATAAAAAATATATTTTTATCTTTATAAAATTGGAATTTTTCATCAAAATTCTTTCCAAACCATTTATTATGATTTTACATAATTTTTTCATATTTTTGATAATTTTATTATCGCCCGTACAGTCGGTTTCCAACAATGGCCACCAAACTGCATCCATAGCGACCTTTTCTGAAATTGATTTGGACATATCTCCAAATCTAACTGTTAGATTTCAAATTTTTATATTCATTGGAAAGCTCTTTTCGATATGAGCCCAACGGTTTCGGTTTTAGGAGAATCTGATGGTCGGATCTCCCGTTACGTTAATTTGAAGTTAATAGTTGAAATTCGCGAATGGTCGCCGCGCGATGCGTTCTATTCAGGCCATTATATATATATTATATATATTATATATTATATATATTTCATCGATTTCCTTTAGAACATATTTTATCAATCGTTTATAAATTCGTTTTAAAACGATTTTAACTTCATTTTAAAATATAAATCAAAATTTAATATTCTATATCATTATCTTATTAAAATGATAATATTTTCAAATATATTAAATTTTGAAATCACTTCTTTTCAATATTCATTTTAAAATGAATAAAATTGATCGATAAACCTGTTCGGGTTAAAATGGCGTTTCTATAATTAACCTGTGTAACACCCCACGTTCGTTAATGTCACTCACAAAGGGAATGCATTAACTTCAGTGAAGCTTTGTAGGTAAAAGATGTAGATAAATTACAAGATAGACAAATAAAGCAGTGGAAAATAAAGTCATTTTATAAGCAACGTAGTTCAGTCAAGCTTTTACAACAATTGACTCAATCATACTTAAAGTGTTACATAAAACTTCTGTCTTGATTCAAAAACTTCCAAGTATATAAGAAGCATAAAACATAACAAAGTAGCATAAGTCCCCAAATTAAAGTGCAACCACATCCATAGCCAAAGATAAGAGGTTCCAAGCCATACATCACAGAATCTCCAAGCTTGGAAAGAGGTCCAAACTAAGCTGTGCTATTCCCTCCCTGACTACCTAGGGGGAAACGGAAGAAAAGAAGACGAAAGAAAATGGGTCAGACATAAAGCCTGATAAGTCCGGTGACTTTCAATATGTAAACAGGTAGAAGTAACATGACATGAATAAACTGAATATAAGACAATACCGTGATAACAAGGATAACAAGATAACATAAGATTAGCATAAGATATGATAAGACAAGATAAACTGAATGTGCTTCCACTCTTTCTCTGGTTCGCTACTACCTTGTTATTCTGATTTCTATATCTCTGCACCACCTGACTAGTGTCCCAACTAGTAATGTGTATTAAATGATAATATGATTCGTATTCCCTACTAGTGTCCTAACTAGTATCCTGTGTTATATAATAAAGTGAACCCAACCCCATAATTGTCGTAGCTTTCAGGTGTACATCTAGTATGAGGATCTTACCTCAATCAGCCTAATTGCCATGAAGATGTTAGATGTATCCTTACTACCCTAACAGATTGGCTCCTACTCGTATCAGTCTAGTTCTAGTTTGTGCCACTCGGCCCTCTGCTTGTAGATACCTTTGTTGGACCCACTGTAGGGTGTATGAAGCCCTAAGGTGGCAATCTGACACGATCAAGATGCCCATCTTTATATCTACTGATGCCCAGTGGCTAATTCTTCCACTTCGGAATACGTGCACGCCCGCGATCCCGTCAGAACCTGCACTGCTGCACCACCTGCCGCTACTTTGACCGCTTATAATCAGCCCGGTAATCGTGCCCACCCTGCCTAGTTCAGGGTACCATGATACATCTATGTGGGTTACTGCTGAAATGGGTCCCCGTTACTAGGGTTTCCTACTGGTTAAGTTTGTGGGCCTATACATACAAATATTACCCACCTACACGAGATGTACTTGACCCTCCCACTGATTCAAACATGTTTATTTAACGGTTAAGTTTGTGGGCCTATATATACTAATATTACCCACCTACCCAAGGTTTACTTAACCCTCCCACTTATCAAGTCAATATGTATTATTGGTTAAGTTTGCCTTAAACCTATCCACTTTGTTTATGTAATATTGGTTAAGTGATGTCCATTCATGTTAACTTAACCCATCCACACATCATGTTCTATTGGTTAAGTGTTTCCTATTATCTTAACCCTGTTCTTTCATCATGTTATATTGGTTAAGTGTTTCCCATTAACTTAACCCCACTCGTTCCTCATGTTATATTGGTTAAGTGTTTCCCATTAACTTAACCCCACTCGTTCATCATGCTATATTAGTTAAGTGTTTCCTATTAACTTAACGCTACCCATTCATCATGTTATATTGGTTAAGTGTTTCTTATTAACTTAACCCCACTCGTTCATCATGATATAGTGGTTAAGTGTTTCTTATTAACTTAACCCTACCCATTCATCATGTTATATTGGTTAACTGTTTCTTATTAACTTAACCTTACCCATTCATCATGTCTTGCTTATTAGCATTAATTCATTCATTAATGCCTTAACCTCTCACATTAGAACTGTTATTTGCGGTTGCTGGATGTGTCGGGCGGTTCCGGGCAGACTTCTTCCGCAAACTCATTCTAACCTCGGGTTTTGGGCTAAATGCGCTAACCTCTCACATTAGATCTGTGTTGTTGCGGTTATTGGATGTGCCGGGCGGTTCCGGGCAGTTTTACACTGCAACTCAATCTAACCTCGGGTTAGGCATGTTCATCTTTTAGCAAATTTACATATTTACCATACATGCCCAAGTCTAGATTTTATATGCTAATTATCCCAATTTCACAAAACTAGTCATGTTTCAATTCTCAAGTTATGCCCAACAAATTCAGTAAGTTATTAATCAAAATAGACTACACCCAATCTTCACATATTTACAATAATAGTCATGCTCCAAAATCACAATATACATTATGATTGACGTCCCAACCAATTGTTATGCCCAATCTGGAGTTAATATTCTAGTTTACAGTTTACGCCCAAAACTTGGTTTACATGCCAATTAACCCAAACTTGCAGTTTTAATGATAATAATGCCCCAATATCAATTACAAGTTATGCCCAACAATTTCACCGAATATGTTATGCCCAATTATTTCACCAAATACATTATGCCCAATATTTACCCAAAATAGGTTATACCAAACATTCCCCGTATTCCAATCGTTCGTATTTCACGATTTCAGCCTAGGTTCGAAGGTAACCTAGGTTCATAAAAGAAAAAGGAAATAGGGTAAGTGAGAGAAGGAGCATAAAATAAGAACAGGCATGTAACATCAGACCTAATACAGGAAATTTAGATCCAATAAAGATAGATTCTTGAATAAACCAATATAATCAATATCGCAGGCATAAGAATAACATCATGAACCAAAAAGGATTACATGCCTGATGTACAACAAAGATAGGCCTGATTTAATCAATGAAAATAACCTCTAAGGCATGTAAAGACATAGGTTCAATAGAAGGATAAGAATAAATCTGAAAATATTATCTTACAATCAGGCATAGACTTTGATTCATTTTATTACATGTCAAGATTACAATTAGGTGTTCAAATCTAAAAATAACATGAACTTACCTTGCTAGGATTAAGAAAACATAATCGAATCGTTGTTGTTGCAGAAACTCTAATTTTTATGTTGATTTATTTTCAAAGTTGATTGTTAATGAAGAACTTCTAATATGATTTAGGATTTTAGAGATGATGGCTAAGAGAATTGAGAGTTCAGCAGCATAAAGGCTTCATAAGGAATTGTTGTGAATTAGGGTTAGGTCTAGTCACTAATTTAAAGGTGTAGAGAGCGTTTTAGAGCCTTTAGATCACCATATAAGCCATCAGGTTTGTCCAGCACATCAAAAATCGTCACTGCCCAATTCTGGCCGATGGGGTCGACCCTTACAAAGGGGGTCACACCTATGTCGACCCCGGTGTCGACCCCAGTTGGTCTAGGGTCGAAACCCCAAACGTGGCCGGTTCCGCGTTTTGCCTTCCTGCTTCCTCTATTTTGAATATAAATTGATTTTATTTAATTTATGTATACAAACTTCCAACCTAAATAACTTCTTCATACTGTGTTTTTTTACGCAAACTCGGACTCTATCTCTAGCGGAATTCCAAGACGAACGCAATGGCACAACTCGTTTCACTTAATTCTTCTTTTGATAATTAATTATTCCTTAATTTACTAATTTTAAATATTAAAAATTATGGGGTGTTACATTCTCCCCTCCTTAAAGGATTTCGTCCCCGAAATCTCTAAGAAGAATGTATATTCTACCATCCAACATCCATCTACTCAACTATTCAATCACAGTAATCCATTGTCCTTAAAATGTATCTAATGCTTTTCAGGAACATATGCATAGTGTGTGTATATGTCCTTATCTAATGCAAAATCAGGCAGTCTACCAATTTAGTTAACCTCGTTAATGCATATTATGTCAGTGCCATGAGTCCATCATGTATGCAATTATCCCTAATCGTACTTTATAACTTCTACATGAGTGCCCAATCATTCATACAAATGCAACATCCATATGATAATACATCAAGTTTCAATCCATATACAAATACATAAATGCGTATGTAATATGAAAGTGACTGAGCCGATCTAGTGCCTAATGTGTGTATATGCATCCACGAGTAACCACTAGCAAACACTTACATCCACTTGCATCCACCAAACATAACATGTCTCAAACACATGTTTACATCCATTGGATTCTACTTAAGGATTGAGGATGGGACAAAGAGGATATAATTAAAAGATAAAGATTAGCATGCAAATAAACTTTACAGAAAAAGAGGAATCAAGGATATACCCTCAAAAAGGGTATGAAGCGCGTATCTAGTCTTCAGTCTTCGAAGTCGCATCTTCTTGAGCTTCACTCCATTGTGCTCTGACTGTCTTAACTTCACGATTGCGTAGCTTATTAATTTATATTTCCAGAATATGAGTTGGAACTCATTTCACTGTCGCCTCTCGTTCCACCTCTTCTTCTTCTAGTATACTCGATACTTCAACTCCTACTGTGTCATGGTAACATTTCCTCAAACGGTCTTCCAAAATCCTGTTCACCCTTTCTGTCAGAGGATGATAAGCGGTGCTCAAACATAACTGCATACTCATGGCTTCTTCCAAAATTCACTAGAGGGTATTCCATGTAGAAGAACTATCTCTTGAAAATAAACAGATGCTAACTAAGTTACTAAGTGTATATACTAAGATGATTTGAGGTCTCACCTCTACTTAGCTTACCCATCATGTCACAAATCTGAGGGTCTTCATGTCACGCCGCTCTTATCCAATCCAAAAGTGTAGGCCGCTCTTCTAGCGATGCCAACTAACTTAACCGGAGGTTTTAAAATCAAAGGTTGATATGTATTATGAACTTTTCCTTTCCACATAAAGAGGACTTGAAGTTAACCTTTTTTCTTCTTAAGGCATCCGCTACAACCTTACCCTTCCTTCTTACATCAAAATGACACCTAGTCCTGTGCCGCATGCATCCGTGTATATCGTAAACCTTTTTACTACCGTAAGGTAAAAGTCAAAACTAGGGCCGTTGTAAGAGCCTCTTCGATCGTTGGAAAGCGACATCACAACCAATATCCCGAGAAAAGGTTAGATTCTTCTTCGTCAATCTTGTAAGTGGGGCTGATACCTTCTCAAAGTCCTTAATGAACTTCCTATATTAGCCCGCTAGTCCTAGAAAACTTCTTACTTTCGTTGCGTTCTTAGGAATCTTCCAATCTTGGATTGCCGCCACCTTTTCAGGATCCACTGCTATCCCTTCCTTAGAGACCATGTGTCTTAAGAACCTCACCTCTTTCCTCCAAAAATGACATTTGGAGAACTTATCTTTGAGTTGATGTGCTCGTAGGGTCTCTAAGACTTCCCTAATATGTAAAACATGCTCTTCCTCGCTTCTAGAGAAAACCAAAATATCATCTATGCACAAGCGAAGTGAACCATCTGCTTTTGTAGCGAAAACAACTGGAGCACCCTATTCAGAAATACTTCGCCTTATGAACCCCTTTCTCAAGTAACTCTTTTACTTATTTACTGAGCCATTCCTTTCCCTTGGAGTCATGTGTCGTGCAGGTAATGCAACATACTTTGCATTGTCAACTAAATATATGCGGAAGTCTATCTCGCGTTTTAGGGGACAAACCCCTAACCTAATCAAAAACATCTGCGTACTCATGGACTACTCTAACGGATCGCAAATTTTTCAATAGACGCATCAAGAGATTCTAGGTAGCTAAGCATAACAGAATTCATAGGATTACAAGAGATTTCGAGCGTATTACCGAGGTGATTCATAAATCTAACCACTCTCTTTTTGCAATTACTAGCTAACCAATCCATGCCTAGAATCAACCCATAGCCCATGAAACAAAAACATAAGCATTACACTTAAACTCAATGCTTAATATAACTATTCTCAAATCCTTACAAACCAAAGATAAATGAGCCGAACCACCAATTGCATTTGAGACAATAATGGGATCTTCTACTATACAAGTACTAAGGTGCAGAGACTCAATTATGGAAGCAGATATAAACGAATGTGAAGCGCTAAAATAAAAAAGAGTACTAATAGGGTGATCAAAAAGAAAAACTAGACCTTTTCAATAGAAACTTTACTACCTCTCTCTCAGGTACGCTGGCAGTGAGAGCATGCACTTTCCCTCCTGAAAATCCTATCCTTTGTTCTTGCCCTTGTCCTTAATTATATGACCCGTTATACCATAATAAAGACACTTTCTCTTGTCTTAGGTTTTACTACTCTTTCTTCCCTTCTTGTCCTGGGATTCTTTCACTTACACCTCTTTCTTTTTATCTCCTTTGTGAATCAAGTCCATATCCATGAGTTTCTCATCCTTGGGTTATGCTCCTTAGCCAAACTCCCTCATTCTCATCTTTGTCATCCTTGTGTAACGTGTTGACAAGTCTCTCGAAAGCTGCCTCCATCGCACGGAAAACCCTACAAAGCTTGAAAGAAAATTAGCCGCAGGTGAAACTACTGCCGCTATAGATGGAAGTTAGGCACTTCGTCGCCCTTTGACAGGTGTCGTAGTCTCATCAAGCCTACGGAACCATGTTGTGATAAAGTTACCTCCCAGAAAGCTAGGAGCCCCGGAGACTTAGGAAAGAAAGAAATAAGGATTCAAACAGAGGATCAAAAGATAGTGCATATGGCTTCGGGGAATATGCCTTTAAAACAAAACTTTTCTTTTTAAAAATGCATCTTTTAAATCCGTTTTGAAAATAATTTTTCAAATCTTTTATCTGATCTGGTAACCATCGGCTCCGATACCAAATGTAACACCCTACGTTCATTAATGTCACTCACAAGGGGAATGCATTAACTTTAGTGAAGCATTATAGGTAAAAGATGCAGATAAATCACAAGACAAACAAATAAAGCAGCGGAAAATAAAGTCATTTTATAACCAACGTAGTTCAGTCAAGCTTTTACAACAATTGACTCAATCATACCTAAAAGTATTACATAAAACTTCTGTCTTGATTCAAAATTTTCCAAGTATATAAGAAGCATAAAACATAGCAAAGTAGCATAAGTCCCCAAATTAAAGTGCAACCACAGCCATAGCCAAAGATAAGAGGTTCCAAGCCATACATCATAGAATATCCAAGCTTGGAAAGAGAAACGGTCCAAACTCAGCTGAGTTATTCCCTCCCTGACTACCTGGGGAAAATGGAAGAAAAGAAGACGAAAGAAAATGGGTCAGACATAAAGCCTGGTAAGTACAGTGACTTCCAGTATGTAAACAGGTAATAGTAACATGAAATGAATAAACTGAATATAAGACAATACCGTGATAACAAGGATAACAAGATAACATAAGATTAGCATAAGATATGATAAGGCAAGATAAACTAAATGCGCTTCTACTCTTCTCTGGTTCGCTACTACCCTGTTATTCTGATTTCTATATCTCTGCACCACCTAACTAGTGTCCCAACTAGTAATATGTATAAAATGATAATATGATTCATATTCCCTACTAGTGTCCCAACTAGTATCCTGTGTTATATAATAAGGTGATCCTAACCCCGCAATTGTGGTAGCCTTCAGATGTACATCTAGTATGAGGATCTTACCTCAATCAGCCAAATTTCCATGAAGATGTTAGATGCCTCCTTACTACCCTAACCGGTCGGCTTCTACTCGTATCGATCTAGTTCTAGTTTTTGTCACTCGGCCCTCTGCTTGTAGATACCTGTATTAGTCCCACTGTAGGATGTATCAAGCCCTAAGGTGGCAACCCAACATGATCAAGATGCACAGCTTTATATCTATTGATGCCCAGTGGCTAATTCTTCAACTTCGGAATGCGTACACGCCCGTGATCCCGCCGGAACCTGTACTTCTGCACCACGTGCCGCTACTTTGACCGCTTATAATCCGCCCAGTAATCATGCCCCACCCTGCCTAGTTCAGGGTACCATGATACATCTATGTGGGTTACTGCTGAAATGGGTACCCGTTACTAGGGTTTCCTACTGGTTAAGTTTGTGGGCCTATATATACAAATATTACCCACCTACACGAGATGTACTTGACCCTCCCACTGATTCGAACATGTTTATTTAACGGTTAAGTTTGTGGGCCTATATATACTAATATTACCCACCTACCCAAGGTTTACTTAACCCTCCCACTTATCAAGTTAATATGTATTATTGGTTAAGCTTGCCTTAACCCAATCCATTTTGTTCATGTAATATTGGTTAAGTGATGTCCATTCATGTTAACTTAACCCATCCACACATCATGCTGTATTGGTTAAGTGTTTCCTATTATCTTAACGCTGTTCATTCATCATGTTATATTGGTTAAGTGTTTCCCATTAACTTAACCGCACTCGTTCCTCATGTTATATTGGTTAAGTGTTTCTTATTAACTTAACCCCATTCGTTCATCATGCTATGTTGGTTAAGTGTTTCCTATTAACTTAACCCTACCCATTCATCATGTCATATTGGTTAAGTGTTTCTTATTAACTTAACCCCACCCGTTCATCATGCTATATTGGTTAAGTGTTTCTTATTAACTTAACCCCACCCATTCGTCATGTTATACTGGTTAAGTGTTTCTTATTAACTTAACCGTACCCATTCATCATGTTATATTTATTAAGTGTTTCTTATTAACTTAACCTTACCCATTCATCATGTCTTGTTTATTAGCATTAATTCATTCATTAATGCCTTAACCTCTCACATTGGAACTGTTGTTTGTGGTTGCTGGATGTGCCGGGCGGTTCCGGGCAGACTTCTACCGCAAACTCATTCTAACCTCGAGTTTTGGGCTAAATGCGCTAACCTCTCACATTAGATCTGTATTTTTGCGGTTACTGGATGTCCTGGGCGGTTCTGGGCAGTTTACACCGCAACTCAATCTAACCTCGGGTTAGGCATGTTCATCTTTTAACAAATTTACATATTTACCGTACATGCCCAAGTCTAAATTTTATATGCTAATTATCCCAATTTCACAAAACTAGTCATGTTTCAATTCTCAAGTTATGCCCAACAAATTCAGTAAGTTATTAATCAAAATAGACTACACCCAATCTTTACATATTTACAATAATAGTCATGCTCCAAAATCACAATATACATTATGCTTGGTGTCCCAACCAATTGTTATGCCCAATCTGGAGTTAATATTCCAGTTTACAGTTTACGCCCAAAACTTGGTTTACATGCCAATTAACCCAAACTTGCAGTTATAATGATAATAATGCCCCAATATCAATTACAAGTTATGCCCAACAATTTCACCGAATATGTTATGCCCAATTATTTCAACAAGTACTTTATGCCCAATATTTACCTAAAATAGGTTATACCCAAATATTCCCGTATTCCAATCGTTTGTATTTCGCGATTTTAGCCTAGGTTCGAAGGTAACCTAGGCTCAAAAAAGAAAAAGGAAATAGGGGAAGAGAGAGAAGGGGCATAAAATAAGAATAGCCATAAATATAGGCGTGTAACATCAGACCTAATATAGGAAATTTAGATACAATAAAGATAGATTCTTGAATAAACTAATACAATCATTATCGCAGGCATAAGAATAACATCATGAACCAAAAAGGATTATATGCATGACGTACGACAAAGATAGGCCTGATTTAATCAATGAAAATAACCTCTAAGGCATGTAAAGACATAGGTTCAATAGAAGGATGGGAATAAATCTGAAAAGATTATCTTATAATCTAGCATAGACTTTGATTCATTTTATTACATGTCAAGATTACAATCACGTGTTCAAATCTGAAAATAACATGAACTTACCTTACTAGGATTAAGAAAAGATAATCGAATCGTTGTTGTTGCAGAAACTCTAATTTTGATGTTGATTTATCTTCAAAGTTGATTGTTGATGAAGAACTTCTAATATGATTCAGGATTTTGGAGGCAGCGGCTAAGAGAGTTGAGAGTTAAGCAGCATAGAGGCATCATAAGGAATTGTTATGAATTAGGGTTAGGTCTAGGCACTAATTTATAGATGTAGAGAGTGTTTTAGAGCCTTTAGATCACCATAGAAGCCATCAGGTCCGTCCAGCACATCGAAAATCGTCACTGTCCAGATCTGGCCGATGGGGTCGACCCCTACAAGGGGGTCGACACCTATGTCGACCCCGGTGTCGACCGCAAAGTGTCTGGGTCGACACTGGTGTCGACCCAGCGGGTCTTGGGTCGACACCCCAAACGTGGCCGGTTCCGCGTTTTGCCTTCCTACTTCCGCTGTTTCGAATATTTTTTAATATAAATTGATTTTATTTTTTTCATGTATACAAACTTCCAACCGCAATAACTTCTTCATGCTGTATCCGTTTTACGCAAACACGGACTCTATCTCAAATAGAATTCCAAGACGAACGCAATGGCATAACCTGTTACACTTAATTCATCATTTAATAATTAATTATTCCTTAATTTACTAATTTTAAAGATTAAAAATTAGTGGGTGTTACAACCCGACTTCATATTTTATATTTTTGTGTCCGTTCAAAGATGGACATCAAAATCATAATTTTTGTACTTCACTAACATGTTAAAGATTTCATTTTTAACATTCTAAATCATGCTTTAACAAATGATTATTTTTAACTTCACTAAAATGTTAAGGCTTACATTTTTAATGTATAAAAATATAATTCAACAAATGATTATTTTATTACATTTTAAAGATGACATTTTTACTGTATAAAAATGTAATTCAACAAACGATTATTTTATTTTCTTTACATACAATAAAAATGTGATTTTTATTGTTACAACATTTTATTTTAAAATATTCTTTATTTTAAAATGTTCTTTACATGAAATGTTTCATTACATTAAAATGTTACGTTTACATTAAAATGTTCGATTACGAAAATGTTAGAATTGTTCTTTTCTATAAAAATGTTATTTTCTTTGAAAATGTTCTTTTACATAAAAACGATTCTTTATATAAATATGATTCTTTACATAAACATGATTCTTTACATAAACATGTTCTTTTACATAATATGATTCTTTTATTTGTTGACAATTCTATTTCAACAAAATGATTAAAAATGATTTTTTTATTTTGTTGACAATTCTATTTCAACAAAATGAATAAAAGCGTTCAACTTCATTTTGTTAACAATTCTATTTTAACAAAATAAATTAAAGTGACAACTTCATTTTATTTACAATAATTTAATTCAACAAAATAGACATTTTTGTTTTAACATAAATCTATTTAACAAAAATTTTATATTTGTTTTAACATAGAACTATTTAACAAAAATGTTATATTTGTTTGGACTATTTTATTTCAACAAAAAATGATATTTTGGTTTCAACTATTTTACTTCAACAAAAAATGTAAATATTGGTTTCAGCTATCTTATTTCGACAAAATATAAATTTTGATTCTACAATGTCTTTTTAATAAAACATTGTTTATTTCTTAATCGGAATGCGACTCAATCAGTTACCATATAATTTCGATTATATGGATTTCATACATCGCATGTGTGCATAATAATCATAAATAATCAACAAACAGTCCATCCACAACCAGAGTGAAATTTACAACTGTGTGAGCATTAAAATAAATAAATAAGCTCATCACAGGCTGTCAATCCATCGATTGACTTACAACTAAATATTGGGACTAGTGTACGTAAAATATTATCCCAATACCCGTGTGGGGTTTTCAAACAACAGTTTATTTAAATAAATTATTGGTGAAGAAATATAAGCAATTTTCACTGTTCAAATTATAAATAAATATTTATAATCTAATTTTAACTACCAAATTTATGTTAACATAATTTTTAATCATATCAACATCACAAACAACATATAATACAGTCAAATTAAATCGTCCATGGTTTGTGTACGAGGGGAATGATTTAACACAATGTGTAGTTTATAGTGATTAAACTGATAAAAATCTAAACTGGCAATTCTATATATTTTTCAGTTATAAAAGTAATTAAATAATTGTGTAGAAATTTTAGTGAGGAGTTCTCACCTCGGTTTCCACTCAGTCATTCTTTAACTGATGATTTTGATTCCGTTCTGCTTTCAATCAGTTCCATCACAGTCTGTTTCACACAGTTTGTATTAAAAATCATATTTTTAATGTTGCTCTATATATATGGTAAAAAATCATATTTTTATTTAAATTATGCTTGTATAGAAATCATATTTTTATATTGCTATTTATTTACAAATCGTATTTTTAAACTATGTTATTTACTTTTAAAATAATGTAGTTTTATACTTTGAAAACAATGTATATTTTATACTTTAAAAGCAATGTCATTCTATACTTCGAAACAATGTAATTTATACTTTGAAAGCAATGTATATTTTATACTTTGAAGCAAAGATTTTTATTCTCAAAACTAATGATCCATATTTTTTTTCTAAAACAATGTATATTTTGATCTCTAAAACAATGTATATATTTATTTTTCAAAACAATGTTTATTTTATATTTCAAAACAATGTTTATTTTATATTTTAAAACAATGTTATTTTATATTTCAAAACAATGTTATTCTTTTATTTACAAAAACGATGTTATTTTTGATTTACAAAAACATGTTCTTTTTATTTCAAAACAAAGTGATTTTTATTTCAAAACCAAAGTGATATTTATTTCAAAACCAAATGTTAATTACAAAGCGATGTTCCTTTCATTACAAAGCGATGCAACTTTTTCTCTTTAAAGACATTACTATGTTCTTTTTATAAACCAAGATTTTCAATTACAAACATTGCGATTTTTGGTTACAAAACATTGTTCTTTTTATTTTGTAATCTTGTTCTTTTTAATTCAAAGCAATTGTTCCTTTTAATTTCACATAAGACTTTGTCAATTTTATTTTATAAAACTTTGAACTTTTTATTTTATAAAAACAAGTTAATGTTTTATTTCCAAAACTTGTTAATCCTTTATTTACAAAAACATGTTAATCCGTTGTTTTCAAAAACGATGTATAGTTTATTTCAAAAATGATGTACAGTTTATTTTCGAAAACAATGATATGTTTAATTCAAAAAAATGATAATTTTCTATTTTAAAACAATGATCTTCGTATCTTTAAAACAATGATCTTTTCTTCTTCTTTAAAGAAATGATTTTTTTTCTTTAAAACAATGTTTACATTATAAAAAAAAAATCTCATTTTAATACTTCTATTTATTATGAAAACCAGATTTTTATAATGTTATATATATTTTGAAAAGATTCTATTTATATTTTTTTCTAAACAATAAATATGGTAAAACAAAAGGAATTACCCTAAATTACACTCGATAACGTTTTAAAACGTTGTTTCTTCTTTCCAGGCGTCGGCCGATATTGATCGAATAGGGCACGCCACCTAGGCTTGCTAACTGCCGCCACCAGAGACCCCTGGAGGCCGATTATCTGTCACCTCGTCGAAGCTCTCTCCAGGCCGCACCTGCTCCACCCTACCACGATGAACTCGCGCCACGCCTCCTAGCCATTAAACTCCACGAATGGCGGTGGTTTCTGGAAAAAATTCGCCCTCATCGTTCACCAAATACCATCACGACCGTTGGTTTCAAAGAGCACGCTGAGTACTATATTTTTGCATTTGGAAGTCCTTAAAATTGTTGAAAGGATTTGGAAAATTTTGAAGGTAAAGTTTGGAAGATTCTGAGCGTCCATTGAAAGGGTGGCGGCTATACGAGAATTGGGGTTATAGAGGAATACGAAAATACAATGTATTTATATAATATTTCTATTATTATTTTGTTTAATTAATTCGATTAAATTCCAATAATACAAGTTTAGCACCACGAACTCCAAACGAATCCCAACGACTGTCGCCCCTAGCTGAATTCCCCCATTCCGGACACAATGGAACATGTTTCATAACCCAATTCGGCTGTTATGATCAGTTTTTATCAAAATTAAAATATAAAACAATATATATTTAATTTAAACGTACATTTTAAATTACCGGGGCCACATACTTACTCTAAAATTTATAGAAAAAATATTTCTAGCCTTGTTTTGACGATCGGTCCTAAAAAACCAATTTCATCAAATTTCGAGACCGTTTGAAAAATGACCATTTTCTGGTCCATCCAATTTGACTGAAATGGTCAAAACACAATTTCTTTTGCCACACTCACATATTAATTCTAAAAATTATGAAAATTGGAATCTAGTTATAATTTCACATTCCAAATCCAACAAAAGTGGTTTTGTCGAAAACGGAGGTCGTTTGCAAAATAGCTTTTTTAAAGGCTAATATATTATATTAAAATATATATAAATTCTACAACGACTTTTTTGAATTTTAAACTGGACATAACTTTTAATTCCTGTTATGAAATTAGGATTTTTCACATTCGTTAGAAAGATATTATTAAACCGATTCTAATATTTCTGGTTTTACTGAAATCCGATTTATTTTGAATCCTGTAAAGTCAATTGAATTTTGAAATCGAATTTTCGAACTACCGCGCCATTTTAAACTCCTTTTATAATTAAATTAAAAAAATTCATTCTAACTTCGATTTAAATAAATTTTTGGTCGTTATTATTTAAAATAAATTATTTTAAATATTTAAAACCCATTAAATTTGCTAAAATAAAAATTTTAAATTTGTTCAGAAAATCTGGGTTGTTACAATCTCCGCCACATGAAATCTTTACGTCCTCGAAAAGGAACGGAGCTGAAAGTTGTTTAACTAACAAACTCAACTTTCAATTCCAATCAAATTTTCAGTTCAGTTCAATAGTAAATTCGATTTAATTAAATTTATCATTCTTTTATATATTGGTTAAATTAATTATCATTCCAATATTTTAATTAGTTGAACTAATTATCAACCATCACAACCAGCAATCAATTAGGTAATTAACTTTTCAAATATATATAATTTTTATATATAGTCAAAAATCATATTTCAGTACAAATCACAACAATAATCCCTATCTAGTTTTGGTTCTCACACCAGTCAATTGGAAATATATATATATATATCCACTTTCAAATACTCGAACATAAATGTTGATGATGTCATGCTCATAATCAGAATCATCTCCGGGCGACTAGAGCGTGATTCTATATCTATCCACTATATTGGAGGCTTCGTATATACGCTAGCTAGGCATATATGCAAATCTCTATGTACTCGATTGTCCAAAATAGATTTAAAATATAATATTCAAATACGAATAATAAGGTTTAAATTTTCAAAACAAAATTTGTTTCATTTTTATTTTAAAAATAGCACTCTTCGGACTCATTCTAGGATACTACTGATCCCATCTCTAACGAGTCATTCTTATTTGATGTTACGAATCCAATCTTTGATGAATTCTTTCGTTCAGTTCTAATTTGTCTTGTTCTCGAGTTCTGTAAATTAAAGCTCTGATACCAAATGTGATGACCCAAACTTCCCAGTAAAGGAAAGTCCGGATTATTTTGAGAATAAGACAAATCAGAAGAACATTTCATTGCTTATTACAATAATTTACAACTGAGTACAAGAATATTCCAGAGTATGTATAATTACACAATAGAAAATAATATCAGAGATTTAAATTACATTTAAATAGCATCGGAAAAATAATTTAAAATACCGCTGAAAGAAATACACGTACATAGAGCTTTCCGAATATCGCTTCAGCTGTAGACCAGGATCATGTGAAGATAATATCTGCAAAACTAAACTACTGACTGCCCGTGTGGAAAATATGGGCACCCAGAGTTTAGGAAGGAACAATAAACTCTAGGTCAATAATGACTGGTAATAGAACTCAAAACAGTTATTAATTTGATTTTAAAGTTAGGTAAATCAAGGGACCACGCCGTATTACACGGAACGGGTTTAACCCCAAGAATACCAAAAATAAACAACGCAATGATTTTTGAAAAAATGAAGCTATCATAAGATTCAGGTCCCGTCGCACAATGCAACGCAAGCCGGAGGATAGAGTTTTACCTTATAATAGCCAAACATGCTTGATACGCGAAATTTCTCTTTTATTATTACTATAAGTGCATAGTGTAGAAATCAATTTCGAAAATAAATGTATCAATCATAGACGGCATGAGTGCCCCATCCCACTATGTCGCCATGTATAGGTTTTACAATCGAAACCGTAAAGCTCGTATTGGATAGTTGGATTTCCATCATGATGGCCTCCGATTCGAAAGATCGATCGCGTAGTGCAATACTCCACGGCTTACGTCCCAGCTAGAGAAAACACCGTAATGCACATCCGCACTTTTGGGAAATCAAGTATCACCGCGGCTTACATCCCAGCGAGAGAAAACACCGCTTACTCTATCCCTATATGGGAATTGGGGGAAAATGGCCCTATCCCTAATCTCAAGGTGTGGAGCGACCACACCCAGCACAACTCGACCGACCAAATCCATATATATATATATATAAAGTATATTGGTCAAACCTACTAATCAAACAAATCGTTCACCATCATACCGGGGTGTGAGGCTCACGAGGTAACACTACACAAAGCTATGCTAATTAAAGCTATGCTTTGATCATCATCCACTAGGCTCCGCTTTTCAACAAAAGACTTGATTCATGCATCTTAGCATGCCACATTGTCAATCCATACCATACCATTGATTCCTGCCAATATACATAACCTATGAACACATACGTCTCAGAGAAGAGTGTTAAGCAAGAGAATAAATTCTCGCCACCAACAGATATATATATATATATATTTATTTAGCATAGATCAACGAATACAGCATAAAGGAATACAATGTCAAACATACCATCCATTTACAAGTCTGTTCTAGGTCTGAACGAAACCGGAGGCACCTGATTCCTCGTCTCGTATGTCTAATACGGAAGAGAGGCCCTCGCATATCCGAACAATCAAAGAGTACGTCCGGACGGCTACCACTGTAGCCCCTTCAAGGTAGCTACTCCAATCATGGGCATCAGTAGCAACTCATCCATTTGATGTGAAGATCATCGGTCTTGCACCATCTTCAATCTCTTCGACTGTTAATCATCGTATCAATTATTCAGAATGGGTTAAACCCGATCTTTCCGAATAACTGGCATACTTTTTAAACAAGTGCTATAAAAACACATCCTACGCCTAATTCCAATTCAGAATATTGTTTTAATAAAATATTCACATTTTTAGGGAAAGGTTCCCATTAATTTTATCAAAGATAAATTCTTTTAAATTTATTCTTTTTAATCTCAAAATCACTACTTAATGATTATTCGAATTTAGGAAATAAATCTTATCTTTAACTGGGTTAAAGAACTATTTTCTTTTAAAAAAAAACTTAGTTCACGATAAACCCAAATCTTCTTCCATTTACTATGGAATCTTCACGGAAATCCTAATGGTGTATAATCGATATAAATTCCCATATCAAACTAATAATATAAGTGGAATAGCGACAATGCCTTTTAAATTCTATATATAGTATTAGTCTTCATTAACAGGAGCTCATCTTGATTATTACCAAATCGAATTCCATCCAATTCCATCCAATTCCAATTTAATATATTAAATTGGAAATCTTTATTTTGGAAATTTTCCAATAAATCTTAATAAAAGATTTATAAATTCCAAATTATTTAATTGGGTTAAAGAACAAGTGTTATTTAAAACACCGTTCACGATAAACCCAAAAATCCTATTCTTTTATCTAATTCCAGTTAATTATTAATTAACTGGTAAAATTTCATAAATCTTAATTAAAAGATTTATTCTTTTCTAAATTGGGTTTAAGAACGGTGTTATTAAAGACACCATCCACGACAAACCCAAAATCTCATTTGATATTAAATATAAGGTTCTGAATAGAAATTATATCGGCATATAATCAAGATCAAATTCTGATACCAACAAATATCGTATTGGGAATACCGATATGTATATATCTTCCAAATTCCCATAATAATATCCGTATAATCACGGAATCCAATATCGAAATACTTTGAAGATAATTTCCATTCCAATATATATAAATAAATATTGGAAAAATTCTGGTTATTTTAAAACCCATTTTAAAAGTCCAATTTATTTCTTAAAATAACTAAATTATTATTCTAGTTAATAACTGGTTCATTAAATAGTTCATTTTGACAAAAATATATTTTTATCTTTATAAAATTGGAATTTTTCATCAAAAATCTTTCCAAACCATTTATTATGATTTTACGTAATTTTTCCATATTTTTGATAATTTTATTATCGCCCGTACAGTCGGTTTCTAACAACGGCCACAGAACTGCATCCATAGCGACCTTTTCTGAAATTGATTTGGACATATCTCCAAATCTAACCATTAGATTTCAAATCTTTTATGTTCATTAGAAAGATCTTTTCGATACGAACCCAACGGTTTTGGTTTTAGGAGAATCCGATTGTTGGATCTCCCGTTACGCTAATTTGAAGTTAATGGTCGAAATTCGCGAACGGTCGCGGCGCGTTCTATTCAGGCTATTATATATATATAATATATATATATATATTATGTATATTTCATCGATTTCCTTTAGAACGTATTTTATGAATCGTTTATAAATTCGTTTTAAAACGATTTTAACTTCATTTTCGTAGTTATATCAAAATTTAATATTCTAATCATTATCTTATTAAAATGATAATATTTTCAAACATATTACGTTTTGAAATCACTTCTTTTCAATATTCATTTTAAAATGAATAAAATTGATCGATAAACTCGTTCGGGTTAAAGTGGTGTTTCTATACTTAACCCGACTTCATATTTTATATTTTTGTGTCCATTCGAAGACGGACATCAAAATCATAATTTTTATACTTCTCTAACATGTTAAAGATTTCATTTTTAACATTCTAAATCATACTTTAACAAATGATTATTTTTAATTTCACTAACATGTTAAGGACTACATTTTTAATGTATAAAAATATAATTCAACAAATGATTATTTTATTACATTTTAAAGATGACATTTTTATTGTATAAAAATTAATTCAACAAACGATTATTTTATTTTCTGTACATACAATAAATATGTGATTTTTATTATTAGAACATTTTATTTTAAAATATTCTTTATTTTAAAATGTTCTTTACATTGAAATGTTTCATTACATTAAAATGTTACATTTACATCAATATGTTCTATTACAAAAATGTTAGAATTGTTCTTTTCTATAAAAATGTTATTTTCTTTAAAAATGTTCTTTTATATAAAAATGATTTTTTATATAAATATGATTCTTTACATAAACATGTTCTTTTACATAATATGATTCTTTTATTTGTTGACAATTCTATTTCAACAAAATGAATAAAAGTGTTCAACTTCATTTTGTTAACAATTCTGTTTTAACAAAATAAATTAAAGTGACAACTTCATTTTATTTACAATAATCTAATTCATCAAAATTAACATTTTTGTTTTAACACAAATCTATTAGACAAAAATGTTATATTTGCTTTAACATAGATCTATTTAAAAAAATGTTAAATTTGTTTTGACTATTTTATTTTGATAAAAAATGATATTTTGGTTTCAACTATTTTACATCAACAAAAATGTAAATTTTGGTTCCAACTATCTTATTTCAAAAAAATGTAATTTTTGATTCTACAATGTCTTTTTAATAAAACATTGTTTATTTCTGAATCGGAATGCGACTCAATCAATTACCATATAATTTCGATTATATGGATTACATACATCGCATGTGTGCACAATAATGATAAATAATCAATAAAAAATCCGTTCACAACCAAAGTGAAATTTACAACTGTGTGAGCATTAGAATAAATAAATAACACTCATCATAGCCTGTCAATCCATCGATTGACATACAACTAAATATTGGGACTAGTGTATGTCAAATATCATCCTATATCTGTGTGGGATTTTCAAACAACAGTTTATTTAAATAAATTATTGGTTAGGAAATTTAAGCAAATTTCACTATTCAAATTATAAATTAATATTTATAATCTAATTCCAACTACCAAATTTATGTTAACATAATTTTTAATCATTTCAACATCACAAACAACATACAGTACAGTCAAATTAAATCGTCCATGGTTTGTGGATGAGGGGAATGATTTAATCAAGCACAGTGTACAGTTTAGTGATTAAACTGATAAAAATCTAAACTGGCAATTCTATATATTTTTCAGTTATAAAAGTAATTAAATAGCTATATAGAAATTTTAGTGAGGAGTTCTCACCTAGGTTTCCACTCCGTCATTCTTTAACTGATGATTTTGATTCCGTTCTGCTTTCAGTCAGTTCCATCGCAGTCTGTTTCACACAGTTTATATAAAAATCATATTTTTAATGTTGTTTTATATATATGGTAAAAATCATATTTTTATTTACGTAATGTTTGTATAGAAATCATATTTTTATACTGCTATTTATTTACAAATCGTATTTTTAAACTATGTTATTTACTTTTAAAACAATGTAATTTTGTACTTTAAAAACAATGTATATTTTATACTTTAAAAGCAATGTCATTCTATACTTTGAAACAATGTAATTTATACTTTGAAAGCAATGTATATTTTATACTTTGAAACAAAGATTTTTATTCTCAAAACTAATGATCCTTATTTTTTGTCCTTTCTAAAACAATGTATATTTTGATCTCTAAAACAATGTATATATTTATTTTTCAAAACAATGTTTATTTTATATTTCAAAAGAATGTTTATTTTATATTTCAAAACAATTTTATTTTATATTTCAAAACAATGTTATTCTTTTATTTACAAAAACGATGTTATTTTTTATTTACAAAAAACTGTTCTTTTTATTTCAAAACAAAGTGATTTTTATTTCAAAACCAAAGTGATTTTTATTTCAAAACCAAATGTTAATTACAAAGCGACGTTCCTCTCATTACAAAGCGATGCAACTTTTTCCCTTTAAAGACATTACTATGTTCTTCTTATAAACCAAGATTTTCAGTTACAAAACATTGCGATTTTTAGTTACAAAACATTGTTCTTTTTATTTTGTAACCTTGTTCTTTTTAATTCAAAGCAATTATTCCCTTTAATTTCACATAAGACTTTGTCAATTTTATTTTATAAAACTTTGATCTTTTTATTTTATAAAAACATATTAATGTTTAATTTTCAAAACATGTTAATCCTTTATTTACAAAATCATGTTAATCCTTTGTTTTAAAAAACGATGTATAGTTTATTTCAAAAACGATGTACAGTTTATTTTCGAAAACAATGATATGTTTAATTCAAAACATTGATAATTTTCTATGTTAAAATAATGATCTTCATATCTTTAAAACAATGATCTATTTTTCTTCTTTAAAACAATGATTTTTTCTTTAGAACAATGTTTACATTATAAAAAATGTAACGAACTAGGATTTTCGACTCAGAAAATCAACACAAAAACTACCGTATTAACTATTCAGACATCAGAAATACTTGATCATTAATAGAAAGAAGTTAGAGGGTGAGAATAGAAAAGATAGAAAATTAAAATAGAAGAAGAAGATCACCACAGAACAGAATCAGAGTAATACGAATCTCACAACGGAACGAATAAAATATAATATATAACATAACTTTGCAATAAAACAGTATATATATTTAGAATAACATTATTAGAGTACAACACTTGCACACAGCAGAAATAACAATAGCTATATAATCCTGAAGCCTCCTGGTTCAAGCTTCTCTAAGTATATATGTAAAGACCTGAACTACTTGACTGCCCATACAAATTTCGGCACTCAAGTGTTTAGGGAAAACAAAACAAAAATAACTCTAGGTCAGTCATGGGACTGGTGTGAGTAAACTCAAATCATTTGGTTTAACTTTTCAAAATCCTTTTCAAAAAAAGGCAATCGTAAGATCGATCCACACATAAACACGGACGATTTTTACCTTACGATAACCCAAAACAGTTTTGGAAATCAAAACTTTTCTGGTATTATGATAGTGTCTAATCACAAGTAATTAACAATCTAGTAGAACGCTTGCATCTCACGTTCCACATATATAGTATATAAATAAAACCGCGGGCACTTATTGGAGATTGGATTCCAACTATGACAAGGTATAGGACCACCTGCCGATAGTGTATCTCTAGAGGCGAATACACTGGGTTCAACAAGAACATCTTGCAACCCGGCCCACACATGACTGACCACTCATTTCGTTTGAGTGTATCGAATATATATCACCAACGGTTGGGAGCTACCCACCGTTTCCGGAAATGGGACAACATCGATTATAGATAAAAGAATGAAATAGATTTTCTCTAGATAGGTGATATACACCCTAATGGGAGCGACCCACCTAGCCATGCTCCCTGCCCGATTTCTGTCATTTCCCGGTTGATAAGGCTTGAGGTCATAACGTATCTTTTGGAACACCTGACCACCATTCACTTTGAATGCCACATCGTCATACCCGCCAAATCACAAATTGATTTCCCCAAAAATACCATGGGTATAAAGCTAAGTGAAACGAATTCCTCCGCCACCAAACGTAAGTACATTTGAAAAGATCAACTTACGCGATCTGTTAGATATACTCTGTCAGACATTCATCCATTCATGTTATCCTGGAACTGGACAAACCGAAGGCACTATTCTGGAAACCGGATAGCCCTTGCATAACTCCGTCTTCAATTATTTTCATCATATTTTATTGCAACGCTAAAGTTCATACAGAATAGTTTTCAAATATTGAATCTGATCCCGGTCTCTCCGTATTGACGATGGAAAAATGGCCAAAAACTTCGATAGTCAGTGATTTAACTATCAAAGAACGAAGGCACTATTCTGTAAACAAGATAGCCCTTGCATAACTCCAACTTCAATTATTTCCATCATATTTGATTGCAACGCTAACGTCCATACAGAGTGGTTTTCAGATATTGAATCTGATCATGGTCTCTCTGTATTGACGACGGAAAAATGGTTAAAACTTCGATAGTCGGTGATTTAACTATCAAAGAAAAATAGGTGTACAACCAACGATCTTATTTCCAGATAGATATTCGATCGATCAATCATCAATCAACACTGATCTCCTCTAATTTAATTTATCATTTAATTTATTCATTTCCCTTTTCTATATATTTGTAAATTCTTATTTCTAGATTTAGAAAATATACTTTATTAATCATTGGAAACATTTCCGTATTTGCTCCATTCCTTATTTTCTATATTAGAAAATATTTCCGATTCTCATTTAGAAAACATTTCCAAAACTCCTTTATTCGAATAAACAGATGTTTAAATAAAATATCCCTAAGCCAATTCAAACCATTACACTCATTAACTAAATTCACTTAACTAACCCTCACTATCGAACCATACCCATCCCGTATTTAAAACGAAGCCAATCAAGATTGGGTATAATTACCTTTCAGACCTTAACTGAACAACATTTCTAACCTCGAAATAGACAAAGTTCACCCTTTTAAATCTTTTAACCGGCTTCCTTACGTAACTCGAATTCTATTTATGAATCCACTTCTTTATTTTAAAACATTGATTATAACTATAGCGTTATAATCCCTTCTTCTTAAATATCCAGCTTCAAAATATAACTTTTATTCCTTAATTTAACTAAATAACTAAACCACTAATTTATAAAGAAATCATTAAATCTTGAATAAAAGCGGAAAGTGTACTTTCCCGAATTCGATATAATCGAATTTCAACTTGTAACTCTCTTTCGAAAAATCGCTATCCGATAACTCCTTTTTGAATAAACTATATTCGATGACTCTTTCTTCGAATAAATATATTCAATAACTCTTTCGTCGAATAACTATATTTGATTAACTCCCTTAATTCTATTCGAATAAACTATTTCGAATAACTCCTTTAATTTTATTCGAATAAACTATTTCGAATAATTCCTTTAATTCTATTTGAATAAACTATTTCGAATAACTCCATTAATTCTATTCGAATAAACAATTTCGAATAGCTTCTTTGGATTAACTCGGTTTGACTAACTCATTTTGACTAACTCAACTCGATTAACTCCACTTGATTAACTCAACTTATTTAACTCCTATCGAATAACTAATATTCGATTACCTTATATTTGAATACCTATGTCTGTTTTAACTTTATTTAGAATGGCTAACATTCGATTTAACTCCATTCGCTTGACTCTACATCACAGCGATCACAATGGTTACGCCTGATTCCCTCAGGAAACATCCGACCGCCGTAGGCTATCTGCAGCCCTACGAATTACGCTAGCAGACGTACGAAATGGCAACTCATCCTAAATAACTATGTTTAACTAACTCTATCTCATATAACTATATTCGATCAACTCTTATTTAATGACTAATATTCAATTAATCCTAATTTGATTAACTATGTTCAATTTACTCTATCTGGTGAACTCTTACTGGTTAACTCTATCTAATTAACTCTGACTGGTTAACTCTAACTGATTAACTCTAATCAATTACTCTAATTCGATTAACTCTAATCGATTACTCTAATTCGATCAACTCTAATCGATTAACTCTTAATCGACTAACTCTTCGTCCATATTCAGTTTCAAATATCGATGTTGAAATCAATTCTTACTTCTCTATATAAGTCCTGACTTATATATTCTATTTATCCAATGATAAACATTTTATTTAATTTATAAAATATTATTTATAAATTTATCTTCTCAATATATCGGTTAGAATAGATTCTATTTAAAATCTTTGTTTTAAACCCATATCATGTTATACCCGTGTGCGAAGCACGGGTCTAAACCTTTCAAATATAAAATTCTCTATTATACTATTCTATTCACTTTTCAAGTATTTCCTTTTATGATATCTTATTTATTTTCTAAATAAATATTTCCTTTATAATTCTATTTATTTAACAAATAAATATTCCTTTTTAATCTATTTGTAAATGTTTTACAAATATTTCCCTTTTCAATTCTATTTGTCAATGTTTTACAAATATTTCCCTTTAATTCTATTTGTAAATGTTTTACAAATATTTCCTTTCAATTCTATTTGTAAATGTCTTACAAATACTTCTTTTTTCTATTTGTTTCACAAATATTTTCCTTTTCTATTTGTTTTACAAATATATTACTTTTCTATTTGTTTTACAAATATTTTCCATTTCTATTTGTTTTACAAATATTTTCCTTTTTATATAAAATCCTTTGATTTTATATAAATATTTTATTTCAAATTATAGTTTTGAAATTTCCATTTTCACACTCTAGTATTTCCTTTGGTATTTAAAAGTACCAAATAACAATGTTCAAACACACATAATCGACAACAGGTTATAAATCACATCATATATCACAATATATGAGAAACAGTAAAATAAATGTTGAGGAACCCAGTTGGATTCCTCCAACCTGTTTCCCTACACCCACAGATGTTAATCAACATAAATAAAATAAATATGAGATATTCTGATAAACGGAATTAATATTCGATTAATGATTAATAAATATCGTTATCGATATTTTCAACCAATTAACTAGCAGTTCAACCAAATAGCCAACACATAGCAAATCAACCAATATTTATCAGTTCTAAAAATACTTTATAAAAATATAAATTGATCAGAGTTAGTGAGATTTACTCACATTGGACGGTTATCGTTAAATAACGATAATTGGTCATTGATTTGATTCAGGCGTTTAATTCCACCATAAATCTAAACGAGCCTCAATTCACTTCCGGTCAGTTCCATGTTGTAGCCGTCGTCCATACGATCCCAACGTATCTGACCGTTCACAAAATTGATAACGTATGCTCAAGATACAATATTTATAAGTTTATATACTATAAAGGTTTTAAACGAACTTTACTTTAATTAAA
This sequence comes from Allium sativum, assembly GCA_030737875.1. NCBI lineage: Eukaryota > Viridiplantae > Streptophyta > Magnoliopsida > Asparagales > Amaryllidaceae > Allium > Allium sativum. Next base: position 874,251,807 of record CM060919.1, on the reverse strand, counting down.
CACTTGGGCTTTACCTCAATCATCCCGACCCAATAACATACGCACTCACCAACTACAGTAATCCTCCTTCTCCATTGTAGAAATCGCGATATACTCCTTCCATTTACAGAAAATTCATGGCTTCCCATCCCTACACCTCTTTCGTTACTTCACCATTTACAAATCCGAAATCATCATTCTCTTTCTCACCAAAACCTCTACAGTTTCGTACCCTAAACAAAACGCTTGAGCCCTCCTTCCAATTTGCGTCGACGGTCACCTTTCGCACCGTCCAGGAAATCATGCAAACTAAAAATCAACCAATATCCACAAAACTTTCACCAATGGTACTCCTCAACGACCCGAACCTCAATCTAACATTCAAACTCGGATCGATGCTTTATATCCCACAAATTTTCAAACCCTAACTACGCTGTGATAAAACCAGCAACAAAAATAGCGATCGAACACTACATGAACTACATCAGATTGAAGAGCTTCCTGCAACGATCACAGATATATGTATTTTAGGATTTATAGACTTAGTTTGGATTTTAGAATGATTTTTGAAGTTTGATTTCTCACGTTGGCCTTTTTCCTGTGGCGGCGGAAAAAGAATTGACCAAAGGAAAACTGAAACTAGGTTTAGGAGGATGAGGGGTACTTATAGGAAAAAATATATATATTTTTTAATTAAATATTATATTGAATTTTAAGCAAACGCTATTTTTATTTGTCCTCTAAAATTCCTGTAATCACACAAGACATCCAAAAATCACGAAACTGGACATGCAACTATAGTTCGACATTACGGACCCAACGAAACTTGTTTCGTTAAATTTCGACTCCGTTTGCTCACACAGCATATTTGTAACTGTCAAAATATCAACGGTTTTTTATATTAAAAATCCATATGGCCACACACAGACTCTAAAAATCACAGAAATTGAAATCTAGCAACAATTAAATATTGCGGATCCAACAAAATTAGTTTTGTCGAAAACAGAGGTCGTTTGCAAAACTAGCTATTTTTAAAGCTCTAAATAACCCATTTAAATATATAAATATATTTAAAAACGATTAAATTAAATATTTAAAAATAAATATTATCGTATATATTCACAATAGAATATCATACAACTCCAATTGGATTTGTAACTCGATATTTCAAAATTCCCAGTTATATCGATATTTGATTCATATAAAAAATCCTTTTATAATATAAATATATATATTTATAAATTTCAAAGGAATTCCACAGCAACTTTTCTTAAATTTGATTTGGACATAAATCAAAATCTACACAATGAAATCCCGATTTTTCTCTTCCATTAGAAAAATATACTTCACCAGCTCCGAACGTTTCTTGTTTCACAGAAATCCGATTTAAAACGGACCCTTTATATTCAATTGAAGTTCAAATTGCCAAATAGCGAACTGCCACGTCATTTCAAGCTCGATTTTAATTATAAGATAATTATACGTTCAAACTGTAATTATTTAAATATATTCGTTATTCTAATTCAATTCTAAGCTGAATTTAATCCTAGAAATAATCCAATCCACAGAATATTGTGAATTCCAATATTTCTGATTATTTCTGAATTAAATATATTATTCTATTATTTATATTAATTAAATATTCAATATAATTTAATTAAAAAACCCTTTAATTCTTTGAATTATTATTTATATAATTAAAATAATAATTATAATACCGTAAAATACGGTTCGTTACATTCTTCCCCCCTTGAAATAATTTCGTCCTCGAAATTGCTAAGTTAGAAAACAAACTTTACTAACTAATTAAAAATTATTTGTTTAATTCTTAATCTAGTTTCAACTGAACAATCCATTCCATCTAAAATATTAATTTATTTCTATTAATGAAAATTTTCAAAAATTCTGAAAATTTTCTAACACCCGGAATTTTTGAAAAATTTCGCCAATACCTCACTTGTACCGGTGAATAGGTCAAACTCCAACTCGCCTCTCTAGGCCTTCTCCCATCCAAAAGAAAATCGAACAGCCAAGCGGCTTGCCAAGCGGCTTGCCAATCCGGCTCATAAATCTCATGCTTATACCAAATATAAACTTGTGCCTTTTTGTCGGGCATATCATTCCACCTTTCATATCTGCTATTAATTCAACATATACAAATGTTATCCCAGTCAAACTCAAATCACTTTTATCTCCAACACAACCATTCGCTTATCCAAGCCAAATTGAATTTCAAACCAATGTTACATTCTTGATTTTCAAACTCTTAACTCCTTAACCCAAAATACACTTAACCTATCAACTCAATTCCATTCCAGATTATCCTCTAATCAAATCTAGTTCTGTTTAACTTAGTTCAAGTTAAAATTTAATTTATTTAATTACTTTTACCATTTCATTCCATTTAACTTAACAAGTAAAATTTAAATTCTAGAATTTTAGTCCATGGGTTCTATTTCAAATCAATTTGAAATCATAATAACAATTCAAAACCTTTGAATTTCTAAATAACTTGTTTTTGCAAAACAATTTAAAAACAAACTCTTTGGTAGTAATCCGTCACTTACAACTCGAAACTGAACACCGATGATGTCCGGATCAACATCAGAATTTATTTTCCAGCAACCGAAGTGAGTTCAATACTGTATCACTTGCAAAACCATTTCTAACACTTCCGTTTTGAAATACATTTAAAAATATCCTCCACAGTGCTTGTAAAACAAATTTAAAATCTCCCAGGATTTTAAAATTTTGTTATACTTGATTCAATTCCATTTACAAACACTTATTCAAATTTCCAGAGTTTTAATTTCAATTTTATTTTCAATTCAGATTTAATTCACTTCGTAACACTTATACGAATTCTACTTGGTTATATATATATAACCATTTAGTTTATAATCTTACTCGATTATAATAACAATCAATATATCCAGTATATTATAATTCCAATGTATATATTTTCTCTATATCAAAATATACTTTGGGTAAAATTATTTTCATTCACCCTCTTTCCAAAACATACTGTGTCGGTTCATCGTATTCAAGTGTTTAGAAACTCCTACCAGTAAAGTGGATCAAACTAATCGACCAGTATTCATAAGAAACTCAACCGATAAATCTCCACAATATAAAAGAATTTTTATAAAATCTACAAATACATTCTCTCGTATATATACACTCAACTCAATCTAGGGTATTACTAACCCTATCTCTACCGAGTCACGCCACAGAGCCAAGGTAATCACTTAACCTTAACCTCTGATACCACTGTAACGAACTGGGATTTTCGACTCCGAAAATCAACACAAAAACTACCATGTTGACTATTCAGACATCGGAAATACCTGATCATTAATAGAAAGAAGTTAGAGGGTGAGAATAGATAAGATAGAAAATTAGAATAGAAGAAGATCACCACAGAACAGAATCAGAGTAATACGAATCTCACAGCGAAACAAATAAAATATAATAGATAACATAACTTTGCAATAAAACAGCGTATATATATATAGAATAACATTATCAAAGTACAACACTTACACATAGCGGAAATAACAATAGCTATATAATCCTGAAGCCTCCTGCTTCAAGCTTCTCCAAGTATATCTGTAAAGACTTGAACTACTTGACTGCCCGTACAAATTTGGGCACCCAAGAGTTTAGGGAAAACAAAACAAAATAAACTCTGGGTCAGTCATGGGACTGGTGTGAGTAAACTCAAATCATTTGGTTTAACTTTTCAAAATCCTTTTCAAAAGAAAAGGTAATCATAAGACCGATCTACACATAAACATGGACGGTTTTTACCTTACGATAACCCAAAACAATTTTTGGAAATCAATACTTTTCTGATATTATGATAGTGTCTAATCATAAGTAATTAGCAATCTAGCAGAATGCTTGCATCTCACGTTCCACATATATCATATACAAATAAAACAGCGAGCGCTTATTGGAGATTGGATTCCAACTATGACAAGGTATGGGACCACCTACCGATAGTGTATCTCTAGAGGCGAATACACTGGGTTCAACAAGATCGTCTTGCAACCCGACCCACACATGACCGACCACTCATTTCGCTTGTGTGTATCGAATATATATCACAACGGTTGGGAGCTACCCACCGTTTCCCGAAAAGGGACAGCATCGGTGATAGATAAAATAATGAAATGGATTTTCTCTATATAGGTGATATACACCCTAATGGGAGCGACCAGCCTAGCCACGCTGCCTGCCCGATTTCTGTCATTTCCCGATTGATGAGGCTTGAGGTCATAACGTATCTTTTGGAACACCTGACCACCATTCACTTTGAATGTTACATCGTCATACCCGCCAAATCACAAATTGATTACCCTAAAAATACCACGGGTATAAAGCTAAGAGAAATGAATTCCTCCACCACTAAACGTAAGTATGTTTGAAAAGATCAACTTACACGATCCGTTAGATACAGTTTGTCAGACATTCGTCCATTCACGTTATCCTGGGACTGGACAAACCAAAGGCACTATTCTGTAAACAGGATAGCCCTTGCATAACTCCGTCTTCAATTATTTTCATTATATTATATTGCAACGCTAACGTCCACACAGAGTGGTTTTCAGATATTGAATCTGATCCCGGTCTCTCCGTATTGACGATGGAAAAATGGTCAAAAACTTCGATAGTCGGTGATTTAAATATCAAAGAACGAAGGCACTATTCTGTAAACAGGATAGCCCTTGCATAACTCCATCTTCAATTATTTTCATCATATTTGGTTGCAATGCTAACGTCCATACAGAGTGGTTTTCAGATATTGAATCTGATTACGGTCTCTCCGTATTGATGACGGAAAAATGGTTATAAACTTCGATAGTCGGTGATTTAACTATCAAAGAAAAATAGGTGTACAACCAACGATCTTATTTCCAGATAGATAGTCGATCGATAAATCATCAATCAACACTGATCTCCTCTAATTTAATTTATCATTTAATTTATTCATTACCCATTTCTATATATTTGTAAATTCTTATTTCTAGATTTAGAAAATATACTTTATTAATCATTGGAAACATTTCTGTATTTGCTCCATTCCTCATTTACTATATTAGAAAATATTTCTGATTCTCATTTAGAAAACATTTCCAAAACTCCTTTATTCGAATAAACAGATGTTTAAATAAAATATCCCTAAGCCAATTCATACTATTACACTCATTAACTAAATTCACTTAACTAACCCTCACTATCAAACCTTACCCATCCCGTAGTTAAAACGAAGCCAATCAAGATGGGGTATAATTACCTCTCAGACCTTAACTGAACAACATTTCTAACCTCGAAATAGACAAAGTTCACCCTTTTAAATCTTTTAACCAGCTTCCTTACGTAACTCGGATTCTATTTATGAATCCACTTCTTTATTTTAAAACATTGATTATAACTATAGCGTTATAATCCCTTCTTCTTAAATATCCAGCTTCAAAATATAACTTTTATTCCTTAATTTAACTAAATAACTAAACCACTAATTTCTAAAGAAATCATTAAATCTTGATTAAAAGCGGAAAGTGTACTTTCCCGAATTCGATATAATCGAATTTCAACGTATAACTCTCTTTCGAAAAATCTCTATTCGATAACTCCTTTTCGAATAAAATATATTCGATAACTCTTTCTTCGAATAACTATATTCGATAACTCTTTCTTCGAATAACTATATTCGATAATCTCTCTTCGAATAAACTATTTCGAATAACTCCCTTAATTCGAATATAAACTATTTCGAACAACTCCTTTAATTCTATTCGAATAAACTATTTTGAATAACTCCTTTAATTATATTCGAATAAACTATTTCGAATAACTCTTTTAATTCTATTTGAATAAACTATTTCGAATAGCTTCTTTGGATTAACTCATTTGGATTAACTCGGTTTGACTAACTCATTTTGACTAACTCAACTCGATTAACTCCACTTGATTAACTCAACTTATTTAACTCAACTTATTTAACTCAACTTATTTAACTCCTATCAAATAAGTAATATTCGATTAACTTATATTCGAATAACTATGTCCGTTTTAACTTTATTTCGAATGGGTAATATACAATTTAACTCCATTCGCTTGACTCTAGATCACCGCGATCACAATGGTTACGCCGATTCCCTCTGGAAACATCCGACCGTCGTAGGCTATCTGCAGCCCTGCGAATTACGCTAGCAGACGTACGAAATGGCAACTCATCCTGAATAACTATGTTTAACTAACTCTATCTCAAATAACTATATTCGATCAACTCTAATTGAATGACTAATATTCAATTAATCCTAATTTGATTAACTATGTTCAATTTACTCTATCTGGTTAACTCTTACTGGTTAAATCTATCTAATTAACTCTAACTAGTTAACTCTAACTGATTAACTCTAATCAATTACTCTAATTCGATTAACTCTAATCGATTACTCTAATTCGATTAACTCTAACCGATTAACTCTTAATCAACTAACTCTTTGTCCATATTCAGTTTCAAATATCGATGTAGAAATCGATTCTTACTTCTCTATATAAGTCCTGACTTATATACTCTATTTATCCAATGTTAAACATTTTATTTAATTTATAAAATATTATTTATAATTTTATCTTCTCAATCTATTGGTTAGAATAGATTCTATTTAAAATCTTTGTTTTAAACCCATATCATATTATACCCGTGTGCGAAGCACGGGTCTAAACCTTCCAAATATAAATTTCTCTTTTATACTATTCTATTCACTTTTCAAGTATTTACTTTTACGATATCTTATTTATTTTCTAAATAAATATTTCCTTTATAATTCTGTTTATTTAACAAATAAATATTTCTTTTTAATCTATTTGTAAATGTTTTACAAATATTTCCCTTTCCAATTCTATTGTCAACGTTTTACAAATATTTCCCTTCAATTCTATTTGTAAATGTTTTACAAGTATTTCCTTTCAATTCTATTTGTAAATGTTTTACAAATACTTCTTTTTTCTATTTGTTTCACAAATATTTTCCTTTTCTATTTGTTTTAAAAATATATTCCTTTTCTATTTGTTTTACAAATATTTTCCGTTTCTATTTGTTTTACAAATATTTTCCTTTTTATATAAAATCCTTTGATTTTATATAAATATTTTATTTCAAATTATTGTTTTGAAATTTCCCTTTTCACACTCCAGTATTTCCTTTGGTATTTAAAAGTACCAAATAACAATGATCAAACACACATAATCAACAACAGATTATAAATCACATCATATATCACAATATATGAGAAACAGTAAAGTAAATGTTAAGGAACCCAGTTGGATTCCTCCAACCTGTTTCCCTGCACCCACAGATGTTAATCAACATAAATAACACGAATATGAGATATTCTGATAAACGGAATCAATATTCGATTAACGATTAATGAATATCTTTATCAATATTTTTAACTAATTAACTAGCAGTTCAACCAAACATCCAACACACAGCAAATCAACCAATATTTATCAATTCTAAAAATACTTTATAAAAATATAAATTGATCAGAGTTAGTGAGAATTACTCACATTGGACGGTTATCGTTAAATAACGATAATTGGTCATTGATTTGATTCAGGCGTTTAATTCCACCATAAAACTAAATGAGCCCTAATTCACTCCCGGTCGATTCCATGGTGTAGTCGTCGTCCATACGATCCCAACGTATCTGACCGTTCGTAAAACTGATAACGTATGTTCAAGATACAATATTTATAATTTTATATACTATAAAGGTTTAAGCGAACTTTACTTTAATTAAACACTTGGGCTTTACCTCAATCATCTCGGCCCAATCACATACGCACCCACCAACATCAGTAATCCTCCTTCTCCAATGTAGAAATCGCGATCTGCTCCTTCCATTTACAAACAATTCATAGCTTCCCATCCCTACACCTCCTTCGTTACTTCACCATTTCCATTTTCGAAATCATCAATCTCTTTCTCACCAAAACCTCTACAGTTTCATGCCCTAAACAAAACGCTTGAGCCCTCCTTCCAATTTGTGTCGACGATCACCCTTCTCCCCATCCAGGAAATCGTGCAAACTAAAAATCAACCAATATCCACCAGACTTTCACAAATGGTACTCCTCAACGACCCGAACCTTAATCTAACATTCAAACTTGGATCGATGCTTTATATCCCAAAAATTTTCAAACCCTAACTACGCTGTGATAAAACCAGTGGCAAAAATAGCGATCGAACAGTACAGGAACTACATCAGATTGAAGAGCTTCTTACAACGATCACAGATATATGTAATTTAGGATTTATAGATTTAGTTTGGATTTTAGATTGATTTTTGAAGTTTGATTTCTCACGTTGGTCTTTTTCCTGTGGCGGCGGAAAAAGAATTGACCAAGGGAAAACTGAAATTAGGTTTAGGAGGATGAGGTGTACTTATAGGAAAAAATAATTTTTTTTGATTGAATTTTATATTGAATTTTAAGCAAATGCTATTTTTATTTGTCCTCTAAAATTCCTATAATCAAACATGACATCTAAAAATCACGAAACTAGACATGCAGCTACAGTTCGACATTACGGACCTGACGAAACTGGTTTCGTCGAATTCCGACTCTGTTTGCTCACACATCGTATTTTACCTGTCAAAATATCAACTGTTTTTCACATTAAAAATCCGTACGACCACACGCTGACTCTAAAAGTCACGGAAATTGAAATCTAACAACAATTAAATATTGCGGATCCAACAAAATTAGTTTCGTCGAAAACAGAGTTCATTTGCAAAACTGACTATTTTTAAAGCTCTAAATAACCCATTTAAATATATAAATATATTTAAAAACTAGTTAAATTATATATTTAAAAATAAATATTATTGTATATATTCACAATAGAATATCATACAGCTCTAATTGGATTTGTAACTCGATATTTTAAAATTCCCAGTTATATCGATATTTAATTTATAGAAAAAAAATCCTTTTATAATATAAATATATATTTATAAATTTTAAAAGAATTCCACAGCGACTTTTCTAAAATTTGATTCAGACATAAATCAAAATCTATACAATGAAATCCCAATTTTTCTCTTCCATTAGAAAAATATACTTCACCAGCCCCGAACGTTTCTTGTTTCACAGAAATTTGATTTAAAACGGACCCTGTATATTCAGTTGAAGTTCAAATCGCCAAATAGCGAACTGCCGCGCCATTTCAAGCTCGAATTTAATTATAATATAATTATACGTTCAAACTGTCGTTATTTAAATATATTCGTTATTCTAATTCAATTCTAAGCTGAATTTAATCCTAGAAATAATCCAATTCACAGAATATTGTGAATTCCAATATTTCTGATTATTTCTGAATTAAATATATTATTCTATTATTTATATTAATTAAATATTCAATTTAATTTAATTAAACAACACTTTAATTCTCTGAATTACTATTTATATAATTAAATAGAATAATTATAATACCGTAAAATACGGGTCGTTACAAAAAAAATCTCATTTTTAATTCTTCTATTTATTATGAAAACAAGATTTTTATAATATTGTATATATTTTGAAACGATTCTATTTATATTCTTTTCAAAACAATAAATATGGTAAAACAAAAGGAATTACCCTAAATTACACTCAATAACATTTTAAAATGTTGTTTCTTCTTTCCAGGCGTCAGCCGATACTAATTGAATAAGGCACGCCTCCTAAGGTTGCTAACTACAACTACCAGAGACCCCTGGAGGTCGATCATCTGTCACCTCGTCGAAGCTCTCTCCAAGCCGTACCTGCTCTGCCCTGCCACGATGAACTCGCGCCATGCCCTCTTGCCAGAAAACTCCACGAATGGTGGCGGTTTCTGGACCAAATTCGCCCCCCCCCCCACTGTTCGCCAAACACCATCACGACCATTGGTTTCAAAGAGCACGTTGAGTACTACATTTTTGCATTTGGAAGTCCTTAAAATTGTTGTGTGGATTTGGAAAATTTTGAAGGCGAAGTTTGGAAGATTCTGAGTGTCCATTGAAAGGGTGGCAGCTGTACTAGAATTAGGGTTATAGAGGAATACGAAAATACAATGTATTTATATAGTATTTCTATTATTATTTTATTTAATAAATTCGATTAACTTCCAACAATATAAGTTTAGCACCACGAACTCCAAACGAATCCCAATGACTTTCGCTCCTAACTAAATGCCCCCGTTTTGGACACAATGGAACATGTTTCATAACCCAATTCAGCTGTTATGATTAGTTTTTTATCAAAATTAAGATATAAAGCAATATATATTTAATTTAAACGTACATTTTAAATTACCGAGGCCACATACTAACTCTAAAAATTACAAAAAAAAAATTATTTCTAGCTTTGTTTTGACGATACGGTCCTAATAAAACTAAATTCGTCAAATTTTGAGACCATTTGAAAAATGGCCATTTTCTGGTCGATCCAATTTGACTAAAATGGTCAAAACACGTTTTCTGTTGCCACGCTTACATGTTAATTCTAAAAATTATGAAAATTGGAATCTAGTAATAATTTGACATTCCGAATCCAACAAAAATGGTTTCGTCGAAAACAGAGGTCGTTTGCAAAATGGCTATTTTTAAGGCTTATATATTATATTAAAAAAAAAATCTACAACGACTTTTCTGAATTTTAAATAGGACATAACTTTTAATTCCTGTTATGAAATTTGGATTTTTCACATTCATTAGAAAGATATTGTTAAACAGATTCTAATATTTCTGGTTTTACTGAAATCCGATTTATTTTGAATCCTGTACAGTCAATTGAAATTTGAAATCTAATTTTTGAACTGCCGCGCCATTTTAAACTCCTTTTATAATTAAATTAAAATTTTCCATTTTAACTTCGATTTAAATAAATTTTTCGTCGTTATTATTTAAAATAAATTATTTTAAATATTCAAAATCCATAAAATTTGCTAAAATAAGAAATTTAAATTTGTTCAGAAAATCCGGGCTGTTACAATAACCCCTTCAAGGGAGCACCCAAATCCAGAGCATCAATAGTAATCCATTCGATGTAAAGATTGCCGGTCTTGCACCGTCTTCAGTATCTTCGGCTTTTAATCATCGTTCAGTTATTCGAAATGGGTTAACCCGGTGTTTTTGAATAATTCACGTCAAAACAAACCCAATCAAATCAAACCCGTATTTGGATTATTCTTTCCCCAATTAAGTCTCCTTATAATTGGTTACATTTCGTAAGATGTAAAATCTTATTCTCAAATCTGGTTAAGTTATTAGGCTTTCCCAAAATTCATTTCATAACTTATATTATAGGTTTACACAAGAATTCAATTCAATTTAAGAATTAAAATTCTTATTCCTAAATTCTTCCTCAAATCAGTTATATAAGCTTTTATACAATTTTTTTGCCAAATCTCACTTAACCACTTTTATCTTTTAAAATCAAGTAAAATTGGTTTATAATCATTCCAAATCATTTATATTAGTTTATAATGATTTTACACTATTTTTATATGTATAAAAAAAGTCCATACCCATACTTTCCAATTACAAGTCATTACTGGTCATGGCGTTGTTTTCATTCAAATATGAATTAAACATTTCTCAAAATCTAACCATTAGATTTCAAAACTCTTATTATCATTATAAAGATCTTTTCAAGACAAACCTAGCGGTTCCAATTTTAGGAAAATCCGACGGTCGGACCTCCTGTTATATTCATTTAAAGCTACGCGTCAAAATCGCGAACTACTGCAACACGACACGTTCAATTTTCGATGTATATATATGTAATACGTTGAATCGCTTTGAAACCATTTTATATGTAATTTAAAATATTTGTAATAATTTCCCAAACTCATATATTAATATTTCAACTCAGAAATCTTTTATTTCAATACTACAACATTATAATAATAATATAGTAATTAAAATAACATTATTTTTCACACTTAAGTATTTTCAATTTAAATTTTCCTAGTATTCATAATAAAAATAAACATGAAAATTTTGAAAAGAAACTTCTTTTAAAACATTTTTTTATATAGCCTAATTGAGCTTCGCTTTTAAAAGTTACTATTAAATTCAAATTAAAAACTTTGACAAGTCAAAATCATATGAAAATTAACTCAAATTTACTTACTACAGTTACGAAATTCATCAATATCCTATTATCTTCGCATCCATCCAAAATTGGACATAAAAATAAAATTTTGATTTTTTAGCTATTATTATATTAATAAAATATTAATAAAAAAACATTTTTCTTTATGGAGACTTAACCGGTGAACCAATAACCATTTTATTGTTCATTTATTCACAGTGAATATTATAACATTCAGTCATCCATCACTCCGCATCCAATTCAAACATAAAGGCCACTATACCATATAAGCCTTAAATAACGCTTACACAGTTTGGTCAATTCAACTGACTAACAGACTATACACTTAGGAATAGTGTTCATCATTGTCCCAATACTCGTGTGAGGTTTTCAATATCATCTTAAATAGTCATCACTTATCTACACATTTGAGAGATGTGTAAAAAAATATCATCCCAATACCCATGTGGGGTTTACATCAATATCCATGTATCTTATACACACAAGGGAGACGTGTAAATTACTATCATCCCAAGACCTATGAGGGATTTGTTATTCAACTAATATGACTTATATGCACATTTGGGAGATGTGTAGAAAATATCATCTCAATTCCTGTGTGGCATTTACATCAATATCCATGTAGCTTATATACACACAAGGGAGACGTGTAAATTACTATCATTCCAAGATCTGTGTGGGGTTTTATCGCATCTAATAAACAATCTATCACTTAACCCTTCACAACATAATTCCTGTGTGGAATTAAGAGTTAAACAATGTATAATAAATTCATTAAAAAAATCTATTATATATTACAACAAAATGTTAGGTACTGCGGAATGGATCGTTTAGGCAAAGCAAACACTAGAGGGGGGTGAATAATGTTTGTAAGAATTTAAACAAAACTAAAAACTAGAGAGAACTGTGGGATTAATCAAACACCACAAACACAATTACAGACACAGATTCAAACATAGATGCAAAATAAACAGAAATGAAAGTGCAGTAAAGAAAAGAACACGCTAGATTTTATACTGGTTCGGATCACTCCTACGCCTAGTCCCGCACAATGCTAAATTGTGCAGAGTTTTATTACTACTTTCAAATAGCTAAATACAACCTCCTTGATTTCACGGCTCAACAAGGAGACACCGACTCCTATCCCTTGATTGACGGCTCAACAAGGGCACACTGACCCTTATTCCTTGATTTCATGGCTACAAGGATACATCGATTACTCTTTGACTTACAAATAGGTTTTATTCAACCTAAGCAATTAAAAAACAGCCCTATAAGTCTTCAATAGTACTTGATCCAGAGAGTAGAGAGTGTAGAGAGAAGAAGTTTGATCAAATCAGAAGTGAATTCGGCAGAGTATAAGTGTAAAAACCATAAAAATGATTAAGATTAATGGTAGGATGAAAGAGGATGAAGATGGAGAAGAAGAGATGTTAAAAAATTCGGTTTTAACCTCTTTTTATAGAGTATGAAGGGTTGCAACGGTTCTGAAGCGTTTCAAATAGTGAAAAGACACTTCCCTTCGAAATTAGAAAAATAGCTGTTATATGTCAACATATATATTTTGCTATGTCGACATAGTCATGTGTAGTTTTCATTTTCAAAGCATTTTTCAAGTATTTTAATAAAAAAAATTAATTATGAAAATTCTTGAGTAAAATTCTAATGTTGTAAATCAATATTATATGATAGAAAAACATATGAAAACATATTTTTAAACTATATAAATATATTTATGAAATTATGAGTTTTTAAACTATATAAAATATAAATAAAGTATATATAAAAACCTAAGTTTGAAAAACGAAGAAGAATAATAGTAGAAACAAATATAAAAGAAAAATAGAGAGGATTGGGGATAAAATAGAAGAAAAAAAATAGAGAGGATTGAGAATAAAATAGAAAAACAAAATAGAGAGGATTGATAAAAAGAATTGAAAAATCAGAATTCGAATTTGAATTTGAACCTGGAGTACTATTTAGAGTCTTACAAAATCTATACTCTATAATTATATTAATCTTGAACTCTTGAAATCTTGATTACTCATGAGTCTTGAATCTACTCTGAATTCTGAATCTCTAAAAGCTCTTAAACTGTACAGTCTTCAGTATTAATTCCTGTATACAAATCCTGCATATGTATATATATATATATATATATATTATAGATAAAGATATTAGTATATATTTTATAATCAATGATAATTGAAATAAGGTTGTTGTCATCAAAACTCCATTCTCCAACAATCTCCCCCTTTTTGATGATGATAACCTTAGTTTATAAAATATCATACCTGTATACACCTGTTTGATGATGATCCTCTTATACTCCCCATGTCTAAGAATTCTGTAAAACTGTGCCTATATTTTATAAATTCTCCCCCTTTGGCATTATCAAAAAGAAAGATTAAATATATTCCCCCTAAGTTTAACAATTGTAGAATCCAAGTAATACTCCTAAAGTTACTCCCCCTAAATTGAATAATACTTTGAATAGAACATAAGTATCTATCCTTAAAAAATACTCCCCCTTAATTTGTTAACTAATTCTAAGTAGAACATTCCTAATCTACTTAAATTAAAGAAAATAATACTTAATATGATAATTAAACACAAACCAAATCAAGTATCAATATTACATATGTTTGTCTAATATATATACAAACCAATCCAAACTAAACCACACCATATGTCTTAATATTTACAAGTTCCAATCAATATAGTCTAAATCAAACCACACCATATGTTTGTAGAGTAATCAAACAAATCAATCAAATCGTACCAATCAACTAAACGTCTCTTGGAACTTCAACCCATTTATCTTGTCCAGTAATTGGATTCTTCTGGATATCTTTCCACTCTTTTTCAATGTTATGTGATGTTTGGTTGTTTTCATTTCCGAAATGAGAAGAAATATCCCAACGAATTACATCAAAATATTTTTTTAGATGTTTAACCATCCTCATTTGGATTAACTCTAGTTTGCGCTGATTACGTAGTACCATAGAGAGAGCTTTCTTGAAAGAATTCAAGGAATCATCAAGGCTTTCACTTATATTATGAATAGGATTTGCCATGGATTTAATGAGAAATGATTAAGGAAGAAGAAGTAATGAAATAATGAAATTTTCTAGAAGAAATGGACTTAAATAGCGTCTAGAATTCGTTGGATTTTGAATGGACATGAGTAGTTATTTTAATTTTAAAATTTGAAAAAGTTTGAAATTTTTTCTGTTATATGTCGACATACATGTTTTGTTATGTCGACATACTATAGTATGTTTTTTGAAAATTTTGAATTCTTTTGAACTCTTGCAATATTATAATATATTTTATGATTTTTCAGAAACATAAAGATGATTTAAACAAAAATAAAACTCCATTCATTGCTTATTAGAAAGCAAATACATTCAACTAAACAAGACACACTTAAATATGAGATTCGAAAGCAAATACAGGGAAATATATAAAGATAGATTAAGCTACATGGCCTAGTTTTCGGATGATGATGATGAGGAAGATGAAATTCCAAGATTTCTTCCTATCTTGGCCATGAATTTGGTCATTTTGGAAAGCTTCTTGTTAAGCTTCTTTTGATTTTTGACGATTTTCTTTTGATTTTGAATAATTGTGTCTTTGAGGTTATGATTTGAGGTTGGATACTCAATGCTTTCCATAGAAGTCTCTTCTTCTTCGACTTCCATTGGGTCTTGCTCTTGTTGCAGTTGAGCTTGTTGGGCCTCATATGTCTCATAAGGTTTGAAAGTGATAGGAATTTGTATGAGATGAATGTTTGATGCGTCAAACACTTTCCTAGAGACAAATTCTTCTCCGTGAAGATCAACTCCAAAGTATTTGAAAATGCAAGTGAGATAAACACCATAGTAGAGAGTGTTTTCTCTTGCAAATACATCTATGGGCTTAAATTCATTTAGAATCATATTGGCCCAATTGATAAGGTAATTACACATAATGGCAAAGAGAGCCTTTTGGACGTTAAGAGTTGGATTGTTGTAATTTCAGGCATGGGGAGTGATGGTGTATTGAAGGAGGAGGTTGACGATTCTTGTTTTCGGACGAAAGAAACGATTTTGAAATTCATTGGAGCACCATCTTCGAAGATATCGTGATAGGTTTCCAAATTGGTTTCATCGATAGTGAATATTGAGAAATCCATGCCCTTGCTTCTACAATTTAGAATTTCTCCTAAAAGATCAGCGTCGAGTACAACTTGAGTTCCCTTGACACTACTCCAAATTTGATTTCGTTGCCTTGATAAAATTAGCGGTTGAGATTTGCATAGAACATCTTCACGAATTTGGGATAACATACTTCGTCGTTGTCATGAGAGTCAATTAGACTCAAGATTTCATTATGTTGGAAGAGAGAGACGAAATCATAAGATGGAAAGTCGCTAAAGATGGCGAAAGCGCCCATGTTAACTATAGCATTTGCTAAATAGTCACCATTGGTTTTAATGGGCTCTTTGTCATTGTAAAGATAAACTTTTATGATTTTGGATATCTTCAGTTTCTGAGATGAACTTGAGGAAGCCATTGATATGATAGTTTTGGGGAGGAAAGATATGAAGAATATTATTTTGAGTTGTGAATGAAAGGTAGAAAGGATGGATATATATATATATATATATATATATATATATATATATATATAGTAAATGAATAGATATGAATTAAATGAATATGAATTGAATAGATACAACTTTTCAGATTGAAAGGACAGATTTTCCGACCTTGCGAGTTGGTGAAAAGATTGGAGGGAAGTTTGGAAGTTTAAACTTTTGAAATTCAAAATTTAAATGTCAAATCTGTTTGATATGTTGACATGTATATTTCTATATATTGACATACAAGGCTTATTTCAAAAGAAAATTGGATTTTCAAGTTTTGAATCAAATTATCGATTTATATTTCAGGTTTAACGATATCCTTAAATATTTCTAATCCTAATGAACATACAAACAATTTATATTATTAATTTATTGGTTATTTAATATTATATTATTATTTTGAATTTCAAATTTGAATTTCAAATTTCAAACAGTTTATAAAATTTTAAATTCAAACTAAAGCAAACAAACAAAGCAACCATTCAACCATATAAAATTTAAATGTAATTAATGTGTACCCGGTATTTTGATCCTTCTCTTCATGATCTTCTGAACTCTGAATTGTTGTAAAGCATATATTTGTATTTCTGGTTTCTGGTTCTTCATCACTTGATGACGAATCTGAAACATCTAACGTTGTAGCATATGCTTTTTTTCTTTTCCTTGACGAATTTGAGTTGTCCGGTTGTTGAGTAGATTTGTCTGGATATGGACGTATTTTCTTTACATGCCATGGTTTGTTGGAGTCAAAGCATCGTCCATCATTTAAATTTGAATTTGCTTTATTATAATCCTTCCTTCTATATTTTAGGAATCTTCTAAATTGATTTGTCATGAGTGTTGTTTATTCATCATCTTCACTACTCGAGTCAGAATCATTTGTTGTGGCTTTCAGTGCAGTAGACTTCTTTTCAGTTGATCTATTTCTTTTCTGTAATTGAACTTCATATGACATTAGATTCTGAATTAGCTCTTCAATCTTCATTTCATTGACATCATTGGCTTCTTCTATAGCCAAAGTCTTCTGGTCCCATTCTTGAGTTAACGAATTTAATTTTTTTCTGACTTGATCAACTCTGGAATAAGTTTTTCCAATTGTTGTTAGTGAATGCACTATCGCTTGAAATCTGCAATACATATCTGAAATAGGCTAATTCTCATTCATGTAAATATTTCAAATTGATTGACTTGCATGCCTATCTTAGTCTATTTAACTTTACTAGTTCCTACATGAGTAACTTGTAAAGTTCTCCAGATTTCATAAGCAGTTTTACATATGGGTACTCTATTAAACTCATTTCTATCTAATGAACAAAATAACATATTCATGGCTTTAGAATTGCTCTGTGCAGTAGGCTTTTGTTCATTTGTCCATTGTGCAAATGTAGTTGTGGGTTCAACATATTCATTTTGTGTACCATTCCATGTGTCTAATCCTATAGACTGTAAATAAATTTTCATTCTACATGCCCAATATGAATAATTACAACCATTAAACAGTGGTGGTCTAACAGCGGTGTAATAACCCGGAAATCTGAGCCAATTCAAAAAATTTATTTTGGTTATTTTAATGGACTTTGATTATTTAAAATGAATTATTTTAAATAATAACGACGGAAAATTTATTTTCGGCGAAGTTAAAACGAATAATTTTATTTTAATTATATAACGAGCCTGAAATGGCGCTGCTGATCAAAAATTCGATTTCGAATTTTAAACGAATATACAAAATTCAATATAAGTCAGAATTGAACAAAACAAGAAATATGTGAATCTGTTTGATGATATCTTTCCAACGAATGTAAGAAACTGAGATTTCGTTTTAAAAGTTGAGAGTTACGTCTAGTTTAAAATTCAGAAAAGTCGCTGTGGAATTTATAAATATTTTAATATATATAAAGGCCTTGAAAATAGCCGTTTTGCAAATGACCTCGGTTTTCGACGAAACCACTTTTTTTGGATCCGCGATGTCAAGATATTGCTAGGTTTCAAAATTCGTAATTTTTTGAATCAATATGTGAGCGTGGCAAAGGAAAACGCGTTTGACCAGTTTTAGTTGATTTTAATCGACTGGAAAATGGCCATTTTTAAAACGGTCTCAGAATTTGACGAAATTAGTTTTGTTAGGACCGTATCGACAATATGAAGCTAGAAATAATTTTGCTGGAATTTTCTGGGTCCGTATGTGGCTCCGGGAAATTAAAATGTGCGTTCTAATTGAATATATACTAATTTATATTTTAAATTTGATGAAAACTGGTCATAACAGCCGAACTGGCTTACAAAACATATCCCATTGTGTTCGGAATGGGGGTAATTAGCTAGGGCGACAGTCGTTGGGTTCGATTTGGTGTTCGAATTAAAAGGTTACTTTTTGAAATAAATAATAATAAAGAAATAAAATAAAATATATATATTAACAAACTAGGTCAACCCCCCTCATTATCTCCCTCGGTCAAAATAATCGAGCCCCCTTCTCTGGAAAAAAAAACCCGACTTCGTGACGGCGCTCCCTCCCCGACGCCCTCCCCCACCGTCGCGGGCCCCTCCTCCGCATCCCCCTATACTCCTGCGGTCCCTCTCCCACGCCCAGCGAGCACCACGACCGCCTCCCTCCTCGACGCGCAGCCCATGAAAACACTGCACCCGCCGACCCTAGACCCGAACCCCGCCCCCTTCCCTTCGCTGCCATGTCCTCCGGTTTCCCCCACATCCAACTGACTCCGGCGAGCCCCCTGCTGACCGACGCGCACAGCAAACCCCCCTTTCTTCCATTTGAACGATGTAAGCTTTCTTCTTTTTCTTTTTATTATTCAACTATTATATTTATTTTAAAACTGAAATGATATGCTTGTTAAAACTGAAATGATTTGCTTTTTAAAACTGAAATGATTTATTTTAAAATTGAAATGATTTGCTTTTTTTAAAACTAGATATGATACGATTTTAAAACTGGAAGGGTATGATTTTAAAACTAGAAATATACGATTTTCAAACTACAAAGATTCGATTTTTATAGTGGACAGTTTAGATTTTGTTGTAGAGAATTTGGATTTTTATGAAATAAAAAAAATCGAATTTTTATAAAGTAAAAAGATTGAATTTTTAAATGGGAAGAAGGTTTGTTTTTACTTATAAAATAACAGTATAAAAATTTGGTTTTTATATTTGGATGGCGGAATAAAAGTACAATTTTTATATATGTTGTAGCGGAATAAAAATTCGATTTTTATATGAGTAACGGATTAAAAATAGGATTGTTACATAATAGGAAATATAAAAATATGATTTTTATATAATGTAGAGAATAAAAATATAATTTTTATATATGTATGGTAATAAAATATGATTTTTATATGGGTAGCGAATCCAAAATAGGATTTTTATATGATCGAGAATATAAAAATATAATCTTTTATATACGTGTAGCGTTATAAAAATATAATTCTTATACATGAAGTGGTATTATAAAAATGAAATTTTTAACTTAAAACCGCGTGTAACAGATCTCGTTGGAAGCGCGACGGAGATTTCTACATATGAAGAGTCATGGCGTTTGGTTTAGCTTGTCGGTGAGAACTTCTCACTTTTAATTTAATTTTCTAGTTAAAATATATACTAGGATGCAGACGGTGTTTAGTAGCACCCGACACCCGTCGTCCACAGACCATGGACGGCTTATTTGTTTGTTTGTTTGATTTTGATGTGTAGTTTATTGTGTGATGTGGATTGGAATAAAAATATTTTTTTTATAGTTAAAAATAGAATTTTTAACGTGTATATGAGATGAAATAAATTAATATAAACAAATCGAACGATTTTTTTATATACACACATTTGACTAATATTGATTGGGACGATAAATTTTACACATCGCCCAACTGCACAAATAAAATCTGTGTTTGATTGTTTGAAACCCCACACGGGTATTGGGATGATATATGACATACACTAATCCCAATAATTAGTTGTATGTCGATCGATTGATGGACATACTGTTATGAGCGTTAAATATTTATATTTGATGCTTATACAGTGTAGAATGCACTTTGGATGATGGTTGATTATTTGTCATTGTTGATATATGCGTTGTATGGAAATGCATAGAAATAAAATCTATGGTACTTGATTGGGCCTCATTCCAGTTTTGAAATAGAATATTTGAAGAGAAATATTTGAATAAAATATTTGAAAAGAAATATTTGAAACGAAATATTTGAATAGAATATTCGAAATAGAAATATATAAAGCCGTGTTGATTAGATATGCGCTATTTTGACGCGAACGATATTTATATCGATTATATTCGTATTTATAATGAATATTGAAAAGTGATTTCAAAATCGAAAATTTTGAAATGAAATTCGAATTAAATTGAATTGAAACGAATTAGAATTGAAATTGAATTGAATAGGAATTCAAATCGAATTGAAATTGAATTGAATCGAATTTAAATCGAACTGAAATTGAATTTAATTGAAATCGAATTGAAATCAAATTGAAATTGAATTGAAATCAACTTGAAATGAATTTAAAACGAATTTATATGATTCAATTTTGATTTGAATTTGAAAAAGAAGTTGGAATCGTTTGGAAAATGAATTTAAAACAATTTATAAAATACATTTTGAAAGAAAATCGACGAAATATAATATATATATATATATATACATATAATGGCTTAAATAGAACGCGCCGCGCCGCGACAGTTCGCGAATTTCGACCATTGACTTCGAATGGATATTACGGGAGATCCGACCGACCGATTCTCCTAAAACAGGAACCGTTGGGTTCGTATCGAAAAGAACTTTCTAACGAATATTAGAAATTTGAAATCTAACGGTTGGATTTGGAATTATGTCCAAATCAAGTTTGGAAAAGGTCGCTGTAAGTGCAGTTCGATGGCCGTTGATGGAAATCGACTGTACGGGCCTTGATAATATTATTAAAAATAGTAATAATTTGTTTAAAATCATAAGAAATGATTTGTGAAGAATTGGGATGAAAAATCCCATATTTAAAAAGATAAAAGTAGATTTTTATCGAAATGAACTAGTTTTGAACTAGAATTATAATTCTATTTATTTTTAAAATAAATAAAGTGGATTTGAAATGGTTTCAAAGGTAACCAAAATTTCCAATAAATGAATTGGAATGGATTTGAATCGAAATTGTCTTTGGAATATTTCGATGTTGGATTTCGCTATGATACAGATATTGTTATGGGAATTTGAAAGATATATTTATATCGTTATTTCCAATACGATATTTGTTGGTCATAGAATTTGATATTGAATATAAGCCGATATATTTTCTATTCAGAGCCTTGTATTTAATATCAAATGCGATTTGGGTTTGTCGTGAGTGGTGCCTTCATTAACACTGTTCTTAAGCCCAGTTGAGAAAAATATTAGATCTTTTTATTTAGATTTAATGAAGTGTACCAATTAAATAATATTTAATTGGAATTGAATTGGTATTGATTTTTGGGTTTACCATGAACAGTGTTTTAAATAACACTTGTTCTTTAACCCGATAATTAATGGAAGGTGATTTTGGGTTTTCATAAACGGTATCTACAATAATATTGTTCTTAGACCCAATGGAGTTAAGAAAATCAGAAACTAACTAGAGATTAGTTAAGTTGAATGGTTTCTTGGGTATGGATTTGATGTTGGTTTCGGCCTTCGGGGTTAATACTTAGGGAATTGCTCACTTGCTATTTTACGGTTAAAAGCTGATAGAATGGAATGTGATTTTGGGTTTATCGTGAACCGTGTTTTAAATGACATTGATTCTTTAACCTAGTTAAAGATTAAAACTAAGTGGAGTTTTAATGAATCTTTAATTAGATTGAAAAGATCGAGAATGGAGCATCACCAGTTTTGCTCCAGGCGATAGTTAAATCTTTTATTAGATTTGAACGTGAAATGGTAATTGAATTTACTGATAACACCGTGGTGTTAGATATGAAGTATTACCAGTTTTACTTCATGGGATGAATAGGTTGGGGTTGGGAAGTTAAAACAAATGATTACTTCGGTAAGGTTTGTTAATCCCGGCTAGTTTGGATGAACCATAATTTTGTTTGATTTTATATTCAAAAGAAAATTAAAGAATAATTATCTTTGATAAAATTAATGGGAACCTTTACCTAAGAATGTGAAATTTAGAAACTGATTGTAGGTTAGCTAAGAAGAATGGTTTCTTGGATATTGATCTGATGTTGGTTTCGGCCTTCGGGGTTAATGTTTTGGGGAATTATTCTCTTGCTAATTTACGGTTAGTGACTGATGAATTGGAATGAGGCGTATGTTGTGTTTGTGTAACACTTGTTTATTATATACGCGAGTTATTCAGAAAGGCCGGGTTTATCCCATTCTGAATAACTGATTCGACGATGAGTCGAAGATGAAGACGGTGGTTGAAGACCGGAGGTCTTCACGTCGTTTGGGTGATTACTGATGATCTTGGTTGGGATGTACACCCAAGAGGAGGGAATCAGTTGGTGATCGTCCAGACGTATTTGGAGATCGATGGATATGCGAGGAATAAGGTTCCTCCGGTTTCGTTCAGACCCAGAACGGACTTGTAAATAGATGTGTGTCTGACATTGGATTTCATTCTGTGTGATTGATATAGGTTGCATAGCGTGAATTGCCTGTGTGGCATGCTAAGATGCAAATGATCAAGGCTTTTGTTGAAAAGCAAAGTCTTGTGGTTGATGATCAAAGCATGGCCTGTGTGGCATAACTTTGTGTAACGTGAATTCGCGAGCCTCACACCCCGGTTGTGAACTAAAAACGGGAGAAGGACCTCAGGGAGGACATGCATTTCTTTCTAGCTAGAAGTGACGTCAGTGGTTTTACACGCCCTGACGAGTTTGACTTATGTGGTTGTTGCTGTTGCGAGGCGCCTCGGATATATCGGTGACTATGTGAAGCCGCTGGAGTCATTTGTTGGCTCATTTACACCCCAAAGGGTAGGGAAACGCAGTGTTTAGGCATTTTAATCCACATCGGTGGACCGGCCCTGACGATCCAAAGGCTTGACTGAGTACTTGCCTAAGGGGCGGGCTAGAGCGTCTCGAATCGGTAGAGGACTATCTTTTGCCCTGGTTCGCAGATGGAAATCCAACTTCCAATACGTGACGTTTCGGTTTTAGTTGTAATCCTATATATGGCGACACAGTGGGATGGGGCGCTTATGCCGTCTATGATTGATACTTATGATTGAAATTGTCTTGACACTATACACTTATAGTAATAATAAAACATGAAATTTAGCGTATCAAGCATTCTTTGGCTATTATAAGGTAAAAACCCTATCCCCCAGCTTGCGTTGCATTATGTGATGGGACCTGGGTTTATAATAGCTTCATTGTTCTTTATTTAGCATTGCGTTGTTGTTTTATGCACCGGTGTTCTTGGGAGGAAACCCGTTCCGTGTTATATGGCGTGGTCCCTTGATTTACCTAACTTTAAAATAAAGATTAATAACTGTTTTAGTTCTCACACCAGTCACATGACTGACCTGGAGTTTATTGTTTTAACCTAAACTCTGGGTGCCTTTATTTTTCCGCACGGGAAGCTAGTAGTTGGGTTTTGCAGATTTATATTCACAGGATCCTGGTTTACAGCGGGAATGATATTCGGAAAGCTCTGTATCCGTGTATTTCTTTCAGTTGTGCTTTGTATTATTTTTCCGCTGCAGTAATGTATTTAAATCTCTGATATTTTATAATGTATAATATTTGTTTATGCTCTGTCTATTCTTGTATTCTGATGAAATTGTTGTAATATACAATGAAATGTTCTTCTATCTGCGTTCTTTTGTGGCTCGTTCTCAACTCAATCCATTATTTCCCGTAAGGGGGATTTCGGGTCGTTTCATCGTGGTATCAGAGCTTTGGTTTACAGAGCTTGGAGAACAAGGCACATTAGAACCATACTAAAGAATACATCGGAGAATGGATTAGTAATATCCAACGGGAATGACTCGTTGGAGATGGGATCTGTAGTATCCTAGAACGAGTGTGAAGAGTGATGTTTTTAAAATAAAAGTGAAAACAATTTTTGTTTTGAAAATTTAATTCAATAATTCCTATTTGAATATTTATTTATATTGATTTGGACTATCAAGTATATATAGATTTTAATATACGTCTGGTCCGCGTGTATTCGAAATTTAAATATACTAGATAGATATAGAATCACGCTCTAGTTGCCGGGGGATAATTCTGGTGACGGGGCACCATCGCCAGTATTTATTTTCGTATTTCGAAAGTGGGATTTCTATATGATTCTGATTGACTAGTGTGAGAACCCAAAACTAGATAGGGCTTATTGTTGTGATTTGGCATCAAAAATCTGATTTTTGGACTATGTATCAAAGTTATGAATTTGAAAAGCTAATCAACTAACTGATTGCTGGTTGTGTTGTTTGATTATAGTCTGATTAATTAAATGTTGAACCTTTAGCCAAATTAAATCAAATATTGAACTGTATTGAAAATTAGTCGCATTTGCATGCATATACATGTACTTACATTGAACAGGTCATAGCAAGGAGGCTAGAGCAGAAGAATAAAATTGTTTGCCCGACAAATAGGTACATGTTTACCATAATTTACTGTTTTGTTTGGGTGATGATGATTTTATGAGCTGTTTGGCTAGCAGCTTGGCTTTTTCTTTTTCTTTTGGGTTGAAGAAGGCCATGGGAGGCTATATGAAATATCCCGAAGTCCCCGGTGCAGGGGAGGTTATGGAGAAATTTTTCGAAAATTTAGGGTGTTAGCCAAATTTTTGAAAAAAATTGAAAAGTTCTTGGAAACTGAAAAGTTGAAGAACTTGAGCCGTAAAGAAAACAATGAAAGTTGAGTTGATTAGTTAAACAACTTTCGGCTTCGTTCCTTTTCGGGGACGAAAAGTTTTAAGTGGAGGAGATTGTAATAACCTGGAAATCTGAGCCAATTCAAAATTTTTATTTGGTTATTTTAATGGATTTTGATTATTTAAAATGAATAATTTTAAATAATAACGACAGAAAATTTATTTTTGCCGAAGTTAAAACGAATAATTTTATTTTAATTATATAATTAGCCTGAAATGGCGCTGCAGTTCAAAAATTCGATTTCGAATTCCAAACGAATATACAGAATTCAATATAAGTCAGAATTGAACGAAACAAGAAATATGTGAATCTGTTTGATGATATCTTTCCAACGGATGTAAGAAACTGAGATTTCGTTTTAAAAGTTGAGAGTTACGTCCAGTTTAAAATTCAGAAAAGTCGCTGTTGAATTTATATATATTTTAATATATATAAAGGCCTTGAAAATAGCCTTTTTGCAAACGACCTCGGTTTTTGATGAAACCACTTTTGTTGGATCCGCGATGTCAAGTTAATGCTAGGTTTCAAAATTCGTAATTTATCGAATCAATATGTGAGCGTGGCAAAGGAAAACGCGTTTGACCAGTTTCAGTTGATTTTAATCGACTGGAAAATGGCCATTTTTCAAACGACCTCAGAATTTGACGAAATTAGTTTTGTTAGGACCGTATCGACAATATGAAGCTAAAAATAATTTTCTGGAATTTTCTGGGTCCGTATGTGGCCCCGGTAAATTAAAATGTGCGTTCTAATTGAATATATACTGATTTATATATTAAATTTGTTGAAAACTGTTCGTAACAGCTGAACTGGCTTACGAAACATATCTCATTATGTTTGGAATGGGGGTAATTAGCTAGGGGAGACAGTCGTTGGGTTCGATTTGGTGTTCGAATTAAAAGGTTACTTTTTGAAATAAATAATAATGATGAAATAAAATAAAAAATATATATTAACAAACTAGGTCAACCCCCCTCCCCCCCTCCTTATTACTTCCATCGGTCAAAATAATCGAGCCCCCTTCTCTGGAAAAAAAACCCGACTTCGTGACGGCGCTCTGTCCCCGACGGCCTCCCACACCGTCGCGGGCGCCTCCTCCGCATCCCCCCGATACTCCGGCGGTCCCTCTCC
This sequence comes from Allium sativum, assembly GCA_030737875.1. Classification (NCBI taxonomy): domain Eukaryota; kingdom Viridiplantae; phylum Streptophyta; class Magnoliopsida; order Asparagales; family Amaryllidaceae; genus Allium; species Allium sativum. The sequence goes on along the minus strand of CM060919.1, from coordinate 874,225,013 downwards.
CACGCCCAGCGAGCACCACGACCGCATCCCTCCACGACGCGCAGCCCACGGAAACCCTGCACCCGCCGACCCTAGACTCGAACCCCGCCCCCTTCCCTTCACTGTCGTGTCCTCCGGTTTCCCCCGCCTCCAACTGACTCCGGCGAGCCCCCTGCTGACCGACGCGCACAGCAAAACCCCCATTTCTTCCATTTGAACGATGTAAGCTTTCTTCTTTTTCTTTTTATTATTCATTTATTTTATTTATTTTAAAACTGAAAAGATTTTCTTTTTAAAAATGAAATGATTTATTTTAAAACTGAAATGATTTGCTTTTTTAAAACTAGAAATGATACAATTTTAAAACTGAAAGGGTATGATTTTAAAACTAGAAATATACGTTTTTCAAACTACAAAGATTCGATTTTTACAGTGGAGAGTTTAGATTTTGTTGTAGAGAATTTGGATTTTTATGAAATAAAAAAAATTGAATTTTTATAAAGTAAAAAGATTGAATTTTTAAACGGGAAGAAGGTTTGGTTTATATATATAAAAAAACGGTATAAAAATTTGGTTTTTATATTTGGATGGCGGAATAAAAATACAATTTTTATATATGTTGTAGCGGAATAAACATTCGATTTTTATATGAGTAACGGATTAAAAATAGGATTGTTACATAATAGGAAATATAAAAATATGATTTTAAATACTGTAGAGAATAAAAATATAATTTTTATATATGTATGGTAATAACAATATGATTTTTATATGGGTAGCGAATCCAAAATAGGATTTTTATATGATCGAGAATATAAAAATATAATCTTTTCTATACGTGTAGCATTATAAAAATATAATTCTTATACATGAAGTGGTATTATAAAAATGAGATTTTTAACGTAAAACCGCGTGTAACAGATCTCGTTGGAAGCACGACGGAGATTTCTACATATGAAGAGTCGTGGCGTTTGGTTTAGCTAGTCGGTGAGAACTTCTCACTTTTAATTTAATTTTCTAGTCAAAATATATACTAGGATGCAGACGGTGTTTAGTAGCACCCGACACCCGTCGTCCACAGACCATAGACGGCTTGTTTGGTTGTTTGATTTTGATGTGTAGTTGATTGTGTGATGTGGATTGAAATAAAAATATTTTTTTATAGTTAAAAATAGAAATTTTAACGCATATATGAGATGAAATAAATTAATATAAACAAATCGAACGATTTTTTTATACACACATTTGAATGATATTGATTGGGACGATAAATTTTACACATCGCCCAACTGCACAAATAAAATCTGTGTTTGATTGTTTGAAACCCCACACGGGTATTGGGATGATATATGACAAACACTAATCCCAATAATTAGTTGTATGTCGATCGATTGATGGACGTACTGTTATGAGCGTTAAATATTTATATTTGATGCTTATACAGTGTAGAATGCACTTTGGATGATGGTTGATTATTTGTCATTGTTGATATATGCGTTGTATGGAAATCCATAGAAATAAAATCTATGGTAATTGATTGGGCCTCATTCCAGTTTTGAAATAGAATATTTGAAGAGAAATATTTGAATAGAATATTTGAGAAGAAATATTTGAAACGAAATATTTGAATAGAATATTCGAAATAGAAATATATAAAACCGTGTTGATTAGATATGCGCTATTTTGACGCGAACGAAATTTATATCGATTATTTTCGTTTTTATAATCAATATTGAAAAGTGATTTCAAAATCGAATATTTTGAAATGAAATTCGAATCAAATTGAATTGAAACGAATTAGAATTGAAATTGAATTGAATAGGAATTCAAATCGAATTGAAATTGAATCGAATAGGAATTCAAATCGAATTGAAATTGAATTTAATCGAATTGAAATTGAATTGAATCGAATTGAAATTGAATTGAATCGGATTGAAATTGAATTGAAATCAATTTGAAATGAATTTATATTGGAAAGATTCAATTTTGATTTGAATTTGAAATAAAAGTTGAAATCGTTTTGAAAACGAATTTAAAACGATTTATAAAATACTTTAGAAAGGAAATCGAAGAAATATATAATATATATATATATATATATTATATATATAATGGCCTGAATAGAACGCGCTGCGCCGCGGCAATTCGCGAATTTTGACCATTGACTTCGAATGGATATTACGGGAGATCCGACCGTCGGATTCTCCTAATACGGAACCATTGGGTTCGCATCGAAAAGTGCTTTCTAACGAACATTAGAAATTTGAAATCTAACGGTTGGATTTGGAATTATGTCCAAATCAAATTTGGAAAAGGTCGTTGTAAGTGCAGTTCGATGGCCGTTGATGGAAATCGACTGTACGGGCCTTGATAAAATTATTAAAAATAGTAATAATTTTTGTAAAATCATAAGAAATGATTTGTGAAGAATTAGGATGAAAAATTCCATATTTGAAAAGATAAAAGTAGATTTTTATCGAAATGAACTAGTTTTGAACTAGAATTATAATTCTATTTATTTTTAAATAAATAAAGTGGATTTGAAATGGTTTCAAAGGTAACCAGAATTTCCAATAATTTAATTGGAATGGATTTGAATCGAAATTGTCTTTGGAATATTTCGATGTTGGATTTCGCGATGATACAGATATTGTTATGGGAATTTGAAAGATATATTTATATCATTATTTCCAGTACGATATTTGTTGGTCGTAGAATTTGATATTAAATATAAACCGATATATTTTCTATTCAGAGCCTTGTATTTAATATCAAATGTGATTTGGGTTTGTCGTGAATGGTGTCTTCATTAACACTGTTCTTAAGACCAGTTGAGAAAAAGATTAAATCTTTTTATTTAGATTTAATGAAGTGTACCAATTAAATAATATTTAATTGGAATTGAATTGGTATTGATTTTTGGGTTTATCGTGAACAGTGTTTTAAATAACACTTGTTCTTTAGCCCGATAATTAATGGAAGGTGATTTTGGGTTGTCGTGAACGGTATCTACAATAATACAGTTCTTAGACCCAACAGAGCTAAGAAAATCAGAAACTAACTGGAGATTAGTTAAGTTAAATGGTTTCTTGGGTATTGATCTGATGTTGGTTTCGGCCTTCGGGGTTAATACTTAGGGAATTGCTCATTTGCTATTTTACGGTTAAAAGCTGATAGAATGGAATGTGATTTTGGGTTTATCGTGAACTGTGTTTTAAATGACATTGATTCTTTAACCCAGTTAAAGATTAGAACTAAGTGGAGTTTTAATGAATCTTTAATTAGATTGAAAAGATCGAGAATGGAGTATCACCAGTTTTGCTCCAGGCGATAGTTAAATCTTTTATTAGATTTGAACGTGAAATGGTAATTGAATTTACTGATAACACCGTGGTGTTAGATATGAAGTATTACCAGTTTTACTTCATGGGATGAATAGGTTGGGGTTGGGAAGTTAAAACAAATGATTACTTCGGTAAGGTTTGTTAATCCCGACTAGTTTGGATGAACCATAATTTGGTTTGATTTTATATTCAAACGAAAATTAAAGAATAAATTTAAAAGAATTTATCTTTGATAAAATTAATGGGAACCTTTACCTAAGAATGTGAAATTTAGAAACTGATTGTAGGTAAGCTAAGAAGAATGGTTTCTTGGATATTGATCTGATGTTGGTTTCGGCCTTCGGGGTTAATGTTTTGGGGAATTATTCTCTTGCTAATTTACGGTTAGTGACTGATGAATTGGAATGAGGCGTATGTTGTGTTTGTGTAACACTTATTTATTATATACGCGAGTTATTCAGAAAGCCGGGGTTTATCCCATTCTGAATAACTGATTCGACGATGAGTCGAAGATGAAGATGGTGGTTGAAGACCGGAGGTCTTCACGTCGTTTGGGTGATTACCGATGATCTTGATTGGGATGTACACCCAAGAGGAGGGAATCAGTTGGTGATTGTCCAGACGTACTTGGAGATCGATGGATATGCGAGGAATAAGGTTCCTCCGGTTTCGTTCAGACCCAGAACGGACTTGTAAATAGATGTGTGTCTGACATCGGATTTTATTCTGTGTGATTGATATCGGTTGCATAGCGTGAATTGCCTATGTGGCATGCTAAGATGCAAATGATCAAGGCTTTTGTTGAAAAGCAAAGTCTTATGGTTGATCATCAAAACACGGGCTGTGTGGCATAGCTTTGTGTAACGTGAATTCGCGAGCCTCACACCTGGGTTGTGAACTAGAAATGGGAGAAGGACCTCAGGGAGGACATGCGTTTCTTTCTAGCTAGAAGTGGCATCAGTGGTTTTATACGCCCTGACGAGTTTGACTTATGTGGTTGTTGCTGTTGCGAGGCACCTCGGATATATCGGTGACTATGTGATGCCGATGGAGTCATTTGTTGGCTCATTTACATCCCAAAGGGTGGGGAAATGCAGTGTTCAGGCATTTTAATCCACATCGGTGGACCGGCCCTGACAATCCAAAGGCTTGACTGAGTACTTGCCTGAGGCGCGGGCTAAGCGTCTCGAATCGGTAGAGGGCTATCTTTTGCCTCGGTTCGCAGATGGAAATCCAACTTCCAATACGTGACGTTTCGGTTTTAGTTGTAATCATATATATGGCGACATAGTGGGATGAGGCGCTTATGCTGTCTATGATTGATACTTATGATTGAAATTGTTTTGACACTATACACTTATAGTAATAATAAAACATGAAATTTAGCGTATCAAGCATTCTTTGGCTATTATAAGGTAAAAACCCTATCCTCCGGCTTGCGTTGCATTATGTGATGGGACCTGGGTCTTATAATAGCTTCATTGTTTTTTATTTAGCATTGCGTTGTTGTTTTATGCACTAGTGTTCTTGGGAGGAAACCCGTTCCGTGTTATACGGCGTGGTCCCTTGATTTACCTAACTTTAAAATAAAGATTAATAACTGTTTTAGTTCTCACACCAGTCACATGACTGATTTGGAGTTTATTGTTTTAACCTAAACTCTGGGTGCCCTTATTTTTCCGCACGGGCAGCTAGTAGTACGGTTTTGCTGATTTATATTCACAGAATCCTAGTTTACAACTGGAATGATATTCGGAAAGCTCTATATCCATGTATTTCTTTCAGTTGTGCTTTGTATTATTTTTCCGCTGCAGTAATGTATTTAAATCTCTGATGTTTTATAATGTATAATATTTGTTTATACTCTGTTTATTCTTGTATTCTGATGAAATTGTTTTAATATACAATGAAATGTTCTTCTGTTTGCGTTCTTTTGTGGTTCGTTCTCAACTCAATCCGTGATTTCCCGTAAGGGGGATTACGGTTCGTTTCAAGTGGATTGACCCTCTATAAAAGAATTATTATTGCTACCAGCGTTGGTTGCCATTTTACTAAATTTTCAAAAATCAGATTATGAACTTTTTGAAAGACCTTGCTCTAATACCAATTGTTAGGGACTACGGAATGGATCGTTCAGGCAAAGCAAACAGTAGAGGGGGGTGAATAGTGTTCGTAAGAATTTGAAAAAAAAAACTAAAAACTAGAGAGAACTATGGGATGAATCAAACACCACAAACAAAATCACAGACACAGATTCAAACATAGATGCAAAATAAATAGAAATAAAAGTGCAGAAAAGGAAAGAACACATCGGATTTTATACTGGTTCGGATCACTCCTACATCCAGTCCCGCATAATGTTGGATTGTGCAGAGTTTTATTGCTATTTTCAAATAGCCAAATACAACCTCATTGATTTCACGACTCAACAAGGAGACACCGACTCCTATGCCTTGATTCACAGCTCAACAAGGGCACACCGACTCCTATTCCTTGATTTCACGACTACAAGGATACACCGATTACTCTTTGACTTACAAACTGGGTTTGTTTAAACCAATCAATTACAAAACAACCCTATAACTCTTCAATAACACTTGATTCAGAGAGTAGAAAGTAGAGAGTGTAGAGAAAAGAAGTTTGATCAAATTAGAAGTGAATTCGCCAGTGTATAAGTGTAAAAATCATAAAAATTATTAAGATTAATGGTAGGATGAAAGAGGATGAACATGGTGAAAAAGAGATGTTAGAAATTCAGTTTTAACCTCTTTTTGTAGAGTATGAAGGGTTGCAATGGTTATGAAGGGTTTCAAATAGTGAAAAGACACTTCCCTTCAAAATTAGAAAAATAGCTGTTATATGTTGACATACACATTTTGTTATGTAGACATAGTCATGTCTAATTTTCATTTTCAAAGCATTTTTCAAGTATTTTGATAAAAAATTAATTCTGAAAATTCTTGAGTAAAATTCTAATTTTGTAAATCAATATTATATGATAGAAAAACATATGAAAACATATTTTTGAACTATATAAATATATTTATAAAATTATAAGGTTTTAAACTATATAAAATATAAATGAAGTATATATAAAAACCTAAGTTAATAGAAACAAATATAAAAACAAAATAGAGAGGATTGAGAATAAAATAGAAAAATAAAATAGGGAGGATTGAGAATAAAATAGGAAAACAAAATAGAGAGGACTAAGAAAACAATTGAAAAATCAGAATTTGAATTTGGATTTGAACCTGGAGTGCTATTTAGAGTCTTGCAAAATCTAGACTCTATAATTATATTAATCTTGAACTCTTGAAATCATGATTACTCATGAGTCTTGAATCTACTCTGAATTCTGGATCTCTAAAAGCTCTTAAACTGTACAGTCTTCAGCGTTAATTCCTGTATAAAAATCCTACATATGTATATGTATATATTATATATATATATATATATATATATATATATACTAGATAAAGATGTTAGTATATATTTTATAATCAATGATAATTGAAATAAGGTTGTTGTCATCAAAACTCCATTCTCCAACACAAAATTATTTTAGTTGCTCCAATGCAAACATGTATGAATGTTAAAAATTGTGTATGTGTCAAGAAACAAGTGGTGGTTAACCTTGGTTATCCTTTAACATTGTGAAATACAATGTCTCGAACAAGACATTTCATTTCACAATGTCTATTTGCCCCATCATATTGTGCATACCATTAACATTAACATTGGAGACTAAAAAGTGAATGAAATTGTTAATTATCTATGTGGCATTTAGTTAACATTAAAAATACATGTGCATTGGAGATGCTCTTGTATTGGAAAGCAGAAACCAATCAATTTAGGTTCTTACATGTGTCTTCTTTTTTGTGTGGTGTTAAGGGAACCCCAATATGTTCTTCCTAATACCGCAATTAAAAAATTAGAACTCATTACATTTAGTATGCTTTCTAATTCCACATTACCTCTCCATTATAATCTCTCAGTCAATCGTTATTTGTTGAACTAAGCTAATCTAAATTCCCAAATCTTTCGTAATCGCTATCTTCTTAACATCTCGAGCGGAAAAACTCAAGTTCGTATAGTAATCTCTCAATTGTTTGGTGATCTAAAAACACCAATCTCTCATGTCCTCTTCTAGTTTGCTTAATCCAAACCTTATTAATAGCTTTTTTATATTGCGGCGTCGAATTCGTTGATCAGCTCGTTGATCGGTTTTACAAATGAGGAAAAACGAGTATCGAGCGAAATAGAAATAGAGTAAAACAGTGTGATAGCCCCTATTTTGTAAGTGTGGTATTAAGAAGAGTGTAATAATAATTTTTTTGGTATTTTTTAGTCGCCATATTAGAACTCGCTCTGCTTTTTCCGTATTAATTTACTCCAAAATTGCCGTAAATTCTTTCTCCAAATCTTCATCTGTACTGCTTCTTTTTAAAAGTCCCTAATCTATCATGGCGAATCAAGTAGATCTACGGTTTGAAGTTGTCTATCATGGGAACCAATTAGATCTACGGTTTGAAGTATGATTTGAACTATTTGTACCCAATTGAATTGAGTAATTGTTCTCAAAATATGTTCTATAATTTGAACGTATGTACAAAGCATGTTTCTGTTCTCTTTCTTCTGGAACACAACTGATTCTGACATATGGATTTTCAAACCACCGTCCCAAATTGAGGAAATCTATCTTGCAATCCAGCGGTTGTCATGTAAACTTCAAACAACAATTGCGCAAACATGTCTTTGGGAACATATGGTAAGTTTAACCTCTACTATTTTCATGATTTGATTCTTCATCCGTAACCATTTCATTTTGAATATTTTCATCTTCTGCTTCCATTTGAAGATTGCTTTTATTATTTCAACATGTAATAAATGACTTTTGCATAGGAATTAGGTAACTATAGTGCAAAATCAGAGATTTGGGCAGTGAAATACGAATAAACCCAATGATCTAGTCTGTCAACAATTTCAACAATGCCATAAAAATCAAGTGGCACAAATTATAGAGAGAACAAAAACAGAAAAGAGAGGAAAGGACACACCAATATGATGTGGTGTGGATATGAATGTCCTACATCTACGGAGACCCAACAAATTTTATTTCTCAATGAAGAAATGAGTACATAAGATTACAATAGAGAGAAGATTAATGGTGGATTGCTTGCATTCATACAATAACATAACCCCTATTTATATAGAGGGATTTCTTGGACATAAAGAAGAGAAGTTTTTGGATTACTTGATCATGAAGAAAAATAAATATAATATCTTCCTTGATTTGATTGGAGCATAAATGATTGGCGCAATCACAGTCTTAGTCTCTTTCCCCGAGTAAATTGATTCTTCATTAATTGATTGATTGGCCTGTTATTTTTCTTCTAAAAAGAAAACTTCCTCTTATTTCTTTTCATATACGAGCCAATTAATTGATTGACAATCAATCAATTTCTTTCCTTCTCTACAAATATTTGAATCATTGATTTCAACATTCCACCTTGATTCAAATATGACAATATTTTTTCATCATCAACATAGAAGTTGTTGGGCCCAGCCCCCCATGGCGCTCAAGTAATAGGAAGCAAACTGATCAAGTTTGAGTAATGCTCAAACTTGTCCTTTGGAAGTGACTTGGTCATCATATTTGAAGGGTTATCTGAAGTACCCACCTTTAATAATTTGATCTTGCTTCATTCTTCCTCAAGCATAAGAAAGAAACCTCTAACATCAATGTGCTTCGTCCGTGAACTATAAGCATGATTCTCAACAAGATGAATCGCACTCTGACTGTCTGAAAATAGCTCCACTATCTGTTGCGCCATTGAAAGATCATCCAATAACTGAAGTAAGTGCAATCCTTCCTTTGTTGCTTCCACAATCGATATTAACTCTGCTTCGGTAGTCGACAAAACTACGATAGATAGCAACTTTGATCTCCACGAAATCGGGCCTATGCCAAGTGTAAAAACATAGCCCGACACTGACTTCCATCCATCTCTATCAGCAGCATAATCTAAATCACAGTATCCTCTAAGAGAGATGTCTCCATCTACTCCACCATATAACAAACCAACTGCAGAAGTGGCACGAAGATATCTGAGTATCCACTTTACTGCTTGCCAATGCTCTTTACTTGGGTTAGACGTATATCGACTGACAAAACCAACTGCATGGGCCAAATTTGGTCTCGTGCGCACCGTTGCATACATGAGACTACCAACAACACTAGAATAAGGTATATTATGCATATCCCTTTTGTCATCATCCGATGTGGGACACATATCTCTGGATAGCTTGAATTTAGAGCCTAATAGAGTAGCCACCGGTTTAGCATTCTCCATACCGAATCGAGATAGGACTTTCTTGATGTATTTAGTTTGAGTGAGCCTCAAAACTCTTTGCTTTCTATCCCTCTGAATCTCCATCCCCAAAATTCTCTGTGCATTTCCCAAATCTTTCATCTCAAATTCTTTACTGAGCTCCATCTTCAACCCCAAAATTTTAGACAATCTCTTAGAAGCTATCAACATATCATCAACATAAAGCAACAAATAGATGATGTCATCATTACATTTTTAAAATAGACACGTTGGTCCTTAAAGCTTCTAGAGTAACCATGTGAGATCATAAACTTATCAAATTTCTTATACCACTGTCTAAGAGACTATTTTAAGCCATAAAGAGATTTATTAAGTTTACAAACATGACCTGGCCTGCTGCTATCAATGAACCCCTCTGGCTGCTATAGGTAAATGTCTTCCTCAAGATCACCATGCAAGAATGTTGTCTTGACATCTAATTGTTCCAACTCCATGTTGAAGTGAGCAACTAATGCCAAAAGAATGCGAACGGAAGTGTGTCTAACAGCTGGAGAAGAAATATCATGAAACTCCACATCTTTCTTCTGAACATAACCCTTCGCCACTAATCTTGCTTTGTACCTCAAGTCACTATTGCCGCCATCTTTCACCTTATAGATCCATTTACATCCAATTACTCTCTTACAGGAAAAAAGTGCCACTAAATCCCAAGTGTGATTTTTGTGCAAAGACTCGATCTCCTCCTCCATTGCTACTAGCCAATTGGAGCTATTAACGGAATCAATGGCATCTTTGTAGTCTCTAGGATCGTCATGAAATATGCTTAATGCATAAGCTGCCATGTCATCAAAGTCAATATCTTCAAAGCTTAATCCCACAAAATCATCAAGCCACGTAGATCTTTTCTTCTCTTTCGTTGGTCGAGTTTGAATTTGAGCTCCACCTTGAGATTGATCTTCTTACTTTCCCTATCAACCAAGGTGTGATCGGAATCACCATTTTTGCTCATATGGAAGTCTGATGATCTGCCTTGTGTTTGGTATTCCGAATTTGTCCTTTCAACATCATCATTAACTGAAGAAGGAGGCTCCACCTTCAACATAGCCTTCTCATCAAATGTAACATGCCTGCTAGTAACAATCTTCTGGGTAGTAGGACACCACATCCTATAACCCTTAATTCCTTTCTTATAACCAAGAAAAATACGCTTGCGCGATCTTGGATCCAACTTCCCTTTGCTATCATGCACATAAGCTGGACAACCAAACACTTTGAGAAAGGAATATGATACAGGCTCTCCCTTCCACAGTTCTTCATGAATCTTCATATCTATGGCGGTAGAAGTTATGTGGTTGATAAGGAAAACCGCCGTAGATAATGCTTCTGCCCAAATCTCTTATTTAATCCCGCAGTAAGCCGTAAGCAACAGGTTCTTTCCAACAAAGTCCAATTCATTTTCTCTGCAACCGCATTTGACTGAGGGTCTCCTGGTGTGGTGTAGCGTCTTTTGATTCCCTCGGACTCACAAAATTTGATGAATTTTTGAGAAGTGAATTCACCACCATTATCTAAACGAAGAACCATCACTTTCTTTCCAGACTGGATCTCAACAAGAGATTTCCAACTTTGAAACCTATCAAAAGTTTCATCTTTGGACTTGATAAAGTAAACCCATACTTTTTTAGAAAAATCATCAACAAATGAAACAAAATACCTGGCTCCTCCATAAGATAGGCATGGTGCGGGGCCCCAAACATCGGTAAGAACATACTCTAAAACATCTTTAGACTTATGCTCTGCAATGCCAAAAGAAACCTTCGTCTGCTTTCCAAGTACACATCCTTCACAAAAGTCAAGTTTTGAATGATGAACACTGTCAATCAAGCCTCGCTTTCTCAATACTTCTAAATTACGCTCTCTAATTTGACCCATACGAAAATGCCACAATCTGGTAGAATCGGAATCAAATGAATCAATAACCGAAGTAGTGAAGTTGTACCCTTCAACCGATATAGATTTCCATCTTTTACCCCTTTCATTACTATCAATGAGCCATTTGTAATTTTTAATGAATATTTTTCTATCACACACTTTAAGCCAAAATTTCACAATGCTCCAATGGAGATCAAACTATGCCTTAAATCAGGGACATGCCTGACATCACATAAAGTACGAACAACACCATCGGACATCTTGATTTTTACTGTTCCAATGCCAATCATGCGATAAGAAGCATTATTTCCCATGAGAACCTCTCCTCCATCAAGATGACAATAAGTGGAAAAAGAGTGCCTATCTGGTGTCATGTGATAGGATGCTCCCGAGTCAATAATCCACATAGTACTCTTCATAAGAGAGGCGAAAGCTGTAAAAATGCCAGGATCATTATCTGAATCTGATGTCTCCACTGTAGATGCTGAAGCCTTCTGAGGAACAGCTTTGTTTTTATTCTCCAACTTGGGCCAACTTGCAATATAATGTCTAGGTTTTCTGCAATAATGACAAACTCCCTTCCAAGCTCCTCTTGACTGAGATCTGGACTTAGCTCTATCTCCACCATATTTGGGTCTACTTTTACTTCTTCCTCTCTCTGCAACAAGGCTTTCAGAATCATTCTCCATGCTCATGCTTTCTAACTTTCCTCTCAACATCTCGTTATGCAAATTTGTCTTCACATCCTCCAAGCAAATAGACGAACGCCCATAGATCATAAAGTTAACAAAAGTGTTATACTCTGCAGGTAAGAACATAAAAGAATAACAACTTGCGCCTCATCCTCAATCTTTACATCAACTGCTCGAAGATTCATGACAAGTGTGTTGAGGGCATCTATATAAGCAAATACATCTGTTCCGGGCCTCATTTTGAAAGAATAAAGTTGTTGTAAGATGATGCGGTTGGTGAGAGACTTATCGTACAACTTTCTCTAAAGAGCATCCCACAATTCCTTAGTAGTTTACACATGAGAAAACTCTCTAAGTACTTCATCAGAAAGGCTAAGTTGGATGGTAGTAAGAGCATCCTCTTCAAATTCTTCTATCTTTTCAGGTGCTAATTTCTTTAATTTCTTTGGATCTGAAACAACCTTAAATTTCCCCTCTTTATTCAACACCGCTTCCATCTTCATCTTCCATGTGCCAAAATCCCCCTTTCTATCAAATCTAGCAACTCCATAATTTGTAGCGTTTCTACCACTGTTATTTTTTACGGAATTTGACATGGATGAAAAATTCTTTGAACAGGACAACTTGGCTCTAATACCAATCTGTAGTGCAAAATCAAAATTTTGGATAGTGGAATACTAATAAACCCAATGATCTAGTCTGTCAACAATTTCAACAATGCCAAAAAAAATCAAGTGGCACAAATTATAGAGAGAACAAAAACAGGAAAGAGAGGATAGGACACACCAATATAACATGGTTCAGATATGAATATCCTACATCCACGGAGGCCTAACAACTTATATTTCTCAATGAAGAAATGAGTACATAAGATTACAATAAAGAAAAGATTAATGGTGGATTGCTTGCATTCGTACAATAACATGACCCCTATTTATATAGAGGGATTTCTTGGAGATAAAGAAGAGAAGTTTCTATATTACTTGGTCATGAAGAAAAATAAATATAATATCTTTGATTTGATTGGAGCATAAATGGTTGGCGCAATCACGGCCTCAATCTCTTTCCCTGATTAAATTGATTCATCATTAATTGATTGATTGGCCTGTTATTTTTCTTCCAGAAAGAAAACTTCCACTTATATCTTTCCATATACGAGTCAATTAATTGATTGACAATCAATCAATTTCTTTCCTTCTCTACAAATAATTGAATCATTGGTTTCAACAATAACATTATATACTTTCACTAAATGGTCAGTAGAGAATAGGCCACTACTATTTGATTGAATTAGGTATGAAAGTCAATTCCAATAATATTTTCTCCTTCCAATGGTGAATGGCTATTTTTATAATTATTGCCCCTTTAAAGTTAAAACAAACTTTTTTACATTCGTAAATAGAGATTGGTTGAACTGTCATTATTTCTTTATTATGGTATGGTATTTTTTTTAATCACTATGTATTAGGAATTGTCTAACTAGTATATATTTGGAATTATTTTTCTAGAAGAAACATGAGTGAAATTAGAAGTTACACAAGGATACCATTGTACAAAGTTAGCAATTTACATAGATGAATTTGATACTAACTTATGATACTTGGTTTCTTCGTATTTGATTAAATCTTATACATAAAGTTTGATAGATTATACATACTTTCAGGTATAAATTACTACAGTTGCTTTAGCATTTTTGGATTTTTCATTTTGATAAAAATTAGATTGGATTTACAAGTTTGTTCTATGCTTCTGGATCACCATGTTACATTGTAATTCAAATGATGAATTTTTAGAAGTATGACTATGATCAAAGTTGTTGAAATTCTATGATTAATAACACCTATGTATGCCACTTTAGTGAATGATAAAGGGTAGCAAGTAGTAAAACTATATCCTGCACTACTACTATTGTTGTTTATTTTTCAGGTATTCAAAACAGTTCCAAATTAGTTGTTTTTCCGACGTTGGTTAATATATAATAATATTCATTATTTAGGTTATTATTTATATTTTGGTCTGAAAGCATATTCTATTCCATTTTTAGGATTGAAATAAATTTATGGCCATGTTTCTAGATTTCACTTCGCTGATAATTGTGGTAAGATAATTGGATTAGCTTTTGATAATTATTAATTTTTAAGAATCATATCATCCATATAATTTTATAGAGTAGAATAATCATACGACAAACTTTATGTATTGATTGTTAATATTATTTACATCAATCCATCAACTGAAGAAGTCCAATAATAATCTATTAAAAAATATAGCTGTATAATTATGTAAAAATATCCACATTAAGACAAGGTAACTATTTCTTTTTCGTCCATATGCACATGTTTAATTTATGTTTAAGCTTTTCTATTTTCTTCAGAATGTCATGTAATAATAATTTTAAGAATAAGAGAAGTTTTAATTTCATGTCCATTTGAAGCTTATATTATCTTCCTTACAAGATCATTTCTCTTTTTGTTTACTTTCCCATTCAATCATTTTATATTAGAGTATATACAAAGATTTTGCTATATAGTAACATTTCGAGTATCAAAGTAATGTTGTTTACAATTCAAAAAAGATGTTTTTGTATTAGTGTTGTTTTTACATTAAATTTTCTTTGGTGAAATATTTTTTACTTTCTTTTTGTTTCTACGTTAGTGGGACGTAGTATGTTAATTTTCCAAACATTTGTTTCTAAATGTTCCTATGTGCTTATCTTTTTGTTCACCTGCTAGAACTATTTCCATTATCTTTCAGTTTAACCACAAAATCTAGAAAAAATCTTTTACTCGAAATTGTTTTTCATTTATATTTGCTAAAAGTTGCTTTATCTATTATGCACTCATTTTTTTCATTCCTTCTAGACGCAAGATGAAGAATATATAGATGTGTTGTAATACTTTAGACTGATGTTGTTTCAACTACTTCCACTATTCATTTGCATTCATTTTGTTTGAATGGTGATGTATGTAAATTGGAGACAAAAGTTCAACCTTTATTTTTTTTAGCATCACAAAAAACCATATTATACATTTCTCCCTAATTTGCTAATAAGTTATATGGATGATACTCTATTGTCAAGAATGGATCATCACAACAAGGAAAATAAAAATGTAAACACAACTAGTTGTGTATTTCATCATTTACCTCTTGTTGGTATATCTATTTTGAAATAGTGCAATGCATGTGCATACCTTTATAAATAATCTTATATCATTATATTTCAATTTCATATATAGTTGTAATACACGAAAATATAAAAAATGAATTATTATTGTTTTTTGCACAAATTACAATTCCAATTTGTGACCTCATTTACGTATCAAACTTCCATTAAAAAATATATAATAATTTTTTGTCAGAGAACCCTGGATTATCACAAAACCAATTGGTAATGTGAAGGGTGAACTCATTATAGTTATACAGGATTCATTTTTACAAATTTCCCAATGTGGGACTTGTCTCAACACGCCCCCGCACGTGTGGCATATCATGAGCCTAACACGTGGACCTTTATTGGGTGACGTGGATAAGTGTGGCATTGTGCGCACGAATTAAACCTGCTCTGATACCATGTCAGAGAACCCGGGATTATCACAAAACCAATTGGCAATGTGAAGGGTGAACTCATTATAGTTGTACAGGATTCATTTTTACAAATTCCCCAATGTGGGACTTGTCTCAACATTTTTATTTAGGACCTCTCATTTGCATGTGAGGTTAAATTGGGAAGCCTATGCTTGGATCAAAATATTATCCATGATAGTTATCAATAAAAATAAATTTTAAGTTTTGTTGGTAAATAGATATAGTTGTTTTTCTGTAGACGTATTTTATATCTAATGACTAAACATATAAATTTTAACTCAATTTGCTTTGTTCTCCCTTAATAAGATTATTGCTATAAAGTTTAGTAATATACACTCCTTTGGGTTCATGGACATTTAGTAATTTAAATTTTGGCGGCTAAATTATCTTATGAGGTTGAAAGAGCTATGAATTAGTTGATGCAAGCACATCTATCTCTGCTCCAAATTTGTACTGAATTAGATGATCAATTACAATTTTACCATTAATTATTCTCGGTATGAATGACAATTCAAAAACAAATTTCACAGTGGAAGTCAACTCACATAATAAAAGATATTTTTAAATTTTTGGGGGAATTTTTTTCCATCTGACATAATATTTACATTTATCATAGTTGAAGTTGTCAAGAAGTTCGGCGGCTTGAGGGGCGTTCTGAATGTAGTTCAACAACAGTATATATATTTCCTTTTATCATATCCTAGTGCATGTATTAGGAGTCATTTATAGTTGAATATTTATACAAATTTGACATGAGCTAGACAAAACAATTTTACACCCGAAATCATTCATACAAATTCAACAATATTTTAGGATCTCCATTGTGTAAAATAGGTAGAAGGACAAACTTGACAAAAAATTTGGTGAAAAATATGGGAAGTTCCAAAAATTAGTGAGAAGGACAAATGTTAGTGTAAATGGAAAAAGGATAGTGGGCCCCTGAATTCCACTTTTAGTGTAAATGTGTTCTTCTCCCTAATTTTGGAACTTCCTATACTTTTCACCAAATTTTTTGCAAAGTTTGTTCTTTAAAAGAAAATCCTGATCATCTTTAAACCTTTTGTATAATAATAGGTTATAAATGTAATTTGTTTCTATAAAATTTATTAATTAACACTCCATTGAATTCAAGGACATTTAGTAAGGGTATTGTTATTGCACTCTCTTTTTGGGTAAGGGGCATCACGGCCAAAATTGAAAATTCAGTAAAGTCCCACCATTTTTCGATTTTTATCATTTCCGATGGTCCTTTTCTGACTTTCTGACCCAAACTTGAAAAAACCCCGACCGAATTCTGCTGAAAAGTTAGTTATCACCTTGCCGAATTTCAAGCGTGACGCCCTTTTACCAAAAGTGGAGTGTCAGTAACAATACCCTTTAGTAATTTAAAATTAAGCAATTTAAATTTACCTTACGAGTTGAATATGTTATGAATTAGTTGATTCAAGCACATCTATATTTGCCTACAATTTGTATGATCAACTACAATTTTTGCAATTAATTGTTCTTGGTATGTATGGCAATGCAAAAACCAATTTTTTAAACGGAAGACACTGACATAATAAAAGATATTTTAACATTTTAGGTGTAAAAAAATTCTTCTAACATAATATTTGCATTTAACATAGTTGAAGCGGTCCCTAAGAAGTTCAGTAGTTTGTAAGGCATTTTGAGTACAAGTGAAAACAAATATATATTTCCTTTTATCATATCTTAGTACATGAATTAGGAGTTGTTTAAGGTTGAATCCTTCTATAAAGTTCGTATAAGTCCGAGAAAACAATTTTATATCCAAAATCATTCATAGAAACTCAGCAATATCTTAGGTAAAATAAAAAATAATATCTTTAACCATTATATATGGTAAACTTGATTTCTTACTTTGTATTATTGAATAGGGAATGGTGTTTATTGATTGATAAGTATTTAAAAATTCTTTCTTTTGTTAAAATATAGTTAAAAAGTAGTCAAGGCAATATTATGTTAATGTGCAAGAAAAGAAGAATCTATAATGGTGTCTACATCTGCTGTAGGTTTCTCATATTTTTAGCCAGATTTAGTATTTTTGCTACACTTGTTGTATTAAAATAAAAAAGCTTCCTTACTTAGTACATAATTAGCAATCAACGTGACCTTATGTGATTTCATATATAGCTGTAATACATAGAAATATAAAAACAAAGAAATAATTACTAGTTTTTTGCATAAATTCCATCTCCAATTTGGGACCTTATTCATATATCAAATTTCTATTAGTCAATAATAATATTCGAAAGCCTATGTTTGGATCGAAATATTTTCGTTCCATTTCAGTTGTCAAGAAAAATAAGAATTGAGTTTTCTTCTGGGTAATAGATATATTTATTTTGTGTCGATGTATTTAGATCGAATGAATAAATATTTGAAATTGAACTCAGTTTGCTTCTCACTTTTTAAATAATTTTGGTGCTATAAAATTTAGTAATTTGATCCCTTTTGGATTCATGGACGTTTAGTAATTTAACATACACAGATTAAATTTACTTTTGGAATTGAAAACACTATGAATTAGTTGATGCAAGCACAACTATCTAATTCGCTCAGAATTTGCACTGAATGGGGCAATCCACTATAATTGTTACCACTAATTGGTCTTGGTATGTATAACAATGCAAAAACCAAATTTGACGATTGAAGCAACTTGCATGATAAAATATAATTTTATATTTTTGGGTGAAACTCTTATGACATATAGTTGAAACAACCCCATGGAAGAAACGACGGTTTATAGGGAACTCTGGGTATAGTTGAAAGCAAATATATATTTCCTTTTATCATATTTTAGCACATGTATTAGGAGTCGTTAAGGTTGAATCTTTCTATAATGTTGACAGGTATCGGATAAAAAAATCATTAATTGAAACTTAGCAGTATTTTTGGTAAAACAAAAAAATACTTCTTTAAACCTTTTGAATATGGTAAACTCGATTTCTTCATGCTAGATTGAAATTCTAGCATAAACTTCATACATACTAACTGCATAGTGGTGTTTATTGATTGGTAAGTATCTAAAAGGTTCTTTCTCTTTTGTTAAAAATAGTTAAAAAGAAGCGATTGAGATAATATTATGTTACTGCGTTAGAAAAGGAGAAATTGTAAATGATATGTACATTTACTGCTGTACTCTTGTATTTTCAGCCAGATTTATATTTTTACAACACTTGCCGTATTTAAAAAGTTTCCTTACTAGGTATATAATTAGCAAATGAAATTGAGCTTGTGCGAAGTTTTAACTGCACAGTATCAGCTTAAAATGGATAAATAGTTTTTTGGTCTACTTACTATGTAAATGGATTGGGCGTTTCATGTTAGCGAAGATTGATTTTATACTATATTTAGATGTTCTAATTTTGCACGATTAGTGTGCTTTTGGACCAAAAATTTACAGATCAATGTTGACAAGCTTGCAAATGTTGCTAGCATGCATCTTCTCAGATCAATTTTGATTGTTCAATATCCATAAAATAGAGTTAATAAAATTCCTATATTGTCTTTAGTTTGTTGTCATGTCTCTAAAGTTGTAACTTGTATATCTGTATTTTTACATGCATGAATTATTATAGTTGTTAACGAATGATGATTTTCTGTGTGCAAGCAGATGGTGGTTGCAAATAACTAAGGGTAGCACGTCTTCATCAAGTGGAGGACAAAGACATGATTAAAACTTAAAGCATTTGAGAGTTTCCAATTTTCCAGTATAACAATTTATAAAGCCAGAACTTAATGTTTTATCTCGATGTATTCCTGCTTTCATTATATTATTTATAATGAAATTCCTTTTTTTTAATTGTTATTGTAGTTAAGTTTTTTCTCGTATAATGAAACAAGCGTTCATGTTATCAAAGCGTGCAAGGACTAGCATTATATACGGCTATAATATCATAAGACACATATAACGTTGACATGTGATCGTATATGTGATGGCTTAGAGCAATTCCAACACAGGGGTTGCTCGCGGTCGATTCTTACTGTATCAACCAAGAGCAACCCCCAACGGGGATATTTTGCTCAACTACTTTAGCCGGCTTATTTTAAGCCGGCTAAAGCAGTTGACGCGGGTTGCAATCTAGGATCGTTGGATTGCAATCTGCGTTGTGGTGTGGATTCAACCCACACCACTAGCCTAGTCGGCTTAAAATAAATCGGTTAAGCGTTTGGCTATATATAGCCGGCTTTGGAGAATCGGCCATCCCTACTTCATTTCCAAGCTGCCTCCTTCCCTTCTCCTTCCCTACTTATGCACCTGAGCCCTCCTTGAAAGAAAAAAATTAATCAATGAGACGAGTATGGAGAGAAATGCGAGGGAGTGGAAATGTTGATCCGACTGAGGAGCAAGTACCCGTAGAATAGAACGAACCGACTGGGGATACGGGAGGTAGTCATACAACGACGGTTAGAAGAAGATGCGGTGCTAGAATCAGCGATCAGACACATTTGGATTCTCACAAGGACCCGAATTTGAGATCGGAGAAATAGTTGGCCAATTTTCATGAGTTGGTTGGTACTGAAGAGTACGTCAGCACTTTAGTTGACGCATCTGTAAGTTTTACTTATTTGATTTTTTACAAATTTAATGTCGTACACAAAATAAATATGTCTCGTACGTAATATTTGGCTCGACGCGAGTGTACACATGGGTCTTGGGTTAGTGTTGTTCGTCTATGCAGACAGATTCGTGAGTATGACACAGAGGCTATTATTCATGGGTTTCTCCGTTCTATTGGGTTTGACGATTTTTTGAGTACGTTTTCTAGTCATATGCATTCATTATTTTCGTTGTTAATTAATTATTATTTGGTAAATAGGTATTGAAAACCTTTTAAATAACGATGTTCGGTTATGTGGTACCTTGGTTGCTTGTTGGTGGAAAACAAACTCATACATTCCACTTTAGTTTTGGGGAGTTGGGAGTTACTCCACTAAAATTTCCTATGCTTACTGGTATTTCCATAGGCGAAGGGGAAACCTTGCCGTATGATGAGCGGTTCCAGGACTTCATCCCTTTGGCTAACTTATTTCCACATCTTGATTTACATAGTGGTATCACCACGGGTTACCATATTAGATGCTCATACATTAGACAGACAATCCAGACTTCATTAAGAATGCATCCAAGAGTTCACCATTTGGAGATTGCAGATTATTTGTTTTGTATACGATGGGAAATTTATTTTTTACAAATGCTTCGAACACACTGCCTAGTGGTTATGTGGCGGTTATTGAAGGATTTTCGTTTGACAGTAGTCCTAATGTGTATGATTGGGGGACACCTATATTAGCATACTTGTATAGGTTGTTGGATTATTAGTGTGTCGTTAGACTGAAGATTGCTTCGATCACAGGTTTTTGGGATATCTTGCAGTACTGGTACTATGAGTACTTTCACAACATGACTTTTCCTGCCGTGGATCCGACACTGGCCCTTTACTTTCCTAGAGTACGAGTGTGGAGTCTCAATAATCGTAAACAGGTTCCAGGAGGATAGACACGACATGTATTTTCTATAGCTTGTAACCAGGTTGAGCTGCAGACTACACGAGAGACGGTTATTTTGCATCCGTATGATGGTTCGCCGTTTTTGACTGACCCCATTGCAGTGCAGGCTAATTTTCTTTCGGGAAGACTCTTTCCTCTAGTATCTTGTCTACCTAGTTTAGGCTGCTTATGGTACTTAGGGGAGCGTTACTAGAGATAGATATTTGGTGGTGATTTTATTCATGATGATCCTCTCCCAGATATAGCTACTCCCACCGTTTAGTCTGTCTGTGCCTTACAGGAGCATGCCGGGGAGTGGTAGCCAGCTAGTGACTTTATTATTATGGGTCGAGATTATATTTCTTTCTGCTAGCAGTACTACACCCCACCTCATACTGAAAGTTTTGTACATGCCGCGGCAACTGATTTCGTTAGTCCTTCTGCTATTCGTGGTGGACTTGTACCCCCTATTATTCAGAACATTTCATAGAGCACCCAAGTTTACCAGCCCCCACAACCTCCACAGTCGACCCCGATGTCAGATTATAGTTGGACTGTTGGCGTTCCCACTACATACGGAGCAGATAGATATGTTGATATTCTGTGCCCAGTGGTCACGCAGTATCTAGATCCAATGTTATTTTCTTATGAGGATCTCTATAGATGCAGATGGAACTTCGACAGGTTACGTACATTAAGCACCGACGGAGTATAGATGAGTTGACCGCTCGTATTAGCGAGATTATGACCGGTGCTAAGGAGCGATACGACCATAGACGTAGAGTCGACGAAGGAGGTGATGATGATGAGGGTGACGACGCTGAAGACGATGATGATGGGGGCGACAATGAGGATGCAACAAATCTTTCTAATGATACATACCAGATTAATTAGTCATAGTTCATTGTAGTATCTTAATGTCTTTGTATTATGATGTACCCCTTTGTAGTAGCTTATTTGGTTGTATGTTTTGTATTTGTATTACTTCCTAAATGTAATATGGTTGTACGTTCTTACCTGCAAATGCTATGTTATTATATGTAAGTTGCGTGTATGTTATTATGTTGACCCGCTCTGTTCTTATTTGTAATATTCCTGTATGCTCATTATTTATATCGTATTAAGTGGAACAACCTGAAATTTGAGTTGTTTAGGTGATCATTTAAAATTGGTTCATGATTTAGACATTTTAATACTTAGAATTCTACAAGTTGTAGTAATAACAATGAATTTGTTTATTAGAAGATGCATGAACATAAATTTTTTATTTAATTAAAAATGAGCGCGTAACGTCGCGATAGTTTAAAATTTTAATTTTTGAACTTTAACTGACTGTACAGGATCCAATATAAGTCGGAATTTCTTGTAACAAGAATCATTTGAATCTATTGGATTATAATTTTTTAATGGAAAAGAAATTTCATGTATTCATATTGTAGAACTTAAATTATGTCCAAATCAAAATTTTAAAAAGTTGATGTGGATTAGTTTATACACCATAACGTTTATATGCTAAAACGGCACATAATTAATAGATTCAGCTACAGTTGGTAATAATCATACAGAAACAAGTGGTCATGATCATAATGATAGAGCTAATATTTCGCATAACGATACAACTAACAATAAGCATACAGATACAATAGGTCATAAAGATACAACAACTAATGATAGTAACTTAAGCAAATCAGAGATATGAAATAATAACTTAAGAAAACTATATGTTACATTCAACCTCAAGGGATTCTAAAGCAGTTCTAAGTTGCTTAATCATTACGGTCAAACCGCAGTTGTTCAATAACATTTTGGAGATATCTAATCTCTCATTCGAATACATTTGCATATGTTATTCCCCTTGGGCACAAAGGTTCATCGATCTATTCTGTGTAATTGCATGCATTCAGATAGGATGTACATTTCTGAATGCGCCGACCTATATTGTTGCCCTCTGCTCGAACCATAACTTCACACGCATAACAGCAGTAGCAAAAAACTGGGTAAGGATCAACTTCCGGTTCATAAGAAATTTGAACATGTGGTACTTGATATACCTCTACTTCTTGCCGTGGTTGAGCGACCGACTGTTCATACGAAAGTTGAACATGTGGAACTTTAGCTTCATATGGAGGATGTACATTTGACTGTTCATACGGTGGTTCATCATGAGGTCTTATTAGGTTTAGATGTGGGAATTCGTCCGCTAGCTCCTGAAGTCTCATATGTTCACACGCCTGTTCATCGGAGTCTATAGATGATGATGGCTAAGAAGGCAATTTGTATGAGTAATAAAAGATTGAGGTAGTTCAAGAATGTGAACAAGTTAGTCTACATATATAGTGTTTCGATGATCACTGTTATACCTAACGTGTGCATGAGGACATAAAGTAAAAGTAATGTGTTGTAATATGCCCAGTACAAACTTTATGATGACATAAAGTCTTGAAGTGATCGATCATTGTTGGATTTAACAACTCATTAAAGATGTTCTGACGTAAGGCTATTGGATTTGACAACCTGTTCACAAGATATTTAGACTATTTGATTTGGAGCGTACTAGCAATTTTTTTTCTGTTATGGAAAAGAAAATGTTGAAATTGTCACAAAAAACTAGAATACCCTCTTGAACTGTTGTCGCATGATTCATAATTCATATCACGGGAAACACTGACAAAATTGAATAGCCCACTCATGTTGAAAGTTAGATAGTTATACAGTGACAACACTGGAATCACTGACATAATGATACAATGATATAGTAATACAGTGGTACATGATTACAGTGATGCACATCAATATACAACAATGCAATGTTGACTAGTAATACCACTTTTGAATGAAACTAAACTCATTAATGAGTAGTCTATTCCCCTGAACTATAGAAGCGTAATATCATTGACATGCTGCATAAGTAAAGCTCTTGGTTATTCGTATGCACCTCATCCTTTTATATACTACATACTTGACTATCCATTCTAAAACTATAATCTATGCAAACTCAACTGTTCCAGTCGGTAGTGAGAAATTTGTTTACTTGTTTTCATCAGCATTACGATTTTTATCAACAAAATTTGTACTTCCAACAATTTTAGTAATTTTGTTTTTGTATAGATTAAATGGACGATTGGGAAATAAGTGATAAACACATAGGAAGCATGTTTGATGAGCACGAACGGAACCAAGTAGACGAGAAAGAGGGTGGATTCATTTCAGATATGCAAATAGAAGAGGTGCTTGAAGAGGTTCCGCATGGAGTACAATTATCGAGTATAATCACGCAGTCGGAATGAGTACAATTATCGTGTTCAAGCATCGAGTCCTGAATTTTCTTCCAAGGATTTACTCTAACTCGTGAAAGCCTATATTGTGGTTGATAGAAGAGATGAGTTGTTGATGCAAAGAGGAGGGGGTTTAACATATGAAGACAGATGGGCAATGATCATGAGGTTACACAACAACCATCTTTCCTCGCCGATTAGACAATCGTCATTTGAAATCCGAATGGCTCATCGTCGATTGGTAGATGCTTGTGATTGGTACCGTAACATTATCGATATAGTTGAAGACCAAGACATATTAAAGCAACTAAAGCAACTTATGATTCTCGTTACCTATTTGAATACGGTGAGGAATTTTTTGGCCATAAAGCGTATAAACTTCGCTACAGTTGGCTAACCCGATATGGAACTGAATAGGCTTACGGTATTATGATTTTAGTGTTGTTTGAAGTAGTATTTTATTTGATGATTATAAGGAAAACATGGAGTTATATGTAAACCGCGTGTACGTTGTTATGTTTACTTGCTATGTATTAACTGGGACAAACTAATATTTTACGTTTTAGTTAATCATTTAAAAATGGTTCATGATTTATAATTTTAATATTTTGCAATCTATAAATTATATGAATACAACAATGACAATTAGAAAATTAAGAAATTCCAAACTACAATCATACATACTAGAACATACAAACATCAAATTCCAAGTACAATGAACCAACTATGGATTTATGAGAAATCTAGCTCTAGTCGCCTCAGCAACAATCTTGTTCAAGCGCCTTATTTTGGCTTGCGCTTCTAGTGCATATCAAAGTTCACGTTCGCACATCGTAGGGTCAATCCATTGCATAAAATTACAACATTGAACTTCGTTAGGGTAAAACCTATAGTCCTCGTAGTCTGCACAACCGAAAAATCAACGACCAGTATTTTTTTGGTTTTGGCAACAACTGCAGCTGATTCATCTCCACAACGACAAATAGGGTAGGCTCTACCTGGTAGTGTAGTACCAATAGTGAAACGACCCAAACTTCCCCTTACGGGAAAACCCGGATGACTTTGAGAACACGACACATCAGAACATAAACAATAGAATATTTCATTTCTATTACAACAATTTACACCAGAGTACAAGAATATCAGAGAATAAATAAATAATATACAGTCGCAAAATAAATATCAGAGATTTACAAGTTATAAAGCAATGGAAAATATATACATGAATATAATGTGCGACGAAAAATACATTAACTACACAACTGAAATAGATATATGGATACAAAGCTTTCCGAATATAGCTCTAGCTATAATCCAGGATCCTGGGAAAAGAAATATCAACGAAAACCAAAACTACTAGTTGCCGGTGTGGAAAATATGGGCACCCAGGGTTTAGGTGGAAATAATAAACTCTGAGTCAGTCATGGGACTGTTGTGAGAACTAAAAAAGTTACTAGCTTTATTTTAAGGTTTGGTAAATCACGGGGCCACGCCGCATGTCACGGAACGGGTTTACTCCCATGAATATTCGAAAATAAACAATTTATAAACAACGCAATGTTTTTTGAAAAATGAATCTATTATAAGACTCAGGTCCCATCACACAATGCAACGCAAGCCGGAGGATAGACTTTTCTCTTATAATAGGCAAACATGCTTGGTACGTGTAAATTGAACCATTTGATACTACTATAATTGCATAGTGTCTAAAAAACTTCAAATATAAATGTATCAATCACAGACGACATAGCACCCCATCCTACTGTGCTGCCATATAGGTTTACAACTAAAACCGAAACGTTTTGTACTGGAAATTGGATTCCATGTACGAGTCGAGGCAAGGGATGGCTCCTCGCCGATTCGAGACACTCTAGAAAATTCCTCAGAACTCGGACGCTGGCGATCCCTTGGATGCAGTAGGGCTGGTCCATACATACTTTAGTGGATTAATTATTCTAGAACAATACGTTTCCTGGTCCTATCGGACCTCCACAATGGTCAGTACGTCGACCAATCAAATCCGAGGCGCCTCGCAATCCGTCATCCACATAAGTAAAAATGTCTGGGCTCCATACCACGACACCACTTCTAGATAGAAAGAAACGCAAGTTCTCCCTACGGTCACGATCCCATTTCTAACTCATACCGAGGTGTGAGGCTCGTGAATTAACGCTGAACACAAATCTACGCTAATTAAAGTTGTGCTTTGATCATCATCCACAAGACTATGCTTTTCAACAAAAGCCTTATTCATTTGCATCTTAGCATGCCACATTGACAATCCACGCCATGCAACTGATGTCTATCAATATATAACATCTAAGCTCGTACGTCCCAGAGAAGGGTGTTAAGCAAGAGAATGAATTCTCCGTCAGCAAACAGATATATATGTAATAGAAATCAATCAACACAGAATGAAATCCAATGTCAAACACACATCCATTTACAAGTCCGTTCTGGGTCCGAACGAAATCGGAGGCACCATATTCCTCGTCCCATATGTCCAATACAGGAGGGAGGTCCTCGCATATTCGGTCGATCTCTAAGTACGTCAAGACGATCACCACTTGTTACCTTGTCTTGGGTGTACAGCCCAATCAAGACATCGTTAATCACCCAAACGATGTGAAAATCTCCAGTCTTCAACCCCCATCTTCATCGTCGACTTTTAATCGCCGTATTAGTTATTCAAAATGGGTTAAACCTGGTCTTTCTGAACAACTCGCGTATTTTATAATCAATAATCAAGGGTTATAAAAACACATCATATGCCTCGTTCCAATTTAGAATATTCTTTAATTCAAATATTCACATTTTTAGGGAAAGTTCCCATTAATTTTACCAAAGATAAATTCTTCTTAATTTATTCTTTAATCTTCCTTTGGATATCATTTCAAAAGATTTTATTAACAATTCAAGCCAAATTAAGGTTTATAAAACTAGTCGGGATTATCGAGCCTTACCGAAGTAATCATTTATTTTATTTTCCAATCCCAACTTATTTATCCCATGGAGCAAAACTAGAAGTACCCCATATCTAACACCGATTATGTTATGGGTAAAATTAATTACCATTTCACGTTCAAATCTAATTAAAGATTTAACTATCGCTTGGAGTAAAACTTGTGGTACTCCATTCTCGATCATTTCATGAATTCGATAAATTTAATTACCTCATTCCCATTCCAATCTAATTAAAGATTCGTTAAAACTCCAACTTGGTTTTAATATCAAAAATCATTACTTTATGATTATTCAACTTTAAGAAATTAATCTTGTCTTTAACTGGGTTAAAGAACTAATGTCATTTAAAACACAGTTCAGATAAACTCCAAAATCATCTTCCATCAAAATGGGATCTTCACGGAAATCGTAACAGTATATAATCGATATAAATTTTTGTATCGTACTTATACTTTAAACGAAATAACGGCAAGGCCTTTTTAAATTCCATAAATAGTATTGGTCTTCCTTCACAGAATCTCATTTAGATTATTACCAAATCGAATTCCATTCAATTCCAATTTAATATATTAAAATGGAAAACTTATATTTGGAAAATTTCATTAAATCTTAATAAAAAGGTTTATAAATTCCAAATCATATCTTTACTGCTAATTTGGGGTTAAAGAACAAATATCGTTCAAAACATCGTTCACAATAAACCCCAAAATCAACTTTCATTTCAATTCCAATTAAATTAATTAATAAATTGGTAAATTTCTCTAAATCTTAATTTAAGGATTTATTCCTTTCTCAATGGGGCATATGAACAGTGTTATTAAAGACACCATTCATGACAAACCCAAATTCCAATTTGATATTAAACATAAGGCCCTGAATAGAAATTAATATCGACTTATATTCAATATCAAATTCTGAAACCAACGGATATCGTATTAGGAATAATGATATCAGTATCTTCCAAATTCCTTAACCATATCCATATAATCACGGATTCTAATATCGAAATATTCCGAAGATTATTTCCATTTAAATCCGTTCCAGTTTATGAATTGGAAAACTCTGGTTATTTTAAAACCCATTTCTCAATCCAATTTATTATTTAAAAACATTGGATTATTATTCTAGTTATTAACTAGTTCATTTCGATAAAAATATATTTTTATCTTTTCAAACTTGGAATTTTCCATCCAAAATCCTCCCAAATCAATTATTATGATTTTACATAATTTTTCCATATTTTTTCCATATTTTTAATAATTTTATTAAGGCCCTTACAGTCAGTTTCCAACAACGGTGTAACAACCCGAAAATCTGGGCCAGTTTAAAAATTTTATTTTGGCAATTTTAGCGAATTTTGATTATTTAAAATGAATTATTTTAAATAAAAACGACGAGAAATTTATTTTGAATATAATTCGAACGTATATATTATATACGTCGTCGTTAGAATATAAATATTTATATATAATTATAAATAGAATTGAAAATGGCGCGGTAGTTCGATAATTCGATTTCAAACTTCAATTGAATGTACCGGGTGCAAAACAATCCGGATTTTAGTGAAACCAAAAATGATAGGATCTAATTGATAATATCTTTCCAACGAATCCGACCAATCAAGATTTCATAGCGGGAATCAAAAGATATGTCCAGTTGAAAATTCTGAATAGTCGCTATGGAATTCAGGCCCTTAAAAATGGACATTTTGCAAACGACCTCGGATTTCGACGAAACCAGTTTTATTGGGTCCGGGATGTGAAGTTATTGCTAGATTCCAAATTTCATAATTTTTCGAATCAATATGTGAGCGTGGCAAAGGAAAACGCGTTTTGACCATTTCAGTTGATTTTAATCGACTGGAAATTGGCCATTTTTCCAACGGTCTCAGAATTCGACGAAACTAGTTTTGTTAGGACCGTATCGTCAATACGAAGCTAGAAAATATTTTTCGAGAATTTTTAGAGTTAGTATGTGACCCCGGTAATTTGAAATGTATGTTTAAAATTCAATATAGTGATTTAAATGTAAATTAAACGGAAACTGATTCAAATGGTCAAATCAACCTACGATACATATCCCATTGTGTTCGGAATGGAGGTAAAACGCTATGGACGACAGGCGGTGGACCTCGTTTAGAGGTCGTTTGTGAAAGTCAACTTTTTTTGCAATTAAAAATAAATAAATTAAATAATATATATATATATTTTTATATACCCCCCTGGTCTCCTTCCCCATTCAGAATCGAAATCATAAAAAAAAAGAAGCAGCAGAGCAATCCGCCGCCGCCCCTAGGGCTTTGCCGCCGCTCCTCCGTCGAGAGGCGCCGACCATCGCGAGGACCCCCCCCATCCTCCAGCTCCTCCCTCCATCGCGAACGAAACCCGCGCCCCTTTTTCCCCTGCGCCGCCGCGAAGTCAGATCCCACCCTGCTCCTCCTCCTGCTGCCGAAGTCGACGCCCGCCCTCCCCCGAAGCCAGCTCCGACGAACGGCGAAACCCCCCCCCCCGCTCCTCTGTAAGTTTTTAATTGTATTTTATTTTTATTTATTTTATTTTTATTTTATATATAAACTGTTTTTATAAAAAGTATTAAAACTGAGATTTTTAAAAAGAATAAAATAGATTTATTAAAAGTATTAAAACTGAAATTTTTATAAAAGTAAAAACTGTTTTTTTTAATGAGTTAAAACTGAAATTTTTATAAAAGTAAAAACTGTTTTTTTTAATGAGTTAAAACTGAAATTTTTATAAAAGTAAAAACTGTTTTTTTTTAATGAATAAAAACTGATTTAAAAGAGAAAATAAAAACTGATTTTATTTTAAGGTTTAAATAGAAAAGGTTTAAACTTTAAATAGAAAAGGTTTAAACTTTAAAAAGAAAATGGTTTGAACTTTAAAAAGATTTGATCTTTAAAATAGAAAAGCAAAAAGGCGAGATTTTTGTTTAGAAGAAAAAGTAGGATTTTTAAAAATAGAAAAGACTTTATTTTTTTATAAAAGCGAAAACTTTATTTTTTATAAAGGCGAAAACCTTATTGTTAAAAATGTGATTTTTATATATTGAACTTTGAAATAAAAATTCGATTTTTATATATTGAATAGCGAACTAAAAATTCGATTTTTATATATTGAATAGCGAACTAAAAATTCGATTTTTATATATTGAATAGCGAAGTAAAATTCGATTTTTACATAGGTAGTGAAAGCGGGCAACGAAAGCGACAAAAAGGCGAGATTGGCGAAGTCTTCTATAAATGAAGAGTCAAGATGATTGGATAGCTATATGTGAGAACTTCTCACTCTAAATTCTCATTTTCTAGTTATATATATACTAGGATGCAGACGGTGCTTAGTAGCACCCGACACAATCGTCCACAGACCATGGACTTGTTTGTTTGGCTGTTTGGTTATTGATTGCGATATTGGTTTGAATGTGGTTTGTGGTGTGAAAAATCGAATCGATAAATTGGTTAGGATTAGACGTGCGCCGTTATAAGGCGAAGGAGTAAGGCTAGGTTAGACTCTTACTCCAAATTTTGTGGTTTGCATAATGAAATGGATTTGATTGATGTGTGAATGGCGTGGGCCTTCACTAGACCGGGGATAAGGCTAGGCCTTGTCCCGTTTCTAGTATCGTGCCGTTATGCCGCCGAAATTTTCTAAAATATGTTAGAAAAATAAAAATATCATTTTATTTAAAGAATGAACTGAATAGAAATTCATATGTTGGAATAAAATGTTTTATCGTTAAAAATATAATTTTTAACGCGAATGTGAATAAATAAATATTCATTTACAAACCAGACGGTTTGTTTATGTACACCTATTTGAAGGACATTGATTGGGTCGATAAATTTTACACATCGCCCAACTGCACAACTAAATCTGTGTTTGATTGTTTGAAACCCCACACGGGTATTGGGATGAAATTTGAAGTTCACTCATCCTGATTGATTAAATATGTCGATCGATTGATTGACAGGCTGTTATAAGCGTTGAATATCTATATTTGATGCTTATACAGTGTAGTGCACTTTGGTTGATGGTTGATTATTTTTCAATGCTATTATATACATGTGTTGTATGAAAATCCATATAATTAACTTTATATGGTAATTGATTGGGCCTCATTCCGATTTGAAAAATAAAGAATAATATAAAATAAACGTTCATGTGTTGACAGTACTCATTCATTGAGATTGGTCATGTGTTGAACGAAATATTTTAGTAATAGAATTTGCACCTTTATCAAAATAAAATAAACTTTCATGTGTTGACAGTACTCATTCATTGAGATTGGTCATGTGTTGAACGAAATATTTTAGTAATAAAATTTGCACCTTTATCAATATAAAATAAACGTTCATGTGTTGACAGTACTCATTCATTGAGATTGGTCATGTGTTGAACGAAATATTTTGATAATAACAACTATTTTGAAAAAGAAATATTTGAAATAGAATATTTGAAAATAGAAATTTATGAAGCCGTGTTGATTAGATTGACACCATTTTGACGGGAACGATATTTATATCGATTTTAAACGATTTCGAAATGAATTGAAAACGATTTCGAAATGAATTGAATTGAAAACGAATTGAAATGAATTCAAATTGAATTGAAATTCGAATTGAATAGAAATGAATTGAAAACGAATTCAAATTGAATTGAAAACGAATTGAAATGAATTCAAATTGAATTGAAATTCGAATTGAATAGAAATGAATTTTAAAACGAATTTATAAAGAAGAATTCAATTTTGCTTTGTATTGAAATGGAAGTTGAAATAGATTTTGAAACGAATTTTAAAACTATTTATATAATTCGTTTTAAATAGAAATCGACGAAATATATATTATATATATTATATATATAATATAATGGCCTGAATAGAACGCGCCGCGCCGCGGCAGTTCGTGAATTTCGACCATTTATTTCAAACGGACATTGCGGGAGATCCGACCGTCGGATTCTCCTAAAACCGGAACCGTTGGGTTCGTATCGAAAAGAGCTTTCTAACGAATATTAGAAATTTGAAATCTAGCGGTTGGATTTGGAATTATGTCCAAATCAAATTCGAAAAAGGTCGCTGTAAGTGCAGTTCGATGGCCGTTGATGGAAATCGACTGTACGGGCCTTGATAAAATTATTAAAAATAGTAATAATTTGTGTAAAATCATAAGAAATGATTTAGAAAGAATTGGGATGAAAAACTCAATATTTAAAAAGATAAAAATAGATTTTTATCGAAATGAACTAGTTTTGAACTAGAAATATAATTCTATTTATTTTTGAATAAATAAATTGAATTTGAAAAGGGTTTTAAAAATAACCAGAATTTCCAATGATTGCATTGGAGTGGATTTGAATCGAAATTGTCTTCGGAATATTTCGATGTTGGAATTCGTGATTATACGGATGTTGTTATGGAAATTTGAAAGATATATATATATCGTTATTTCCAATGCGATATTTGTTAGTCGTGAAATTTGATATTGAATATAAGCCGGTATATTTTCTATTCAGAGCCTTGTATTTAATATCAAATGTGATTTGGGTTTGTCGTGAATGGTGTCTTCACTAACGCTGTTCTTGAACCCAGTTGAGAAATGATTAAATCTTTTTA
This sequence comes from Allium sativum, assembly GCA_030737875.1. NCBI lineage: Eukaryota > Viridiplantae > Streptophyta > Magnoliopsida > Asparagales > Amaryllidaceae > Allium > Allium sativum. The sequence goes on along the minus strand of CM060919.1, from coordinate 874,191,765 downwards.
TTTAGATTTAATGAAGTGTACCAATTAAATAATATTTAATTGGAATTGAATTGATATTGATTTTTGGGTTTATCGTGAACAGTGTTTTAAGTAACACTCGTTCTTTAACCCGATCATTAATGAAATGTGATTTTGGGTTGTCGTGAATGGTATCTTCAATAATACAGTTCTTAGACCTAAAGGAGTTAAGAAAATCAGAAACTAACTGGAGATTGGTTAAGTTGAATAATTTCCGAGGTATTGATCTGATGTTGGTTTCGGCCTTCGGGATTAATACTTAGGGAATTGCTCACTTGCTAATTTACAATTAGGGACTGATTGAAATATGATGTGATTTTGGGTTTATCGTGAACCGTGTTTTAAATGACACTGATTCTTTAACCCAGTCACAGATTAAAACTAAGTGGAGTTTTAATGAATCTTTAATTAGATTGAAATAATCAAAATGGAGTATCACCAGTTTTGCTCCAGGCGATAGTTAAATCTTTAATTAGATTTGAACGTGAAATGGTAATTGAATTTACCGATAACACTGTGGTGTTAGATATGAAGTATTACCAGTTTTACTTCATGGGATAAATAGGTTGGGATTGGGAAATTAAAACCAATGATTACTTCGGTAAGGTTCGTTAATCTCGACTAGTTGAATCGAAATTCAAAAGAAGAATAAATTCAAGAAATTTATCTTGGATAAAATTTATGGGAACCTTTCCCTATGAATGTGAAAATTAGAAACTAACTATCGGTTAGCCAAGCAGAATGGTTTTCTGGATATTGATCTGATGTTGGTTTCGGCCTTCGGGGTTAATATTTGGGGAGTTATTCTCTTGATTAATTTACGGTTAGTGACTAATGAATTGGAATGAGGCGTATGTTGTGTTTGTGTAACACTTTTATAATATACGCGAGTTATTCGGGAAGACCGGGTTTATCCCATTCTGAATAACTGATACGACGATAAGTCGAAGATGAAGACGATGGTCGAAGACCGGAGGTCTTCACGTCGTTTGGGTGATAACTGATGATCTTGATTGGGCTGTACACCCAAGAAGATGGAAACAGTTAGTGATCGTCCAGACGTACTTGGAGATCGATGGATGTGCGGGGTACTAGGTGCCTCCGGTTTCGTTCAGACCCAGAACGGACTTGTAAATGGACTGTGTGTCTGACATTGGATTTTAGTCCGTGTGATTGATCTTCATTAAATATATATCTGTTTGGCGGCGGAGAATTTATTCTCTTGCTTAACGCCCTTCTCTGAGACGTACGAGCTCAGGGGTTATATATTGATGGATATCAAACGCATGGAGTGAATTGCCTGTGTGGCATGCCTAAGTGGCAATTGATCAAGGCTTCTGTTGAAAAGAAAAGTCTTGTGGTGATGATCAAAGCAAGGCCTTTGTGGCGTAGCTTTGTGTAACGTTTACCTCGCGTGTTTCACACCCGGTATGGACCAAAAACGGGAGACGGACCTCAGGGAGGGCATGCGTTTCTTTCTAGTTAGAAGTGGCGTCAGTGGTTTTACACGCCCTGACGAGTTTGACTTATGTGGTTGTTGCTGTTGCGAGGCGCCTCGGATTGATCGGTCGTTCTCGAACCGATGGAGTCATTTAGTTGGCTCGTTTACGCCCCATAGGGCGGGGGAACGCATGTTCAGGGTTTAAGTTTAATCCACATCGGTGGACCGGCCCTGTCGCTCCAAGGGTCACTCGAGCTCTGATCCTGAGGGGCGGACTAAAGCGTCTCGAATCGGTTGAGGACTATCTTTTGCCTCGGTTCATAGACGGAAATCCGATTTCCAAATACGTGACCTTGCGATTTTGATTGTATAACCTATATATGGCGACATAGTGGTATGGGGCATTCATGCCGCCTATGATTGATACTTATGATTTGAAGTTGTTTTATACACTATGCACTTATTATAGTATCAAATGATTTGTTTTAAACGTATCAAGCATTCTTTGGCTGTTATAAGGGAAAACCCTATCCCCCGGCTTGCGTTGCATTGTATGATAGGACCTGGGTCTTATAACAGCTTCATTTTTCTTTATTTAGCATTGCGCTGTTTGTTTTATGCACTGGTATTCTTGGGAGGAAACCCGTTCCGTGTTATACGGCGTGGTCCCTTGATTTACCTAACTTTGAAATAAAGATTTATAACTGTTTTAGTTCTCACACCAGTCCCATGACTGACCTGGAGTTTATTGTTTTAACCTAAACTCTGGGTGCCCTTATTTTGACACGGGCAGCTAGTAGTTTCGGTTTTGCAGATTTATATTCACAGGATCCTGGTTTACAGCTGGAACGATATCCGGAAAGCTTTGTATCCGTATATCTTCTTCTGGTTGTGTATCGTATTATTTTTCCGCTGCGATGTATTTAAATGTAATTTAAATCTCGGATATTTCTGTGTAATATTTGTTTATACTCTGTATATTCTTGTAATCTGATGCATTGTTGTAATATACAGTGAAATGTTCTTCCGTATGCTTTCTGTTGTGGTTTGTTCTCGAACTATCCGTCGCTTTCCTTTACGGGGAAGTTACGGGTTTTCACAGTTGGTATCAGAGCTTTGGTTTACAAAGCTCAGAGAACAAGGCACATTAGAACCATACGAAAGAATTCATCAGATATTGGATTAGTAATATCCAATGGAATGACTCGTTAGAGATGGGATCAGTAGTATCCTAGAACGAGTGTGAAGAGTAAATTTTTAAAATAAAAGTGAAAACAAATTTTTGTTTTGAAATTTTAAAATCGATTATTCGTATTTGATTATCTATTTATATTGATGTGGACAATCCAGTATATATAGATTTTGCATATACGTCTGATCCGCGTGTATTCGAAATTTTAATATACTGGATAGATATAGAATTACACTCTAATCGCCCGGAGATGATTTTGATGATGGAGCTCCATCATTAGAATTTATGTTCGAGTGACGAAAGTGGGCTTTCTATATATTTCCTATTGACTGGTGTGAGAACCAAATCTTATATAGCTATAACACTTTGTTGTGATTTGGCATCAAAAACAAGATTTTCAGTATATGTATCAAAATTATGAATTTGATAATCTAATTCACTAATTGATTGATGTTTGTGTTGTTTGTTTAGTTGTTTGCTAATTTTTAGCCATTTATGCCTAATTTGATCGAATAATGAATTGTATTGAAAATTGGTCGCATTTGCATGCATACATGTATATCTTTTGAACAGGTCATAGCAAGGAGGCTAGAGCCAGAGAATAAAATTTGTTTGCCCGACAAATAGGTACATGTTTACTACATAATTTCCTGTTTTGTTTGGGTGATGATGATTTTGTGAGCCTATTGGCTAGCCGCTTGGCTTTTTCTTTTTCTTTTTGAGATCTGAAGGACCGGGGAAGCTATTTGAAATTCCCCGATGCTCCCGGTGCAGGGGAGGTTATAGCGAAATTTTTCAAAAATTTAGGGTGTTAGCCAAATTTTTGAAATTTTGAAAATTCTCAGAAACTAAAAAGTTGGAGAATGGAAGCCAGATCGAACGTAGAGTTGATTAATCAAACCACTTTCGACTTTGTTCCTTTTCGGGGACGAAAAGTTTTAAGTGGGGGAGATTGTAACAACCCGAAAATCTGGGCCAGTTTAAATTTTTTATTTTGGCAATTTTAGCGAATTTTGATTATTTAAAATGAATTATTTTAAATAAAAACGACGAGAAATTTATTTTGAATATAATTCGAACGTATATATTATATACGTCGTCGTTAGAATATAAATATTTATATATAATTATAAATAGAATTGAAAATGGCGCGGTAGTTCGATAATTCGATTTCAAACTTCAATTGAATGTACCGGGTGCAAAACAATCCGGATTTTAGTGAAACCAAAAATGATAGGATCTAATTGATAATATCTTTCCAACGAATCCGACCAATCAAGATTTCATAGCGGGAATCAAAAGATATGTCCAGTTGAAAATTCTGAATAGTCGCTATGGAATTCAGGCCCTTAAAAATGGACATTTTGCAAACGACCTCGGATTTCGACGAAACCAGTTTTATTGGGTCCGGGATGTGAAGTTATTGCTAGATTCCAAATTTCATAATTTTTCGAATCAATATGTAAGCGTGGCAAAGGAAAACGCGTTTTGACCATTTCAGTTGATTTTAATCGACTGGAAATTGGCCATTTTTCCAACGGTCTCAGAATTCGACGAAACTAGTTTTGTTAGGACCGTATCGTCAATACGAAGCTAGAAAATATTTTTCGAGAATTTTTAGAGTTAGTATGTGACCCCGGTAATTTGAAATGTATGTTTAAAATTCAATATAGTGATTTAAATGTAAATTAAACGGAAACTGATTCAAATGGTCAAATCAACCTACGATACATATCCCATTGTGTTCGGAATGGGGGTAAAACGCTATGGACGACAGGCGGTGGACCTCGTTTAGAGGTCGTTTGTGAAAGTCAACTTTTTTTGCAATTAAAAATAAATAATTAAATAATATATATATATTTTTATATACCCCCCTGGTCTCCTTCCCCATTCAGAATCGAAATCATAAAAAAAAAAAAAGCAGCAGAGCAATCCGCCGCCGCCCCTAGGGCTTTGCCGCCGCTCCTCCGTCGAGAGGCGCCGACCATCGCGAGGACCCCCCCATCCTCCAGCTCCTCCCTCCATCGCGAGCGAAACCCGCGCCCCTTTTTCCCCTGCGCCGCCGCGAAGTCAGACCCCACCCTGCTCCTCCTCCTGCTGCCGAAGTCGACGCCCGCCCTCCCCCGAAGCCAGCTCCGACGAACGGCGAAACCCCCCCCCCCCCGCTCCTCTGTAAGTTTTTAATTGTATTTTATTTTTATTTATTTTATTTTTATTTTATATATAAACTGTTTTTATAAAAAGTATTAAAACTGATATTTTTAAAAAGAATAAAACAGATTTATTAAAAGTATTAAAACTGAAATTTTTATAAAAGTAAAAACTGTTTTTTTAATGAGTTAAAACTGAAATTTTTATAAAAGTAAAAACTGTTTTTTTTAATGAGTTAAAACTGAAATTTTTATAAAAGTAAAAACTGTTTTTTTTTAATGAATAAAAACTGATTTAAAAGAGAAAATAAAAACTGATTTTATTTTAAGGTTTAAATAGAAAAAGTTTAAACTTTAAATAGAAAAGGTTTAAACTTTAAAAAGAAAATGGTTTGAACTTTAAAAAGATTTGATCTTTAAAATAGAAAAGCAAAAAGGCGAGATTTTTGTTTAGAAGAAAAAGTAGGATTTTTAAAAATAGAAAAGACTTTATTTTTTTATAAAAGCGAAAACTTTATTTTTTATAAAGGCGAAAACCTTATTGTTAAAAATGTGATATTTATATATTGAACTTTGAAATAAAAATTCGATTTTTATATATTGAATAGCGAACTAAAAATTCGATTTTTATATATTGAATAGCGAACTAAAAATTCGATTTTTATATATTGAATAGCGAAGTAAAATTCGATTTTTACATAGGTAGTGAAAGCGGGCAACGAAAGCGACAAAAAGGCGAGATTGGCGAAGTCTTCTATAAATGAAGAGTCAAGATGATTGGATAGCTATATGTGAGAACTTCTCACTCTAAATTCTCATTTTCTAGTTATATATATATACTAGGATGCAGACGGTGCTTAGTAGCACCCGACACAATCGTCCACAGACCATGGACTTGTTTGTTTGGCTGTTTGGTTATTGATTGCGATATTGGTTTGAATGTGGTTTGTGGTGTGAAAAATCGAATCGATAAATTGGTTAGGATTAGACGTGCGCCGTTATAAGGCGAAGGAGTAAGGCTAGGTTAGACTCTTACTCCAAATTTTGTGGTTTGCATAATGAAATGGATTTGATTGATGTGTGAATGGCGTGGGCCTTCACTAGACCGGGGATAAGGCTAGGCCTTGTCCCGTTTCTAGTATCGTGCCGTTATGCCGCCGAAATTTTCTAAAATATGTTAGAAAAATAAAAATATCATTTTATTTAAAGAATGAACTGAATAGAAATTCATATGTTGGAATAAAATGTTTTATCGTTAAAAATATAATTTTTAACGCGAATGTGAATAAATAAATATTCATTTACAAACCAGACGGTTTGTTTATGTACACCTATTTGAAGGACATTGATTGGGTCGATAAATTTTACACATCGCCCAACTGCACAACTAAATCTGTGTTTGATTGTTTGAAACCCCACACGGGTATTGGGATGAAATTTGAAGTTCACTCATCCTGATTGATTAAATATGTCGATCGATTGATTGACAGGCTGTTATAAGCGTTGAATATCTATATTTGATGCTTATACAGTGTAGTGCACTTTGGTTGATGGTTGATTATTTTTCAATGCTATTATATACATGTGTTGTATGAAAATCCATATAATTAACTTTATATGGTAATTGATTGGGCCTCATTCCGATTTGAAAAATAAAGAATAATATAAAATAAACGTTCATGTGTTGACAGTACTCATTCATTGAGATTGGTCATGTGTTGAACGAAATATTTTAGTAATAGAATTTGCACCTTTATCAAAATAAAATAAACGTTCATGTGTTGACAGTACTCATTCATTGAGATTGGTCATATGTTGAACGAAATATTTTAGTAATAAAATTTGCACCTTTATCAATATAAAATAAACGTTCATGTGTTGACAGTACTCATTCATTGAGATTGGTCATGTGTTGAACGAAATATTTTGATAATAACAACTATTTTGAAAAAGAAATATTTGAAATAGAATATTTGAAAATAGAAATTTATGAAGCCGTGTTGATTAGATTGACGCCATTTTGACGGGAACGATATTTATATCGATTTTAAACGATTTCGAAATGAAATGAATTGAAAACGATTTCGAAATGAATTGAATTGAAAACGAATTGAAATGAATTCAAATTGAATTGAAATTCGAATTGAATAGAAATGAATTGAAAACGAATTGAAATGAATTCAAATTGAATTGAAATTCGAATTGAATAGAAATGAATTTTAAAACGAATTTATAAAGAAGAATTCAATTTTGCTTTGTATTGAAATGGAAGTTGAAATAGATTTTGAAACGAATTTTAAAACTATTTATATAATTCGTTTTAAATAGAAATCGACGAAATATATATTATATATATTATATATATAATATAATGGCCTGAATAGAACGCGCCGCGCCGCGGCAGTTCGTGAATTTCGACCATTTATTTCAAACGGACATTGCGGGAGATCCGACCGTCGGATTCTCCTAAAACCGGAACCGTTGGGTTCGTATCGAAAAGAGCTTTCTAACGAATATTAGAAATTTGAAATCTAGCGGTTGGATTTGGAATTATGTCCAAATCAAATTCGAATAAGGTCGTTGTAAGTGCAGTTCGATGGCCGTTGATGGAAATCGACTGTACGGGCCTTGATAAAATTATTAAAAATAGTAATAATTTGTGTAAAATCATAAGAAATGATTTAGAAAGAATTAGGATGAAAAACTCCATATTTAAAAAGATAAAAATAGATTTTTATCGAAATGAACTAGTTTTGAACTAGAAATATAATTCTATTTATTTTTGAATAAATAAATTGAATTTGAAAAGGGTTTTAAAAATAACCAGAATTTCCAATGATTGCATTGGAGTGGTTTTGAATCGAAATTGTCTTCGGAATATTTCGATGTTGGAATTCGTGATTATACGGATGTTGTTATGGAAATTTGAAAGATATATATATATCGTTATTTCCAATGCGATATTTGTTAGTCGTGAAATTTGATATTGAATATAAGCCGGTATATTTTCTATTCAGAGCCTTGTATTTAATATCAAATGTGATTTGGGTTTGTCGTGAATGGTGTCTTCACTAACGCTGTTCTTGAACCCAGTTGAGAAATGATTAAGTGTACCAATTAAATAATATTTAATTGGAATTGAATTGATATTGATTTTTGGGTTTATCGTGAACAGTGTTTTAAGTAACACTCGTTCTTTAACCCGATCATTAATGAAATGTGATTTTGGGTTGTCGTGAACGGTATCTTCAATAATACAGTTCTTAGACCTAAAGGAGTTAAGAAAATCAGAAACTAACTGGAGATTGGTTAAGTTGAATAATTTCCGAGGTATTGATCTGATGTTGGTTTCGGCCTTCGGGATTAATACTTAGGGAATTGCTCACTTGCTAATTTACAATTAGGGACTGATTGAAATATGATGTGATTTTGGGTTTATCGTGAACCGTGTTTTAAATGACACTGATTCTTTAACCCAGTCACAGATTAAAACTAAGTGGAGTTTTAATGAATCTTTAATTAGATTGAAATAATCGAAATGGAGTATCACCAGTTTTGCTCCAGGCGATAGTTAAATCTTTAATTAGATTTGAACGTGAAATGGTAATTGAATTTACCGATAACACTGTGGTGTTAGATATGAAGTATTACCAGTTTTACTTCATGGGATAAATAGGTTGGGATTGGGAAATTAAAACCAATGATTACTTCGGTAAGGTTCGTTAATCTCGACTAGTTGAATCGAAATTCAAAAGAAGAATAAATTCAAGAAATTTATCTTGGATAAAATTTATGGGAACCTTTCCCTATGAATGTGAAAATTAGAAACTAACTATCGGTTAGCCAAGCAGAATGGTTTTCTGGATATTGATCTGATGTTGGTTTCGGCCTTCGGGGTTAATATTTGGGGAGTTATTCTCTTGATTAATTTACGGTTAGTGACTAATGAATTGGAATGAGGCGTATGTTGTGTTTGTGTAACACTTTTATAATATACGCGAGTTATTCGGGAAGACCGGGTTTATCCCATTCTGAATAACTGATACGACGATAAGTCGAAGATGAAGACGATGGTCGAAGACCGGAGGTCTTCACGTCGTTTGGGTGATAACTGATGATCTTGATTGGGCTGTACACCCAAGAAGATGGAAACAGTTAGTGATCGTCCAGACGTACTTGGAGATCGTTGGATGTGCGGGGTACTAGGTGCCTCCGGTTTCGTTCAGACCCAGAACGGACTTGTAAATGGACTGTGTGTCTGACATTGGATTTTAGTCCGTGTGATTGATCTTCATTAAATATATATCTGTTTGGCGGCGGAGAATTTATTCTCTTGCTTAACGCCCTTCTCTGAGACGTACGAGCTCAGGGGTTATATATTGATGGATATCAAACGCATGGAGTGAATTGCCTGTGTGGCATGCCTAAGTGGCAATTGATCAAGGCTTCTGTTGAAAAGCAAAGTCTTGTGGTGATGATCAAAGCAAGGCCTTTGTGGCGTAGCTTTGTGTAACGTTTACCTCGCGTGTTTCACACCCGGTATGGACCAAAAACGGGAGACGGACCTCAGGGAGGGCATGCGTTTCTTTCTAGTTAGAAGTGGCGTCAGTGGTTTTACACGCCCTGACGAGTTTGACTTATGTGGTTGTTGCTGTTGCGAGGCGCCTCGGATTGATCGGTCGTTCTCGAACCGATGGAGTCATTTAGTTGGCTCGTTTACGCCCCATAGGGCGGGGGAACGCATGTTCAGGGTTTAAGTTTAATCCACATCGGTGGACCGGCCCTGTCGCTCCAAGGGTCACTCGAGCTCTGATCCTAAGGGGCGGACTAGAGCGTCTCGAATCGGTTGAGGACTATCTTTTGTCTCGGTTCATAGACGGAAATCCGATTTCCAAATACGTGACCTTGCGATTTTGATTGTATAACCTATATATGGCGACATAGTGGTATGGGGCATTCATGCCGCCTATGATTGATACTTATGATTTGAAGTTGTTTTATACACTATGCACTTATTATAGTATCAAATGATTTGTTTTAAACGTATCAAGCATTCTTTGGCTGTTATAAGGGAAAACCCTATCCCCCGGCTTGCGTTGCATTGTATGATAGGACCTGGGTCTTATAACAGCTTCATTTTTCTTTATTTAGCATTGCGCTGTTTGTTTTATGCACTGGTATTCTTGGGAGGAAACCCGTTCCGTGTTATACGGCGTGGTCCCTTGATTTACCTAACTTTGAAATAAAGATTTATAACTGTTTTAGTTCTCACACCAGTCCCATGACTGACCTGGAGTTTATTGTTTTAACCTAAACTCTGGGTGCCCTTATTTTGACACGGGCAGCTAGTAGTTTCGGTTTTGCAGATTTATATTCACAGGATCCTGGTTTACAGCTGGAACGATATCCGGAAAGCTTTGTATCCGTATATCTTCTTCTGGTTGTGTATCGTATTATTTTTCCGCTGCGATGTATTTAAATGTAATTTAAATCTCTGATATTTCTGTGTAATATTTGTTTATACTCTGTATATTCTTGTAATCTGATGCATTGTTGTAATATACAGTGAAATGTTCTTCCGTATGCTTTCTGTTGTGGTTTGTTCTCGAACTATCCGTCGCTTTCCTTTACGGGGAAGTTACGGGTTTTCACAAACGGCCACCGAACTACAACCATAGTGACCTTTTCTGAAATTGATTCGGACATAATTTGAAATCTAGCAGTTCAAATTTAAATCTCCTATATTTGTTGGAACGATCTTTTCGATACGAACCCAACGGTTCTGGTTTTATGAGAACTCGATGGTCGGATCTCTCGTTAAATCCATTAGAGGTTAATGGTTAAAATTCACGAACGGTCGTTGCGCGGCGCGTTCTATTCCAAACCATTATATAATATATATATATATATATATATATTTTATATATTATATATTTCATCGAACTCCATTTAAAACGTATTTTTTAAATTCGTTTTAAAAATGATTCCAATTTCCATTTCAGTTTTTAAATCAAAATTGAATATTCTATATCATTATATTATTAAAATGATAATATTTTAAAAATATCAGATTTTGAAATCCATTTCTTTTTCATATTATAAAATGAACAAAATCGATTTATAAACCCATTCGAGCTGAAATGACGTCTAGCTACTTAACCCAGCTTCACATTTTAGTATTTTTGTGTCCATCCAAAATCGGACATCAAAATCATAATTTAATTCTTCACGGAATATTCTTTCAAAATATTCGTTATTTTAAAATATTCATTATCTCTGAATCGGAATGCGACTCAATCAATTACCATATAATTTTAGTTATATGGATTTCATACATCGCATGTATTCAACAACAATGATAAATAATCATTCAACAATCAAGCATCATCCAGAGTGTATTCTACAGCTGTATAAGCATTAAAATGAATAAATAACGCTTATCACAACCTGTTAACCCATCGATTGACATACAAATAAATATTGGGATTAGTGTATGTAAAATATCATCCAATACCCGTGTGGGGTTCTCAAACAACATAGTCAATTTAAATAAATCATTGGTTAGTAAATTTAACCAATTCAAATTCAGTTTAAATTATTTTCTAATTAACCAATTTTACTGTTTAAATAATAAATTGTAACAACTAGGAATTTTGGAGCCAATTTAAAATTTTTATTTTAAGAAATTTTGTTAGAATATGTGCCAGAATTTTAAAAATTAAATTCCATTATTAAATAAAAATAAAAATAAAAATAAAAGTTTTTAAATAAAATTAATATATTGTTAAGTTGATTTATTAATAATATGTTGATAAGTTGATTTATTAATAATATATTGATAATAAAAGAATGTTTCCAGTTTGAATTGTACAAGAGAAATTGTAAAGAGATAGAGTGTCAACGGTATACAACGCACATTTTAACTTGTAGTTAACGAAAATCAATGATGACATTAATAACCAAATAAATCATGCATCTACATGCTCATATTTCTTTTTTTTGTCTACACTCATGCACCCTAGTTCACATTACCTATGCATTCATTTATTTCCTTTCCGACATTTTATTTACATCTACATCCCTTTAAATCTCCTTTCTCCATTTTGTTACATATACATATATATATATATATATTCCCTTATCTTTTATATCATGTTGTTTATATTTAAAAAGCATAAAAAACAATATAGTAAAACTTTTAACATTATCTATGTAATAACACATGATATTTAATGTGTTTGAAATTTTTAAAAGTCATAGCATTTAACAATAAACAGTAAATTATCCATTCATCTCTTTCCTCCACTTCACTAATTTATTTCCTTACTTCTACATTCATGCATCTTATTTCATTTGCAAGTTCTAGTTCCTTATATTTTCATTCCCTTATTTTCCTTTTCCCATTATTATTATTTATTCTTACAACAGCAAACAATTTCTACATGTATGTATATATATATATATATATATATATATATATTATTCCCTTATATATATATTGTAAACATCACTTATGTGCATTTCTAGTCATTTTTTTTGTCTTATTCTTGTATGTCCAATTGAATATGTTCCTTAAATTCTACAATTTTAATGTTATATATTTCAAAATTTTAAATTCACAAACTTTGTCACAATTAGCATTAAATCATGCATTAATAACATTTCCAATATTGTCTTTCCTTATGTAATTTTCTTTTAATTTTTAAATAAGAAATAAATACTAATTAGATTGACATGTTATGAGTAGTTAGCAAATTTATTTCATTTATAACCTACTACCTATGTATAGACACAAGTGTGGGATAATACAAAATATATAACCAAATAATATATATATATATATACCTTACAATTTACAAAACCTAAACTCTAATAAAACAGAGTCGCCGCCCCCTTATCTCCAATGGCTGAAACGCAGCCATCTTCTTCCACTTCTATCTCCTTAATTTCTCAATGATTTTCAAAAACTCTAAACACAAGATCGAAGAGCTCGACGAAAACTATAATATCAACAGTCACAATCATCTCCGGTCTCCAAATAAGTGAGAATTTCTGCCGTGAGTACCTGGGAAGAAGACGACGGGTTTAAGAGGATGGTTAGGGAATTTTTTTTTAATTATTTAATTATTTAAATGAAGTCATTAGTATTTAAAATACCATATCTTGTACAAATGAAATCAGGATCTGACAAAACGAATTGCGTTGCGATCGTGGTAGAGAATTCTACAACATGGAACTGATTAAAGCTTAAATGGAGTACGTTGAAAATTCAGGAAAATTCAGATCTGAATTAAAAGCAATTGTGAGATTTCTATTTTAATGAATAATTAAACATTTAATTATTCATCGCCAATTTACATTCATGAATATATGATTATAATCATATTTGTGATGTCATGTATTTGGATATTGTTGTTTTGCAAATTTTGATGGTTTGGCATATACATGTTTGTTTAGATCTATGTCCTGCAATAAATTTTCCTATTTATTTAGATATATTAACACCGATTTGATTAGATTTGGTTTAAAATAAAAATATATTCATTTTTATTTGATTTATGACGATGTATGTTAACACCCAAGTCTAGTTGTTGTTACATGTGTTAATATGAAATTGACACCATAGTTTGACACCCAAATTTAGTGGTTGTAACATGTATTCATATGAGAAGTTTACACCTTATGTAGACACCAAAATTATTATTATTGCATAAATGAACTTAAATTTAGCGTTGTATTATGCCATTAAAAATGAACATAAATTTAGTGTTATGTCAATTTATAAAAAAAAACTGACATTATTTTTAGTGCCGTATTAATTTATTAAATTATCAATTATGATGGACAATACTTAAATTGTCACTTTGATTGAAATTAGATTAAACATGATTAAATTGTCAATTATGATGGACAATACTTAAATTGTCACTTTGATTGAAATTAGACTAAACATGATTAAATTATCAATTATGATGGACAATACTTAAATTGCCACTTTGATTGAAATAATGTGACGGCCCGCCCTGCACCAACCGACATTTACTCCAAAAGTGCGCTGTACACATGTCCAGTTAGCACGGAACGGGTCATGAGAAGGAAAGGGAATAAGGAAATGAACATACAAAGAACCTGTAGAATGTCTCACAGCGCATAGAATAAAATATAATAATAACATACTTGACATAAAATAGGAGAGACAGTGCATAAGCTGAAAACCAGAACTAAACATCATAGCAGCGGAAATCCAAAATACAACTTATTACAACTTTCAAACTGTCTCAAAGCAAAAGTAAGATAAAGGAGGTACACTACTAATGCCCAAGTAGCGACCACCAACGACACAGGGAGAATGTGTGTATATATATCATACGTGGAAGCCTAATGCCCGCCTCCGAATCAGCTACTTGCGCATCACCAGCTAACCTGTCTCTAGTCTGCTCGTGTGAGCACCCAAAGTAATAAGAAGAGACATAAAACTCTGGGTCAGACATAAAGCCTGGTATGAGCGATAAGCATCTAAAGTGAACAATAACAGGTAGACTAAAACATACCTGAACCTGGACCTGCAACAAAAGAGTTAGCACTACATACTGTACAACACTCTAAGGTACCATATCAAACTGTGTAAAGATACAGAGGTGGGGGAGGTGTGCATGTCATAATGATGGCAAACAATCAAACATAGCATCCATCCTCACATCTCTCACTCAGTGCGTGAAGCATACGATATTCACCACTTCGATCACCCAACATGCCTTGCTACGATCACTCTGCCCCATGAAGTCATAAATGGCTTCACTGCACTGATAACGTAGCCACAAATTCCTCGCTATGTCCACTTTTCCTATGGAGTTATTCACCCCATCTGCGCTGGCTCATAGCCTTACCAATCCTTACTATGTCCACTTGCCCCATGGAGTTGTTCACCCCATCTGCGCTGGCTCATAGTCTTACTAAGCATCACCATGCCTTTCAGGTCATAATGACCCTACTGCACTGATAACGTAGTCTTGCTACCATCACCTTGCCCCTCAGGTCATAATGACCCTACTGCACTGATAAGTAGCCATCATTCATTTTCAATGGTGAATCGAAGTTATGAACGTCGACAACTCCTTAGCACACGTCCCGCAGCAAAGCCCAACCATGAAGTGAACTCATTGGTTCCCAACTAGATCCTGAGCTCTAACTTCCCATATTGGACTACCTTTGCATCTCGGGTTATTGGTCAATACTGGATTGGGTCGGATTCTCTTCAAGTTATCGGTTCGGGTCGGGTGTCCTCCGTTGGTTCGGGTCGGGTCTTCTTCTGGTACGGTTCGGGTCGGGTGTCCTCCATTGGTTCGGGTCGGGTGCTTCACCTCAGGTCGGGTCGGGTGCCATCTCTCCTCCAGTTCGTGCCTCCGCTCCGATCCGTCTCCTCATCCTGCACGTGTTCCGATCCGATCCCTCATCCTTCATATGCTCCTATCTGATCCGTCTTCAGGCTTCCGCTCCGATCCGCCTCCCCCTTAATCCGATCCGATCCCAATTCAGTTAGCGTGGCCTTCCTTTTTGCCAACTTTTCCCCAGTGGCAGGCTCCGATCCGATCGAATTCCTTGCCCAGTTCAACATGTCCGATCCGAGCCCCACATCCGATCCGATCCAAAACCTGCACTGTTTTCTGAAACTGTTCCAGCAAGTGTTTACGCCATTCGACGACGTTTTCGACCATTCTAACTATTGAAATCAATCACAAAGCATTTCATACAGTCATAGCAACATGCATAATCAACCACAAACATCAAAACATCAATATAATAGGTTAAAATGGAACAAACATACCCCAAAATCCCATATCTCCCCTTAAGCATGTTTAGGTGAAACTAATGATAGGGTTAACAGAACTTAACCAAATTAACCCAAATTCATATCAGAGGTCTAAAACATCATTTAGGAATTTATGAACATTTTTCCAGAATTTTATCTTTCTTAAATTCGCTAATTAACACTAATCACCCCTAATTAGCCATAATTAGTGCAAAACTATGCAAATCACTCACCTTAGCCACAAATAAACTAAGATCTGAAATAAATCTCTGATTTGATGCAAATCCCAATCCTAAACAGCAGCTCCAATGTTGATTTGTTGTAGATCTTCCTTGATTAGGGGTTGCTAAGCCAAATCCTTGATCAAAAGGTGATTTGGAGGTGATTTAGAGGTTGGAGGCCATTTTTAGGGTTCCTTGGTGATAAGTGGAGGCTAGAAAACTGAAATGGAATGATTCTCCATCTCATTTCAGCCTTCCCATAACCCTAATCCCGAAATGGGTTATGGGCCTACTCACTAATCACCCGATTTGGCCCGGTTAAGCAGTTTATCACCCTCCAAACCTTATTTCAGCCATATCTCCCAAACGGTAAGTCCGTTTGGCTATTATGACCACTCTACGGAAAGGTAAACCATCAAACGAATCCAATGGAAGTGGTTTCAGGTTAAAATTCCTTTCCAATCAAAAGTTATGGCCAAAACAGTACCAACTAAGGGCAAAATGGTCATTTAAAAATCGACAAAAAACATGAACATGGGAAATGACTCTAATAGATGTTTCCCAAAGTTACATGACCATACAACTTCATACGGGAAAGAAATAAATATTCTACAATCCTATGATGTGTAGAATACGGGTCGTTACACTCTCCTCCCCTTAAGAAATTTCGCCCCCGAAATTCCCTAATCAAAACACACACAAAGGTCCCGCATGCCTATCAATCATAAAACAACAATCAAACATGCAAAACAAGCAAATCAAGTCTACCCTAGCATGCGGAAAACTAAATTGCAAAGTAAATCTTACCAGGCAAAGAGTTCTGGATATGCCTTTCTAATGCTCTCCTCTGTCTCCCAAGTACAATCATCCTCGTCCTCGCCCCACTGAACCTTGACTAGCTTCACCACCTTCCTTCGAAGTTGCTTCGTATCGTGCCCCACAATACGGATCGGCTTGCGGTTCCCAACCACCTCGGGTTCTACTTCGAAGTCCTCTAACTGATCAGGTGAAATAGTCATATCTGAGTCGTGGACGAACTTCCTTAGTTGGGAAACATGAAACACATTGTGAACTCCCGCCATTTTCTCTGGTAAGCCAACTCTATAGGCCAAATTCCCGACTAGTTCAAGAACAGGGAATGGGCCAACAAATCTTGGTGCCAACTTGCCTCTCCTGCCAAATCGTATCACGCTCTTCAACGGAGAGATCTTGACAAACACCAAGTCACCAACGGAGAATTTCAAGTCTCTTCTCCTCTTATCTGCATAACTCTTCTGCCTATCTTGGGCAGCTTTCATTCGTTGCTGAATGATCTTGATCTTATCGGAAGTTTCTCTCACCACATCTGGTCCAAGCACAAACTTCTCGCCAGTCTCTATCCAACATGATGGTGAGTTGCACGGTCTTCCATACAAAGCTTCATATGGAGCCATACCGATACTGGATTGGTAGCTATTATTATATGCAAACTCTACTAGATGCAAATGGTCATCCCATGATCCACCAAAATCCAATATACACGCTCTCAAGAGATCTTCCAATATACGATTCACCCTCTCTGTCTGACCGTCGGTCTGAGGATGATATGCGGTACTGAGATGTAATCCTGACCCTAGAGCCTCTTGTAAGCTCTTCCAAAACCCACTAGTGAACAACGGGTCTCGGTCACTCACAATGCTTTTGGGTACTCCATGAAATCTCACAACCCACTTCATATATAATTCTGCCAACTTGGCTGCCGTTCTGGTCGATTTGACTGGTATAAATCTTGCACTTTTAGTCAATCGATCCACAATTACCCCAATGCTATCATATCCCGATCTAGTCCTTGGTAAACCATCGATGAAATCCATTGAGACTTGCTCCCATTTCCATTCGGGATATTCTAATGGTTGCAACAACCCACTAGGCTTCTTTTGCTCGGCTTTACCTAGCTGGCAATTCATGCATTTGGATATAAACTTCCCAACGTCTCTTTTCATCCCTTCCCAGTAGTAAGTCTGTCTCATGTCTCGATACATCTTATTACCACCGGGATGTATAGTCAGTTTTGAGTGATGACATTCTCTAAGCACTTCATCCCTCAAACCATTTACGTTGGGTACAACTAGCCTTCCATTCCTTCCAAGCCATCCATCTCGATCAAGCCCATACACATTCATCTCCTCACCGTCGATGTTCATCTCTAACTTGGAGGTCCCTCTGACTAGAACCAATCCGCTCTATCAAAGTGGGTCTGATCGTCAAACTAGCTAGCATGACTGGATCCAATTCGCACTTTGGTCTGAAATCAAACCCCGCGATATACTCCAGTTGCTTCCACTCAAGAAACATTGCCCCTAAGTTGGCATGTCTCCTACTCAAGGCATCGGCTACCGCATTACCTTTCCCAGGTGTATATGCGATATCAAAATCATACGAAGCCAAGAACTCTAACCATCTCTGCTGACGGAGATTCAGATCTTTCTGAGAGAAGAGATACTTTAACGATTTATGATCGGTAAACAACTCAAATTTTTATCCCAAGAGATAGTGTCTCCATATCTTCAGCGCAAATACAATCGCTGCCAATTCCAAATCATGGGTAGGATACTTCTTCTCATGCGGCTTTAGCTGTCGACTAGCATAAGCTACAACCCTACCTCCTTGCATCAATACTGCACCCAGTCCGGTACCACAAGCATCCATGTATACCGTCATCTCTTCATTCCCTTTAGGAATGACTAACACTGGCGCACGCGTCAACTTCTCCTTTAGACTCTTGAAGGCATCCTCACACACTTCGTCCCAGACGAAGGACTGATTCTTCTTAGTCAATTGAGTCAACGGTGCTGCTATCTTGGAGAAGTCCTGGATAAATTTACGATAATATCCAGCTAATCCCAAGAAGCTTCTCACATCTGTTACATTCTTGGGTGTAGGCCAATCCTGTACCGTAGCCACCTTCGCAGGGTCCACGGCAATACCACTCTCGGAAACAACATGACCCAAGAATCTCACTTCCCTTCTCCAAAAATGACACTTAGAGAATTTTGCTTTCAACTGGTGTTTCCTCAACACCTCCATCACTATCCTCAAGTGTCCCTTCTATTCCTCCTCTGTCCTTGAGTAAACAAGGATATCATCCACGAACACAAGAACAAACTTATTCAACTGATCTCTGAATACTCGATTCATAAGATCCACAAAGTAAGCTGGTGCATTGGTCAACCCAAACGGCATGACCAACCACTCATAAAATCCAGACGGCGTCCTAAATGTTGTTTTCGGAACACTCTCATCTGCTACTCGAAGCTGATGAAATCCTGTCGCGAGGTCCAACTGGGAGAACACTCTAGCTCCTTCCAGTTGATCAAACAAATCATCTATCCGCGGTAGAGGATACTTATTCTTCCTCGTCACCTTATTCAACTCGCGATAGTCCACACACAAACGAAGGGAACCATCTGCCTTAGTGGCAAACACAACTGGTGCTCCCCACTCGGAGACACCCCTTCTAATAAATCCCTTCTTCAAAAGATTGCTGACTTGCACCCCGAGCTCTCGCTGCTCCCTTGGTGCCATATGACGAAGTGGCATCACTATAGGTCTGGCATCTTTCACTAAATCAATACGGAACTCAATCTCTCGGTGTGGTGGAAGCCCGGTCACATCCTCGAAGACGTCCGGATACTGGCCAACCACTGGCACATCTGACTACTCATCCTGCGGGATGTCGAGGGAATTTACAAAACTAGCCATAACCCCATCACTAGGTAGACTACCAAACACTACCCTCCGCCCATCATCCGCCCTCGATGTCACCAAAAAGCCCTCACAGTCTACCACCACCCCGTATCTTTGGAGCCAATCGACTCCCAATATAATGCCATACCCAGTAAAGCCCAAAACAAAGCAATCACATACAAACATACATCCATGACTCGATAAGACCAAATTCCTGCAAATCATACTAAGGCTAGTCGAACCACCAATCGAGTTAGTCACAACCAATGGTCTATCGACTATCTCGGGTTCCAGTCCCAACCTATCTACCATGTCACTAGATATGAAGGAACGGGAAGCCCCAGTATCAAACAAAACTCGAACTGGTACATCATAAATAGAAAGCATACCTTGAATAACAACATTCTTTCCTTTCTCCGTCGCAGTTGGGGCATTCGACGAATAAGGAACAGCATCAAGAGCATACGCTTTCACAATCTGCTTCTCCTTAAGAGGTTGCGGACACTTATCCTTCTGATGTCCCATTTGACCACAGTTGTAGCACTTCCTTTCCGCTGGCTTGGCCCGACATTCTTTAGCATAATGGCCCTTCTTTCCACAGCTGAAGCACTCAACATCCTTCTTGCTCTTTTTCTGGCCACCTTTAGATTGGTCCTGCTTCCTCTTATTCTGAGAGTTATTCTTGCCTCCACCGCCTACTTGCGGCTTTGGCCCTTCTGCAGATGCAGCCTTAGTCTTTGACTTAGGGTAAAGGCTCTCTGATCTCAAAGCTTTCCCCACTATTGATTCAAAAGTCTCATCGATGTGGTTGATAAGCCTTTCCCCCAAGTATCCATCCAAACCAGTAATGAACTTCTCATTCTTCTTTTTAGGAGTATCAATGAGAGACAGTCCATACTTCGACAAAGTGTCGAACTCAGCAATATAGTCAGAAACTGCCCTTCCGTTCTGCTTGAGTTCTAAGAACCTCTTAAACAACACTGACTTCTGGGCAGCTGGAATAAACTTCTCGCTAAAGCGAGCCTTGAACTGATCCCAAGTAACCTGATCCTCTGGAGTAGCTGTTCTAATGGCATTCCACCAATTCATCGCTCGCTCTTGCAGCTGACGAGACGCTAGCCTTCTCTTCATCGCATCCTCAAGACCCAAGTCATCGAAGATACGATTACAGCTATCCATCCAATCTTGAACATCTGTGACCGACTCCGTTCCGTGGAACGGCTTTCCACCAAGATTTGTATAATCTTTGCATAACTTGGCGAAATCGACCCTAGGCGCCTGCACTACTGGGCCAACACCAACTCCGGGATTGGGAACCGCCCCTTGCACTTCTCTAAGCATGTCTCTCATGAGGTTAGTAAATATTGCCCTCATGTCAGCGGCATTCCCTTGGTTGGTCCCTCTACCAGCACCCCTCGTGTCTCGGCTCATCGTCAATCTGAAAAAGGGAAACGATTAACGACCCCATAGTGGTGCTAGTGCAGTGCGACTTCAATCTTATACTACTAATAGTATATATATACATAGCTTTTGAAAACCAAAATAATTACAAATACGCGCTCTCATATACGTATTATCTCTCCCTAGTGTCTTTCCCTAGGTTAACTACGCAACCTAGAGCTTTGATACCAAGTGTGACGGCCCGCCCCGCACCAGCCGACATTTACTCCAAAAGTGTGTTGTACACATGTCCAGTTAGCACGGAACGGGTTGTGAGAAGGAAAGGGAAGAATGAAATGAACATACAAAGAACCTGTAGAATGTCTCACAGCGCACAGAATAAAATATAATAATAACATACTTGACATAAAACAGGAGAGACAGTGCATAAGCTGAAAACCAGAACTAAACATCATAGCAGCGGAAATCCAAAATACAGCTTATTACAACTTTCAAACTGTCTCAAAGCAAAAGTAAGATAAAGGAGGTACACTACTAATGCCCAAGTAGCGACCACCAACGACACAGGGAGAATGTGTATATATATATAATACGTGGAAGCCTCCTGCCCGCCTCCGAATCAGCTACTCGCGCATCACCAGCTAACCTGTCTCTAGTCTGCTCGTGTGAGCACACAGAGTAATAAGAGGAGACATAAAACTCTGGGTCAGACATAAAGCCTGGTATGAGCGATAAGCATCTAAAGTGAACAATAACAGGTAGACTAAAACATACCTGAACCTGGACCTACAACCAAAGAGTTAGCACTACATACTGTACAACACTCTAAGGTACCATATCAAACTGTGTAAAGATACAGAGGTGGGGGAGGTGTGCATGTCATAATGATGGCAAACAATCAAACATAGCATCCATCCTCACATCTCTCACTCAGTGCGTAAAGCATACGATATTCACCACTTCGATCACCCAGCATGCCTTGCTACGATCACTCTGCCCCATGAAGTCATAAATGGCTTCACTGCACTGATAACGTAGCCACAAATTCCTCGCTATGTCCACTTGCCCTATGGATTTATTCACCCCATCTGCGCTGGCTCATAGCCTTACCAATCCTTACTATGTCCACTTGCCCTATGGAGTTGTTCACCCCATCTGCGCTGGCTCATAGTCTTACTACGCATCACCTTGCCCCTCAGGTCATAATGACCCTACTGCACTGATAACGTAGTCTTGCTACCATCACCTTGCCCCTCAGGTCATAATGACCCTACTGCACTGATAAGTAGCCATCATTCATTTTCAGTGGTGAATCGAAGTTATGAACGTCGACAACTCCTTAGCACACGTCCCGCAGCAAAGCCCAACCATGAAGTGAACTCATTGGTTCCCAACTGGATCCTAAGCACTAACTTCCCATATTGGACTACCTTTGCATCTCGGGTTATTGGTCAATACTGGATCGGGTCGGATTCTCTTCAAGTTATCGGTACAGGTCGGGTGTCCTCCGTTGGTTCGGGTCGGGTCTTCTTCTGGTACGGTTCGGGTCGGGTGTCCTCCATTGGTTCGGGTCGGGTGCTTCACCTCGGGTCGGGTCGGGTGCCATCTCTCCTCCGGTTCGTGCCTTCGCTCTGATCCGTCTCCTCATCCTTCACGTGCTCCGATCCAATCCCTCATCCTTCATATGCTCCTATCTGATCCGTCTTCAGGCTTCCGCTCCGATCCGCCTCTCCCTTAATCCGATCTGATCCCAGTTCAGTTAGCGTGGCCTTCCTTTTTGCCAACTTTTCCCCAGTGTCAGGCTCCGATCCGATCGAATTCCTTGCCCAGTTCAACATGTCCGATCCGAGCCCCACATCCGATCTGATCCGAAACCTGCACTATTTTCTGAAACTGTTCCAGCAAGTGTTTACGCCATTCGACGACGTTTTCGACCATTCTAACTATTGAAATCAATCACAAAGCATTTCATACAGTCATAGCAACATGCATAATCAACCACAAACATCAAAACATCAATATAATAGGTTAAAATGGATCAAACATACCCCAAAATCCTATATCTCCCCTTAAGCATGTTTAGGTGAAACTAATGATAGGATTAACAAAACTTAACCAAATTAACCCAAATTCATATCAGAGGTCTAAAACATCATTTAGGAATTTATGAACATTTTTCCAGAATTTTTTCATGCTTAATTCGCTAATTAACACTAATCACCCCTAATTAACCATAATTATTGCAAAACTATGCAAATCACTCACCTTAGCCACAAATAAACTAAGATCTGAAATAAATCTCTGATTTGATGCAAATCCCAATCCTAAACAGCAGCTCCAATGTTGATTTGGTGTAGATCTTCCTTGATTAGGGGTTGCTAAGCCAAATCCTTGACCAAAAGGTGATTTGGAGGTGAGGTTGGAGGCCATTTTTAGGGTTCTTAGTGATAAGTGGAGGCTAGAAAACTGAAATGGAATGATTCTCCATCTCATTTCAGCCTTCCCATAACCCTAATCCCGAAATGGGTTATGGGCCTACTCACTAATCACCCGATTTGGCCCGGTTAAGCAGTTTTTCACCCTCCAACCCTTATTTCAGCCATATCTCCCAAACGGTAAGTCCGTTTGGCTATTATGACCACTCTACGGAAAGGTAAACCATCAAACAAATCCAATGGAAGTGGTTTCAGGTTAAAATTCCTTTCCAGTCAAAAGTTATGGCCAAAACAGTACCAACTAAGGGCAAAATGGTCATTTAAAAATCGACAAAAATCATGAACATGGGAAATGACTCTAATAGATGTTTCTCAAAGTTACATGACCATACAACTTCATACGGGAAAGTAATAAATATTCTATAATCTTATGATGTGTAGAATACGGGTCGTTACAAAAAGGATTAAACATGATTAAATTGTCATTTATGATGGACAATACTTGAATTGTCACTTTGATTGAAATTAGATTAAACATGATTAAATTGTCATTTATGATGGACAATACTTAAATTGTCACTTTGATTGAAATTAAATTAAACATGATTAAATTGTCAATTATGTTGGACAATAATTAAATTTTCATTTTGTTGAATTGGATTAAACATGATCAATTGGCATTTTGTTGAATTAGGAATGTTAAAAACAAAATATTCATTTTGTTAAATAGAAAGGTGTGAAAAACAAAATATTCGTTTTGTTAAATAAAAAAGTGTTAAAACCATATCTTTATGGCATACTTAAAATGTTGCATTAACAGTAAAATCACATTTTTGATTAAAATGTTGCATTAAAAGTAAAATCACATTTTTGATTAAAATGTTGCATTAAAAGTAAAATCACATTTTTGATTAAAATGTTGCATTTAAAAAGGAATTAACATCTTAGTTAAAAATGTTGCATTAGAGATGATGTTACATTTTAGTCGAAAATGTCACACTAGAATAAAAATTGTCCTTTTTGTTTAGAAACGTTTATTAGATTAAAAGTTACATTTTTGTTAAGAATATGTTATAATAAAACATTTCTATTAGAAACTGTCATGTTAGATAAAATAAAACATTTTTGTTAGGAATTCTCATAATAGGATAAAATTTTCATTTTTAGTTAGAAATGTTTAATTAGAATTGATAAATCATAAATGACAGAAATGTTTATTAGAATTGATAAATCATAAATGTCATGAATGTTTAATTAGAATTGATAAATTATAAATATCATGCATGTTTAATTAGAATTGATAAATATAAATGTCATGCATGTTTAAATCGATAAATATAAATGTCATGCATGTTTAAATTGATAAATCATAAATGCCATGCATGTTTAATTAAAATTGAAATGTAAGTTAGGATATTTGGAAGAAAAATATTTTTAACAATTTAATAAAAAGATCTTATTTTTATTATGTAAAATATTTTAATAAATTTATATTTTAAAATAAGAGATATTTTAAACTTAAGATATTTTGAAATAAAGGATGTTTTAAAATAATATTTCCCAATGAAATAATTATAATTATAAATTACAATTGTACTTGGACACAAGGTTAGGTTACATTTGTGGTGGAAGTCTGCCCCGACCCAACTGGCATATCCAGCAGCCACAAATGTTGAGCCTAATGTGAGGGGTCCAAGTGCGTAAATACAAAACGGGCCTTGACACGAGGTTAAGTCCAACGTATGGGATAAGTCTGCCGGAACTAACTGGCATATCCAGCATCCACAACTCGCAGGCTTAATGTGGGAGGTCTGGCTCAGTATCAAATATAAATGAATAAGATAATGAATTGAGCTATTTAATCTGTTTTAAATAACAACGCCATTTTAACCCGAACGTGTTTATCGATTTATTTTTTCCATTTTTTAATGAATATTAAAAGAGCTAATTTCAAAATTAATATTTTGGAAATAATATTATTTTAATAAGATAATAGATAGAATATTCAATTTGGATTTAAAATTGAAAGTTACATTTTTATTTATATTTTAGATGTAAATAAAAACATAGAAATCAAAGTGACTCTTGTATTTATATTTTAGTTGTAAATAAACATATATATTTAAAAAGTACGTTTTTATTTGCATTCCATAATGTAGATAAAAACATGAATTAGAAAAGTATATTTTTATTTACAAGTTAGATGTAGATAAAAATATAGATTTAAAAGGGTACATTTTTATTTACATGTTAGATACAGATAAACACATAAAATTGAATGTTATATTTTATTTGACATTTAAGACGCAAATAAAAGTATAGGATTGAAAGTCACATTTTTATTTACAGTTTAGATGTAAATAAAAACATGGAAATAAAGACTATATTTTTATCGTTATTTTAAATGCGATAAGAAGTGTAGTAATAAAGATTATATTTTTATCATCACTTTAGATGCGATAAAAAGAGTAGAAATAAAAGTTGCACTATTATTGACATTCATATAAAAGAATAGGAATAAAATACGTTTACATTAAAAAGCTACACTTTTAATGCTAGGTAAAGAATTATAGAAAGGTTCATGTTTTAGGATCTAAATATGATTTTATTAAAAAGGATTCACCAAAAATAAACAATAACTGTCAGCAAAGGTGAAAGAATCATTTTTTGTGATATATACATACATTAGAATTTTTATGCGAAGTTAAATATTATTTTGTATGTAAAGTTAAACGCGTTAGCAGATTCGCAAAAAGATTTATATTTATAATTACATAAATATAAATTAAATTTAAACGAAACATGCGCGGTAGTTTGTGTTTTGAAATCGTAACTTTAAACGATTATACCGAAAGATCCGACCATCGGATTTTCCCAAAACTGGAACCGTTGGGACCGCTTTTGGGAAGATCTTTCCAAAGATATAAACTCTATGAAAATCCAACGGTTAGATTTCAAGATAAATGTAAATCAAACTTCGGTAGAAACAGCGCCAGGGCCGCCTATTGACCCAAGGCGTCATTGAATAGATTTAGCTATTATATATATATATATATATATATATATATATATATATATAGCGATAAATCATTATTAAATACTAATAATGATATGAATTGAATTTAAACTATATATATATATGCGAGGATCATTTGAAAAGTCCGAGTTCAATCTCATTTCAAATAATTACTACGACGATTTAAGTCGAAGATTTGAAGACGATGATTGAAGACCGACGAACTTCACATCGAATGGATGAGGACTATAGAGTTCAACTCATTTCAAATAATTACTACGAGGATTTAAGTCAAAGATTTGAAGACGATGATTGAAGACCGACGATCTTCACATCGAATGAATGAGGATTATTGACGTCCGTGATTGGAGTAGCTACCTTGAAGGGGTTGCAGTGGTAGTTGTCCGGACGTATTTGTTGATTGTTCGGATATGCGAGGTATGAGGTGCCTCCGGTTTCGTTCAGACCCAGAACGGACTTGTAAATGGATGGTATGTCTGACGTTGTATTCCTTTATGCTGTATTCATTGATCTCTGCTTAATATATATCTTTTTGGTGTTTAACGCCCTTCTCTGAGACGTACGAGCTTAGATGTTATATATTGGTAGGAATCAAAGGTATGGTATGGATTGACAATGTGGCATGCTAAGATGCATGGATCAAGGCTTTGTTGAAAAGCAGAGCCTTGTGGTTGATGATCAAAGCATAGCCTGTTTAGGCGTAGCTTTGTGTATAGCGTGACTTCGCGAGCCTCACACCCCAGTATGAGTCAAAAATGGGATACGGACCGTAGGGAGTGCAGAGGTTTCTTTCTAGCTAGAGTGGTGTCAGCGACCTACCAGCCCTGACATTTTACTTATGTGGATGATGGGTTATGAGGTACCTCGGATTTATAGGCCGAAAGTGGTTATACTGGAGGTCCAAAAGGACCGGGAAGCGTGTGTTCAGGAATTGCCAATCCACTAACGTTAGGTGTGGACCAGCCCTACCGCATCCAAGGGTTGCACAGAGGTGTGATCCTGAGGCATTTTCTAGAGTGTTTCGAATCGATGAGGACGATCCCTAGCCTCGATTTCATGACGGAAACCCAATTTCCAATACGACATCATGCGGTTTTGATTGTAGAACTAGTATGGCGACATGATATATGGTACACATGCCGTCTATGATTGATGCATTATGATTGAAATTGTTTTTGAAAACATATATACACTAACAATAATATCAAATCCGTTTTTATATGTATCAAATCATGTTTGACCATTATAAGGTAAAACTCTATCCTCCGGTTTGCATTGCATTGTGTGATGGGACTTGAGTCTTATAATGGTTTCATTTTTATAAAAAGCATTGCGTTGTTTAAACGATTTACTTTATATTATGCACTGGCAATCCAATGGAGTAAACTCATTCTGCGTTAGCGGCATGGTCATGTGATTATCCTTATTATTAGATTAGTTAAGTTAAGATTTCTCATACCAGTTTCATGACTGACCTGTAATTTGTTTCACTGGCAAATTCGGATGCCCATATTTTTCGCACGGGTAGTCGAGTAGCTTTTTGCAGATATTTATCTCTTTAGCAGGATTCTGGATCGAAGCCTAAAGCTGTGTCCAGAGCATAAAAAGTCTTCCGTTGTGTATTATTTTAATTTATTGTAATAAGTCTTCCGCTGTATTTTCTATATCAATGTACTCTGATATTTTGTACTCTAATGTAACATTATTGTAATGTTTATAAAAGTCTGTTGTTATTGTTCTAATGTATTGTATTCCCAAAGTTAACGTATGCGGGTTTTGAACAATTTTAATCGATCTAGCGATCGATTAGGGTCGGGAAAAATGCGTATCATTACAGTTGGTATCAGAGCTCTGGTTAGCTCAAATCTTTGGGGTACAACTCGTTAGAACTGAACAAAAGACCCATCAGAGATTGGATTAGTAATATCCAATAAGAATACTCATTAGAGATAGGATCAGCAGTATCCTAGAAACTCATTAGAGATGGGGTTAGCAATGCCCTAGATTGAGTTGAGAGTGCCTATCTTATAATTAACGTATTTGTGATTATATATAATTCGATCTTCGAAAATATGATTTTGATATTTAAAAGTAATATTTATTTTAAAAGTTAATCAACTAATAAAGTTATTGAAACATATAATAGAATGAGAGTTGATCTGGTTAACTAGATAACCTTTAGCTTCGTTCCTTTTCGAGGACGAAAAGATTTTAAGTGGGGAAGATTGTAACGACCCAGAATTTTGGAGCCAATTTAAAAAAATTATTTTAAGAAATTTTGTTAGAAAATAAGCCAGAATTTTAAAACTTAAATTCCAATATTAAATAAAAATAAAAATAAAAGTTTTTAAATAAAATTAATATATTGATAAGTTGATAAGTTGATTTATTAATAATATATTGATAATAAAAGAATGTTTTCAGTTTGAACTGTATAAGAGAAATTGTAAAGAGATAGAGTGTCAACGGTATACAACGCACGTTTTAACTAGTAGTTAACGAAAATCAATGATGACATTAATAACCAAATAAATCATGCATCTGCATGCTCATATTTTTTTCTCTCTACATTCAGGCACCCTAGTTCACATTACCTATGCATTCACTTATTTCCTTTCCTACATTTTATTTACATCTACATCCCTTTAAATCTCCTTTCTCCATTTTGTTACATATATATATATATATGTATGTATGTATGTATGTATTCCCTTATCTTTTATATCATGTTGTTTATATTTAAAAAGCATTAAAAAAATATAGTAAAACTTTTAACATTATCTATGTAATAACACATGATATTTAATGTGTTTGAAAATTTTAAAAGTCACATACATTCTAGCATTTAACATTAAACAATAAATTATCCATTCATCTCTTTCCTCCACTTCATTAATTTATTTCCGTACTTCTACATTCATGCATCTTATTACATTTGCATGTTCTCGTTCCTTATATTTTCATTCCCTTATTTTCCTTTTCCCATTATTATTATTTATTCTTACAAAAGCAAACAATTTCCACATGTATATATATATATATATATTATTCCCTTATATATATATGTACATTACTTATGTGCATTTCTAGTCATTTTTGTTGTCTTATTCTTGTATGTCCAATTGAATATGTTCCTTAAATTCTACAATTTTAATGTTATATATTTTGAAATTTTAAATTCACAAACTTTGTCATAATTAGCAATAAATCATGCATTAATTACATTTCCATTATTCTCTTTCCTTACGTAATTTTCTTTTGAATTTTTAAATAAGAAATAAATGCTAATTAGATTGACATATCATGCGTAGTCAGCAAATTTATTTTATTTATAACCTAATACACATGTATAGACACAAGTGTGGGATAATATAAAATATATAACCAAATAAAATATATATATATATACACCTTAAAATTTACAAAACTTAAACCCTAATAAAACAGAGCCGCCGCCCCCTTATCTCCAATGGCTGAAACGCAGCCATCTTCTTCCACTTTTATCTCCTCAATTTCTCAATGATTTTCAAAAACTCCAAACACAAGATTGAAGAGCTTGACGAAGACTACAATATCAACAGTCACAATCATCTCTGGTCTCAAAATAAGTGAGAACTTCTGCCGTGAGTACCTGGGAAGAAGACGACGGGTTTAAGAGGATGGTTAGGGAATTTTTTTTAATTATTTAATTATTTAAATGAAGTCATTAGTATTTAAAATACCATATCTTGTATAAATGAAATCAGGACCTGACAAAACGAATTGCATTGCGATCGTGGTGGAGAATTCTACAACATGGAACTGATTCAAGCTTAAATGGAGTACGTTGAAAATTGCTTTTAATTCAGATCTGAATTAAAAGCAATTGTGATATTTCTGTTTTAATGAATAATCAAACATTTAATATTCATCGCCAATTTATATTCATGAATATATGATTATAATCATATTTGCGATGTCATGTGTTTGGATATTGTTGTTTTGCGAATTTTGATGGGTTGGCATATATATGTTTGTCTAGATCTATGTCTTGCAATAAATTTTCCTATTTATTTAGATCTATTAACACCGATTTGATTAGATTTGGTTTAAAATAAAAATATTAAATTTTATTTGATTTATGGCGTTGTATGTTAACACCCAAGTCTAGTTGTTGTTACATGTGTTAATATGAAATTGACACCATAGTTTGACACCCAAATTTAGATGTTGTGACATGTATTCATATAAGAAGTTTACACCTTATGTAGGCACCAAAATCAATGTTATTGCATAAATGAACTTAAATTTAGCGTTGTGTTATGCCATTAACAATGAACATAAATTTAGTTTTATGTCAATTTATAAAAAAAATGAACATTATTTTTAGTGTCGTATTAATTTATTAAATTATCAATTATGATGGACAATACTTAAATTGTCACTTTGATTGAAATTAGATTAAACATGGTTAAATTGTCAATTATGATGGACAATACTTAAATTGTCACTTTGATTGAAATTAGATTAAACATGATTAAATTATCAATTATGATGGACAATACTTAAATTATCAGTTTGATTGAAATTAGATTAAACATGATTAAATTGTCATTTATGATGGACAATACTTAAATTGTCACTTTGATTGAAATTAGATTAAACATGATTAAATTGTCATTTATGATGGACAATACTTAAATTTTCACTTTGATTGAAATTAGATTAAACATGATTAAATTGTCATTTATGTTGGACAATAATTAAATTGTCATTTTGTTGAATTGGATTAAACATGATCAATTGGCATTTTGTTAAATTAGGAATGTTAAAAACAAAATATTCATTTTGTTAAATAGAAAGGTGTGAAAAACAAAATATTCGTTTTGTTAAATATTAAAGTGTTAAAACCATATCTTTATGGCATACTTAAAATGTTGCATTAACAGTAAAATCACATTTTTGATTAAAATGTTGCATTAAAAGTAAAATCACATTTTTGATTAAAATGTTGCATTAAAAGTAAAATCACATTTTTGAATAAAATGTTGCATTTAAAAGGAATTAACATTTTAGTTAAAAATGTTGCATTAGTGATGAAGTTACATTTTAGTCGAAAATGTTACACTAGAATAAAAATTGTTCTTTTTGTTAAGAAATGTTCATTAGATTAAAAGTTACATTTTTGTTAAGAATATGTTATAATAAAACATTTTTGTTAGAAACTGTCATGTTAGATAAAATAAAACATTTTGTTAGGAATTCTCATAACATGATAAAAATTGTCATTTTTAGGTAGAAATGTTTAATTAGAATTGATAAATCATAAATGTCAGAAATGTTTTTTTTTCAACAAAAGGATTTTCATTAAAACACAAGCTATTACAGGCCTATTACAGAACGAAAACAAAAGAAGAAAACACAACTGGAGCCACAAGCTCCACAAAACTGCTACATCACAAAACAAAAAACAGAACAATAAGAAAACCAAACAAACATTACACAAAAGCCTTCCTATCACCAATCAAGAGCACCTCCATCAACCAACATGCCACAGAAAAGCAAAGCACTCCAAGAATTACAAGAGAAACAAGACCTAGAATCAAGCAGTAGGGCAACGCAGTACAAACAAGGACAGACTCCCAAGCAAACATAGACAAATCAGCAACCAATCTTCAAAAAATGAAACCCAAAGAGCATCGAAAATCCAAACCTCCAAAGTCTCGGGACAGATCGCACAAA
Organism: Allium sativum; assembly: GCA_030737875.1. NCBI lineage: Eukaryota > Viridiplantae > Streptophyta > Magnoliopsida > Asparagales > Amaryllidaceae > Allium > Allium sativum. The sequence goes on along the minus strand of CM060919.1, from coordinate 874,159,613 downwards.
GTATAGGACAAACCGAAGAACAAAGAATGCCTCAACACCAAGAAATACCAGCACAGTCATCCCTATGGCTGATGAAGCCGAGGCACAAGCAATAGTTCACAGAAAGGTGATGAACCAACTACTTAGAGAAGGATAGACAGCTTACCAGACATAGAAAGACGTGACACGATGTAGATCATGGTAAAAGGCATCGGCACTCCAGGAGAATACCAGAGATTAGCAGCGAAATCTATAGCAAGCCTACAAGATAAATACCTTCGATTTGGGCCCAATATAAGCAGGAAGATGGAAGAGAGGTTGAGAAACAGTGGAACCTGCAGCTCGATGCACAAAACCCACAACCAAAGCAAAGCAAAACCAACAAAGGAGAAGACGAAACAACCCCAACCAAAGCCTAAAGAGGCATCACAAGAGCTTGAAAGCCCTAACCCAAGAAAAAATCAGATCTGAGAAGAACAGCACATAAGCCGTTATAAACAGATCTGAACGGGAAAGCATAACTGTGTTGAGGAAAGAGCGGCTACAAAATAGGTGATAGGAGAAGGCAAAAGGAAACAGCAAAAAAAATTAAAAAAAAAGGAAAGGAAAATGAAAACAGAGAAACAACAAGCGAAAAAAGGCGGATGAGGAGATAAGGAAGATGGAGGACGAATCGAAGAGGTGGAAGGAAAGAAACGAGAAGACGAGAAGAAGATCAGATGGAGGAAAGAGGCCGGCGGCGGAAACCCTACCCCCATTATTTGAATCTCAAAACAGCGGAGAGGATTTTTAGACCATTAGAAGTTTATGTCTGTCAGAAATGTTTAATTAGAATTGATAAATCATAAATGTCATGAATGTTTAATTAGAATTGATAAATATAAATGTCATGCATGTTTAAATTGATAAATATAAATGTCATGCATGTTTAAATTGATAAATCATAAATGTCAAGCATGTTTAATTAAAATTGAAATGTAAGTTAGGATATTTGAAAGCAATATATTATTAACAATTTAATAAAAAGATCATATTTTTAAAATATTTTAGTAAAGTTATATTTTAAAATAGGAGATATTTTAAAATTAAGATATTTTGAAATAAAGGATGTTTTAAAATAATATTTGCCAATGAAATAATTATTATTATAAATTACAATTGTACTTGGACACGAGGTTAGGCTACATTTATGGTGGAAGTCTGCCCGGACCCAACCGGCATATCCAGCAGCCACAAATATTGAGCCTAATGTGAGGGGTCCAAGTGCGCAAATACGGAACGGGCCTTGGCACGAGGTTAAGCCCAACTTGTGGGATAAGTCTGCCCGGAACGAACCGGCATATCCAGCATCCACAAGTCGCAGGCTTAATGTGGGAGGTCTGGCCCAGTATAAAATATAAATGAATAAGATAATGAATTGGGCTATTTAATCTGTTTTAAATAGCAACGCAATTTTAACCCGAACGTGTGTATCGATTTATTTTATCCATTTTTTAATGAATATTAAAAGAGCTAATTTCAAAATTATATTTTGGAAATAATATTATTTTAATATGATAATAGATAGAATATTCAATTTGGATTTAAAATTGAAAGTTACATTTTTATTTACATTTTAGATGTAAATAAAAACATAGAAATCAAAGTGACTCTTGTATTTACATTTTAGTCGTAAATAAACACATATATTTAAAAAGTAAATTTTTATTTGCATTTCATAATGTAGATAAAAACATGAATTTGAAAAGTATATTTTTATTTATAAGTTAGATGTAGATAAAAATATAGACTTAAAAGGGTACATTTTTATTTACATGTTAGATACAGATAAACACATAGATTAAATGTTATATTTTATTTGACATTTAAGATGCAAATAAAAGTACAGAATTGAAAGTCACAATTTTGTTTATAGTTTAGATGTAAATAAAAACATGGAAATAAAGACTATGTTTTTATCGTCATTTTAGATGCGATAAAAAGTGTAGTAATAAAGATTATATTTTTATCATCACTTTATATGCGATAAAAAGAGTAGAAATAAAATTTGCACTTTTATTGATATTTCATATATAAGAATAAAATACGTTTACATTAAAAAAGTTACTCTTTTAATGCTAGGTAAAGAATTATAGAAAGGTTCATGTTTTAGGATTTAAAAATGATTTTATTAAAAAGGATTCACCAAAAATGAACTAGAACTGTCAGCAAAGATGAAAGAATCATTTTTGTGGTATATACATACATTAGAATTTTTATGCGAAGTTAAATATTATTTTGTATGTAAAGTTAAACGTGTTAGCAGATTCGCCAAAAGATTTATATTTATAATTATATAAATATAAATTAAATTTAAACGAAACACGCGCGGTAGTTCGCGTTTTAAAATCGTAACTTTAAACGATTATACCGAAAATCCGACCATCGGATTTTCTCAAAACTGGAATCGTTAGGACCGCTTTTGGGAAGATCTTTCCAACAATATAAACTCTGTGAAAATCCAACGGTTAAATTTCAAGATAAATGTAAATCAAACTTCGATAGAAACAGCGCCAGGGCCGCCCATTGACCCAAGGCGTCATTGAATAGATTTAGCTATTATATATATATATATATATATATATATATATAGCGATAAATCGTTATTAAATGCTAATAACGATATGAAATGATTTTAAAATATATATATATATGTGTGTGAGGATCATTAGAAAAGCCCGATTTCAATCTCATTTCAAATAATTACTACGACGATTTAAGTCGAAGATTTGAAGACGATGATTGAAGACCGACGATCTTCACATCGAATGGATGAGGACTATTGAGTTCAAAACATTTAAAATAATTACTACGACGATTTAAATCGAAGATTTGAAGACGATGATTGAAGTCCGACGATCGTCACATCGAATGGATGAGGACTATTGACGCTCGTGATTGGAGTAGCTACCTTGAAGGGGCTGCAGTGGTAGTTGTCCGGACGTATTTGTTGATTGTTCGGATATGCGAGGTATGAGGTGCCTCCGGTTTTGTTCAGACCCAGAACGAACTTGTAAATGGATGGTATGTCTGACGTTGTCTTCCTTTATGCTGTATTCGTTGGTCTCTTCTTAATATATATATATATATATATATATTTGTTTGGTGTTTAACGCCCTTCTCTGGGACGTACGAGCTTAGAGGTTATATATTGGTTGGAATCAATAGTATGGTATGGATTGACAATGTGGCATGCTAAGATGCATGGATCAAGGCTTTTATTGAAAAGCAGAGCTTTGTGGTTGATGATCAAAACATAACATGTTTAGGTGTAGCTTTGTGTATAGCGTGACTTCACGAGCCTCACACCCCGGTATGAGTCAAAAACGGGATATGGACCGTAGGGAGTGCACACGTTTCTTTCTAGCTAGAGTGGTGTCAGCGACCTACCAGCCCTGACATTTTACTTATGTGGATGATGGATTTTGAGGTACCTCGGATTTATAGGCCGGAAGTGGTCATACTGGAGGTCCAAAAGGACCGGGAAGCGTGTTTTCAGGAATTGCCAATCCACTAAAGTTAGGTATGGGCCGACCCTACCGCATCCAAGGGTTGCCCATAGGTGTGATCCTGAGGCATTTGTTATAGTGTCTCAAATCGGAAAGGACGGTCCCTAGCCTCGATTTCATGATGGAAACCCAATTTCCAATACGACACCATGCGGTTTTGATTGTAGAACTAGTATGGCGACATGATATATGGTACCCATGTCGTCTATGATTGATACATTATGATTGAACTTGTTTTTGAAAACATATATACACTAATAATAATATCAAATCCGTTTTTATACGTATCAAGTCATGTTTGACCATTATAAGGTAAAACTCTATCCTCCGGTTTGCGTTGCATTGTGTGATGGGACATGAGTCTTATAATGGTTTCATTTTTCTAAAAAGCATTGCGTTGTTTAAACGATTTTCTTTATGTTATGCACTGGCAATCCAATGGAGTAAACCCATTCTGCATTAGCCTTATTATTTGATTAGTTAAGTTAAGATTTCTCATACCAGTCCCATGACTGACCTGTAGCTTGTTTCACTGGCAAACTCGGGTGCCCATATTTTCCACACGGGTAGTCGAGTAGCTTTTTGCAGATATTCATCTCTTTAGCAGGATTCTGGATCGAAGCCTAAAGCTGTGTCCAGAGCATAAAAAGTCTTCCGCTGTGTATTATATTAATTTACTGTAATAAGTCTTTCGCTGTATTTTATGTATCGATGTACTCTGATATTCTGTACTCTGATGTAACATTATTGTAATGCTTATAAAAGTCTGTTGTTATTGTTCTAATGTATTGTATTCCCAAAGTTAACGTATGCGGGTTTTGAACGATTTTAATCGATCTAGTGATCGATTAGGATCGGAAAAAATGTGTATCGTTACATAAATAGATATTTATATCACATTTCGACAATCAGAAAGTGTATCACATTGTTTGAAATACGTGTGTCGCATATTCAAATAATGCTTCTTGTGTAGATGCGTCGTGAATAGTTCATGTGTTTAACTCAAGCAATGTCACATACAATAGATAAAAATCAACACTGGCAATTTCTGTATATTTATAGTTGTAAAATAAATTGAATAACTGTACAAAATTTTAGTGAGAGAATTCTTACATAGGGTTCCACTCCGTCATTCTTTAATTGAAGATTCTAGTACTGTTTGAGTTTGAATTGGCCTCAATTCTAATTTGCTTCGTTTATGCTCTAGTCAGTTCCATTGCGTAGTGTTCGACGATACGAGTGCAACGCAACTCGTTTCACTGAATTCCGACCTCATATGGAAAAGATATGATAACATTTGCGTTAATTACATAATTATATTATTTAATTCCTTAATTAATTACCATTATTTATGTTTTAATAAAACGTACCATGTCATTTGTCTTCTTCGTTGCCATCGAACCATATCTAAAAACTTGGGTTCCTCCTTGCATCGCCAGTGGACCGTCGGACTTCGATCAGCCGATGGCACGTCGTCGGCTATCTTCTCCTCTCCCCATGGCAGGAACAACGTTGACTCGAAGGTTCCCTGGCTCTTGAATTCATGATCGAAGGCAGCGCCTTCCTGCTCCAAATCTGGCCACCACCGGAGACTGTACACCATCACCGCCGTTCACCTTGTCAATCACGCTGAGACGAGCAGTTTTTGTGTTGAAGAGAATTGGAGTCGAGGTCAGGATTGAACGTAGATTGGAGAAGAAAGAGGGAAGCTTCTGATCATCGGTTTGGGGAATAACGACTCAGGAAGCTTTGACCACGAGAATGAATATTAGACCGAAAGTTAGGGTTTTGACCAATTTTTCCCAATTATTTAATATTATTTAAATTCCAAAAATACTTGTTTACCCATCCGAACTCCAAACAAACCCCAACGACTGTCGCCTCTGGCTAAATACCCTCATTCTGAACACAATGGAAAATGTTTCGTTAGCTAATTCGACTGGCTTGATATGTTTTTGTCAAAGTTAAAATATAAATCAATATTTATTGAATTCAAGCGCACATTTTAATTTACCGGGACCATATACTGACTCCAAAAATTACTGAAAAATTAATTCTAACTATATTTTGATGATACGATCCTAACAAAACTAATTTCATCGAATTTGGAGACAATTTGAAAAATGGTCATTTTCCAGTTGATTAAATTCAAACTGAAATTTCAAAACACGTTTAAATTAACTGGGCTCACATAATAATTCCAAAATTATGAAATTTGAAACATAACAATAATTTGACATTCCGGATCCAACAAGTGGTTTCGTCGAAAATGGAGGTCGTTTACAAAAATGCCTATTTTTAAGGGCTATATAATATTAAAAAAAATCTATAGCGACTACTTTAAATTTTAAACTGGACATAACATACAATTTAAAAAGTGAAATCTCGGCTCCTCACATTCATTAGAAAGATATAGTTAAATAGATTCTAACGTTTCTTGTTTCATCAAATTCTGGCTTATATTGAATTATGTATATTCAATTGAAATTTAAAACCGAATTTTCAAACTACCGCGCCATTTCAAACTCCTTTTATAATTAAAATAAAACTATACGTTCTAACTTCAATTTAAATAAATTTGTTATTATTGTTTAAAATAAATCATTTTGTACATTCAAAACCACAAAAATAGCTAAAAAAAATTAAATTGGTTTGGAAATACCGGATTGTTACAATCTCCCCCACTTAAAATCTTTTCGTCCTCGAAAAGGAACGGAGATGAAATTGGTTTAACTTATCAACTCAACTTTCATTCTTCAACTTTCCAGATTCTAAGAATTTCCTAATTTCCCAAAAATTTGGCTAACACCCTAAATTTTCGAAAAAGTTCACCATAACCTCCTTTGTACGAGCTGATCGGTAAAACAGCAACTTTCCTCACAGGGCCCTCATCAACCAAAAAGAAAAAGCCAAGTGTCTTGCCAATCGGCTCATAAAATCATCAAACCCAATGAATATAGTAAACATGTGCCTATTTGTCGGGCATGCAATTTTATTCCTCTTCTGAGCTTTTGCACAATAACCTGTACAACAAATATATATATACATATATATATATATATATGCATGTATAGATATATCCAATTCGAACAAATTTTCAATTTAATTCAATATTTGATTTGGCTTAATTAACCTTTCATTTTCCATATTGGTTTTATTAGTCCAATAATTTTATTAGTTAAACTAATAATCACACATAATAACCAGCAATCAATTAGTTGATTAGCTTTTCAAATATATAACTTTAATATACTTAAAAATCATATTTTTAGCGTCAAATCACAAACAATAAACTCTAACTAAGTTTTGGTTCTCACACTAGTCAATTACAAATATATAGATATCCCACTTTTGAAACTCGAACATAAATATTGATGATGACGCGTCAATCATCAGAATTATCCCTAGGCGACTTGAGTGTGATTCTATATCCATCCAGTATATTTGAGACTTTGTATATACGTTCATGACACGTATATACAAAATCTTCGTTTACTCGATTGTCCAAATTAAATATAAATAAAATACTCAAATACGTATAATAAGATATAATTTTCAAAACTAGATTTAATTTTAATAAATAATACTCTTCAAACTCATTCTAGGATGCTACTGATCCTATCTCTAACGAGTTATTCTTATAGGGTGTTACTAATCTTAACTCTGATGAATTCTTTCATTCGGTTCTAACGTGTCTTGTTCTCTAGCTTTGTAAACCAATGCTCTGATACCAACTGAAATGACCCAAACTTCCCATTATGAGGAAACTCAGATTGCTTTGAGAACACGACACATCAGAACATAAACAATTGAACATTTCAGTGCTATTACAACAATTTACATCAGAGTACAAGAATATCAGAGAATAAATAAATAATATACATCAGCAAAATAAATATCAGAGATTTACAAGTTATAAAGCAGCGGAAAATATATACATGAATATAATGAGCAGTGGAAAATATATCAACTACAACTGAAAGAGATATACTGATACAAAGCTTTCCGAATATAGCTCCAGCTGTAATCCATGATCCTGAGAAAAGAAATATATGCAAAAACCAAAACTACTAGTAGCTCGTGTGGAAAATATGGGCAACCAGAGTTTAGGTGGAAACAATAAACTCTCAGTCAGTTATGGGACTGGTGTGAGAACTAAAATAGTTATTAGCTTTATTTTAAGGTTTGGTAAATCATGGGACCACGCCGCATGTCACGGAACAGGTTTACACCCATGAATACTCGAAAATAAAAAATTTATAAACAATGCAAAGTTTTTTGAAAAATGAAGCTATTATAAGACTTGGGTCCCATCACACAATGCAACGCAAGCCAGAGGATAGAGTTTTCCCTTATAATAGCCAAACATGCTTGGTGCGTTTAAAACAAATCATTTGATACTACTATAAGTGCATAGTGTCTAAAACAACTTCAAATATAAATGTATCAATCATAGACGTCATAGTGCCACATCCTACTATGTCGCCATATAGGTTTACAACTAAAACCAAAAAGTGTCGTACTGGAAATTGGATTCCATCTATGAGTCGAGGCAATGGATAGCTCCTCACCGATTCAAGACACTCTAGAAAATGCCTCAGGACTCAGAAGTTGGCGAGCCCTTGGATGCGGTATGGCCGGTCTACACATACTTTAGTGGATTAATTATTTCTGAACAATACGTTTCCCAATCCTATCGGACCGCCACAATGGTCAGTACGTCGACCAATCAAATCTGAGGCGCCTCACAATCCATCATCCACATAAGTAAAAATGTTTGGGCTCCATACCATGACACCACTTCTAGCTAGAAAGAAATGCAAGTTCTCCCTATGGTCACGATCCCGTTTCTGACTTATACCGGGGTGTGAGGCTCGCGGATTAACGCTAAACACAAAGCTATGCTAATTAAAGTTGTGCTTTGATCATCATCCACAAGACTCTGCTTTTCAACAAAAGCCTTGCTCATTTGTATCTTAGCATGCCACGTTGACAATCCACGCCATGCAACTGATGTCTATCAATATATAACCTCTAAGCTAGTACGTCTCAGAGAAGGGTGTTAAGCAAGAGAATAAAATCTCCGCCACCAAACAGATATATATTTAATAGAAATCAATCAACACAAAATGAAATCCAATGTTAGACACACAACCATTTACAAGTCCATTCTGGGTCTAAACGAAACCGGAGGCACCTTATTCCTCATCCCATATGTTCAATACAGGAGAAAGGTCCTCGTATATCCGGTCGATCTCCAAGTACGTCTAGACGATCACCACTTATTAGCTTGTCTTGGGTGTACAGCCTAATCAAGACAATAGTAATCATCCAAACGATGTGAAAATCTCCAATTTTCAACCCCCGTCTTCATCGTCGACTTTTAGTTGCCATATTAGTTATTCAGAATGGGTTAAATTCGGTCTTTCCAAATAATTCATGTATTTTATAATCAATAATCAAGTGCTATAAAAACACATCATACGCCTCATTCCAATTCAGAATATTCTTTTATTCATATATTCAATTTTTAGGGAAATGTTCCCATTAATTTTATCAAAGATAAATTCTTTTAAATTTATTATTTAATCTTCTTTTGGATATCATTTCAAAAGATTTTATTAACAGTTCAAACCAAATTAAGGTTTATAAAACTAGTCGGGATTATCGAGCCTTACCGAAGTAATCGTTTATTTTATTTTCCAATCCCAACCTATTTATCCCATAGAGAAAAATTGGTAGTACCACATATTTAACACCCACTGTGTTCTGGGTAAAATTAATTACCATTTCATGTTCAAATATAATTAAAGATTTAACTATCGCTTGGAGTAAAACTGGTGGTACTCCATTCTCGATCATTTCGTGAATTCGATAAATTTAATTACCTCTTTCCCATTCCAATCTAATTAAAGATTCATTAAAACTCCAACTTGGTTTTAATATCAAAAATCATTACTTTATGATTATTCAACTTTAAGAAATTAATCTTGTCTTTAACTAGGTTAAAGAACTAATGTCATTTAAAACACAGTTCACGATAAACCCTAAAATCATCTTCCACGAAAATGGGATCTTCATGGAAATCATAACAGTATATAATTGATATAAATTTCGATATCGTACTAATACTATAAGAGGAATAATGGCAAAGCCTTTTTAAATTACATAAATAGTATTGGTCTTCCTTTATAGAATCTCATTTTGATTATTACCAAATTGAATTCCATTCAATTCCAATTTAATATATTAAACTGGAAAACTTATATTTGGAAAATTTCCATTAAATCTTAATAAAAAAATTTATAAATTCCAAATCATATCTTTACTGTTAATTTGGGGTTAAAGAACTAATGTCGTTCAAAACATCAATCACAATAAACCTCAAAATCAACTTTCATTTCAATTCCAATTAAATTAATAAATTGGTAAATTTCTCTAAATCTTAATTTAAAGATTTATTCCTTTCTCAACGGGTTATAAGAACAGTGTTATTAAAGACACCATTCACGATAAACCCAAAATCCAATTTGATATTAAACATAAGGCTCTGAATAAAAATTAATGTCATCTTATATTCGATATCAAATTCTGAAACCAACGGATATCGTATTGGGAATAACGATATCTGTATCTTCCAAATTCCTTAACCATATCCGTATAATCACAAAATCCATTATCGAAATATTCCAAAGATTATTTCCATTTTGATTTATTAATTGGAAAACTCTAGTTATTTTAAAACTCATTTCTCAATCCAATTTATTATTTAAAAATATTGGATTATTATTCTAGTTCATTTCGATAAAAATATATTTTTATCTTTTCAAACTTAGAATTTTTCCTCCAAAATCAATTATTATAATTTTACATAATGTTCCCATATATTTTAATAATTTTATTAAGGTCGTACAGTCAGTTTCCAACAACGGCCACTGAACTGCATCCATAGTGACCTTTTCTGAAATTGATTTGGACATAATTTGAAATCCAACTATTCAAATTTAAATCTCTTATATTCATTGGAAAGCACTTTTTGATATGAACCCAATGTTTCCGGTTTTAGGAGAATCCGACAGTCGAATCTCCCATTACGTCCATTTGAAGTTAATGGTTGAAATTTGTGAACGGTCGCTGCGCAGCGCGTTCTATCCAAACCACTATATATATATACATACACTATATATTTCATCAATTTCCATTTAAGACATATTTTATAAATTCGTTTTAAAAACATTTCCAACTTTCATTTTAATTTTTAAATCAAAATTGAATATTCTATGTCATTATATTATTAAAATGATACTATTTTTTCAGATTTTGAAATCCATTTCTTTTTTGTATTCATTATAAAATGAACAAAATCGATTTATAAACCCGTTCGAGTTGAAATAGCGTTTAGCTACTTAACCCGGCTTCACATTTTAGTTTTTTGTGTCCATCCAAAATCAGACATCAAAATCAAGATTTAATTCTTCTCTGGATATTGTTTCAAAATATTCATTATTTTAATATATTCATTATCTCTGAATCGGAATGCGACTCAATCAATTACCATATAATTTCAATTATATGGATTTCATACATCACATGTATTCAACAATAACGATAAATAATCGTTCAACAAACAAACATCATCCAGAGTGCATTCTACAATTTTATAAGCATTAAAATGAATAAGTAACGCTTATCACAGCCTGTCAACCCATCGATTGACATACAAATAAATATTGGGATTAGTGTATGTCAAATCTCATCTCAATACCCGTGTGGGGTTTTCAAATAACAACAGTCAATTTAAATAAATCATTGGTTAGTAAATTTAACCAATTCAAATTTGGTTTGAATTATTTCCTAATTAACCAATTTTACTGTTTAAATAATAAATAGATATTATATCACATTTCGACAATCACAAAGTTTATCACATTGTTTGAAATACATGTGTCGTATATTCAAACAATGCTTCTTGTGTAGATGAGTCGTGAATAGTTCATGTGTTGAACTCAAGTAGTGTCACATACAATAGATAAAAACCAACTTCGGCAAATTCTATATATTTACAGTTATAAAATAAATTGAATAACTGTACAAAATTTTAGTGAGAGAATTCTCACATAGGGTTCCACTGCATCATTCTTTGATTGAAGATTCCAGTATTGTTTGAGTTTGAATTGACCTCAAATTCCAATTTGCTCCGTTTCTGCTCTAGTCAGTTCCATTGAGTAGTGTTCGACGATAAGAGTGCAACGGAACTTGTTTCACTGAATTCCGACCTCGTATGGAAAAGATATGATAACATTTGCGTTAATTACATGATTATAAAATTAAATTCCTTAATTAATTATCATTAGTTACATTTTAAAAAACTTTATTGTTTCTGTTGTTGATCGACGCTGGTCTATGAATTAGAAAAGCGCGACATTTATAATAAATTCTGCAAGCATACAGGTGTGTAGCATACAGGTCGAACACAGGGAGGAAAGTTAAATTTTACTATTTATATGTTTCGTGGGCGTGTTAGACGAACTTTGGAGGTTGATTTTGCAAAACAAAACAAAATTAAAACTGTAATTTGATTCAGAACAGATCTAACTGAACCGACGATCAAATCACAATTTCAATGGAAAGCAAATGAAACTATGAATTAGATTTGAATCTAATCAAATCCAATTTGACCTAAGAAAATAATAAAAGCAGAAATTGAAATTGCAGAAATTAAAATAACAAACAAGAATTAAAATTAGGATTTCCGCTGAATCTAATCAGACGGTAAATCACTAATGCAAATAAGTGCAAAATACAAATAGTGTTCTACCGAATCTAATCGTATAGACGACACTAGTTGTTAAGAAAACAAAAAAATGCAGAAAATAAAAGAGAAAGAAGAACTTTTATTAGAACAATGGAATAAGAGATGAGATGAGATGGTGGCTACAAGGTTATTACAAGGGTATATATAGGGTAGATAGCCAAACCCTAACCCTAACCCTAATGATAAATGGGCCTAGTCATTACATCACTAATTAGTTTACAATGAGAAACATAAATGGGCCTTTGATAAATAAAGCAAATTTGGGCCTTTTCTCTTTTCCTCTTGTTTCCTTGACACTTATTCATTGATTTGTGATGTGCAAAGCCTTGTTATCAATCCTTTTTTTTGTCCAACAACAACTAGATGTGAGATCTTTATCTACAATTCTTCAAAATGTAAATATATATCAATTTCATCTCTATTTCTCTACTTTTCTGGTTGCATGCGGGCTGGGTTGGAATATCTGTAAAAGTAACAAAACAATACCTAAGTAATATTTATTTATATACAAAAGATAAGATATAAGAGCATAAAATAAACACATTTCTATGTCAATCAAATACCCCCACACTTATCTTTTACTCGTCCTCGAGTAAAACAAGAAATGAAAAACTAAACTAGATAGGTCACACTTTCGTAGGAAACACGATTGCATTGAGCGTATGCAACAAGCCGTTAAACCTCTAGGTGTCCCTAGTAGGACGAGTGGTGTCTCGTGAGGGTTTTCAGCGGATACTACCCACAAAATCCAAATGCTGTATGCTATGATTCTAATGAAACTACATGAATGCAGTGGACATATGCAAATAAAAATGAAAAATGAAAACACGACTTATTTCAGGAAAGTGGTACAACAAATTAAGTTAATAATTTCTAACCAGTTGATTTTATTTTAGATACCTCGACTTGTCACAAATTTTCAATATAAATCAAGTTTTCAAATGTTAAATTCCAGTTTGGCCAGTTGGTTCGGTTGATAACATAGTGCAGCCATGAAATAAATTCTTAGTTTGCTTGGCACAGTTTGCAAAGTGGTATTCTAATTTTCTCATGTATGGCTAGTCAAATCAATAAGGTCAAGAAGTGTTTGGGTATTATCGCTTATTCTTTATTCTATAAAATTTTAAGATTTATGATTAAGTACATACACCTAAAAAGACCAAGGTTTACCACCCATGCACTGCCTCGCGGACTAACGGAGAGTGGGTAAAGAGCTTGGCGGATTGTGCAGGCCGACTTTGACTTTGTCAACAACGTGTCGGTAATCCTTAGGTGTCCAATCCCATAAAACGAGACCAAGATATTCCAACTTTGACTTTGTCAACAACGTGTCGGATAGAGCTTGGCAGGTTTGCACACCAACGCTCGATATACAAGCAATGTTGGATACCCTTGGAATACTATTATTATTATTATCGAAAATATAAGCACAAAAGAGAGTTACGCGAATTCAACTTAACACAACTTAGTTTTAAAGATTTGAAAAGCCAATATAAGTATTTTAAGTCCTCCACTTATTTAAACAAAGTCTACAATATAGAAAAGATTTCATGGCCATCACCTAAGAATCTCCCTATGTACCGGTTACACTATTATCCCTCAAAAATAAACTTTTCATTATATTTCCTATTCGATCTAAGTTGAGAGAGAAAAATACTATCAACTGGCTAAAAATTGTAAACTTATTTTGTTGTATCAATTGAAAATGAGTCGTATTTTCCAAAAAAAAAAAAAATTATGGTATGTTACTACAATCTAAAATGTATGATGGTCCTACTTAAATGGCTGAAAATAAAAAGAAATAAAAACAAAGAAAAATGAAAATGGATGAAATGCAGACTCCCCCCCACACTTAAACTAAACAGTGTCCACACTGTAAACGTTTCCTAAATTTGAAAGATCGTACCCACAGGTGAATGAGCTGCAAAATTATTTGTAGAATGAAATGCAGTCTAACTATATGTAGGAGTGGATCGTATTTACAACGATATATGTGTTTGCGATGCATGCGATGTAAAGAATACCACCATCTTCTCCCCCCACACTTGGTTCTAGCCCAATGAATCCCATTCGCACTATGACTAGGCATGTTTTCAAGTAAGCAAAGGTTTTTGAAAACCATCTCATCTTTATACCTAGATTTGTAGTTCAGTAAATGAATGTCCAAGGTCATCCTAATCCGAAGTTTTTCAACCAAGAAAACATTCCAAAAATGATTCATGTGTTCAACAAATTTATCAGTGTAATTGTTCAAAAATTTGTGATCATATATAAATTCAGTGAAATTTGAATTCTGAGGGTGGTTCAAGACTATGTGATCACATTTCTCTACTTTATTATTTGACAACGTATTTCCGACACTGACAATTTCAAGTTCGTTTGAAACCTCAAAATCAATTTCAAATTCATGACGTGAATCTACTTCATCCTCATTTGGCAACTCATCCTCATACAATCCAAAAAATTCATGTTCATTAAAATCCTTTTCCAAATTTGAATTGAAAAATTCAACATTTTCGTTTTGTTCATTTTCAAAAATTTCAACTTTCTCATAGCCTGAAAGGGGAAGATCAAAATCTGAGCTTAAATCTTTTTCCTGAAAAGAGTTGAAGTCCAAATCATTTGTTGAATTTTGAAAAGATTCATCAAGATGATTATTCTCAATTTCCAAAGTCGTTATTTGAAAATTTTCAATGTCAGTAGAAATTGGATTATTTTCTGATTCAACGCCCATTTGATTTTGTTGCTCTTGTTGCTCTTTCAAAGATGTCAGTAAACAAAGAAGTTCGTCTGCCCTCTCTCTAAGAATTTTAAGATGATATTCTTCAGAATCGTCGAATTGAGAGCTATCGTTTTGGATTCCTTGATTCTCAAAAATATTTGAATTTTCAGAAAGATGATAATGATGTTGGAAATCATTTTGATTTTGAAAATTAGGTTCGTAACCAAAGCTGTCGAAATTCGAGGGAAAATTGCGATTTTGGTCATATTCAAGATGTGGATATGGGTTGTAATTTTGAAGATTTTGATCGATTTGAAAATCATTTTCAAAATTATTTTCGAATTGGTTTCCAACCCTATATTGATATGGATCAAAGCTATATTGGGATTCAAAATCGTTTTGATGTGGGTGTGGTCCATAATCGAAATTATTGAAATTTGAATTGAAATCGCAAATTCAGTCATTTCTAAGATTTTGAAAATGTTGGTCTGTTGGAAAATTTTGAAAATTGTTGCCATTGGGTTCAGGAAATTTCAGAAAATTTTGCCTCATGAGTTGCAATTCATACTCATATTCTTCAAGAGGACGTCTTCTCAGGTTATTATCCCATGTTTCTCTCAAGGATTTGTTTGAATTAGACATTTGAAATTAAATCACAGCAAGACAAAAATTATCCTCAATTCAAAATAATATAAAATAATGAGTTGTGCTCTATTAGTTAACTGACTCAATTGGAAGGGGGAAGAGGGTCTTATGGCCGTTCACGTATAGTATAAAACTAAGGGATACGACCAATGTTTTACGGGTAGTATGCAACCTCTTTTGCTAAAAGTTCAATAAATTGAACTAATATATATCCGCGATCCAATTGTACGAGACAGTCAACTTCACAAAGCACTACTTTTCAGTTATATTATTTTGAAAATCAAAATCACGTGTTAAACTTGAAAATCGATGAGAGTGATTAGTTATGGAAAACCGTTCCTCACCACAAATTCAGAAATATCAGTCGCAGAACAGACACAGAAATATAAATTGCAGAATTAAAATTTACATTCAAGCCGCTGCCCCTGCAGAAAATTTTTACAACAATTGTCTATATATTTTTTTTCTTTTTCCTTTTTGCAGCAGAGCACCTGTAGAGTTTTAAAAGTTTTCACCTTGATCGGCAGTCCTCCAGTGAATTTGGGAAGCGCTAGCGCGTTCACACCCCACTTGGTGTGCAACCGCTCCAACCCATTTGACTCGTCCGCTGCTTTCTGTTGTTGTCCCCTTCTATTAATTGCTTGACTGCGCTGCGGCACGGGTTCGGGCTAGGAGCCCGAAAAAAAAAAAATTAAGACCTTTTTTTTTATTTCAGCTGTACCTGTTTTTGAAAAATTCTCCTTTTTTTTTAAGAAATTAAATCGGTCCCAAAAGGAAATAAAATAAAAACAAATTGCACCAAAAACAATGCCACACAGTCAAATTCAAGGCTCACAGATTAATAAGCCCCAAATAATTTAAAACGCACTCAGACTCTCTCCTCCACAAAGACTGTTTTATTTCCGAAACCCCACCCTAAAACATGCCCTTCCTTCTTTCAGCAATACAAGCCAACACGTATCCCCACAAACTATTATTCCAGAACCCAAAAAAAACGTGAAGAAATCAGCAAATCAAAACAACAAAAATCAAGTCCCCCTTTTTTTTTTTTTAGAAATCGATCAATTCGGGTTTGTTGTTCGGATTTTCACGGTTTGGGAATAACCGGATGTTTCGATTTCTGGGTTAGGGATTCGATTGAGGGGTCTTGGAATTGATTTGGTGCTGTATGATGGCTTGCTTGTTTGGACGTTTGTGGCTTGTGTGAGATTGGTCAAAGGGTGAAAAATGTTTTGGGAATTATGCAGATGAAGGGTTATGCGGTTGCTGCGATTTTTTTTTTTTTTTTTTTTTTTGGTTTGGACGTTGAAGGTGGGTAGGTGATGATTGAAAGTGGTCAGAGTATGGACTGTTGGTATGTGTTGATGAAGGTGGTCTTGCGAGGGATTGGGCTGAAGGAGCGAACTGATGAAGCGGCTTGTGGTTGTTAGGAAGATGAGGTTGGTGGAGAAGGGTATGGACTGTTGTAGTTTGGTATGGTAGCAGGATTGTTTTGGCAAGTGCGTGAGGGATGGTGGATGTGTGTATTGTGGGTAGAAGTTGGAAGAAGAAGCTTGGCTTTAGAATCTGTAGTGGATGAAAGGGTCGTATGGTATGTAAAAAAAAAGAATGCAGAAGGCAAGAGAAGGAAACAATCGAAAAATTTTGCAGACGGATATTTTTTTTTTAGAAATTGTAAAAGCAAGGAAAGAGATTGAGAAAAAATAAAATAAAATAAACAAAACTAGCAAGATATTTTTTTTCCTTGTTTTTGGGGATTGCAATATCAATAATTAATATCAAATCTGCCAATCAAGTTTTTTTTTTTTAAACAAACAAAAACAGAAAACAAGAAGAAAAGAAAATAAAATAAAACTAACACGAATCAGAAATTAAATAAATAATAAAATTTAATCGTTACCTCCCCGGCAACGGCGCCAAAAACTTGATCGACGCTGGTCTATGAATTAGAAAAGCGCGACATTTATAATAAATTCTGCAAGCATACAGGTGTGTAGCATACAGGTCGAACACAGGGAGGAAAGTTAAATTTTACTATTTATGTGTTTCGTGGGCGTGTTAGACGAACTTTGGAGGTTGATTTTGCAAAACAAAACAAAATTAAAACTGTAATTTGATTCAGAACAGATCTAACTGAACCGACGATCAAATCACAATTTCAATGGAAAGCAAATGAAACTATGAATTAGATTTGAATCTAATCAAATCCAATTTGACCTAAGAAAATAATAAAAGCAGAAATTGAAATTGCAGAAATTAAAATAACAAACAAGAATTAAAATTAGGATTTCCGCTGAATCTAATCAGACGGTAAATCACTAATGCAAATAAGTGCAAAATACAAATAGTGTTCTACCGAATCTAATCGTATAGACGACACTAGTTGTTAAGAAAACAAAAAAATGCAGAAAATAAAAGAGAAAGAAGAACTTTTATTAGAACAATGGAATAAGAGATGAGATGAGATGGTGGCTACAAGGTTATTACAAGGGTATATATAGGGTAGATAGCCAAACCCTAACCCTAACCCTAATGATAAATGGGCCTGGTCATTACATCACTAATTAGTTTACAATGAGAAACATAAATGGGCCTTTGATAAATAAAGCAAATTTGGGCCTTTTCTCTTTTCCTCTTGTTTCCTTGACACTTATTCATTGATTTGTGATGTGCAAAGCCTTGTTATCAATCCTTTTTTTTGTCCAACAGCAACTAGATGTGAGATCTTTATCTACAATTCTTCAAAATGTAAATATATATCAATTTCATCTCTATTTCTCTACTTTTCTGGTTGCATGCGGGCTGGGTTGGAATATCTGTAAAAGTAACAAAACAATACCCAAGTAATATTTATTTATATACAAAAGATAAGATATAAGAGCATAAAATAAACACATTTCTATGTCAATCAGTTGTCTTCTTCGTTGCCATCGAACCATATCCGAAAACTAGGGTTCCTCCTTGGGTCGCCAGTGGACCGCCGGACTTCAATCAGCCGATGGCACGCCGTCGACCATCTTCTCCTCTCCCCACGGCAGGAGAATGTTGAACTCAAAGGTCCCCTGGCTCCTGAAATCATGATTGAAGGCGGTGCCTTCCTGCTCCAAATCTGGCCACCACCGGCGACTGTACACCATCACCACTGTTCACCTTGTCAATCATGCTGAGACTAATAATTTTTGTGTTGAAGAGAATTGGAGTTGAGGTCAGGATTGAACGTAGATTGGAGAAGAAAGGGGGGAACTTCTGATCGTCGGTTTGGGGAATAGCAGCTCAGGAAGCTTTGACCACGGGAATGAATAATAGACCGAAAGTTAGGGTTTTGACCAATTTATCCTAATTGTTTAATATTATTTAAATTCCAAAAATACTTTTTTACACATTCGAACCCCAAATGAACCCCAAAGACTGTCACCTCTAGCTAAATACCCTCATTCCGGACACAATGGAAGATGTTTCATTAGGCAATTCGACTATTTTGATATGTTTTTATCAAAATTAGAATATAAATCAATATATATATATATAATTCAAGCATACATTTTAATTTACCGGGGCCACATATGACTCAAAAAATTTCAGAAAAAATAAATTTAGCTATGTTTTGATGATATGGTCCTAACAAAACTAATTTCGTCGAATTTGGAAACTGTTTGAAAAATGGCCATTTTCCAGTCGATTAAATTCAAACTGATTTTTTTTTACAAGGCTTCAAACTGAAATTTCAAAACACGTTTAAATTTACGCGCTCACATATTAATTCCAAAAATTATGAAATTCGAAACCTAGCAATAATTTGACATTCCGGATCCAACAAATGTGACTTCGTCGAAAACGGAGGTCGTTTGCAAAAATGGCCATTTTTAAGGGCTATATATAATATTAAAATATATATAAATGGCTGTGTTTTCTACATCTCCCTATTAATTTTTTTAAATTAAGCTCACATCCGGTCATAAACTTATTGTAACTTTAGTCCCTATTTTTCAAAAAATCAACAAAAAATAAAAATAAAATATAAAAAAATCACGTAAATTCGTAATTAATTAAAACAATTAATCGTGAAAAAATTCAGATTAAAGAAAACATCAAAAACAACGTCAAAATAAAAAATTACACGAAAACAACGAAATGCAGTAAAATGCATCATATGCATATAATTCAATTAATTCCATACATGTATGCATCTATTTCAATTCTACGTCAAAACTGCAGTATAAACGAATACATGTATGCACATATTGTAAATACATACTACTTTTCATGCATTTGTTTAACAAGTGCATACGTACGTGCAATTTGTTCACTTTTGCTTATTTTTTGACATATATGCACACATGTATGCAGTTATATAGAAAAACTACAAATATGTATGCAGTTATTCAAGAGACGTGCGTAAATATATGCATGTGCATTCAAATAGTTGCATATATGTATGAAACAATTTGCAATAGTTGCATACATATGTGCAACTATTTTTTTTTCTTTGCTTGGACTTTTGGGATTATTTCCAGATTTTAGAATATATTTTTTTAGTTGGAAGCGCTTTTTTTTGGCTTACATACGTAGAAGGCGGAATGTTTGAAGTGGCAGGCGGAAGTTTCATGCGGCAGTTAAAAATAGGGGGCGGAATTGAAAAGTAAACATAACAGGGATGTGGCGTGTATTTCAATAAGTTTTAGGGACCTGAGCCTTATTTTCACTATATAAATTCTATAGTGACTACTTTAAATTTTAAACTGGACATAACTTAAAATTTAAAAAGTGAAATCTCAGTTTGTCACATTCATTAGAAAGATATAGTTAAATAGATTTTAACATTTCTTGTTTCATCAAATTTTGACTTATATTGAATTCTGTATATTCAATTGAAATTTAAAATCGATTTTTCAAACTACCGGGTCATTTCAAACTCCTTTTATAATTAAAATAAAGTTATACATTCTAACTTCGATTTAAATAATTTTTTAGTCATTATTATTTAATATAAATCATTTTATATATTCAAAACCATTAAAATAGCTAAAATAAAAAAATTAAATTGGTTCTGAAATTTTGGATTGTTACAAATAGGATATAGGGGCTTAAGTACTTGTCCTTCATATACAATCTGTTTTCCTGGTCTTTGATTTGCTATAGCTGCGCGCAAATGAGCATTCAAAGATTTTTTTTTCCGGCTTTGCCTCGTTAGAATTACCTTGAATTTCTAGAACAAATTCTACCTTATCTTTGTTGTGTTGTAGACTTTTCCTTGACTGTTCATACACATCATAACATTTATTCATCGCTTCATCGTCAATCTCCCAGTTGTCCATAGCTGAAATCGATTAAAGTGACTTAGAAAAATAATTCAAATGAAAATTGTATGAAGTAATTGTTTGGTTAGAAGGAAAAAATAAAGGCATATATATATATATATATATTTGCGTTGGAACACACACAAGGGTTATCTTTGGACACTCGTGATACATAATTGATGTGACTGGAATCCCTAACATAAATGAATTGTCCTATTAGGGACAAAGTTATATAGCAATACAACGATAGCACCGAAATCACTGACACAATGTTACAGCTAAAATGTAATATAGTGATACAGTGATGCACATAAATACACAATTACACAATAGGGAAGTTGTTTGTGCTTAATGTGAAATGTATTGTCAATTCATACGGTCATTTTTCTATGATAAGATATAAAGGAACCGACTTTAATAATGGAACCGACATAAATTTATGGCATTGACCATACAATGGATCAATCTGCTCCTTTCAACATGGACTGATGTATATACAATGATCATATCCTATCATAATCCTATTATTAAATTATAAAAATCACAGTAAAAGACAAAAAATCTAATAAAGGTGAGTGTCTTTTATTTTGATCATGAAATATTCCAATTTGACTACATGGCAAAATACGGAATAGTGAACTAAAGGACAAACGGACTGTAGGAAATCAAGTGTAAGTTCACATGTCATTTGGTTTAACTAGGTGTGCTCTTCTTTCTGCCAAACACATACCCATGCAAATCAATTAGAATACCAATGAGTGCCTTAAAAAAATTATGGTGTTGTGCTTCAAGCTCTTCTTCCTCATCAACGTCGGACGAGTATGTTGAACACCGTAATGAACAACAACAATCATTTCCAAAAGAAACAAGATACGCGACAGAATGAGATATTGTCGAAAGCTCGGCTTCAACCCAAGGTGGAAGCATTATCAGTAAAAAAGAAATGTGATATGGACCCGACTATGTTGGCGGTCACAATCAACAAGTCAAGGATTACTTTGTGGCAAACGCAGTATACGGAGATGTATATTTCTGTTGAAGATTTCATAAGTCAAAAAGGGTATTTAATCGAGTACTTAACAAAGTTTCTGCAACCAACATATTTTTCACACATAGAAGAAATGCCCTCAACGAACTAGGCATATCACCCCTTCAGAAAGTTATCGTCGCACTACACATGATTTCTTATGGGAGTTCTGCTGATTCACTAGACGACAAAATAAGAATTGGGGACTCAACGACAGTAGTATGCATGAAAGAGTTTTGCAATTCTGTCATACGTGAGTTCGGTGAAGAGTATCTTAGATCTCCAACAGCTCATGACTATGCGAGATTATTAGCAATGGGAGCTCAACGTGGATTTCCAGGTATGGTAGGTAGCTTGGATTATACGCACTGGACATGGAAAAACTATCCAGTGGCACTGCAAGGGCAATATAGAGGTCATTGCAAAAAGGCTGCGATGGTGTTAGAAGCTGTTGCTTCGTTTGACCTTTGCATATAGCATACATTTTTGGGCGTTTCTGGTTCTCTAAATGATATTAATGTATTAAGGCAGTCATATTTATTTAACGATTTGTACAATGACCTTTCACCTCCATGCAACTACAAAATTGGAGACAAAGATCATTATATTGGTTATTATCTTGTAGTTGGAATTTAACTGAAATGGAACATGCTCGTGCAAGCGTACAAAAGGCCGAACAATGCAAAAGAAGCCTTGTTAACGAAACAGCAAGAGAGTTAGAGGAAAGATGTTGAACGAGCATCTGGAGTACTCCAAGGTAGGTTTCATATACTACGAAAGGAAGCAAACTACCATAATAAATCAATTATAGCTGATACCATGTACTTTGTATTATTTTACATAATTTGATTATTGAAGAAGAACGAGAAGGATATGAACTCCAACTCTGTTATGACCCGAACTTCCCCGGTAAGGAAAGCCTGGATTGAGTTGAGGACAAGCCACATCAGAACGCAGACAGAAGAACATTTCATTGTATATTACAACAATTCCATCAGATTACAAGAATATACAGAGTATTAACAAATAATATACATTTTGAAATATCAGAGATTACAATACATTACATAGCAGCGGAAAATAATACAATACACAACTAGAAGTAATACACGGATACAGAGCTTTCCGAGTATCGTTCCAGCTGTAAATCAGGATCCTGTGAATATAAATCTGCAAAACCAAAACTACTAGCGGCCCGCATCAAAATAAGGGCACCCAGAGTTTAGGTTAAAACAATAAACTCCAGGTGAGTTATGTGATTGATGTGAGAACTAAAACAGTTATTAATCTTTATTTTTAAAGTTAGGTAAATCAAGGGACCACGCCGTATAACACGGAACGGGTTCCCTCCCAAGAATACCAGTGCATAAAACAACAGCGCAATGCTAAATAAAGAAAAATGAAGCTATTATAAGACCCAGGTCCCATCACACAATGCAATACAAACCAGAGGATAGGGTTTCCTCTTATAATAGCCAAAGCATGCTTGATACGTTTAAAACAAATCATTTGATACTATAATAAGTGTATAGTGTCAAAACAACTTCAAATATAAATGTATCAATCCTAGACGGCATGGGTACCATATATCATGTCGCCATACTAGGCTCTACAATCAAAACCGCAAAGTCACGTATTTGGAAGTTGGATTTTCGTATGTGAACTGAGGCCAGGGATCGTCCTCACCGTTTCGAGACAATTTAGCCTACCATGTCTCAGGAACAGCCGCAACTGCACCTTGGATCGTCAGGGCGGGTCTACCGATTTGGATTATTATGCCTTAACCATGCGTTTCTCTGCCCTATGGGGCGTAAATGAGCCAACGAATGACTCCATCGGATCCGGATCGTCCGATCCAACCGAGGCGCCTCGCAATCCATCATCCACATAAGTAAAATATCAGCCAGTTCAAGCACTGATACCACTCCTAGCTAGAAAGAAACGCATGTCCTCCCTGATGTCTTCTCCCGTTCATAACCGGGGTGTGAGGCTCGCGAATCCACGCTACACAAAGCTATGTCACACAGGTTGTGCTTTGATCATCAACCACAAGACTTAGCTTTTCAACAGGAGCCTTGATCATTTGCATCTCAGCATGCCACACAGGCAATTCACGCTATGCAACCGATATCAATCACACAGAATGAAATCCGATGTCAGACACACATCCATTTACACGTCCGTTCTGGGTTTGAACGAAACCGGAGGAACCTTATTCCTCGCATATCCATCGATCTCCAAGTACGTCTGGACGATCACCAACTGATTCCCTCCTCTTGGGTGTACAGCCCAATCAAGATCATCAGTAATCACCCAAACAATGTGAAGACCTCCGGTCTTCGACCACCGTCTTCATCCTCGACACCACGTCGAATCAGTTATTCAGAATGGGATAAACCCGGTCTTTCTGAATAACTCGCGTATATAATAATCAAGTGTTACACAAACACAACATATGCCTCATTCCAATTCATCAGTCACTAACCGTAAATTAGTAAGAGAACAATTCCCCAAATATTAGCCCCGAAGGCCGAAACCAACATCAGATCAATACCCAGGAAACCATTCATCCTAGCTAATCTTCAGTTAGTTTCTAAATTTCACATTCTTAGGGAAAGGTTCCCATTAATTTTATCAAAGATAAATTCTTTAAATTTATTCTTTAATCTTCTTTTAAATATCAATTCAAATCAAATTATGGTTTATTTAAACTAGGCGGGATTGATGAACCTTACCGAAGTAATCATTTGTTTTAATTTCCCAATCCTAATCTATTCATCCAATGAAGTAAAACTGGTAATACTTCATATCTAACACCACGGTGTTATCGGTAAATTCAATTACCATTTCACGTTCAAATCTAATTAAAGATTTAACTGTCGCCTGGAGCAAAATTGGTGATACTCCATTCTCGATCTTTTCAATCTAATTAAAGATTCATTAAAACTCCACTTAGTTTTAATCTTTAACTGGGTTAAAGAACCAATGTCATTTAAAACACGGTTCACGATAAACCCAAAATCACATTCCATTCTATCAGCTTTTAACCGTAAAATAGCAAGTGAGCAATTCCCTATATATTAACCCCGAAGGCCGAAACCAACATCACATTTCAATTTTGATTTTAGCAAAACTGAAAATATTTAAATCTGTTTATGAATACCTTTCTAACGAATTGAAAAATTGAAATTTCATAACGGAAATCAAAAGTTATGGCCAAATGAATTTTCAGAAAGGTCGCTATATAGTATATATAGCCCTTGAAAATTGATATTTTGCATACGACATCGGAATTCGACGAAACCACTTTTGTTGTGTCCGGGATGTCAAATTATTGCTAAGTTTCAAATTTCATAATTTTTGAAGCTAGTATGTAAGCGGGGCAAAAGAAAATGTGATTGGTCAAATTCTGTTAAAATGGGTCGACCTAAAAATGGCCGTTTTTCAAACGAGCTCAGAATTCGACGAAACTGGTTTTGCTAGGACCGTATCATCAAAACAAAGCTAGATTTATTTTTCTGGAATTTTTTGATTCAGTTTGTGTCCCAGGCAAATTGAAATGTACGTTTAAATTAAATATCGAATGTTTTATATTTTAATTTGAAAAATAACTGACTATAACAGTCGAAATGGCCAACGAAACATATCCCATTGTGTCCGGAATGGGGGTATTTAGCTAGGGACGACAGTCGTTGGGTTTAAAAAGGAGTCCGTTTGCAAAAACACTATTTAAAACTTCCTATAAAGCTCTGGCCAATAGAAATTTTTCTTTTATAAAAAAAATACGAAGAAACCCTAGCCGCCAGCGATCTGGACGACTCAGGAAGCACGAAACTTCTCATCGACTTTGCCGCCGCCTCAGTCGATTTCGCCACTGCTGTCTGTTGAAGCTTCTGACCGCCTTCGCCTCCTCTACCCATCCGACCAAGCCACGCCTCCATCCATCAACCGTCGACGTCGGAATTCGAGCAGGAAGTCGCGCCTTTTAGAGCGCCACCGCGACCCACACAAGCCACCGAACCCATCGCCACCACCGCCGATCTGGAGGTGGTTCGTAGCTCTCTGACGCAGCGTGGTCTGATCGAAGCAACCAGGTACGGTTTGGCTTAAAAATCGAGACCAAGTTTTGAAGTTTTAAAAAAAAAAATTCTGATGTGAATTTCTGAAATGAAAATAACACTTTTAAGTGTTGCAAAACTTTGAAAAATAATATATTTTCCGTTCTTTAACGAAATTTGATGAAACAGGAGACACCGTGACCACAAGGAGGCTCTCTACATTCTAGAAGAAGCCGCGGATTTTTCTGACCTTCCTACGATTTTTAGCACTGCAATAACCAATGTGAGGAATCTAAACTATTTTTGTGAATGAAATCGCGTTGTATAAATTATATAAGCGAAGTGTAAGTTATATACGCATTGTATACCTCATGTACATGTGTTGTATAAGTTATATTAGCGATGTATAAATTATACAAGCGTTGAATGAAACATATATGCTTTGAATTGTGATGAAATGCAAGTGAATTATTATATATATATATATATATATATACTCCCCTCGTCCACAGACCATGGACGATATTAATTGCTTGTGATTGACGTGATATTATATGGTATGACGAATGGTTGGAAATAATTGTTTGTGGTTGATATTGTGGTTGAAAAATACCTTTGTGGTTGAAAAAAACCTTTGTGGTTGAAAAATACCCTCTTGTGGTTGAAACAAAATAGAATAGGATTGTGGAATTGAAAATAAAACATGCCGCCTGCGTGCGAACTAGATGCATGATCCCCATAGTCAAAAACCGCGAGGTTTTAAGGTAGAGCGAGGAGCCGTACTAGGGACGGTCCCGGTTTTAACTACCCTGCCATTATGTTGCCGAAATTTTCTGAAATATTTATGTGTTAGAATAATTTTCATTCGTTGAAATAAATTACATATACTATATAGAATATTCATGTGTTGAGTTGTAATTCATTCGTTGAGTTGAAATTCATGTGTTGAATATTATTTGAATTTAAACAAATGGCTTTAGCGATAAAAATCACATTTTTATATATATACAAACTATATAGAATGTTCATGTGTTGAGTTGCAATTCATTTGTTGAGTTGAAATTCATGTGTTGAATATTATTTGAATTTAAACAAATGGCTTTAGCGAAAAAAATCACATTTTTATATATATACAAACTATATAGAATATTCATGTGTTGAGTTGCAATTCATTCGTTGAATTGAAATTCATGTGTTGAATATTATTTGAATTTAAACAAATGGCTTTAGCGATAAAAATCACATTTTTATATATATACAAACTATATAGAATATTCATGTGTTGAGTTGCAATTCATTCGTTGAGTTGAAATTCATGTGTTGAATATTATTTGAATTTAAACAAATGGCTTTAGCGATAAAAATCACATTTTTATATATATACAAACTATATAGAATATTCATGTGTTGAATTGCAATTTGTTCGTCGAGTTGAAATTCATGTGTTGGATGTTATCATCTTTTAAAAATAAATTGAATCGACAATAAAAACTACACCTTTATTGTGAACACGCTTAGTTAAAAATACACACGTGTCAAATAAATATTTTTGATGATAAAAATATTTCTTTTATCTTGTATACGCTTAGTTAAAAATACACACGTGTTGAAATAAATAATAGTTTGCTAGAAATATTATTATTAGCTTTGTTCTGCATATATATACATGTGTTGAACAGGAAAAATGGATTAGCTGTAGAGTAAAGAAATTATTTGCGTGCCCGACAAATAGGTAAACCTTGATGAGTTGGCTGCGCAATTTTATTTATATATCAACTCCTGTGAATGTCATTGGATGCGGAGTGCTGGTTATTCTGTGTGAAATAATAAATAACGCCATAGGATAGTAACAATTAATTTTGAACTACACTACATGACATACTTCTTGGCGATAGGCATACTTCATCATACTCCACATAATCAATTGGAGCTTGTGTGACGAGGTGGAAGATTTACCATACAAGCAAGAGGCTTGTATGGCGATGAATATGTACTATAGGTTGAACTGATGACTGATATGGACTATATAAATTATAACGATAAATTGCCAGATTAATTAAAACCCCACACGGGTCTGGAGTTGACAATAATCACGTCGCTCTAGTTATTAGATACGGCACATGAAATATTTATTTCCACACGGAAACGGGGTGACGGGAATTTATTCTCTAGAGTGATTATCAGTACATGCTCCCCCGTAAACACCAGAATATATCACTATAAATATGTGAATGCTTATTAGGATTTATTGGGTACCTAATACGGCCTAATAAATTTCCAAACCCCTCCCCGTACAAAGGAGGTTATGGCGAAATTTTTCGAAATATTAAGGTGTTAGTGAAATATTTGAAGTGAAAACGAAGTTGAAAATATAGAATGAACTATAGTTGAAAATATAGAATGAACTATAGTTGAAAATATAGAATGAACTATAGTTGAAAATATAGAATGAACTATATTTATATATATATATATATATATATAAATATAATTAAAAGGAATAGAGGCCGTGCAGTTCATGTTTCGGAATTGTAATTTGAAACGATTAGTGCGAGAAATCCCACCATCGGATTTTCCCGAAACCGCAACCGCTGGGTTCGCCTTGGAAATATCTTTCCAACGGCACCAACCTTGTTAAAATCCAACGGTTGGATTGTCCGGAATGTTTAATTCAAATCTAAAGAAAAACAGCGCCAGAATCGTTTATATTTATATATAAATATAAATATAATTAAATTAAATCGATTAACGACGCTGCAGTTCGAATTTTGAAACCGTAACTTCAAACGACTAGTGTGGAAGATCCGACCGTCGGATTCTCACGAAACTGAAACCGTTGGGTTCGCTTTGGGAATATCTTCCCACTGATATAGACTTTGTAGAAATCCAACGGTTAGATTTTCTTATATGTGTAAAACAAATTAGGGGGAAAACAGCGCTAGTGCCACGGCACGACCTGAAACGTCATATAATTAAATATGGCCATTTTTAAATAAATAAAAATGGCGAAAAATCGTTATAAAATATTATAAGCAACATTGATTGAAAATAAACCAATTGGGCTTGAATTGTTTAATGTTTGATGGTTGTATGTGTTTGACGCGAAAATAACACTAAAAGAACTGAAAGATGGGTGTCGAATAATATAACCATAAAAAGAATCGATTTAAATTCTAATGACGTGAATTATTTGAAAAGGCCGAGCTAACCCTCATTTCAAATAATTTATTGAGCGATTCGAATTGGAAAATGCAAAGACGATTCAAGACCGACGATCTTCGTATCAGTTGGATGGGCGCTACTAAGGTTCCTGACCGGAGTAGCAACGGGAAGGGGACGGAAGTAGTAGCCGTCTGAACGTATGTGTTGATTGTACGGATTTGCGAGGAATTTGACGCCTCCGGTTTCGTTCATACCCCGAACGGACTTGTAAATGGACTGTGTGTCTGACATTGGATTTTGTTCTATACTGATTGATCTCTGTTAAATATATATCTGTTTGGCGGCGGAGAATTTATTCTTTTGCTTAACGCCCTTCTCTGAGACGTACGAGCTCAGGGGTTATATATCGATGGAAATCAATCGTATGGAGTGGACTGCCTATGTGGCATGCCAAGATGCTGTGATCAAGGCTTCTGTTGCAAAGCAAAGTCTTGTGGACGATGATCAAAGCAAGGTCTACGTGACCTAGCTTTGTGTATAGCGTAGATTCGCGAGCCTCACACCCCGGTATGAGTTAAAAACGGGATACGGACTGCAGGGAGAGCACGACTTTTCATTCTAACTATGGTGGTGTCAGTGACTTACCAGCCCTGACATATATATCTACTTTTCACATTTGTAGTTGTTGGAATGTGAGGCGCCTCGATTATAGGTCTGTAAGGACCGGGAAACGTGTGTTCAGGAATTGCCAATCCTCAAACGTAAGAGAGGACCGGCCCTGAAGCATCCAGGGGTTACCCAGAGTGTGTAGTCCCGAGGCATTTGCTAGAGTGTCTCGAAGCTGAGAGGAGCTTGCCCCTTGCCTCGACTCATGATGGAAACCCAATTTCCAATACGAGATAACGGATTCGATTGTAACTTATATATGGCGACATAGTGGCATGGGACGCTCATGTCGCCTATGATTGATATTTATGATGCTATTCGTTTTTGAAACATATATGCACTAGTAATAATATCAAATGATTTTGCTTTATACATATCAAGCATATTTGGCCCTTATAAGGTAAAACTCTATCCTCCGGCTTGCGTTGCATTGTGTGATAGGACCTGAGTCTTATAATGGCTTCATTCTTTCTAAAAGCATTGCGTTGTTTTAAAAGAATTTACTCTGTTTTAAATGCACTAGCAATCACTGGAGTAAACCCGTTCCGCGAAAGTGGCGTGGTCCTATGATTTGCTATTACTGTTGTTCAACTGTTAAATAGATTCCTCATACCAGTCCCCATGACTGACTCGTTGTTTGTTTCACTTTGCAAACGCGGGTGCCCTTATTTTCACACGGGCAGCCTAGTTCATAGGTGACATGTTGTTTTTGGCTCTGCACTGCTGCATAGAGTGCATTTTTGGCTCATGGCGAGGCTGACTTCACAGAGACGACTTTGACATTTTCTGCCATTATTGTTCTTATATTATGATTCCGCCACTGGCGATGCAGACTGATTTACTTTCCGTATTTCTTACTATATGTATATGTATCCCGCCTTCGGCGATGTAGACTGATACCCTTATTATGTCTCACTGCATGTATGTATTCCGCCTCTGGCGATGATGACTGATCACTTTCCTTTTATTTACTAAGTTATATCCCACGCTATGCTATTCTGATATTATTACATGTTGTGATTCCGCTGTCATATCCATGTAAATTTATTCTATTTATTGTTTCTGCTATTATCTGTTCTCTGCTATGATGATTAATGTGTTATTTCCCAATGATTATCCTTAATACCGCCCCTCGGATTTTGGGATCATCACAATTTCTCTTCAAATATTCTATTTCAAAACTGGAATGAGGCCCAATCAATTACCATAGATTTTATTTCTATGAATTTCCATACTACGCATGTATATATCAACAATGAAAAATAATCAACCATCATCCAAAGTACATTCTACACTGTATAAGCATTGAATATAAATATTCAACGCTTACACAGCCTGTCAATCAATTTATCGACATACAACTAATTATTGGGATTAGTGTATGTCATATTTCATCCCAATACCCATGTGGGGTTTCAAATAATCAAACAAAGATTTTATTAGTGTAGTTGGGTGATGTGTAAAATTTATTGTCCCAATCAATATCAGTCAAATGTGTGTATATAAACAA
Organism: Allium sativum; assembly: GCA_030737875.1. Taxonomy (NCBI): domain Eukaryota; kingdom Viridiplantae; phylum Streptophyta; class Magnoliopsida; order Asparagales; family Amaryllidaceae; genus Allium; species Allium sativum. The sequence goes on along the minus strand of CM060919.1, from coordinate 874,128,184 downwards.
ATCATTCGATTTGTTTATATTAATTTATTTCATTTCATATACACATTAAAAATTCTATTTTTAACTATAAAAATGTTTTTATTTCATTCCACATCACACAATCAACTACACATCAAAATCGAACAAACAAATAAACAAGCCGTCCATGGTTTGTGGACGACGGGTGTCGGGTGCTACTAAACACGGTCTGCTTCCTAGTATATATTTTTAACTAGAAATTTAAATTAAAGGTGAGGAGTTCTCACCGAGGGTTCCACTCCGCCGTGCTTTACTTTTGAACTGCTGAACCATATGGATCTGTTTGAAATTCCAATGCAGTCCTTTTTATGCTGTTCACAATAAAAATTATATTTTTATTGCTTCATTCCAATTAATAAAAATCATATTTTTATTTCTACTTCAGTTTTTTTTCGACGCTTCTTTCTATATAAAAATTATATTTTTATAATTCTACTTCCAATATAAAGATCGAATTATTTCTAGGTTAAAAATCTCGCCTTTTAAAGTTTAAAAATCTCGCCTTTTCTCTCCTTTTATGTTTTTCAAAACCACATCTTTTCATTCTATAAAACTCTAATCTTTTTGTTTATAAAAACCTAATCTTTTTACACGTCATTCTCCTAAAGAAAATTCCAACTTTTATACTTCGCTCACATAAAGAAAATCATATCTTTATAAAATCAAAAGCATATGTTTATAAACGAAAATAAAAATCTAAACTTTGTATTCCATTTCCAATAAACTCATTACTTTCTTTTCATATAAAAATAAACAACAAAAGAAAAAGGAAAAGCAAAAATTAAAAATAAATAAAAATAGAAGAGGGCTTACAGTATACGGAGAGGAGGGAGGGTGGTTTTCCGCCATCGACGCAATGGGGGGATGCTGCTCGCGCGGTCGGAGGGTGGTCAGGGGGCAGGTGATGTGGTGGCACGGTGGGCTTAGGGGTCGGTTTGGGGGCGTCGATCCGGGCCTCGAGAGAAGGGGTGAGGAGACAAGGCGGAACATAACAGAAGGGGGGAGAGGACGATGACGGAGGCACCATCGATGGTGGAGGATGGTGAGGTTTCCGTCATCGATAGTTTTTTTTCTTTTTTTTCCTCTGATTTCGAGAAACTGACGGGGGGGTTGACTTAGTGATAGAAGAAAGGGGGTGTTATATTAATATATTTATATTTTATTATTTTTAAATTCTAGAAAGCAACTTTTTATTTTGAACTCCAAACGAGACCCACTACCCCCATTCCGAGCACAATGGGATATGTATCGGAGGCTGATTCGGTCGTTTCGATCAATTTTCGTTTAGATTAAAATATAAATCAGTATATATTCAATTTGAATGTACATTTCAATTTACCGGGGTCACTTACGGATCCTAAAAATTCCTGAAAATATTTTCTAGCTTCGTATCGACGATACGGTCCTAACAAAACTAATTTCGTCGAATTCTGGGACCATTGGAAAAATGGCCATTTTCCAGTCGATTAAAATCAACTGAAACTGGTCAAACGCGTATTACTTTGCCACGCTCGCATATTGATTCGAAAAATTATGAAATTTGAAACTAGCAATAATTTGACATCGCGGATCAACAAAAGTGGTTTCGTCGAAAACCGAGGTCGTTTGCAAAATTTCCATTTTTAAGGACCAGAATTCTATAGCGGCTATTCTGAATTTTCAATTGGACGTATCTTTTGATTCCCGCTATGAAATTTTGATTTCTCGGATTCGTTGGAAAGATATTCTCAACTAGATTCAAATATTTTTGGTTTCACTAAAATCCAGTTTATTTTGAATCTTGTGCATTCATTTGAAATTTGAAATCAAATTATCGAACTACCGTGCCATTTTCAATTCCTTTTATATTTATAAATAAATATTTATATTCTAACGACGACGTATATAAATATATACGTTCTAATTCTATTCAAATTAAATTTCTCATCGTTAATATTTAAAATAATCTATTTTAAATATTCAAAATTCATCAAAATTGCCAAAATAAAAATTATAAGTTGGCTCAAAATTTCCAGGTTATTACAATCTCCCCCACTTAAAATTTTTCGTCCCCGAAAAGGAACGAAGCCAAAAGTTGTTTAATCATCAACTCAATTTCATTATTTTCTTTACGGCTTAAGTTCTTCAACCTTTCAGTTTCTAAGAACTTTTCAATTTTTTCAAAAATTTGGCTAACACCCTAAATTTTCGAAAACTTTCGCCACACCCTCCCCTGCACCGGGGACTTCGGGATATTTCATACAGACTCCCACGGCCTTCTTCAATCCAAAAGAAAAAGCCAAGCGGCTAGCCAATCGGCCCATAAAATCATCATCACCCAAACAAAACAGTAAATTATGGTAAACATGTACCTATTTGTCGGGCAAACTATTTTATTCCTCTTCTCTAGCCTCCTTGCTATGACCTGTTCAATGTAAGTACATGTATAGGCATGCAAATGCGACAAATTTTCAATACAATTCACTATTTGATTTAATTTGGTTATAGTTCAACATTTAATTAATTAAACTATAATCAAACAACACAACCATCAATCAATTAGTTGGTTAACGTTTCAAACCCATAACTTTAACATATAGTCCAACAATCAGATTTTTGATGCCAAATCACAACAATAAGCCCTATCTAATTTTAGTTCTCACACCTGTCAATAGGAAATATATAAATATCCCACCTTCGGCACTCGAACATCAACTCTGATGACGATGCATCAATCATCAGAATCATCTCCGGGCGACTAGAGTGTGATTCTATATCTATCCAGTATATTTGGGACTTCGTATACACGCTAGCTAGGCGTATATGCAAAATCTTCATATACTAGATTGTCCAAATCAATTTAAAATAAATTATTCAAATACGTATAATACGATTTAAATTTCAAAACAAAATTTGTTTTCATTTTAAATATATACTCCTCACACTCGTTCTAGGATACTACTGATCCCATCTCTAACGAGTCATTATTATTGGATATTACTAATCTCATCTCTGATGAATTCTTTCGTATGGTTCTAATGTGTATTGTTCTCTAAGCTCTGTAAACCAAAGCTCTGGTACCAAACTGTTACGACTCGAACTTCCCCGGTAAGGAAAGCCCGGATTGAGTTGAGGACAAGCCACATCAGAACGCAGACAGAAGAACATTTCATTGTATATTACAACAATTCCATCAAATTACAAGAATATACAGAGTATTAACAAATAATATACATTATGAAATACCCGAGATTATAATACATTCAATAGCAGCGGAAAATAATACAATACACAACTAGAAGTAATACATGGATACAGAGCTTTCCGAGTATCGTTCCAGCTGTAAATCAGGATCATGTGAATATAAATCTGTAAAACCAAAACTACTAGCTGCCCGCGTCAAAATAAGGGCACCCAGAGTTTAGGTTAAAACAATAAACTCCAAGAAGTCATGTGACTGGTATGAGAACTAAAATAGTTATTAATCTTTATTTTTAAAGTTAGGTAAATCAAGGGACCACGCCGTATAACATGGAACGGGTTTCCTCCCAAGAATACCAGTGCGTAAGACAACAACGCAATGCTAAATAAAGAAAAATGAAGCTATTATAAGACCCAGGTACCATCACACAATGCAATACAAACCAGAGGATAGGGTTTCCCCTTATAATAGCCAAAGCATGCTCGATACGTTTAAAACAAATCATTTGATACTATAATAAGTGTATAGTGTCAAAACAACTTCAAATATAAATGTATCAATCCTAGACGGCATGGGTACCATATATCATGTCGCCATACTAGGCTCTACAATCAAAACCGCAAAGTCACATATTTGGAAATTGGATTTCCGTCTGTGAACCGAGGCCAGGGATCGTCCTCACCATTTCGAGACAATCTAGCCTACCATGTCTCAGGAACAGCCGCAACTGCACCTTGGATCGTCAGGGCCGGTCCACCTATGTGGATTATTATGCCTTAACCATGCGTTTCTCCGCCCTATGGGGCGTAAATGAGCCAACGAATGACTCCATCGGACCCGGATCGTCCGATCTAACCGAGGCGCCTCGCAATCCATCATCCATATAAGTAAAATATCAGCCAGTTCAAGCACTGATACCACTCCTAGCTAGAAAGAAACGCATGTCCTCCCTGATGTCCTCTTCCGTTTCTGGTTCACAACCGGGGTGTGAAGCTCGCGAATCCATGCTACACAAAGCTATGCCACACAGACCGTGCTTTGATCATCAACCACAAGACTCTGCTTTTCAACAGGAGCCTTGATCATTCGCATCTCAGCATGCCACACAGGCAATTCACGCTATGCAACTGATATCAATCACACAGAATGAAATCCGATGTCAGACACACATCCATTTACACGTCCGTTCTGGGTCTGAACGAAACCGGAGGAACATTATTCCTCGCATATCCATCGATCTCCAAGTACGTCTGGACGATCACCAACTGATTCCCTCCTCTTGGGTGTACAGCCCAATCAAGATCATCAGTAATCACCCAAACGATGTGAAGACCTCCGGTCTTCGACCACCGTCTTCATCCTCGACACCACGTCGAATCAGTTATTCATAATGGGATAAACCCGGTCTTTCTGAATAACTCACGTATATAATAAATAAGTGTTACACAAACACAACATATGCCTCATTCCAATTCATCAGTCACTAACCGTAAATTAGTAAGAGAACAATTCCCCAAATATTAACCCCGAAGGCCGAAACCAACATCAGATCAATACCCAGGAAACCATTCATCTTAACTATTCTTCAGTTAGTTTCTAAATTTCACATTCTTAGGGAAAGTTTCCCATTAATTTTATCAAAGATAAATTCTTTAAATTTATTCTTTAATCTTCTTTTGAATATCAATTCAAATCAAATTATGGTTTATCCAAACTAGGCGGGATTAGCGAACCTTACTGAAGTAATCATTTGTTTTAATTTCCCAATCCCAACCTATTCATCCCATGAAGTAAAACTGGTAATACTTCATATCTAACACCACGGTGTTATCGGTGAATTCAATTACCATTTCACGTTCAAATCTAATTAAAGATTTAACTATCGCCTGGAGCAAAACTGGTGATACTCCATTCTCAATCTTTTCAATCTAATTAAAGATTCATTAAAACTCCACTTAGTTTTAATCTTTAACTGGGTTAAAGAACCGATGTCATTTAAAACACAGTTCGCGATAAACCCAAAATCACATTCCATTCTATCAGCTTTTAACTATAAAATAGCAAGTGAGCAATTCCCTAAGTATTAACCCCGAAGGCCGAAATCAGCATCAGATCAATAGCCAAGAAACCATTCAACTTTACTAATCTCAAGTTAGTTTCTGATTTTCTTAACTCCGTTGGGTCTAAGAACAGTATTGTTGAAGATACCGTTCACGACAACCCAAAATCACATTTGATATTAAACACAAGGCTCTGAATAGAAAATATATCGGCTCATATTCAATATCAAATTCTACGACCAACAAATATCGTATTTGAAATAACGATATAAATATATCTTTCAAATTCCCATAACGATATCTGTTTCATCACGAAATCCAACATCGAATTATTCCAAAGACAATTTCGATTCAAATCCATTCCAATTCAATTATTGGAAATTCTGGTTACTTTTAAAACCATTTCAAGTTCAATTTATTTATTTAAAAATAAATAGAATTATAATTCTAGTTCAAAACTAGTTCATTTCGATAAAAATCTATTATTATCTTTTCAAATATAGAGTTTTTCATCCCAATTCTTCCCAAATCATTTCTTATGATTTTACACAAATTATTACTATTTTTAATAATTTTATCAAGGCCCGTATAGTCGATTTCCATCAACGGCCATTGAACTGCACTTACAGCGACCTTTTCTAAATTTGATTTAGACATAATTCCAAATCCAACTGTTAGATTTCAAATCTCTAATATTCATTAGAAAGCTCTTTTCGATACGAACCCAACGGTTCCGGTTTTAGGAGAATCTGACGGTCGGATCTCCCGCAATACCCATTCGAAGTCAATGGTCGAAATTCACGAACTACCGCAGCGCGTTCTATTCGGGCTATATATATATATATATATATATATATATATATATATATATATATATATATATATATATTTCGCCGCTTTCCTTTTAAAACGTATTTTTCAAATCGTTTTAAATTCATTTTCGAAACGATTTCAACTTCATTTCAAATTCAAATCAAAATTGAATTTTTCAATATAAATTCGTTTTAATTTCATTTCAAATCGATTTCAATTCAATTTCAATTTAATTTGAATTTCAATTCATTTCAATTGAATTCGAATTTCAATTCTATTCGATTTAATTCGAATTTCAATTCATTTCCAGTTCGTTTTAAATTTCAGCTCAATTTCCATTCGATTTTGAATTTATTTCAAATCGGTTTCTATTTAATTTCAATTCAATTCGAATTCATTTCAAATTGATTTCCATTCAATTTCAATTCGATTCGAATTCATTTTATTTTCAATTCGAATTCTAATTCGTTTCAATTCAGTTTAATTCGAATTTCAGTTCAAAATATTCGATTTGAAATCACTTTTCAATATTCATTATAAAAACGAATATAATCGATATAAATATCGTTCACGTCAAAATAGCTCATATCTAATCAACCCGGCTTTATATATTTCTATTTCAAATATTCTATTCAAATATTTCGTGTCTAATATGTTGTATATAACAGTGTTGTATACACAATTATATGATTTTTGTTTGATGATAACAACCAAATATATTTTATTATTGAATGTGTTTGTAACTGTACTGGTATACTACACATCAGACAGGAATAAAATATTTCTATTTAAATAAAATACAATTATACAGAAATTTAAATATTCACACAGTATTTTAAATATTCACACAGTATTTTATTTGAATAAGAATATTTTATTTCGATATTTAAACAGTACAGATTTACAACTCCACTATTTGTACATACATCACTGATATACATTTCATTATATTCAATTTCGTACTTAGCTCCTCTTTACAACACTTACACTTTCATATACACAACATTTCTATACAGTTCACTCGTATATAGTGACACATATGAATATCATCATCTTCAGTCTTTTTGACTTCACAGCATTCCACAGTCAATCCAGTCATCTTTATACCTGTCACAAGAACAACACACACAGTAGACTGCAACAAAAATAAAATAGAATAAAAGCAAATAAAAATTTATTTCTAAATTTTATTTGCCTCAGAATTACGGTGTGTTTCTCATCATTTTTCTAGACTTGGTCTGATATGCAGGGATAGGAAAAACATGGCTGCATGTACACACATACGTGTGCACTGCCTCGCCAATCAGTGTGTGCATTTGAGGAGTAGCCATCAAGGACCAACTCGACTCAGCATTACATGTCAAAATGGACAGTACAAAAAAAAATAACCAAAGTGGTCGAGCAAAGCAATCATGAACAAACAAAGCTACATGGTGCAACTAATCAGCAAGAAAAATCAAAGAATAGCAACAGTTCAAAGTCAAGTGTGAAATGGCAAGTCGAGCAGTACAAACATTCTAAAGGATGGTCAAGAACAATAACTATTTTTATCAGTTCAAAGAATGATATCTGGCAAGTTCTAGTGTTGTTTCTCTGCAAAAGAAATCAAATGCAGACCAAACAAGTAAATGGTTCAAGAAAACTTATGGTAGCAAGGGCCGAGCAAGTTACAAGCAAGACAATGAATGGATATGGTGCAGCTACAAGGCACAAGTAAGAGGGGCAACAGCATAAATGATGGCACTTAAGTCAGCATAATTTAAAGATGTAGAGCAGCAGTTTATGTACATGTATGTGATCAAGTATACAAGAAAGCATATATGTAAACGAGTTCAAGTGACTACAAGTACTCATCAATGCACATTGTTTCAAGATCACAATACAACAATTGCATGTTCAAGTTGCAACATGTTCGAAGTCAAAGCAAAACAGACATGGTTCCAGATAGTTTTTAAGATCATAGCAATTCATATGAATACCCAAAAGAGTCAAGCATATCAACCAAAAGTATTTTCTTTAATCCATTCAAAGTTCAAAGTTGAAGAACAAACAGGAAAATTCTAACATAGAAAAATGTTCTTATCAAATAAGTGGTGCAAGAAGTGGCATGAACAAATGAAATATCTGTCCTTATCAGTATAAAAAAGGTTTAAAATGGTCGATCCAGAGTCAAACAGATGGTGCATACAAGTTTGAACACCAACAAGTAGGACATGTAAGAAGTACAATATCAGTTCAAATTCAAAGCAAAAGAATGATAACTGTATTGTTCAAAGGAAGATCAAGGCAGCAAACCAAGGTCGAGGCAAAAATATCAAGTACAATATTAGTTCAAATCAGAAACATCTGTTCAATGGGAGTTGAATTAAACAAGTCACAAGCACAAATCTGCTCGGAGGCATAATCAAAGTATCAGTTCAAATCTGTTTACAAGCATTGGCCAGACAAGTTTGTTCGAAGCAATACAAAAGGGGATCAGGAAAAACAAAGCAAGTCACACTCCATTAAATCAGAGTTTAATTCTGGAGTACATATGAAAAATATTAGCAAAATTCAAATTCCAGAATTCAAGCAAACGCATTCCAGAAAATTCAGCAATCACAAGTGTAATCAAGGCATCTGTTTGTATCAGTAGTTAATCCAAGGAAGCAAAATTCCAGTTTAAAAATCATGTTGACAAAGTCAAATGAAAGAGGATATGAAATTCCAGAATTAATCAAAGAAATCTCCAGAGTAGCCGAAGACTTCAAGCCCAAGATTTATGCAATATACTCAAGTTTAAATTCGAAGAAACCTTCAGAATTTCAAAAATTTCAAGTCCAAAATTCACGAAAATATCAGACCGAGTCTTATACGAAATTTCAGAAATCACGAAAAGCTCAATTCAAAGCAGTTGTCAAGCCCCAATATTTCGTATATATCATGAACAAGTCTAAGCATGAAATCAGAGATATTTTAGGATTTTAATCCTATAAATACACCAATCCTCATCGGCAGTAAATCATCCAAGTTTCAACGCAATCAAAGAAAAATTAGAAGTGGAAAAATCATACCAATATTCACTTGGATCTGGATCGAGTGAATCTACAAATCGAAGAACCAGAAAACCATCAGAGCACGAGACCAACAATCGGCAAACATCAGAGCAAGAGTACGATCGATCAATCATTTTGCAGAGAATCGGATTCCAGAAGGAAACCCTAGATCACAAGAAGGAAACCCTAGATCGCAAACCCTAGGCCGCCATTTTTACAGAAACAAGGAGATCGAGCCAAACAAAATAAAGTGGTGAAGCAATAACAAAAGGGGCCGGCCAAGTCTTTAACTAAAGGGGATAACCCTTATTTAATTCCTAGGGTTTTCAAAGTTTTAAGGGGTTTTTTCATTGTTTTGTTTTTTGTTCGTCTTTAATTTCAATTTGCTATCAAGTCTAGAGTTTTCTAGTTTGTCTCTAAAACTAGGGAGACGAATTACAGGGTTTGTAATTCAGGGAAATCTGGTTTTGGGGATAAAAACCAGTGCAGGGTTTTGAGCGTAGGGTTAGGAACAGTTGGGAGCGAGTGTCGCGAGTTTACAGGGGATTGTAAGCGTAGAGATTGTTTTAACTCCTAGTAGAAACCTTGGGGAATGCAGCAGTAGGCAGGGTTTTGCCGAAGCTGGGTATATCTGTGTGTTGTTTATTTTCCGCATTTATTCTGATTATTATCTGTGCTGTGATTATTTAATTACTCTGTGAAAATCTGCGATAAACCCTATTCACCCCCCCCCCTCTAGGGTTAATTTAGATCCTACAAGTGGTATCAGAGCGGGTATTTTTTATTTTAACTCTAGAGTCATGATCTGTCCAATAACGCATTTTCTGAGGGTCAGTCCATAGCTAGGCCACCAATGTTTAATGGAACTGATTATGCATATTGGAAAGCTAGGATGAAAATTTATTTGAGTTCAGTCGACTATGATGTGTGGGATATTATTGAAACGGGTTATAGATCTCCCACTGTTATAGTTAGTGGTGTTGAAATTCCTAAATCAAAAGACAGGTAGGATGCTAATGATAAAAAATTATTTTCAACTAATGCCAAAGCAGTGAATGCTTTAATCTGTGCTCTTGATAAAACTGAATTTAATCGAATTTCACATTGTGAGACTGCGCAGGAAATATGGCATACGTTGGAGGTCACACACGAAGGTACATCTCAAGTAAAGGAATCTCGTCTCGCTTTACTCAGCAACGAATATGAAAATTTCTCTATGCAAAAAGAAGAAGATATAAAAGAGATGTATGGACGCTTCTCATCACTGGACTACAATGCAAAAGCTCTTGGCAAAACCTATACCGATGTGGAATTGATCAGAAAAATATTGAGAGTACTACCAATGAATTTTGAAGCTAAGGTGACGGCGATACAAGAATCAAAAGATCTGAATAAAGTAAGCATGGAAGAGTTGATCGGAAATCTGATAACTTACAAAATGGAGTTAAAAGCAAGAGAAGAACGAAAGGATTCTGAATCAAAGAAAAACACGATCGCTCTAAATAATTCTGTTGAAAGTAATGATGATGATCCCACTGAAGAGCTAGCCATGGTTTTGAAAAAGTGGGCCAATGGAAAATACAAGCCACAAAAGAAGAAAACTGTCAAAACCGAAAGTTCCGAAAGTTCAGACAATGAAGTATTTTGCTACAACTGCAAGAAACCCGGACATATCAAACCAAATTGTCCACAGCTCAAAAATGAAAGGAAGAAGAAGTTCAGAAGAAAGAAGAAAGCTTTTGCTGCTACATGGGATGACGAAGAAGGAGAAGAAGTTTCTGAAAGTGAAGAAGAGGAAGCTAATTTGTGTCTTATGGCTCAATCTGATTCAGAAAGTAGTGAAGAGGATTCAAGTGAGGTATCGAGTTTTACTTATAAAGATTTAATTTTAATGTGTCACGATCTCACAAAAACCGTTGATTCTCTTGAACTAAAAGTTAAGAAATTAAAATCTGATAGGTCAAAACTAGTTCAAGAAAATAACAGTTTAGAAACAAAACTTGAAAAAGTTAAGAATTCACCGTTTTCAGAATGTGAAAAATGTCAATTTTTGAGTAACGATTTTTTGAAATTAAAAACTGATCTTGAGTTACTTAAAAGTGAAAACATGAATTTGAAAAATGAAAATCTTGATTTTGAAAAGGTGATTGAAAAGTTTAGAAAATCTGAAAAACTTGATTTTGAAAAGCGAGAACAATTTGAAATTGAAATTTCCAAGTCCAATGCTAGAATCAAAGCACTTGAAAACGAAAATTTGATTTTAAAACAAACTGATGCTGAAAAGAGGAAAATTGCTATTAATCGTTGTTCAAATCTAATGAAAGAAAATAGCAATCTTAAATTTAAAATTCAACGACTTGAGTCAGCTTTGACTAAATTTTCTAAAGGAGAGAAATCGTTGAATATGTTGTTAAAAAATCAATTTTTTGTTCAGAATAAAAAGGGACTTGGATTTGAATCTGATCAAGTTGAAAAACAAAATTTTAATGATTTTAAAAATCCTTTAATTGGCTTTGAAAACGATCAAATTGAATTTTTGAAATTTAATAATTTCAAAGGGTTTTTAAATCATAAACAAATTGATAACTCGTTTAAAAACAATTCATTTAAATCTGTTTGGATTCCAAAAATTAACAAAATAAATTTAAGCAAATCTAAACAAATTTGGGTTCCAAAGGGTACCCTAGTGAATAATAATGGATTGTTATATAAACGGGTTTGGGTACCAAAACGTGTAAACGAAGATAAGAGTGGTAAAACAACTTTTGTTAGACCACTCGATCATATAAACATTTAGGTACTGTGGGAGGCTGAGGAACAACTGTGCTTAGGTTAGATAAAATTCAAGATGATTCATATATCAAATTATTTGGAGTTCCTTAGCCATAGATTCAGAGTTGGAGATTCATTGCATCACGTTGATTATGGTAAGACAGGTATGATCTCTAAACTCATATTTTTATTCCTTTTAGTTTATTTTTACTTGGCTGTTTTTGAAATCATTCGTTATGAATTGTTGAAATTCTTGGATTATAAAAAAAATGATTTTTTTTGGTAATTTCAAACAATTATCTTCAAATTTGATAAGTTGACTGTTTCTTGAGATTCTCTGAGGATGTCACTTGTGATTCTTGCTTTGAAAATGATCTTGTGCTGCTCTGATAAGGAAATTGATTTGATTCATTGGTGATTAAATGATAAGTTGGAAAATCAGTGACTGGATTTAGTTAAAATTCATAGGCAGTTTGAATTAAATTAATATATAAATGGTCTTAAAAAATTGTCTAGGAACAATCAGCATTAGAAAAATTAGATAATTTCATATTCTACTGATTGATTTTTTAAACTGATTTTCAAACTTGCATTGTTTTTTTTCAAAAAAAAAACTCCTCTTGAAATTAATATTTTCAATTTTAAAATTATTTTTGATTATTTATTCAAAAATTGAAATTATTGATTAATTTGAACCGTTTTGGGACTCATCAAAATTATTGATAGATTTATGAAACTGTGATGAGTTGCGACTATGGTATAATTCATAACTAGAAGAGATATTATTTTAAATCTCATGATGATTAGACAGATTTTATAATATCTTTGAATTAGAGCTTATTTCATGACCATCTTCTATATTTATCATATTTCTGTCATTCATCATGGTTTTATTTAATTTAGGGAGTTCTAATTATTCTTAAAATTAAAAAAAAATTAAAAAAAATAAATAATTTATCCTTGGTATTCACTCCCATTTAAAAATCCTCACGGTTATGCGTGGGTGAATTACCTTAATTTCTATGTGCTTCCATTCTCACTTAAAAGACCTTTGGGCTGTGCATGGATGGAACTCATTAGAGAGGATAAAGTTAAGTGACTACTAACCCCATTTAAAAGACCTTTGGGCTATGCGTGGTTAGAAAGTGCTTAACACATTTTTGAGCATTTTTAAATCCTTAAAAATTCATATTCAAATATTCAATTTTTATTGAACTCTCCTCATTCGATAAAATCCATCGTAAATCCATTCATTCTGAAAGTGAAATCTGCTTCTGATTTAAAGATTATTATGATTTTTGTTTGATTAAATGGGATTTGCGGTATATATTCTCTCTCTCAATTTGAATTTATATTTATAGTCAATATTCATCACTGTTTCAATTTCTATTATCCTTTTGATGATAACAAAAGGGGGAGAATTGTCAATATTTTGACTGATGAGTATTTAATAATATTTTAAGATTGGAAATTAAATATTTAGAGGGAGAATGGTCAATTGGAGTTCATCATTCAGGTCAATTGGACTTCATCATTCATATATTTTTTTCCTCATATATAGGGGGAGTTCAGTTGTAAGGGGAGTATACAAATAGGGGGAGTAATATATTTCACGTTCAAAACACATTCAAAATCTTTTATTTGTTTATCATTAACAAAAGGGGGAGATTGTTGTATATAACAGTGTTGTATACACAATTATATGATTTTTGTTTGATGATAACAACCAAATATATTTTATTATTGAATGTGTTTGTAACTGTACTGGTATACTACACATCAGACAGGAATAAAATATTTCTATTTAAATAAAATACAACTATACAGAAATTTAAATATTCACACAGTATTTTAAATATTCACACAGTATTTTAAATATTCACACAGTATTTTTTTTGAATAAGAATATTTTATTTTGATATTTAAACAGTACAGATTTACAACTCCACTATTTGTACATACATCACTGATATACATTTCATTATATTCAATTTCGTACTTAGCTCCTCTTTACAACACTTACACTTTCATATACACTACATTTCTATACAGTTCACTCGTATATAGTGACACATATGAATATCATCATCTTCAGTCTTTTTGACTTCACAGCATTCCACAGTCAATCCAGTCATCTTTATACCTGTCACAAGAAGAACACACACGGTAGACTGCAACAAAAATAAAATAGAATAAAAGCAAATAAAAATTTATTTCTAAATTTTATTTGCCTCAGAATTACGGTGTGTTTCTCATCATTTTTCTAGACTTGGTCTGATATGCAGGGATAGGAAAAACATGGCTGCATGTACACACATACGTGTGCACTGCCTCGCCAATCAGTGTGTGCATCTAAGGAGTAGCCATCAAGGACCAACTCGACTCAGCATTACATGTCAAAATGGACAGTACAAAAAAAATAACCAAAGTGGTTGAGCAAAGCAATCATGAACAAACAAAGCTACATGGTGCAACTAATCAGCAAGAAAAATCAAAGAATAGCAACAGTTCAAAGTCAAGTGTGAAATGGCAAGTCGAGCAGTACAAACATTCTAAAGGATGGTCAAGAACAATAACTATTTTTATCAGTTCAAAGAATGATATCTGGCAAGTTCTAGTGTTGTTTCTCTGCAAAAGAAATCAAATGCAGACCAAACAAGTAAATGGTTCAAGAAAACTTATGGTAGCAAGGGCCGAGCAAGTTACAAGCAAGACAATGAATGGATATGGTGCAGCTACAAGGCACAAGTAAGAGGGGCAACAGCATAAATGATGGCACTTAAGTCAGCATAATTTAAAGATGTAGAGCAGCAGTTTATGTACATGTATGTGATCAAGTATACAAGAAAGCATATATGTAAACGAGTTCAAGTGACTACAAGTACTCATCAATGCACATTGTTTCAAGATCACAATACAACAATTGCATGTTCAAGTTGCAACATGTTCGAAGTCAAAGCAAAACAGACATGGTTCCAGATAGTTTTTAAGATCATAGCAATTCATATGAATACCCAAAAGAGTCAAGCATATCAACCAAAAGTATTTTCTTTAATCCATTCAAAGTTCAAAGTTGAAGAACAAACAGGAAAATTCTAACATAGAAAAATGTTCTTATCAAATAAGTGGTTCAAGAAGTGGCATGAACAAATGAAATATCTGTCCTTATCAGTATAAAAAAGGTTTAAAATGGTCGATCCAGAGTCAAACAGATGGTGCATACAAGTTTGAACACCAACAAGTAGGACATGTAAGAAGTACAATATCAGTTCAAATTCAAAGCAAAAGAATGATAACTGTATTGTTCAAAGGAAGATCAAGGCAGCAAACCAAGGTCGAGGCAAAAATATCAAGTACAATATTAGTTCAAATCAGAAACATCTGTTCAATGGGAGTTGAATTAAACAAGTCACAAGCACAAATCTGCTCGGAGGCATAATCAAAGTATCAGTTCAAATCTGTTTACAAGCATTGGCCAGACAAGTTTGTTCGAAGCAATACAAAAGGGGATCAGGAAAAACAAAGCAAGTCACACTCCATTAAATCAGAGTTTAATTCTGGAGTACATATGAAAAATATTAGCAAAATTCAAATTCCAGGATTCAAGCAAACGCATTCCAAAAAATTCAGCAATCACAAGTGTAATCAAGGCATCTGTTTGTATCAGTAGTTAATCCAAGGAAGAAAAATTCCAGTTTAAAAATCATGTTGACAAAGTCAAATGAAAGAGGATATGAAATTCCAGAATTAATCAAAGAAATCTCCAGAGTAGCCGAAGACTTCAAGCCCAAGATTTATGCAATATACTCAAGTTTAAATTCGAAGAAACCTTCAGAATTTCAACAAATTTCAAGTCCAAAATTCACGAAAATATCAGACCGAGTCTTATACGAAATTTCAGAAATCACGAAAAGCTCAATTCAAAGCAGTTGTCAAGCCCCAATATTTCGTATATATCATGAACAAGTCTAAGCATGAAATCAGAGATATTTTAGTATTTTAATCCTATAAATACACCAATCCTCATCGGCAGTAAATCATCCAAGTTTCAATGCAATCAAAGAAAAATTAGAAGTGGAAAAATCATACCAATATTCACTTGGATCTGGATCGAGTGAATCTGCAAATCGAAGAACCAGAAAACCATCAGAGCACGAGACCAACATCGGCAAACATCAGAGCAAGAGTACGATCGATCAATCATTTTGCAGAGAATCGGATTCCAGAAGGAAACCCTAGATCACAAGAAGGAAACCCTAGATCGCAAACCCTAGGCCGCCATTTTTACAGAAACAAGGAGATCGAGCCAAACAAAATAAAGTGGTGAAGCAATAACAAAAGGGGCCGGCCAAGTCTTTAACTAAAGGGGATAACCCTTATTTAATTCCTAGGGTTTTCAAAGTTTTAAGGGTTTTTTTCATTGTTTTGTTTTTTGTTCGTCTTTAATTTCAATTTGCTATCAAGTCTAGAGTTTTCTAGTTTGTCTCTAAAACTAGGGAGACGAATTACAGGGTTTGTAATTCGGGGAAATCTGGTTTTGGGGATAAAAACCAGTGCAGGGTTTTGAGCGTAGGGTTAAGAACAGTTGGGAGCGAGTGTCGCGAGTTTACAGGGGATTGTAAGCATAGAGATTGTTTTAACTCCTAGTAGAAACCTTGGGGAATGCAGCAGTAGGCAGGGTTTTGCCGAAGCTGGGTATATCTGTGTGTTATTTATTTTCCGCATTTATTCTGATTATTATCTGTGCTGTGATTATTTAATTACTCTGTGAAAATCTGCGATAAACCCTATTCACCCCCCCCTCTAGGGTTAATTTAGATCCTACAAAATATTTCTTCTCAAATATTCTATTCAAATATTTCTCTTCAAATATTCTATTTCAAAACTGGAATGAGGCCCAATCAATTACCATAGATTTTATTTCTATGGATTTCCGTACAACGCATGTATATAGCAACAATGACAAATAATCAACCATCATCCAAGTACATTCTACACTATATAAGCATTGAATATAAATATTCAACGCTTACACAGCCTGTTAATCAATCGATCGACATACAACTAAATATTGGGTTTAGTGTATGTCATATTTCATCCTAATACCCATGTGGGGTTTCAAATAATCAAACACAGATTTTATTTGTGCAGTTGGGCGATGTGTAAAATTTATCGTCCCAATCAATATCAGTCAAATGTGTGTATATAAACAAATCATTCTATTTGTTTATATAAATTTATTTCATTTCATATACACATTAAAAATTCTATTTTTAACTATAAAAATATTTTTATTTCATTCGACATCACACAATCAACTACACATCAAAATCAAACAAAAAAACAGACAAGCCGTCCATGGTCTGTGGACGACGGGTGTCGGGTGCTACTAAACACCGTCTGCATTCTAGTATATATTTTTAACTAGAAATTTAAATTAAAGGTGAGGAGTTCTCACCGAGGGTTCCACTCCGTCGTGCTTTACTTTTGAACTGCTGAACCGTCTGGATCTGTTTGAAATTCCAATGTTGTCCTTTTTATGCTGTTCACAATAAAAATTATATTTTTATTGCTTCATTCCAATAAATAAAAATCGTATTTTTATTTCTACTTCATATATTTTTTCGACGCTTCTTTATATTTTTATAATTCTACTTCCTATATAAAGATCGAATTATTTCTAGGTTAAAAATCTCGCCTTTTAAAGTTTAAAAATCTCGCCTTTTCTCTCCTTTTACGTTTTTCAAAACCACATCTTTTCGTTGTATAAATCTCTAATCTTTTTTTTTATGAAAACCTAATCTTTTTACACGTCATTCTCCTAAAGAAAATTCCAACTTTTATACTTCGCTCACATAAAGAAAATCGTATCTTTATAAAATCAAAAACATATGTTTACAAACGAAAATAAAAATCAAAACTTTGTATTCCATTTCCAATAAACTCATTACTTTCTTTTCATATAAAAATAAACAACAAAAGAAAAAGGAAAAGCAAAAATTAAAAATAAATAAAAATAGAAGAGGGCTTACAGTATACGGAGAGGAGGGAGGGGGTTTTCTGCCATCGACGCAATGGGGGGGATGCTGCTCATGCGGTCGGAGGGTGGTCAGGGGGCCGGTGATGTGGTGGCGCGGTGGACTTAGAGGTCGGTTTGTGGGCGTCGATCCGGGTCTCAAGAGAAGGGGTGAGGAGAGAAGGCGGAACAGAACAGAAGGTGGGAGAGGATGATGACGGAGGCGCCATCGATGGTCGAGGATGGTAAGGTTTCCGTCATTGACGATTTTTTTTCTTTTTTTTCTCCTCTGATTTCGAGAAACTGGCCGGGGGGTTGACATAGTGATAGTAGAAAGGGGGTGTTATATTAATATATTTATATTTTATTATTTTTAAATTCTTAAAAGCAATTTTTTATTTCGAGCTCCAAACGAGACCCACCGACTGTCGTCCATAGCGTATTACCCCCATTCCGAACACAATGGGATATGTATCGGAGGCTGATTCGGTCGTTTCGATCAATTTTCGTTTAGATTAAAATATAAATCAGTATATATTCAATTTGAACGTATATTTCAATTTACCGGGGTCACATACGGATCCTAAAAATTCCCAAAAAATATTTTCTAGCTTCATATCGACGGTACAGTCCTAACAAAACTAATTTCGCCGAATTCTGAGACCGTTGGAAAAATGGTCATTTTCCAGTCGATTAAAATCAACTGAAACTAGTCAAACGCGTTGTACTTTACCATGCTCACATATTGATTCGAAAAATTATGAAATTTGAAACCTAGCAATAATTTGACATCGCGGATCCAACAAAAGTGGTTTCGTCGAAAACCGAGGTCGTTTGCAAAATTTCCATTTTTAAGGGCTAGAATTCCATAGCGACTATTCTGAATTTTCAACTGGATGTATCTTTTATTTTCCACTACGAAATTTTGATTTCTCGGATTCGTTGGAAAGATATTCTCAATTAGATTCAAATATTTTTGGTTTCACTAAAATCTTGTTTATTTTGAATCTTGTACATTCATTTGAAATTTGAAATCGAATTATCAAACTACCGTGCCATTTTCAATTCCTTTTATATTTATAAATAAATATTTATATTCTAATGACGACGTATATAAATATATACGTTCTAATTCTATTCAAATTAAATTTCTCATCGTTGATATTTAAAATAATCTATTTTAAATATTCAAAATTCATCAAAATTGCCAAAATAAAAATTTTAAATTGGGTCAGAATTTTTAGGTTATTACAAACTCCGAAACTACCCGGATATTGCAGTGGAGTTTAGGAAAAAAAACTTTTAAGAACCCAAACACATTTGTAGAATACTTGCAATGACTGGAAGAGGTCCGAGATCCACAAGCTCATCTAGAATTACAAGAAGAGCTAGTAGAGCACTATTGGGAGCATGCGGGAAAGCAATAGTTAATTACTTACTTAATGTTTAGAATCAAAGCCTTATTGTCTAAGTTTTAGTTTCAGTATGTACGGGTAGTATCTATTTTATTTTAAATTAATGATTGTATGCTTTGTTTCAGTGTAAACTCTACTTCTCAATCTTGGTTTGTTATGACAAATTTTATGATGGCTAAAACTGAATTTTCATTCAACTTTTAGCAATACAACTACTAATACAACTTTTAATACAACTTAATTATAAACCTGAATTAAAACAACTGAATTAAAAAACTAAACAACAACAACAACATCTACAACTCAACTAAAATGAAACTGCAACATACTCAAATAATGACACAGCCTAATCGGTGTTTCGTCTTTCGAACTCTTCAAGTTGCTTTTCCATATAGCTCCTTTGTATTGGATTTAGATCATATAGCTTGACACTCATAAGAGAAAAATCATCTGCATGTTGTTGTCGAGCTAAATCCTCTTTTCGTAACTCCAATTCGTTGATTCTCGTTTGTTTAAGCTATTCATGTCATCGTTGTTCTTCCTGTTCTATCTCTTTTCTCTCTATTCTAGATGCTTCCTTTGTTCCATGTACTACTTATTTGATTCCTACGCAGTTGCCATATGTCTATCAAGTTGCTCGTAAAACTAGATGTAATCTTTCGTGGTCTTTTTGTTCCCTTTGTACCTTATAGGTGGCCTTCCACCTTAACTAGTTGTAAAAGGGGTGTCTTCTTGTGAATTTAAGCTTCCGGGGCTATCTTCTTCAGTCGGCCTAAGTGGCATAAATCGTTGTGTTGTATGCCCTTATCGCCCTTTGCTCCATTTTTCATCCCGAGAAAGTATGTTATAGCAATTTTGCAAATTGAAAGGTTGGTTGTTATGCTCGGACATATACACTTCATTTTCTTTGCTAAGCTGCATAACATTAATTAACGTAAATGAAAATATCATAAAACAAGAGAAACAAAAAAAGCTTATTATAATTTAGTACCAAATCCATGTCGTTTGCTCCACTTTTTTATCTACTATCCATCACGGCCATTATCTCTTTCCAACGTTGGCAACTAAAGTTGATTCTCTTCCATGACTGCTGCAAAGATTCAACTGATCTGGGAGGCTTATATGGACTTCGTCCATTGAATAATTTACAAACAGAATTCCAAAATGAACTTTCAGTTTGACTTGTGCCTTTCCAGTTATCTTTGTGACACTCAACCCAACAAAAGGCTAATTCATGTCGTTCATCAGGTGACCATTTAACCATTTTCGCAACCTTTGCGAGAGGGAGAGTAGTAAATAACTCGGGAATCTCATTGATATCAATTCGCATTCCATCATTTTCAACGCTATTATTACCATATAACAAGTTTAAATTTCTGAAAATATTGGGAGAAGTATTTGGAGAGGGGGATCGATGTTGGCTGCTAGGAGAAGAATAAGGTTGATTGTTATGGGATTGTTGAAAGGAGGGATTATGGCCATTGTCAGAAACTTGAGTGTTTTGAAAATGATTTGAAATTTTCTGTGAATAGTATAAGCTTTGGTTCTACTGAGGAAGATAACAATTTGAAGTGTTTTGGATTGTACCTTAATTAGAATGTTCGTTGCGCTGGTACGAAGTTTGCATTGGAAACTCTTGTTGCTTTTGAACAAAATTGTACGGATTCAGATTTCTTTGTGAAGTCATCTTCGCTTTTCCTCTAATATTTTTGTTGCTTATATTCTTCGACATTGCAATTCGATGATAAATAAAATAATAGTTAGAAGGTTGAGTAAGATAGAAGAAAATTGCGTGTTATGAAAGTAGAAAATATGTTGTATATATAGAAGAAGGTGGTGGTAGAGAGAATGGAGCGGGGAGGGAGCAACGACTCTAAAAATAGATGTTGCTCTTAGCTGGCTTATTTAAAGCTGGCTAAGGGGCAACGGTAATAATGTTTGCCCCCTTAGCAGGCTTTAAATAAGCCAACTAGGGGACCATTTCAAAGCAACCGACTAGGTTGCTTTGGCAACCTTCAGGGTGGCCAAAGCAACCCAGATGGGATAAGCTGACCCCGTTGGGGGTTAGTTGATTCCCAACCCACACTAGGTTGGGAATGCTCTTATAGGTTGAGTGTGACAATCTCTTATGTTGGAACATGAATGATTTAATGAAAATAATTTATTAGTGAAATTACTGTGCGTATCAGAAGAATTTGTGAAAAAATTATTACACGTTCTTATTATTTTTTTTCTTTCTACAAGGTACTATTTGTCTATTATTTTATATGTACATAGGCTATTTGCTGGAGGTTGCACGAAAAAAGTTTTTATTTTCAAGGTGATTAATTTCATTTAAAATCTATTGTAAGTTTTTCCCATAATGAAGCTGAAAAGAACATTACAATTGTAAGTGTGGACTATTTTCTGTGTAGAAATGAGCCAATAGAAAAACCTAGGGAATGATAATGACAAACTGTACTGTGTAGGTCATATAAATTGAAGAAGCTTTTGTCCAATGTAATGTAATTGGTTTTAAAAGGCTTAACTAACAGTATTTTGTAACATTTTAGTGGTAAATGTTAGTTTACGAACGCTTTGATTAATAGGAAAATCATGCCATAGTATTAAAACACAACCAAAACGTTCTTATCATATTGACAATATCTACTTATGTAAAAATCCATTGTACGCACATTACACGTTTTTAAATTCATTTCCCCTTCAAACTATATAGTTATCTCTTCTGAGCAGCATTACCATCGTGTGACCATGAAAAAAATAGATGTTGTAATATACAAATAAATTATGAGACTGTACTTTATATGCGAAGTAAATGAAGTGAAGAAATAAAGTTCAGTAAAATAAATGCACTTAGTAAACCATTACCATAAATTATGAATTTCACAATGTCTGTGTGCGTAGCATGGGACACTCACTAGTAATATTAATATTGCTCAACCTGTTAGACCAAAAAATGGTCCTAACACCCAAATTATCGTATTTAGAGCGTAGGATATGAAGAAATAACTAAAAAGGTAAGAGAAAAGCAAGACAACAAGATTTTTATAGTGGTTCGGCGTTAACAAGCCTACATCCACTTCATAGTTTCTCATTTCATTCATGGATTACAATTACAAGGAATTCAATCACTCAATCGCTCAAATACAATGAATAATTCTCTCCGAATTCATTGATTTTCATTGATTTTCATTGGAGAAGAAGGTGGTTATTGGTGGGGGAATTCGGCCATGGCTACCATGAATGAATGAAATGCCAAAAGTCCCTTCAAATGGCCATGTTGTGGTGTATTTATAGCTGTAGATAAGCTCTGGGCGCTTCCGGTTCGGATGGGCCACGTGGCGTGACCGGAGGAGATCTCAGAAGTAGTGGAGAACGTGGAAAAGTGGTTACCAGGTCGTGCTTTGCCAAGTGGAGTCCGATTCGCAATTGTACGAGTCGGTTATGCCAAGAGAAGAGGTCAAACTCCGTGTGCAGAAGCAGGTCCAGTCGGTTCGGATCGAATCCGAACCAAACCAGTTGTTCGAGCAGAATGCCTGCACGCACTTGTGTGCAGAAGACTTCAGGCGGTTCGGGTAGAGGGTACTCCGATCCGATCCGGGGAGGGGATCCGATCCGATCCGAAAGGAGGGATCCGATCCGATCCGAATGGGGGATCCGATCCGGTGACATTTGCATGAATAATTCAAGTTTTGCAACTTTCTATCACTCCACTCAAGTGATCGCCAATCAATGTAAGCTCGTACCCAAGTCCCTGGCTTTGGGTAGCCTGGTCACCAAGCAGGCTAACATTTTGCCCTCCAAAGTACATCTTATCGCAGATGAGATGTGCTTTGATTAAGTCGAGACAAATCTTTTTGGATCTTTTTCTGTATAAATGGCTTGTCATATGCCGCATGGCTTTCGTTGATGCTTATCGGGCCAAATTTCATGGCTAGAGTGGTCAAGATGATCAAGTAATCGTTTAGACTTCGTCAAATCAAGAGGTAGAATTCCTTCATCATTGGTCATGTGGTATGTTTGGCTCCCGTGTGAGATCGTACATGTAAAAGTTGATGCCAAACGACGCCATCTTCCTAAACAAGTCAAGTGCATTACTAAGCTAAGATTTCTTTAATGTATAAGTCAATGTATACAATAGCCGTCCAAGTCATAGTATGGTGTCAGAATCTTCATATCTTGAGCTAGCATCTGGACCGTTCGGATTGAACGCATCAGAGTCGGCATATGAATTTGTCGTTTTTTGCTTAGATTTGGACTATCTCGATATCAGGATATTAATCTAGGACTCCATGATTGCATCTAATCGTAATAATAGTGCATCTGAAAGCCATGATCACTTCAGATTGTTTTATAGTCCCGTGATCACATACGAGTCAGTACGATATGTTGTTGAAAAAATGCAAGCCAATAGCTGGTAGGATTATCACAATTGTAAGGCAGTAGAGGAGTTCATCATACTCTCCATTTGATGCGGTTGCAGATCAAGTCTTTGAATTCTTGCTTGATCCGTAATTTCGCTCACTTGGATGGTCGGGATGAATCACGTCATATTCTAAAGATATAATGTATATGTTCTGAATCATGCATTGAGTCAGGATCATGTTTAAAGTCAATCTGTCGGTTGAAGTTGATGTTCCTAGCATTAGTGGGGGACGAGCGAAGTCAGTGCTTATGCCACCAGCATTGTTGGGGGTTATGATAGGTCAATCAGACATCCCATCTTTTAGCCTTTATACTTTTTTCTGCCGCATCGGGTTAGATATGTAGGTTCAACAATCTTAGTCACCCTGTGTCGTTATGTGCACATTCCCAAGTCATCAAGGGTTGGAGTTGTATATGCGAATGGTCGAATCACATTCGCGTTGGGGTCAACCCATCTGTTTAGCCAGAAAGCAGTGATCGCCTTATTGAGTATATCAGCAAACATAGATACTCTCCTCGCATCAGCTGCAGAGTTGAGTAAGCTCGTCAATCTTGCAAACGAGCGAACGTCGTTAGTGAGTTATTCGAGCTCCTTCATTCACGCTTTGGCATAATCTGAAATAGCCATCATAGTCTTGTTGAGTCTATCTCCCATGCTCGGTTCCATTAAGCTTGACAATCAAGACCGCGGGCCCGATTAATGACATTGGTCATTTCCAGAATTGTGAATTCCTGTTAGTCTTTCCTGGGGCTTTTCTTTTTCCTTTATTATTTCAAGAGTCAGATGGCGCTCCATTCTGTCGTGAAGACATTGAGATCATCCATTTCAACATTAGCACACTATTATTGCACGAATCTGTCTGTCTCAGGATAGGATTTTCCAATGTTTCCATGAAAATCTCATGGTAGAGAGATACCGAGGTTTGTTTCAGAGGTGAATCCGCCAAGTCCTCTTGGTGGGTCTCGATGCAAAGAGATTTTGAAGTTTGAGATATCCAGAATACCGGATACTACAGCAATCAACGATATATATGGTCCAGGTCGATTTACCGATGCCACTGCGGCGTTGAATCTTTCAAGGAATGCATGCAGGGTCTCACCTGATCTCTGTTGAAGCATCAAATAATGTTGCCAATTTGGCCCTCATCTTTGAGAAGTTGTCGCTAATTACCTAATTTAGCGCTAGTGCCCCCGGTATGAAGTCTTAAATTGGGTGGAAGCCAGTTTCTGGCTTCTTGGTTGCGCATATGTAATAGCAGTCAATCAGGCTTCTATTTTTTAATTCTGGATGGTGATCCGCTACTTGGAAGTATGCAGGTTGCTCTTGAGGAGCCATTCTTCTGCTTATAGTCTGGGTTATTGTGAAGCTCAGATAATCGTAAATGTGCCTAAAGCTGGCAGATAGTCAGATGATGATGTTCAAAGCTCTTCTCCTGTACTCCCCATCCATAGGGATTTTAGTAAACGATGGTCATCAAATCCACGTATTCTCTGAATTCATACTCCCTCATCGAGCTGTGAGTTAGAGTTTGATAGAAAATGATTTATTCGTGTCTAGCTCATGTTAGTCCTTGGTCTCCCATCGAAGCTTTGAGGTTCGGAATCGAATGGCAATGAAGTTAGACTATAGCTTTCTCGAATGCTCTCGTCTTCCCCTTACATGGGGAGCCTCATGTTGAGGTTGAGCTGGATTTTAAACATTCCTCCGAATTGGAGCAAAGGTTGGTTGGGCTGCGTTTAATTTTTCGGTGGCTCTTGCATATCCATCGTTTTCATCCAAAATGTTACAGTCGGAAGTTGCATGCTACAAATGCCTGGGAGGAGGTTGGTTGCACCTTGTTTCATTAAAGACGACTATGCCAACTTGTCCTAGGGTCCCATATGATCTGGACCATGGAGCAGGGAGTGTTTGAGCCAAGTTCGTTGTCGCTTGAATTTCCATGGTGCTCGCTCCAGCGAGTAAGTCGTAGTTACTCGGCCTTCCATCTATCCAAGTAAAAAAGTTATCCATCATTTTCTGTCGTTTCCGGAGAAGCTCATCTCGCTGATCCATGTGAGTTCACAAATCAGCAAGGGTACCATCCATTTCATATCTAGCTTGACATGCTGAGGGATCATCACAAGAAGAAATCTGCTACCTTCCTTCGATCCTAGCGCCTTCTGCGCCAATATCCTCAGCACAGAAGAAATTTCTATCTTCCTTCTTCTTCGCTTTTGAGTCTGAGTGTCAGGCAATTCGCCTCCGCGCAAGTTAGGAGTCAAAGCGATGGCATCTCCCTT
The DNA here is from genome assembly GCA_030737875.1 of Allium sativum. Taxonomy (NCBI): domain Eukaryota; kingdom Viridiplantae; phylum Streptophyta; class Magnoliopsida; order Asparagales; family Amaryllidaceae; genus Allium; species Allium sativum. Next base: position 874,102,169 of record CM060919.1, on the reverse strand, counting down.
TACATGGGATCTTTCAACCGGGAAGTCGGTCCGGACTAGCAAATGGACGTTCACTCTGCATCCATTTCGTGGTCCTCAAGCAGCCTGTCAAGATCGAGGTATAAGTTAGTCACAGACATATAACATTTATGAATATTTTTAGCAGTGCGGCCCCAGTCCGGGGGTAATGTAGAAAGGTCGGCAGTTGTATCACATCCCTTTTAAATTTAGACATGGATGCATGGAAAAGAGACATTGCTTTATAAGCTTATGTGCTCGAGTTATCCAAGTGCTCGAGTTATCATGTTTTCCATTCAACGTATTTGTGAGGTAGCACTCGTCGTTGCACTTGGGCTATGGCCAGTCACACATGGGTGTGTATGTTGATTTGATATATCACTCTTAGGACCTCCTTTCGGTGATTGCATTGAGTCGTGTGGGAAGCTTAGCATTAGAAGTCGACGTCATTCCTTCAAACACGACCTCTTTGTTGTTGTACGTGAGTATCCCTTGTGTCTTTGCTTTGTATCTGTACATAATCTTGCAATTCGAAAAAGAATAGTCAGCTTAGTCTTGCAAGCTACTAAATCAATCTTTAAGTCACAAGCAATTGTAGCTCGAAATGAAAACATGTTGAGTGCTAATCTATCTAGCATAGAATTATTAAATGTCAAAGTGTCAGGTGTCATAGTTTGGAGGTATAGTGTCTGTAGCCTCCATTTAATTTTGAAACATGGGTCGCGTCCGAAGCGTGTTTGAAGTTAATTCAGAAATATATGTCCGTGCCCCCAGCGTTGATGGGAACCGGATTAAGTCATTCGGATGTCCGATCCGTAAGTCCTTTATAATCCTGTCCTCAATCGGAGGGCAATGAAGATTGCATGCACGTCGCAGCATTGTCCTTTATACTCTCTCCCAAGTTGTGAGAGTTAGAGTTATGGGTTTAGTGGTCTTAAGTCATGGTGCACCATTCACACTAACCCAACAGATTTATACTCTCTCTCAAGTCGTGAGAGTTAGAGTTATGGACGTCGCGGTTCGTCCTTTATACTCTCCCAAAGTCAGTTTGGGTTAGAGTTGTGGATCGAGTGGTCTTAAATCTTGGCGCGCCTGTCACACTCGTCCTAAGTTTATACTCATATCCAAGCTCTGAGGATTAGAGTTAGTCGGGCAAACAGTCGGGTCACATTTGCCTTGGCATCGTCCCTTTGCTCCCATGTCAAGGGCAAAGGTCGCCATCTGGGATGATCGGTTCTCACCCCTATTGAGTTTATACTCCTCCCTTCCGAAGCATGGGAAAGAGTTAGATACGTCGTTAGAGAGCGGTCGAGTCATACTCATCCTCGTCTTAACATATCTCTTTTGCCCCCACTTCGAAGGTAAAAATTATCTCGTTCATGGTATTGTACCCGTCACTGTTGCACTCTTCCCAACAAATCAAGGGATAGAGTCGTCGATCTACCGAGTGATTATGCCACACTCGAATACATTTCTATGTCTTGCATGGTGAATCAATGGATAGATGATGAGGAGGCCTCATTAGTATGTCCATATATGGATAACACTGGTCGAACTCGTGTGCATTTACTCTCTTGCCCCCACGTCAAGGGCAAAGAGTCGGTGAATGAATGGTCAAACTTCTTTTGCTTTAAAATGTTGTCATTAGGCCAATAGTAAGTGGGTGAAGGGTCGAATCACGTTCGCCAAAGCTTTACATTCCTCCGATCAAACTATGGCAGGAGTTGTCGGTACCAAACCTCGGGTACCTGCGACATTCATATACGAATTTGCATGAATTAATCATGTCAATAACTCAAGAAGTATGTAAAGGAAAAATGCATGATTGAAAAATAAGTATGTTGATAGGCGGTGCTGCCTCCTTTATTTGGATTTATGTAATTCGATGGCATCGACTGTAGGATCTGATTATATGGACGGTCGAACCGCGTCCATCTGGAGTCGGATCTCAACTCTGAAATGCAATGATCGATGCACAATTATCTTGAGATCTGCCACGTGTGAGCCAAGGAGTGGATGGTCACCTCGGATCCATCTTAAGGTATACAACTTCTCTCAGGCGAAGGACGTGGCTCTGTAAACGAGCAGTTCAATCGGGCTCGTTACGGCAATGCTCCATAATTCTTCCTGTAGGTGCTCAAAGTTTGATCGGTACCAGATTCGGGGTACATACATCATCCACATATAAATTCATCTGAGTTAGTTACATCAATAACTCATAAAGCATGGAAATATAAGAGTCATGGTTAAAAAGTAATCCTGTTAAAGGAATGAATATCATGCTGTGTGAAGATGGCATTGCACGCTCTTTGCAAGTCCATTTTTCATTACTACATCTCTGTCAGGGGTTGGCTGTCAAAATCTTTAGCTGGCGATGAACGTCTTTTCAAACCGTTGTGGGGTGGCGGTCCCAAGAATGAACAGACCTTGAAAGAGGACTTGGAGTGACAAAGGCAATTAGGTAAATACTATAAGCGAATGACGAGGTCGCATCTTATTTGAATCGCCTTCTTGCCCCCATGCTAAGGGCAAGGATTGAGTATGAGGGAGTCATGGCTGCTAGGGGGATAGTCATATCTCATCCATCCGCAGATATGCCTTTAGTCCCATGTTGGGAATAAGATCTAATGCACAGATAATCAATCAGCATCCAGGCTTAAGTGCTCTAAACCTTTAACTTGCCACCTCCATCGAGTAGCATCTCCTAATTAGCTAAATAGCAGGCTCTTCCAGTAACATGGTCGCCATGGACCATTCCCATTCCATCTTTCATTAGGAATTTTAGCAATAGATACCAGGGTGCAATGTAAGCTCTAATCGCCGTTAGAGCTGGTTAGTTTAGACCTTAGTCAGATAAACTTGACTACAATAGCATGGCTTCCAAGGCTTGAAGTAATGTTCACGTTTTCTATCACAAGTTATGTATGAAGTCGAGAGCTAACGGTCGATTCATATTTGTTTTGATCTCGAACTCTCATCGCTTGACAAAGGTCATATGGTGACTGGTGAGCAGTCAAGTTGCTATCATCCGAGCAAAGATTCATATGTCCAATCATGGCCTGTAGGGGTTCAGCTGTTATCTATCGCTGGGCACCAAAGTATGTTGACCTAACCCTTATTCGATGGAAATCAGTTTTCCTCAATGCGATTGACAGCAAATAGCCATTGCAAAGGTTAGCTAAGTTCTTCGGGAGGTGAGACGCAGGACATTTTATTCATCACATCATACAATTGAAGTGTAGCTTTGGGATGTTGGGATCCTTAGCTGCTTTCTGGTATCCCACTATTGACAATCATGGTCACTAAGATCATATGAATCATCTTTGAAGTAGTGTTCGAACTGTTCTATATAACCGTCATTCGATGCTCCGCCGATTGGACAGGTTTAAGTCATATAAATGGGATGGTCACTACTCATTAGGGAACAACATCAGTTGCATTGCTGAAATCTACACTATCAGAGTTCCAGAAGATGAGGCTACTATTAGACAATCATTATCTCGTATACTGTCGTTGATAGCAAGCTGAATCTGACTGACAGCTCCACCCATTGAATGACATCGGCAAATAGAGGCTATGGCTTCTGGAGGAATCCTAGTCGTTGCCATTTGGTTGTCATATTCTTTGACTATCCACCTTATCTTCATTAACAAACTTTGATGACTACTGTTGGTCAAAATATACGTCGAGCCGAAGGCGAGCCGTGCTCCGAGCCGAAGGCGAGGCTGTCAGCGGGGCCGGGCGCAGCGCCGGCGGGGGTCCGGGGCCCCGCAGTAAAATGTGGGCACCGCACGATTTTTTCGATTTTGGAAGATGGAGCCTTTTCTGAAATGATCTTAAAAATGTTTTTTTTCCAAAAATAGCTGTTTCGGGTCGGATCGGATCATGCCTTCAAATTTGCGGTTCGGAGATTGTCTTCAGGTCGGGTCGGATCGGACTAGTTCCTCCGAGCCGGATCGGAGACATCATTAGCAAGTCGGTTCGGTATATATGAAAGAGCCGGTTCGGATCTCCTCCTCCTATTCGGATCGGTCTTCCCTACCCTGCATCTCCACTTTCCTACGGTTCGGGTCGTGGCACCCTCTTCGGTTCGGTTCGGAGATGCATCATTGGGTCGGTTCGAGCCTTCCCATGCAGCTCGGATCGGGGATATGCCTTCGGGTTGGTTCGGGTATGTTATCGAATCGGATCGGATCGGGTATGTCATCAGCAGGCAGCCGGTTCGGATATCCCCCTCTGGTTCGGATCAGACGTTCTTTTTCAGGTTGGGTAAGACCCGATCCGACCCCCTGTGGGAGATTGGACTGCGCCTCATCTACATCCGATCCAAGGGCTTCAACTGCATCTGATCTGGTCTCTTTGCCTGCATCCGATTCGGTCTCTTCGTCTGCATCTGAACCTGTCCCTTCGCCTGCATCCGAACCTGTCTCTTCGCCTGCATCTAATCCAAAAGGTTTGCTGGACTCTGTTTTCGATCTTCAGCGATTGCTTCAACATGGCATGGTGGCGACTTCATTTCTGTTAATATCCACAACTGCAAAGTAAATAGAATTCATAGGATTTCCTCATCGGACTTGGCAATCCAATAAGTAGATTGGAGAATCCTTAAGCGCTGAGAATCTTCATTTCTCAGTGAAAGCACCAAAATGTTAGACCAAAAAATGGTCCTAACACCCAAATTATCGTATTTAGAGCGTAGGATATGAAGAAATAACTAAAAAAGTAAGAGAAAAGCAAGACAACAAGATTTTTATAGTGGTTCGGCGTTAACAAGCCTACATCCACTTCATAGTTTCTCATTTCATTCATGGATTACAATTACAAGGAATTCAATCACTCAATCGCTCAAATACAATGAATAATTCTCTCTGAATTCATTGATTTTCATTGGAGAAGAAGGTGGTTATTGGTGGGGGAATTCGGCCATGGCTACCATGAATGAATGAAATGCCAAAAGTCCCTTCAAATGGCCATGTTGTGGTGTATTTATAGCTGTAGATAAGCTCTGGGTGCTTCCGGTTCGGATGGGCCACGTGGCGTGACCGGAGGAGATCTCAGAAGTAGTGGAGAACGTGGAAAAGTGGTTACCAGATCGTGCTTTGCCAAGTGGATTCCGATTCGCAATTGTAGGAGTCGGTTATACCAAGAGAAGAGGTCAAACTCCGTGTGCAGAAGCAGGTCCAGTCGGTTCGGATCGGATCCGAACCGAACCAGTTGTTCGAGCAGAATGCCTGCACGCACTTGTATGCAGAAGACTTCAGGCGGTTCGGGTAGAGGTACTCTGATCCGATCCGGGGAGGGGATCCGATCCGATCCGGGGAGGGGATCCGATCCAATCCGGGGAGGGGATCCGATCCGATCCGAAAGGAGGGATCCGATCCGAACCGAATGGGGGATCCGATCCGGTGACATTTGCATGAATAATTCAAGTTTTGCAACTTTCTATCACTCCACTCAAGTGATCTCCAATCAATGTAAGCTCATACCCAAGTCCCTGGCTTTGGGTAGCCTGGTCACAAAGCAGGCTAACACAACCCAAAACCATTCAAGGTTCAGTTAATTTCAGTTGACACTGTTTAAAATAAAGATGTCATATATTCAAGAGATTCCACACACACATGATATAAAAATCACATTTTTAACTCAATACTCAACATTTAACATTATATGCAACATATATAATTAACGCTAAACATAATTAACATGATAAATTATCTATTGATAGTTAATTTAATTTAAATCCCTACCTACGTGAGTTTCGGTTTCTCAGCAACTGTTTTTGCTCCACCAAACTTTAAACGGAAGGAACTCAGACTCGCACATGCTTTTACAGCTTACGTACAATACCAAAAACTCTTTTCTACTACTCACATGACTGAATATGGCGACTAGAAGGTTCAAGCTAATCACAAACGCACTCACGCTCGCGAATACACTCGAATTCGGAAGTTTAAAGCATTTTGAGAGGGTTTAGTGGGGCTTACAGGGTACGGCAGCAAGAGGGATGCACGGTGGTACTGGAAAGGTCTGACGTGGGGTCCACAAATCTATGGAGTGGGTAGGAGGTGAAAAGAAGTGCAAAGGTAGGATCTTTATGGACTTAAGTGCAAAATTGAAGTGAATTTGGGTGTTTAGGGTTTAAGGGGAGAGAGGTCAGGTACGACGTCGCAAGAGGGAGGTTCAAGCAGTGGTGCAGGCTATTGGGGAGCGGAGGGTGTGCGATGTCGGTCACAAGAGGCGGCGTGGGGGTAGGGAGGCCATTAGAGGAAGGAGGAAGCGAGGTGAAGGAGATTTTGCAAAAGTGGAAGAAGAAAGGAGAAAAGGAAAGTGAAGTGAAGGGTTTTTATGCAAATTTTCAAGGCTAAGAAAGCGGATCACTGTGTGTCACAACGTGGGAGAGAGGAACTAAAACACTTGAGGTCGTTGATGTGCTGACATCTCGTTTTGTGTTATTAGAAGCACTATCTAATCGACAAACGTAAAGTGTGTTTGTTCTACTCTACGTCTTCTAATCCCGTGATAAAATGACAATTCTTTTTTATAAGAAATTTAGCTATCTGGCATAAAATGTAATTCCGAATCCAATGGAACAAGTTTCGTCAAAATCCGAATTTGTTTAACCTTCCATTTTATTTTTCGATCGCGTTTCCACTTAGTTTCAATGTATCGTTTTAGCATGCATTTAATTCTCGCACACCAAACACTGGTTCCAAAATTTACGAAATTTGGAACACGACCCTTATTCGATGCTACAGATCCGACAAAATTAGTTTTGTCAAAATCTGAGGTCACTAATGTTCCTTTGTAAACTGATAAAATCAGCTTTAAATCATCGAATTATCAAAATCAATCGTATTTTCTTATAAAAATAATTAAAAATAAATTTTAAATTGGTTTCGAAGTTTTGGGTCGTTACAACACATATGATCAGTTTCTATTAATAAAATAACCTTTGACTTCGTACGTCTTAAAGAAGGGTGTTAAGTTAAGAGAATGAATTCTCTGCCAGCATAGATATATCATTAATAGCAACTAATCGATTATGTTATGAAATACAATGTCAGACACACATCCATGTACAAGTTTGTTCTAGGTCCGAACAAAACCGAAGGCACCTTATTCCTCGTCCATTAAGGGAGAAAGGCCCTTGCATATCCGGTCAATATCCAAGTACATCTGGACGACCGCCATTTTAAACTTATAACTGGAGCTACCCAAGGCATCAGTAATAATCCAAATGATGTGAAGATCTCCCGTCTTCAATATCTTCGAAAATCGTCGTATTGGTTATTCATTATAGGTTGAAACCCGGCCTTTCCGAATAACTACCGCATCATTAAAATCAAGTGATATATAAACATATCATAAGTCTCATTCAAATTTAAAATATTCTTTTATTCAAATATAATTTACATTGAGAATTTCTCCTTCAAATCTTATCAAAGATTTATTTAATCTCTTTTCACAACTTAACTCAAATTAAGGTTTATAAGCCTTATCGGGATTGTCTGAGTCTTATTAAAAGGTTATCTCTCGTATCGTTATCCCATTCCCATCTTATTCATCCTATGGAGCAAAACTGGTGGTACTCCATATCTAACACCCCTCGTGTTTTTGTAAGTTTAATTACCTAATTTCATTCCAAATCTTTATTGAAAGATTTATTAAAACTCTAACATGGTTTTAATCTTCATTTCATTCAATCAAATCTTTACTGAATGATTTATTACAACTCTAATGTATTTTTAATACCTATTTCATTCCATTAAATCTTTATTGAAAGATTTATTACAGCTCAAACTTGAGAAATCATCTTTCCTTTAAGTGGGTTAAAGAGCAAATGTTATTTAAAACATCCTCCACGATAAACCCAAAATCAAACTTCCATTCAATTCCAATTAAATTTATTAATTGGAAAACTTCACTTTAGAAAACTTCATTAATCTTAATTAAAAGATTTATTCCATAAACTTCATTTTCAACTGGGTTTAAGAATAGTGTTTTTGAAGACACCATTCACGAGAAACCCAAAATCCAATTTGATATCAAATAAAAGGCTTTAAATAGAAATCATATCGACTTATATTCAATATTAAATTTTGAAACCAACAGGTACCATACAGCGAATAACGATATCTCTATCTTCCAAATTCCTCAAATAGTATCTGTATAATTATGGAATCCAATATTGAAATATCAGAAGATTATTTCCATTCGAATCCAATATTCATACATTTCAAAAACTTAACTTCGTTAAGTATTTTTTTAACTTCAAATCGTTTTAATCACTTTGTTAAATAACTAATTTTCAAAAAATAGCTTTATATTATCCAAACCTAAATATATTCAGTCCAAATCACTTTTAAATCATTTATTATGATTTATCATAATTTTTCCCAATTTCTAATAGTTTAAAATAACTCAACTCATTAAAAACCAACTTCTGGTCATTAACGGCACTGGCGCTATTTTTATTCAAATTTGATTTCAATTTACCTCAAAATTGGACCATTGGATTTTAAAACTTCACATATCATTGGAAAGCTCTTTTCATTCTGAATCAAATATTCTTCGTTTTAGGAAAATCTGATGGTCGAATCTCCTGATACGTCTATTTGATTTAATGATCGAAATTCATGAACGGTCGCTGCGGGACACGTCCTATTCAAACTATTTTATTATTTATAATAAAATTCATCGATTCAGTTCAAACATATTTTATAAAATGTTTATAAATTCGTTTAAAAATGATTTCAACCTCTAATTCAATTTTAAATCAAAATTGAATATCCCGTATTATTATAATATTAAAATAGTAATATTTTCAAAATATAATATTTTGAAATCTAATTTTTCTCAACATCTAGTATAAAAATAAATAGGATAAATTGAACAATCCGTTTGAGTTAAAAACATTGTTTATATACCTAACTCGAATTCACCTGTTGAATTTACTATTCATAATCCAGTTTGAATTAAAATAAGTCGTTTTCAATCCAAATCCTCTTCAAATCCATTTCAATAGTTTTTGAAATACAACTTCATTTTCAAATTAGTTTGAATTTGTAAATCCAATTTCTATTTTCTTGTCAAATCTCACTTAAATGAATATAAAATACATTTAAAATTTCAATAGAATGAGATTCTTTCGATTTTCAAATCTCATATTTGTGCTGTAAATTTTGTGTCAACTGTACAACCACATCTAAGCATAAACACAAAACAGGCATAATCGTGACAGAAATAGGCATAATTGCAGAATGGGCATATGATGATGAAATTAGGCATGATAATAGAACAGGCATATCATGAATAGGCACATAAGAACTAATCAGCAAATTAGGTGAGCATGTAATAGCTGATCTGATTAGTTATGATTCAAGTTATTAATAGGCACTGATTTAGATCCAACTTATGAGCATGTCAGGATTACTTTTTACATGTTTACATCTAAAAATAACATAGACTCACAGTGACTGGATCAAAAGTACAGAGAAGTGATTGTTGATGTCATAGCAGAGATCCTTAAATATGAATAAAGTTATTGTTGCAAAACAATAGGCTATTTTAGTTTGAGTTGGGGTAGCACCTCGTTGTTTCCATTGTTTTTGGTGAATAAAACAATGAGAATAAGGTCCTATATATAGCCTAAGGTCAACGAATCCTGCTTAGAAATGTGTCCACGTTCACAGAAATTGATCTGCCCAGATCTGACTGGGGTCGACCCCGGGGTCAACATAGGGGTCGACACCACCGTGGAGAGGTCGACCCATGGGTCAACACCGATAGGGGAGGAGGTTGACCCCTGACGGGCCGATTTCCCCCTTTTTCCCGTTGTTTGATTTCGATTCTGGATTTGATTTATTTATATTTAAATGGCTTATATGTTTATAGACTTCAAACCTTAATATCTTCCTCATATGATGTTCGTTTTATGCAAACTCGGAGTCTACCTGAAGAAGAATTATGAGACGAACGCCATGGTATAGTCTGTTTTACTTAATCACCAATATTTAATTAAGTATTCTTTTAGTTTATCATTATAGTTTTCTTTAAAATTACGGGGTGTTACAAATTCAATAGGTCCGCAACATTACTACTTTTGCAACTTTGCAGATATGTTTATTTCTTCCATTAACAGCTTCACATAAGAATTATATTTCTTAAATATATATGTTTGGATCAATAGTGAGTTTAAGGTTTTTGGCCTGAGCATTAGCCATATTGTTATACAATGAAAATCATTGGTTCAACAATGAATTGATTTAATTATGAACTTTTTAATCCTAACATTTTCTTTCTTGGAATCAGTATTTACTTCTTGTTTTAAAACTAACATTAGTCACAATAATTAATGTGTTATCAAATAACATTAGAATTATTGTTTCACTCCCACTCAATTTCTTGTCTATACAAGATTCAGTGGTATTTTGTGGTTTTTCGAGACATTTTGAAATCTATTTCATTCCCATCGGTATCTTAAAGACTGGCTCTCCTGTATAAAGGAAACCAATTCGAGCAATAAACATTTTATTCTCAGAGAATTTCTAGAAATAATATCCACTTGTTCCTTATGGATATTAAAAAAATAGTTATCTGATTTGGATCCGATCTTATCAGAGGAAGGACGTTTAATAAACGTCTTTGCATCCCAAATCTTTGCATTAGACACACTTGGACATTTCTTAGTCCATATCTTATATGTCGTCTGTTACCCCTCAAAAATTTATACACACATTAGATAATTAAGTATGAGCATCATAATGAGTTTGTTTGCACCTAGCTTAAGGTTAAGCACGACAAGGAAGGTCGCATATGGATCGTCCGCTTAAGTCAGGATTTATCGTACAACATACTACGACCGTACAGAGGGGTCGTGCACACGAAGCTTGCCCAAGAATGGCACGGCCCAAGGACAGTAAGACTCGTACATCCTGTAAAGATCGCCCATATTAAGGAAGTCACTCATTTTTACACCAAGGAAATCGGTCGTACAAGACGAGGAGGATAATTGGTTCCGGTCATACATTCTGTAATAACCCGGGAATTCTGAACTAGTTTAAAATTTTTATTTTGGCAATTTTAGCGAATTTTGAGGATTTAAAATGAATTATTTTAAATAATATTGACGAGAAATTTATTTTGAATATAATTCGAACGTATATATTATATACGCCGTCGTTAGAATATAAATAATTATATATAATTATAAATAGAATTGAGAATGGCGCGGTAGTTCGATAATTCGATTTCAAACTTCAATTGAACGTACCGGGTGCAAAACAATCCGGATTTTAGTGAAACCAAAAACATTAGGATCTAATTGATAATATCTTTCCAACGAATCCGAAAAATCAAGATTTCATAGCGGGAATCAAAAGATATGTCCAGTTGAAAATTCTGAATAGTCGCTATGGAATTCAGGCCCTTAAAAATGGGAATTTTGCAAACGACCTCGGATTTTGATGAAACCACTTTTGTTGGGTCCGTGATGTCAAATTATTGCTAGATTCCAAATTTCATAATTTTTCGAATCAATATGTGAGCATGGCAAAGGAAAACGCGTTTGACCAGTTTCAGTTGATTTTAATCGACTGGAAATTGGCCATTTTTCTAACGGTCTCGGAATTCGACGAAACTAGTTTTGTTAGGACCGTATCGTCAATACGAAGCTAGAAAATATTTTTCTGGAATTTTTCTAGTTAGTATGTGACCCCGGTAATTTGAAATGTACGTTTAAAATTCAATATAGTGATTTAAATGTAAATTTAACGAAAACTGATTGTAACAGCCGAATCAGCCTACGATACATATCCCATTGTGTTCGGAATGGGGGTAAAATGCTATGGACGACAGGTGGTGGGCCTCGATTGGAGGTCGTATGTAAAAGTCAACTTTTTGAATTTTAAATTAATAATAAAAAAAAAGTTTTCTCTCTCTCCTATATTTCTGCCCCCCTCCCCCCCTTATCGTTTTCATTTCGATCCAATAAAAAAGAAAAAAAACGAAGAGACGACGACGACGAGCGGAATCCGCCACCCCCTCCTCCCATCGTCGGTCACTCCACCCCCTCCTCCATCAACGCCAGCAGCCTCCCTCCTTCTCTCTCTCCAAAAATCTGAGCGCGCAACCTCAAGACCCCCAAAATCCACCGCCCAGCCAACCCTAGCCCTGCCATTGATCGTCAGACCTCCGCCTGCAGCCGATCCTCCCTCTCCCCAAGACCCGACGCAGCCTCTCCTCTTCCCTCCAAGACAGCGAAGACCTCCAGCAATTCCAGACCCACCGCCTCCGCCTTCTGTACAGCCATCGGCCACCTGGGGCTGTCAAATTCGGGCCCATGCTAGGCGTTGGAGGCGCGGACCTAGGGCTTCGCGAGGGCAACGACAGATCGGACTATGACCATCTACAGTGGCGGCTCCATAGGGTTTTTTCCGATTGAATGATGGGTTTTCGATGAAGTGGCTTAGAGCCTGGAGCAATGCGAGGAAGATGAACGCGGACTTGGTTTCTTTTTTGTGAGGGTAATCTCCTGTTATTGTTTTAAATGTTCAAAGTTTAGATTTTCTTTTTGGGATTAAGATAGAAATTGTTTTATAAAATAAATAGAGAAATATATGTTATTTTTAAAATAGAAAATATGGTTTGAAAATATATACATTGTTTTTGAAAGAAAAAAATATAGTCTTTTAAAAATATAAAATATCCTTTGTAATTAAAAATATATTCTTTTATGTCAAGGTAGCAAATTAAAAATATATTCTTTTATGTCAAGGTAGCAAATTAAAAATATATTCTTTTATGTCAAGGTAGCAAATTAAAAATATATTCTTTTATGTGTAAATAGCGTAGTAAAAATATAATCTTTGGCATACATATAGCGATGATAAAAATGTGATTTTTACCTTAACTGTGTGAAACAGATCTCGTTGGCCACACGACGAAGATGTTTTACATAAGAAGAGTCGTGGCGTGGTTTAGCAATTGGTGAGAATTTCTCACTCTTCAATTTCTTTTTCTAGTTATATATATATACTAGGATGCAGACGGTGTTTAGTAGCACCCGACACAATCGTCCACAAACCATGGACTTGTTTGTTTGATTGCAAAAATTAGTTAGATTATTTGATTGAAATTGATGGTTTGGTGAAATGAAATTGATTTGATTGATGTGTGAATGGCGTGGGCCTTCACTAGACCGGGGATAAGGCTAGGCCTCGTCCCGTTTCTAGTATCGTGCCGTTATGCCACTGAAATTTTCTAAAATATGTTAGAAAAATAAGAATATCATTTTATTTAAAGAATGAACTGAATAGAAATTCATATGTTAAAATGAAAGGTTTTATCGTTAAAAATATAATCTTTAACGTGAAGATGAATATAGTGAATGTGAATAAATAAATATTCATTTACAAACCGGACGGTTTGTTTATGTACACATATTTGAAGGACATTGATTGGGTCGATAAATCTTACACATCGCCCAACTGCACAAATAAAATTTGTGTTTGATTGTTTGAAACCCCACACGGGTGTTGGGATGAAATTTGAAGTTCACTCATCCTGATTGATTAAATATGTCGATCGATTGATTGACAGGCTGTTATAAGCGTTAGATATCTATATTTGATGCTTATACAGTGTAGTACACTTTGATTGATGGTTGATTATTTTTCAATGCTATTATATACGTGTGATGTATGAAAATCTATATAATTAACTTTATATGGTGATTGATTGGGCCTCATTCCAATTTAGAAAATTAAGAATATTATAACATAAAGGTTCATGTGTTGACTGTACTCATTCGTTGAGATTAGTCATGTGTTGAACGAAATATATTATAATAAAATTTACATCTTTATCAATATAAAATAAAGGTTCATGTGTTGACTGTACTCATCCGTTGAGATTAGTCATGTGTTGAACGAAATATTTTAATAATAAAATTTACATCTTTATCATTATAAAATAAAGGTTCATGTGTTGACTTTACTCATCCGTTGAGATTAGTCATGTGTTGAACGAAATATTTTAATAATAAAATTTACATCTTTATCATTATAAAATAAAGGTTCATGTGTTGACTGTACTCATCCATTGAGATTAGTCATGTGTTGAACGAAATATTTTAATAATAAAATTTACATCTTTATCAATATAAAATAAAGGTTCATGTGTTGACGGTACTCATCCGTTGAGATTAGTCATGTGTTGAACGAAATATTTTACAATAAAATTTACATCTTTATCAATATAAAATAAAGGTTCATGTGTTGACTGTACTCATCCGTTGAGATTAGTCATGTGTTGAACGAAATGTTTTAACAATAAAATTTAAATCTTTATCATATATGAAATTAGAAACTAACTGGAAAATAGATGAGATGAGTGGTCTCCTGAATATTGATCTGATGTTGGTTTCGGCCTTCGGGGTTAATATTCACGGAATCGTTCTCTTACTAATTTACAGTTGGAGTCTGATTTAATATCAAACGATAAATACCTTAATTTTATAAAATATTTTAAATAACAAAAATAGCCACACGTGGACAGTACTCATTCGTTGAGATTATTCGTGTGTGGAGAAAAAAATAAATAAATATTCATTTGTCGAGTAGAATATTTGAAAATAGAATTATATGAAGCCGTGTTGATTAGATTAACGCCATTTTGACGTGGACGATGTTTATATCGATTTTATTCATTTTAAAATGAATATTGAAAAGTGATTTCGAAATTGCATATTTTGAAATGAAATTTGAATTGAATTGAATATAAAACGATTTCGAAATGAATTGAATATAAAACGAATTTGATTTCAATTGAAAATATAGCGAATTTGATTTGAATAGAAAACGAATTTGATTTCAATTGAATATATAAACGAATTTGATTTGAATAGGAAACGAATTTGATTTCAATTGAATATATAACGAATTTGAATCGAATAGAAAACCAATTTGAATTGAGTCGAATAGAAAACCAATTTGAATTGAATCGAATAGAAAACCAGTTTGAATTGAATCGAATAGAAAACGACTTTGGAATTGAATTGAATTGAAACGAATTCGAATTGAATTTAAACGAATTGAATTGATTCAAATTGAATTGAAATTTGAATTGAATAGAAATGAGTTTTAAAACGAATTTATAAGAAGAATTCAATTTTGATTTGAATTGAAATGAAAGTTGAATTTGCTTTTGAAACGAATTTAAAACTATTTATATAATTCGTTTTAAATAGAAATCGACGAAACATATATTATATATATTATATATATAATATGATGGCCTGAATAGAACGCGCCGCGGCAGTTCGTGAATTTCGACCATTTATTTCAAACGGACATTACGGGAGATCCGACCGTCGGATTCTCCTAAAACCGGAACCGTTGGGTTCGTATCGAAAAGAAATTTCTAACGAATATTTGAAATTTGAAATCTAACGGTTGGATTTGGAGATACGTCCAAATCAAATTCGAAAAAGGTCGTTGTAAGTGCAATTCGATGGCCGTTGTTGGAAATCGACTGTACGGGCCTTGATAAAATTATTAAAAATAGTAATAATTTGTGTAAAATCATAAGAAATGATTTGAGAAAAATTAGGATGAGAAACTCCATATTTGAAAGGATAAAAGTCGATTTTTATCGAAATGAACTAGTTTGAACTAAATTTAAAACCCGATTTGTTTTTAAATAAATAAATAGATTTAAAAAGGGGTTTTAAATAATCAAAATTCCTAATATATTTGAATTAAATTAAACTAGAATTGATTCATGGGTTTATCGTGAACTGTGTTTTAAATAACACTAGTTCTTTAACCCGATAATCAATAGAATGTGATTTGGGTTTGTCGTGAACTGTGTTTTTAAACGACATTAGTTCTTTAACCCAGTAAAAGGAGTTTTAATGAATCTGCAATTAGATTGAAATGTGAATTGATAATTTAAATTATCAAATTTGGAAAATGAGCGAGAATGGAGTATCACCGGTTTTGCTCCAAGCGATAGTTAAATCTTTAATCAGATTTGAACGTGAAATGGTAATTAATTTTACCGATAACACCATGGTATTAGATATGGAGTATTACCAGTTTTGATTCATGGGATGTATAGGTTGGGATTGGGAAATAAAATAAATAATTACTTCGATGTGGTTCGCTAATCTCGACTAGTTTGGAAAACCATAATTTGGTTTGAAATGACATCCAAAGGAAGATTAAAGGATAAATTTTAAAGAAATTATCTTGGATAAAATTACTGGGAACTTTTCCCTGAGAATATGAATTGGAATGAGGCGTATGTTGTGTTTGTGTAACATTTGTTTTTAATATACGCGGGTTGTTCGGAAAGGCCGGGTTTATACCCATTCTGAATAACCGATTCGACGATATGTCAAAGATGAAGACGGTGGTTGAAGACCGGAAGTCTTCACATCGTTTGGATAATTACTGACGATCCTGATTGGGCTGTACACCCAAGAGGATGGAAATAGTTGGTGGTCGTCCAGACGTACTTGGAGATGGATGGATATGCGAGGAAAGTGCCTCCGGTTTCGTTCAGACCCAGAACGGACTTGTAAATGGATTGTGTGTCTGACATTGGATTTTATTCTGTGTTGATTGATTTCTATTAAATATACATCTGTTTGGCGGCGGAGAATTTATTCTTTTGCTTAACGCCCTTCTCTGAGACGTACGAGCTCAGAGGTTGTATATCGATGGACATCAGTCGCATGGCATGAATTGCCTGTGTGGCACGCTAAGATGCAATGATCAAGGCTTCTGTTGAAAAGCAAAGTCTTGTGGTTGATGATCAAAGCACGGCCTACGTGGCAGCTTTGTGTATAACGTGAATTCGCGAGCCTCACACCTCGGTATGAGTTAAAAACGGGATACGGGCCGTTGGGAGAACATGACGTTTCTTTCTAGCTTTGGTGGTGTCAGTGACTTACCAGCCCTGACATTTATATACTTTTCACCTTTGTGGTTGTTGGAATGAGGCGCCTCGATTATAGGTCTGTAAGGACCGGGAAACGTGTGTTCAGGAATTGCCAATCCTCTAACGTAAGTGAGGACCGGCCCAACCGATCCAAGTGGCTGCCCAGAGTGTGTAGTCCTGAGCATTTGCTAGAGTGTCTCGAAGCGGAGAGGAGCTTGCCCCTTGCCTCGACTCATGACGGAAATCCAATTTCCAATACGTGTATTGCGGTTTTAATTGTAGAACTAGTATGGCGACATGATAGATGATACCCATGCCGCCTATGATTGATATTTATGATTGAAATTGTTTTGACACTATACACTTATTATAGTATCAAATGATTTGTTTTTAAACGTACCAAGCATGTTTGGATATTATAAGGGAAAACCCTATCCTCCGGTTTGCGTTGCATTGTGTGATGGGACCTGGGTCTTATAATAGCTTCATTTTTCGAAAAAGCATTGCGTTGTTTATTCTATACACTGGTATTCTTGGGAGGAAACCCGTTCCGTGTTATACGGCGTGGTCCCTTGAATTACTCTCTTTTAAAATAAAGTTTTAATAACTGTTTTAGTTCTCACACCAGTCACATGACTGACCTGGAGTTTATTGTTTTAACCTAAACTTTGGGTGCCCCTATTTTCCGCACGGGCAGCTAGTAGTTTTGGTTTTGCAGATTTATATTCACAGGATCCTGGTTTACAGCTAGAATGATATCCGGAAAGCTCTGTATCCGTATATCACCCTCAGTTGTGCTTTGTATTATTTTCCGCTGCTATGTAATTTATTGTAATCTCTGATATTTATCGAATGTAATTTTTTTAGAGTTAGTATGTGACCCCGGTAATTTGAGGAATGAGGCGCCTCGATTATAGGTCTGTAAGGACCGGGAAACGTGTGTTCAGGAATTGCCAATCCTCTAACGTAAGTGAGGACCGACCCAACCGATCCAAGTGGCTGCCCAGAGTGTGTAGTCCTGAGCATTTGCTAGAGTGTCTCGAAGCGGAGAGGAGCTTGCCCCTTGCCTCGACTCATGACGAAAATCCAATTTCCAATACGTGTATTGCGGTTTTAATTGTAGAACTAGTATGGCGACATGATAGATGGTACCCATGCCGCCTATGATTGATATTTATGATTGAAATTGTTTTGACACTATACACTTATTATAGTATCAAATGATTTGTTTTTAAACGTACCAAGCATGTTTGGCTATTATAAGGGAAAACCCTATCCTCCGGCTTGCGTTGCATTGTGTGATGGGACCTGGGTCTTATAATAGCTTCATTTTTCGAAAAAGCATTGCATTGTTTATTCTATACACTGGTATTCTTGGGAGGAAACCCGTTCCGTGTTATACGGCGTGGTCCCTTGAATTACTCTCTTTTAAAATAAAGTTTTAATAACTGTTTTAGTTCTCACACCAGTCACATGACTGACCTGGAGTTTATTGTTTTAACCTAAACTCTGGGTGCCCCTATTTTCCGCATGGGCAGCTAGTAGTTTTGGTTTTGCAGATTTATATTCACAGGATCCTGGTTTACAGCTGGAATGATATCCGGAAAGCTCTGTATCCGTATATCACCCTCAGTTGTGCTTTGTATTATTTTCCGCTGCTATGTAATTTATTGTAATCTCTGATATTTATCGAATGTAATTTATTCAATTATACTCTGTATATTCTTGTATTCTGATGGAATTGTTGTAATAACAATGAAATGTTCTTCCGTCTGCGTTCTGATTTGTCTTGTTCTCAAACGATCAGGGGTTTCGAACGGTCTAGATCAGTTTAACGACCATTCAGATCGAGCGAAATTCCCGGTCGTCACAGTTGGTATCAGAGCTTTGGTTTACAGAGCTCGAGAACAAGACACATTAGAACCATACGAAAGAATTCATCAGATATTGGATTAGTAATATCCAATTAGAATGACTCGTTAGAGATAGGATCAGTAGTATCCTAGAACGGGTGTGAAGAGTATATTTTTCAAATGAAAACAATTTTTGTTTTGAAAATTTAAACCATTTTATACGTATTTGAATATTTATTTATTTTGAGTATGGACATTCTAGTATATAAAGATTTTGCATATACGCGTCATGAACGTATATTCGAAGTTTTAATATACTTGATAGATATAGAAGCACATCCTAGTCGCCCGGAGATAATTCTGGTAATGCGGCCGCATTATCAATATTTATGTTCGTGTTTCGAAGGTGTGATATCTATATATTTCCATTAGACTGGTGTGAGAACCAAAACTAATATAGTTAGAACACATTGTTGTGACTTGGCATCAAAAACATGATTTTCAGTATATATATCAAAATTATGAATTTGAAACTCTAATTCACTAATTGATTGATGTTTGTGTTGTTTGTCTATTTGTTTGATAATTTTTAACCATTTATGCCTAATTGAATCACATATTGAACTGTATTGAAAATTGGTCGCATTTGCTTGCATATACATATACTTACATTGAACAGGTCATAGCAAGGAGGCTAGAGCCGAAGAATAAAATTTGTTTGCCCGACAAATAGGTACATGTTTACTATAATTTACTGTTTAGTTTGGGTGATGATGATTTTATGAGCCTATTGGCTAGCCGCTTGGCTTTTTCTTTTTCTTTTTGAGATCAGAAGGCCTATATGGCAATTTCGGGATTTTCCCGTGGCTCCCGGTGCAGGGGAGGTTATGGCGAAATTTTTCGAAAATTTAGGGTGTTAGCCAAATTTTTGAAAATTTGAAAATTCTCAGAAACTGAAAAGTTGGGGAATGAAAGCTAGATCGAACGTGGAGCCGATTAATCAAACCACTTTCGACTTTGTTCCTTTTCGGGGACGAAAAGTTTTAAGTGGGGGAGATTGTAATAACCCGGGAATTCTGAACCAGTTTAAAATTTTTATTTTGGCAATTTTAGCGAATTTTGAGGATTTAAAATGAATTATTTTAAATAATATTGACGAGAAATTTATTTTGAATATAATTCGAACGTATATATTATATACGCCGTCGTTAGAATATAAATAATTATATATAATTATAAATAGAATTGAGAATGGCGCGGTAGTTCGATAATTCGATTTCAAACTTCAATTGAACGTACCGGGTGCAAAACAATACGGATTTTAGTGAAACCAAAAACATTAGGATCTAATTGATAATATCTTTCCAACGAATCCGAAAAATCAAGATTTCATAGCGGGAATCAAAAGATATGTCCAGTTGAAAATTCTGAATAGTCGCTATGGAATTCAGGCCCTTAAAAATGGGAATTTTGCAAACGACCTCGGATTTCGACGAAACCACTTTTGTTGGGTCCGTGATGTCAAATTATTGCTAGATTCCAAATTTCATAATTTTTCGAATCAATATGTGAGCGTGGCAAAGGAAAACGCGTTTGACCAGTTTCAGTTGATTTTAATCGACTGGAAATTGGCCATTTTTCTAACGGTCTCGGAATTCGACGAAACTAGTTTTCTTAGGACCGCATCGTCAATACGAAGCTAGAAAATATTTTTCTGGATTTTTTCTAGTTAGTATGTGACCCCGGTAATTTGAAATGTACGTTTAAAATTCAATATAGTGATTTAAATGTAAATTTAACGAAAACTGATTTTAACAGCCGAATCAGCCTACGATACATATCCCATTGTGTTCGGAATGGGGGTAAAATGCTATGGACGACAGGCGGTGGGCCTCGATTGGAGGTCATATGTAAAAGTCAACTTTTTGAATTTTAAATTAATAATAAAAAAAAGTTTTCTCTCTCTCCTATATTTCTGCCCCCCCCCCCCCCCCCCCCGCCCTATCGTTTTCATTTCGATCCAATAAAAAAGAAAAAAAAACGAAGAGACGACTACGACGAGCGGAATCCGCCACCCCCTCCTCCCATCGTCGGTCACTCCACCCCCTCCTCCATCAACGCCAGCAGCCTCCCTCCTTCTCTCTCTCCAAAAATCTGAGCGCGCAACCTCAAGACCCCCAAAATCCACCGCCCAGCCAACCCTAGCCCTTCCATCGATCGTCAGACCTCCGCCTGCAGCCAATCCTCCCTCTCCCCAAGACCCGACGCAGCCTCTCCTCTTCCCTCCAAGACAGCGAAGACCTCCAGCAATTCCAGACCCACCGCCTCCGCCTTCTGTACAGCCACCGGCCACCTGGGGCTGTCAAATTCGGGCCCATGCTAGGCGTTGGAGGCGCGGACCTAGGGCTTCGCGGGGGCAACGACAGATTGGACTATGACCATCTACAGTGGCGGCTCCATAGGGTTTTTTCCGATTGAATGATGGGTTTTCGATGAAGTGGCTTAGAGCCTGGAGCAATGCGAGGAAGATGAACGCAGACTTGGTTTCTTTTTTGTGAGGGTAATCTCCTGTTATTGTTTTAAATGTTCAAAGTTTAGATTTTCTTTTTGGGATTAAGATAGAAATTGTTTTATAAAATAAATAGAGAAATATATGTTATTTTTAAAATAGAAAATATGGTTTGAAAATATATACATTGTTTTTGAAAGAAAAAAATATAGTCTTTTAAAAATATAAAATATCCTTTGTAATTAAAAATATATTCATTTATGTCAAGGTAGCAAATTAAAAATATATTCTTTTATGTCAAGGTAGCAAATTAAAAATATATTCTTTTATGTCAAGGTAGCAAATTAAAAATATATTCTTTTATGTGTAAATAGCGTAGTAAAAATATAATCTTTGGCATACATATAGCGATGATAAAAATGTGATTTTTACCTTAACTGTGTGAAACAGATTTCGTTGGCTACACGACGAAGATGTTTTACATAAGAAGAGTCGTGGCGTGGTTTAGCAATTGGTGAGAATTTCTCACTCTTCAATTTCTTTTTCTAGTTATATATATATATACTAGGATGCAGACGGTGTTTAGTAGCACCCGACACAATCGTCCACAAACCATGGACTTGTTTGTTTGATTGCAAAAATTAGTTAGATTATTTGATTGAAATTGATGGTTTGGTGAAATGAAATTGATTTGATTGATGTGTGAATGGCGTGGGCCTTCACTAGACCGGGGATAAGGCTACGCCTCGTCCCGTTTCTAGTATCGTGCCGTTATGCCGCTGAAATTTTCTAAAATATGTTAGAAAAATAAGAATATCATTTTATTTAAAGAATGAACTGAATAGAAATTCATATGTTAAAATGAAAGGTTTTATCGTTAAAAATATAATCTTTAACGTGAAGATGAATATAGTGAATGTGAATAAATAAATATTCATTTACAAACCGGACGGTTTGTTTATGTACACATATTTGAAGGACATTGATTGGGTCGATAAATCTTACACATCGCCCAACTGCACAAATAAAATTTGTGTTTGATTGTTTGAAACCCCACACGGGTGTTGGGATGAAATTTGAAGTTCACTCATCCTGATTGATTAAATATGCCGATCGATTGATTGACAGGCTGTTATAAGCGTTAGATATCTATATTTGATGCTTATACAGTGTAGTACACTTTGATTGATGGTTGATTATTTTTCAATGCTATCATATACGTGTGATGTATGAAAATCCATATAATTAACTTTATATGGTGATTGATTGGGCCTCATTCCAATTTAGAAAATAAAGAATATTGTAACATAAAGGTTCATGTGTTGACTGTACTCATTCGTTGAGATTAGTCATGTGTTGAACGAAATATTTTATAATAAAATTTACATCTTTATCAATATAAAATAAAGGTTCATGTGTTGACTGTACTCATCCGTTGAGATTAGTCATGTGTTGAACGAAATATTTTAATAATAAAATTTACATCTTTATCATTATAAAATAAAGGTTCATGTGTTGACTGTACTCATCCGTTGAGATTAGTCATGTGTTGAACGAAATATTTTAATAATAAAATTTACATCTTTATCGTTATAAAATAAAGGTTCATGTGTTGACTGTACTCATCCATTGAGATTAGTCATGTGTTGAACGAAATATTTTAATAATAAAATTTACATCTTTATCAATATAAAATAAAGGTTCATGTGTTGACGGTACTCATCCATTGAGATTAGTCATGTGTTGAACGAAATATTTTACAATAAAATTTACATCTTTATCAATATAAAATAAAGGTTCATGTGTTGACTGTACTCATCCGTTGAGATTAGTCATGTGCTGAACGAAATGTTTTAACAATAAAATTTACATCTTTATCATATATGAAATTAGAAACTAACTGGAAAATAGATGAGATGAGTGGTCTCCTGAATATTGATCTGATGTTGGTTTCGGCCTTCGGGGTTAATATTCAAGGAATCGTTCTCTTACTAATTTACAGTTGGAGTCTGATTTAATATCAAACGATAGATACCTTAATTTATAAAATATTTTAAATAACAAAAATAGCCACACGTGGACAGTACTCATTCGTTGAGATTAGTCGTGTGTGGAGAAAAAAATAAATAAATATTCATTTGTCGAGTAGAATATTTGAAAATAGAATTATACGAAGCCGTGTTGATTAGATTAACGCCATTTTGACGTGGACGATGTTTATATCGATTTTACTCATTTTAAAATGAATATTGAAGAGTGATTTCGAAATCCCATATTTTGAAATGAAATTTGAATTGAATT
Organism: Allium sativum; assembly: GCA_030737875.1. Lineage (NCBI taxonomy): Eukaryota > Viridiplantae > Streptophyta > Magnoliopsida > Asparagales > Amaryllidaceae > Allium > Allium sativum. The sequence goes on along the minus strand of CM060919.1, from coordinate 874,078,565 downwards.
GAATATAAAACGATTTCGAAATGAATTGAATATAAAACAAATTTGATTTCAATTGAATATATAGCGAATTTGATTTGAATAGAAAACGAATTTGATTTAAATTGAATATATAAACGAATTTGATTTGAATAGGAAACGAATTTGATTTCAATTGAATATATAACGAATTTGAATCGAATAGAAAACCAATTTGAATTGAATCGAATAGAAAACCAATTTGAATTGAATCGAATAGAAAACAACTTTGGAATTGAATTTAAACGAATTGAATTGAATTCAAATTGAATTGAAATTTGAATTGAATAGAAATGAGTTTTAAAACGAATTTATAAGAAGAATTCAATTTTGATTTGAATTGAAATAAAAGTTGAAATTGCTTTTGAAACGAATTTAAAACTATTTATATAATTCGTTTTAAATAGAAATCGACGAAACATATATTATATATATTATATATATAATATGATGGCCTGAATAGAACGCGCCGCGCCGCGGCAGTTCGTGAATTTCGACCATTTATTTCAAACGGACATTACGGGAGATCCGACCGTCGGATTCTCCTAAAACCGGAACCGTTGGGTTCGTATCGAAAAGAACTTTCTAACGAATATTTGAAATTTGAAATCTAACGGTTGGATTTGGAGATACGTCCAAATCAAATTCGAAAAAGGTCGCTGTAAGTGCAATTCGATGGCCGTTGTTGGAAATCGACTGTACGGGCCTTGATAAAATTATTAAAAATAGTAATAATTTGTGTAAAATCATAAGAAATGATTTGAGAAAAATTGGGATGAAAAACTCCATATTTGAAAGGATAAAAATAGATTTTTATCGAAATGAACTAGTTTGAACTAAATTTAAAACCCGATTTGTTTTTAAATAAATAAATAGATTTAAAAAGGGGTTTTAAATAATCGAAATTCCTAATATATTTGAATTAAATTAAACTAGAATTGATTCATGGGTTTATCGTGAACTGTGTTTTAAATAACACTAGTTATTTAACCCGATAATCAATAGAATGTGATTTGGGTTTGTCGTGAACTGTGTTTTTAAACGACATTAGTTCTTTAACCCAGTAAAAGGAGTTTTAATGAATCTGCAATTAGATTGAAATGTGAATTGATAATTTAAATTATCAAATTTGGAAAATGAGCGAGAATGGAGTATCACCAGTTTTGCACCAAGCGATAGTTAAATCTTTAATCAGATTTGAACGTGAAATGGTAATTAATTTTACCGATAACACCATGGTATTAGATATGGAGTATTACCAGTTTTGATTCATGGGATGTATAGGTTGGGATTGGGAAATAAAATAAATAATTACTTCGATGTGGTTTGCTAATCTCGACTAGTTTGGAAAACCATAATTTGGTTTGAAATGACATCCAAAGGAAGATTAAAGGATAAATTTTAAAGAATTTATCTTGGATAAAATTAATGGGAACTTTTCCCTGAGAATATGAATTGGAATGAGGCGTATGTTGTGTTTGTGTAACATTTGTTTTTAATATACGCGGGTTGTACAGAAAGGCCGGGTTTATACCCATTCTGAATAACCGATTCGACGATATGTCGAAGATGAAGACGGTGGTTGAAGACCGGAAGTCTTCACATCGTTTGGATAATTACTGACGATCCTGATTGGGCTATACACCCAAGAGGATGGAAATAGTTGGTGGTCGTCCAGACGTACTTGGAGATGGATGGATATGCGAGGAAAGTGCCTCCGGTTTCGTTCAGACCCAGAACGGACTTGTAAATGGATTGTGTGTCTGACATTGGATTTTATTCTGTGTTGATTGATTTCTATTAAATATACATCTGTTTGGCGGCGGAGAATTTATTCTTTTGCTTAATGCCCTTCTCTGAGACGTACGAGCTCAGAGGTTGTATATCGATGGACATCAGTCGCATGGCATGAATTGCCTGTGTGGCACGCTAAGATGCAATGATCAAGGCTTCTGTTGAAAAGCAAAGTCTTGTGGTTGATGATCAAAGCACGGCCTACGTGGCAGCTTTGTGTATAACGTGAATTCGCGAGCCTCACACCTCGGTATGAGTTAAAAACGGGATACGGGTCGTTGGGAGAACACGACGTTTCTTTCTAGCTTTGGTGGTGTCAGTGACTTACCAGCCCTGACATTTATATACTTTTCACCTTTGTGGTTGTTGGAATGAGGCGCCTCGATTATAGGTCTGTAAGGACCGGGAAACGTGTGTTCAGGAATTGTCAATCCTCTAACGTAAGTGAGGACCGGCCCAACCGATCCAAGTGGCTGCCCAGAGTGTGTAGTCCTGAGCATTTGCTAGAGTGTCTCGAAGCGGAGAGGAGCTTGCCCCTTGCCTCGACTCATGACGGAAATCCAATTTCCAATACGTGTATTGCGGTTTTAATTGTAGAACTAGTATGGCGACATGATAGATGGTACCCATGCCGCCTATGATTGATATTTATGATTGAAATTGTTTTGACATTATACACTTATTATAGTATCAAATGATTTGTTTTTAAACGTACCAAGCATGCTTGGCTATTATAAGGGAAAACCCTATCCTCCGGCTTGCGTTGCATTGTGTGATGGGACCTGGGTCTTATAATAGCTTCATTTTTCGAAAAAGCATTGCGTTGTTTATTCTATACACTGGTATTCTTGGGAGGAAACCCGTTCCGTGTTATACGGCGTGGTCCCTTGAATTACTCTCATTTAAAATAAAGTTTTAATAACTGTTTTAGTTCTCACACCAGTCACATGACTGACCTGGAGTTTATTGTTTTAACCTAAACTCTGGGTGCCCCTATTTTCCGCACGGGCAGCTAGTAGTTTTGGTTTTGTAGATTTATATTCACAGGATCCTGGTTTACAGCTGGAATGATATCCGGAAAGCTCTGTATCCGTATATCACCCTCAGTTGTGCTTTGTATTATTTTCCGCTGCTATGTAATTTATTGTAATCTCTGATATTTATCGAATGTAATTTATTCAATTATACTCTGTATATTCTTGTATTCTGATGGAATTGTTGTAATAACAATGAAATGTTCTTCCGTCTGCGTTCTGATTTGTCTTATTCTCAAACGATCAGGGGTTTCGAACGGTCTAGATCAGTTTAACGACCGATTCAGATCGAGCGAAATTCCCGGTCGTCACACGTTCCACTCTACAGCCGTTCGTTCATGCTACCCCAATCGATCGTACGTAGCAGGGAACACAAAGATGCTAGAGATCGCACATGCATCCCATGTATGCTCATGGATTACAACCCCAGTCGTTCGCTCATTCCTTAATCAGTCACTAATGCCTCAATTATATGCTACCTACCAGTCCGGCAGATGTCAACTCCAGAGTGATCGCACTTATATCTGCTCTACAAGCCTTGGTCGGTCACCTGTTCATCTACAATCAGATACTGAAGCTTCAACCAGATACTACCTGTCGGTCAATCATAAAAGGCTTAACAGGATAACCCGTCGCTCGCTCCTATGAAGCTGCTCGTGCAGGACAGCTGAATACAATTGTCGACAGTTAGCTACAGCTAGGCAATGACATTTTTGTAATTAATGAAATGAGCGACCTATAGCCTGCATATGTGAATTGCGACTTATTTCTTCAGGAGAGATCATCTATAAATAAGCCATGGTTTCCACCATAAGGGGGATGGACTCCTTTCCACCACGAAGTGCTACTGAATTCTTTCCTCCACTATTCATTAAGCACACTCAACCATCATCATCATCTCCACTTGAAGGTTATTTATCTATTTGTCCATGGCATCCATTAGGATCTTATGAGTGTAAGAAGATCAAAGACATCATCCTTCTCCTCCATGGATTACACCATTCCACCATTGAATTCCATGAATTTTAGCGAGATTTGTATGTGAGAGTGAGAATATGTTGAGAGAATGAGAAGATGTATGAACAAAGAGAGTTTATATGCTTTGTAATCATTGTCATGATAATGCAAACTATCTTCATAGTGGATGTACGCCTAGCATAGGGCCGAACCACTCTAACCTTGTCTCCATTTTACTTTCCTTACATTTTTACTTTCAACTTTTGTTGAGTGCGGCTCCATTTACTTTCTAACCACATCGGTGAAGTACAATTCTCATACCATTAGTGTTTGAGCCATTTTTTGGTCAAAACATTTGGCGCCCACCGTAGGGTCGTGATCGCATTTCCTTCCTTCACACTTTCCTTCAATTCCAACGGCCTACCGTTGAAATCCTAAACCGCCTCCTCCCTCGAAGCCATGGCTGGTCCGAAGAAAAATAACAAGTCCGTTAGAGCTACCACGTTTGTTGAGGATGTTCATGGTGATGAAGAAGCACCACAAACTTTGAATCGAGAAGTTGGATAATCCTCAAGGCCATCCTTTACTCGAGAAGAATTGAAGGTAGCTGTAATTGACTTAAATGGGAAAATGGAAGCCACGACTAAAATGATGATTGAAAAACTGGATGCTTCCTCAATACTAAAGTCATTCCTCCACCTCCAAAAATCATGGTCAATATTGACGAAAAGGACTCCTCGGCCTTAAATCCTAGTTAATCCCGCTTTTCGAGGGAAAACAAAGGAGAGACCGACGTGGAGGACTCTAAGGTTAAAGTGCCACATCATGAAGAAAAAAACACGACTCGGAGCACCGCAAATCCAACCAAGGGGCACCTCCCAAAGAAGTCGCGGGGCAAAGAAGCTTGGAACCATGATCATACCGGAAAAAGAACTAACGCCCGCCCCATAGAATGGGACGGTAATGAGAAGCGTACTTTGCATATGATTCAATGATTAATGAAAGAGAACGTGGCCTGTTAGGATGATGAAAAAGAGTGGGAGTTTTCTCCTAGTAAGAATCTGTTCACAAAAAAGATCCGCCAAGCGAAACTCCCTAAGAAATTCACACCTCCAACCATAGCACCTTATAGTAGAACTGTAGACCCGAACATCTTCCGATTCAAATATGATCAACACATGAACGGAACTATGGATACTGACGAAATAAAATGCTTGTACTTCCTTGTGTGCTTGGAAGGTATAGCTTCACTATAGTTCACTAGAGTAAGAGATGTAATGTCACCAAGTGAGATGGAACAAATGTCTGGGGAAACTGTTAGAGTTTTTCTTACCCGATTCCACGTTGCAGCTGCTGAAGTGATAGAACCAGAACCGTGGTACTTGTTGGTGATATACACGTAAATGTGTATATTTTATCCGCTTATTTATCTTATTTTCCCTTTAAAATAATTGATACTTTGTATTTATAGCTGTATTTTCAGATTGTTGACAAGAAGCATGGTTTAGAGCATTTGATGGATAAAGCATGAAGAATTTGCTTAAAAAGAGTGAAGTTTAAAATTGCTAAAGCTTGAAGAGTCTGAATCTTGAAGAACGGTTGCAATTATATTTCAGTTAAGAAGATTTGGCTCAATAAAGACTCAAACTGCATTCACATTAGCTCATTAGGAAGGCCTCTTACTCATGTTGCGTTCACACTAGCCTATTTGCTAAACCACTCACTCTAAAGCTGCGTTCACACTGGATTATGTGTTATTTGGGTTATTTCTTTAGTCCCACATTATGTAATTAGCTAGCTAGCCTTTTTCATATCAGCTATAAATACCTTGTATCTCATTCATTGTAAAACACATTGGGTTTTATTCTGTAATTCTCTTCTTGGAATAAAATCATTCTTCTTCCTCTGTTCTATTTAGTTTTAGTTTTATTTATGTTCTTGTTATTTAATTTCTGTTTTTCTTCTTCTTTAGCTATGTCTAGCTAATCCCCTTTGATTAGGGGGTGATGACGCTAATAGTATGTGTTTGCGAACAAATTATGCAGTTGTAAACAACTGTAAAATCCGTTCGGCTTTCCTAAACAACAAGGATTGTTGTAGAGGGTGTCGAACTCTGGGACCAAATTATTTTATTAATAAATCCAATCAAGTTATCCCTAACTTTTGATTGGTGGAAAACAAAGAAAATAGCAGAAATTAAATAAGAGAGAGTTTTAACAATAAGTGAAAGCGATTAGGGGATAATGACATAGATCAGATTCATAATCATCAATAGCCAAAAGATTAACCAGATCTAATACATGTTTCTGTCACAAACATGAATCAACGATGATAGGTTTTTAGAAACAAATATGTAAATAACGACAAGCATAGCCTATGCAGGAGCTCAGCTCTACAACCATAGGCTATCAGGACAGATTCACTATTTTATTTCTAAAACCCTAAATATTAAATCTAAATCTGATAAGTGTTAGATCGAACTCGAATATACCCTGTGAAGGAGCACAGCTCTTAAACGACACAGGGTATGAAGGTTCGGATCTAACCCTTAGTTCAAATCTAGATCTACATACACGAAGTTCTAATCTTTTGGCTATGTGATTCATATTGAATCATACTATCAGCGTCATCACCCCCTAATCAAAGGGGATTAGCTAGACATAGCTAAAGAAGAAGAAAAACAGAAATTAAATAACAAGAACATAAATAAAACTAAAACTAAATAGAAAAGAGGAAGAAGAATGATTTTATTCCAAGAAGAGAATTACAGAATAAAACCCAATGTGTTTTTTTACAAGACTAAGATACAATGTATTTATAGCTGATATGACAAAGGCTAGCTAGCTAATTACATAATGTGGGACTAAAGAAATAACCCAAATAACACATAAGCCAGTGTGAACGCAGCTTTAGAGTGAGTGGTCTAGCAAATAGGCTAGTGTGAACGCAACATGAGTAAGAGGCCTTCCAAATGAGCTAATGTGAATGCAGTTTGAGTCTTTATTGAGCCAAATCTTCTTAAATGAAATATAATTGCAACCGTTCTTCAAACTTTAGACTCTTCAAGCTTTAGCAATTTTAAACTTCACTCTTTTTAAGCAAATTCTTCATGCTTTATCCATCAAATGCTCTAAACCATGCTTCTTGTCAACAATCTGAAATTACAGCTATAAATACAAAGTATCAATTATTTTAAAAGGAAAATAAGATAAATAAGCGGATAAAATATACACATTTACGTGTATATCAAATACCCCCACACTTATCTTTTTATTCGTCCTCGAATAAACTAAACTAAGATATGTCACACTTTCGTAGGAAACACGATTGCATTTAGCGTATGCAACAAGCCGTTAAACCCCTAGGTGTCCCTAGTAGGACGAGTGTTGTCTCGTGAGGGTTTTCAACGGATACTACCCACAAAATCCAAAGCGTCTTATGTACGCAGATTAATCAAACAATATATTTAAAGTCTTTCACATTCCAAGGATTTCACCTAACTTCAATAATAACGGTTTAGTCCCAAATTGTCCATCCCATAATTGGTGCAAAAATGAATAAAAATTTTCAAGCTGAATCGTAATTCCTTGATAACACTGTAATTGTCTTGAAGGTTAAGAGCGTGGTGTCAACCAAAGTTCTACACATCGACAATGTACACCCAATCATTTATTTGACCATATTTTTTTTTTTTGAATAATTTTGCACCAATGTAACTGTAATGTATTGGATGTGAGTTATGCATAGATGAAGGAAAATTTTGTAAGTTCTAAAAATGTTATAGATAAGAGGGCAAGTGTATTAGTTGAACTTCAAGCTACAAAAGATAAAGTAATACTAAGGCACATATGAACATGTTTATTTCCTTTCATCTCCTCTACTACAATCCTCACTTCCAAGTACGGTATAATGGATGTGGATGGAATGGAACTGAATGCTTTATAGTCAAGAATGATGAATGACTATTTTATTCTGAGAGACTCTCTCTTTATTTCATTTTTTTTTCTTTTCTTTTCCTTCTTTTTTTTTTTTTTTTTTTTGCATGATGAATGATGAATGGAGATGGAATGGAACGATACCGCACATTATTTCATTTGATTCCTCCTCTACTAAACCAACACTTCATGAAAGGAAAGTTTTTGTGCCCTAGTTACTCTACTTCTATAACCTTAATTCAACACACAAGTCTGGATTGATGTTATACAAAAAGCTGAAAGGAATGATAAACAAAGTTTCGTAAGATAGATAACCCATATAAAATAAGATGTGGTATATGGTTATCCTACCTTAAAACAAGTACGGAATGGGTAGTGTAATATTGGTATATAAAAAGTGACGTTTTTGACCTTTAAACATAAATCAGTGAAAAGGTTCTTGAGTATACCAATATAAGATAAACTTGTCGAAACATGGATGTAAATCGACTAAAACTTGGGTTTGAATAATGTGGGGTATCGAAAAAGAACGCTACAATGAGTCATTTCTCCTTAATTGGGCCAAGTGGATTTTAGAACTTACGATTTTGAAAATTTGAGTGGAAAAGAAAATATTATGCATGAAAACAAACTCAGAAAATCCAACAAATGTAGGTGCAAAATCCTTTTATTTCATGATTTTTTTTTTTTGATTTTTTTTTTTTTTTGATTTTTTTTACTTGCACATTCTAACATGTATAACAAAGGTTGACACGCTTACTCCAGAACACGACTAACGTCTGCACAGTCTCAAGCTAGCATCTTAAAAAGACACATTACGATTCAATGAATAAATAATGTTCATTCCCATCACCCAACAATTCAACTTATCAAACAAGAACCAGGGTGTTATTTATGAATTTAAGTTAATCCTTGTTCAATGAATGACCTACTTCATAAAATTTGATTGCTAATGTAATGTAAATTCCCCCCACACTTGAATGTGACTGTGTCCTCACAGTCTTAATCAGACATATCTTAGTGAAAGGGAAAAACAAATAAGAGAATATTTACATATGTACAAAAGAGGGTTAGTGCGTCTTACCGAATGTAATGTGGCTCATGGAGGACCATGAGCTCTTCCTCTTGGTTGGGTATTGGTTCCAAGTAAGGTTTAAGGCGTTGACCATTGACCTTAAAGGATGATCCATCAGTTGGATTCTCAATTTCTACCGCACCATACGGAAAAACGGTCCGTACAGTGTAAGGTCCTGTCCATCTAGATTTTAGCTTACCCGGAAATAAATGCAGTTTTGAGTCATACAACAGAACTTTTTGACCTGGCATGAAAGTTTTACGTAAAATTGATTTATCATGAAAAACTTTTGTTCTGTCCTAGTAAATTCGTTCATTTTCATAGGCATCATTTCGAATTTCATCAAGTTCATTAAGTTGAAGCTTCCTATGTTCACCTGCTTTCTCTAAATCAAGATTTAAAGTTTTTATTGCCCATAACGCCCTATGTTCTAGTTCAACTGGCAAGTGACATGGCTTACCAAAAATCAACCGATAAGGGGACATACCCAAGTTGGTTTTAAAAGCGGTGCGGTAAGCCCAAAGAGCGTCGGTTAACTTTTGAGACCAATCTTTACGATTTCGATTCACAGTTTTCTCAAGAATTTGTTTAATCTGCCTATTCGATACTTCAACCTGCCCACAAGTTTGAGGATGGTAAGGAGTAGATAACTTGTGGGTTATCGAATACTTTCTCATGAGAGCTTCAAAAGAACGATTACAGAAGTGTGTACCATTATCACTGATTATTGTGCGAGGTGTGCCAAACCTAGAAAAGATGTTTTCTTTCAAGAAGCGCACAACAACCTTGTTATCGTTTGTTTTGCATGGTACAGCTTCTACCCATTTAGAAACATAGTCAACAGCCAAGAGAATGTAAATGTTCCCAAAAGAATTAGGGAAGGGTCCCATGAAGTCTATACCCCACACATCAAAAATTTCGACCTCTAGAATGGGGTTTAGGGGCATCATATTCCGTTTAGAAATTTTCCCTAAGAATTGACATCGATCACAAGTTTTGCAAAATTCGTACGCGTCTTTGAAAAGGGTGGGCCAGTAGAAACCCGATTGGAGAACCTTTTCGGCTGTCTTTTTGGGACCGAAGTGACCACCACAGGCTTGGTCATGACAGAAAGAGAGGACACTGTGAGTTTCAGTGTCAGGAACACATCTTCGAATGATTTGATCGGGACAATACTTGAAAAGGTAGGGGTCATCCCAATAAAAATGTTTCACTTGGGAAAAGAATTTGTGTTTATCCTGCTTAGACCAAAAAGAAGGGGTCTGCTTAGTGACTAAGTAGTTGACAATGTCAGCAAACCAAGGATCAGTGGATAGAGAAAACAGCTGTTCATCAGGGAAATTCTCGTTGATCGGAAGAGAAGAAGATGGGGCATTTGGAAGACGAGACAAGTGGTCCGCAATAACGTTGTCGGATCCTTTTTTATCCTTAATGGTAAGGTCAAATTCTTGAAGTAGAAGGATCCAACGAATGAGACGAGCCTTAGCATCCTTTTTAGAGAAAAGGTACCTAAGTGCGGAATGATCGGTATAAACCGTGATGTGTGAGCCAACTAGATAAGGCCTGAATTTTTCTAGAGCGAAAACAACTGCTAAAAGTTCTTTTTCAGTGGTCGTATAGTTGATTTGAGCATCGTTCAAAGTCTTACTCGCATAGTAAATGACGTGAAGAATCTTGTTGATACGTTGTCCTAAGACAGCGCCAACAGCGAAATTCGAGGCATCGCACATGATTTCAAAAGGCATCGTCCAGTTGGGAGAGCAAATGATAGGAGCAGAGACAAGTTCATTTTTAAGATGCTCAAAAGATGAAATGCACTCGGAATTGAAGTCGAAAGGAACATCCTTACCAAGAAGGTTAGTCAGAGGTCGAGTGATTTTGCTGAAATCCTTTATGAAGCGACGATAGAAGCCAGCATGACCAAAAAAGGATCGGATGTCCTTAACAGATTTGGGAACGGGAAGATTAGAGATAACTTCGATTTTGGCTTTGTCAACTTCAATTCCTTTGTTAGAGATGACATGTCCCAAAACAATGCCATGTTTAACCATGAAGTGACACTTTTCCCAATTAAGCGTTAAGTGTTTCTCTTTACAGCGATTAAGAACAAGATCGAGATGACGTAAACACTCAGAGTAAGAATCACCAAATATGGAAAAATCATCCATGAACACTTCCAAAAATCGCTCGATCATATCAGAAAAAATGCTAATCATGCACCTCTGAAAGGTTGCAGGTGCATTACAGAGACCAAAAGGCATACGTCGGTACGCAAATGTACCAAACGGACAAGTGAAAGTGGTTTTCTCTTGGTCCTCAGGAGCGATAGGGATTTGATTATAGCCCGAGTACCCATCAAGGAAACAGTAGTACTCATGACCCGCTAGTCGTTCTAACATTTGATCGATAAATGGCAGAGGGAAATGATCCTTACGTGTTGCAGCGTTAAGTTTCCTATAGTCAATGCAAACACGCCAACCAGTCTGGGTGCGGGTTGGGATAAGCTCGTTAGCTTCATTTTGGATCACGGTAATCCCTGATTTCTTAGGTACGACATGAATCGGACTAACCCATTGACTATCAGAAATCGGGTAGATGATTCCATTGTCAAGGCATTTAAGGATTTCAGCACGAACTGCTTCTTTCATGATAGGGTTTAGTCGACGTTGGGGATCACGAGTGGGTTTGGCATCATCTATAAGGTGGATTCGATGTTGGACTATCGAAGGACTAATCCCCTTAATATCAGCCATGGACCAACCAATTGCCTCCTTATTTTTCTTAAGAATGGGAAGGAGCAATTGTTCCTGCTCTAAAGTAAGGTCAGAAGCGATAATGATTGGAAAAGTTTCATTTTCTCCTAAGTAAGCATACTTAAGATGACTGGGCAACACTTTGAGTTCAGATTTTGGGGATGACTCAACCGAAGAAATTGGTTGAGGAATAGGCTCAGTTATGAGTGGCTCGACAGGAATTGAGTCAGAGACATTTTCAGAGATATCTTGAAACAAATTTTCGTAATTAGACTCAATGTCAGTGTTCAAATGGTCGAGCTCAGGTTCATTATCGTTGACAGCATGGATTTCAGAAAATTGGTCCACATAAGAGGCAGGAGAGTTTTCGGTTCTAAAGATGTTTAGCTCGACGGTCATGTTACCGAAAGAAAGTTTCATAGACCCATTTCTACAGTTGATAAGAGCATTAGAGGTGGCTAAGAAGGGTCGTCCTAGAATCAAAGGGATTTGGTTTGCAGGATTGCTTACCTGTTGAGTTTCTAGGACAATGAAGTCAACTGGAAAGATGAATTCTCCTATTTTGATCAAAACATCCTCGATTTCGCCCACAGGTTTCTTAATTGAACGGTCGGCAAGCTGAAGAGTAACCTTGGTGGGTTTCAGTTCTCCTAGCCCTAATTGGCGATAGACGGAATATGGAAGCAAATTAACACTAGCACCTAAGTCTAACAAGCATCTATCGATTTTCTTGTCCCCAATAGTACATGATATTGTGGGGCAGCCAGGATCTTTGTATTTCACTGGCATAGATTGGGACAAGACTTCGCTTAGAGTCGCCGCTAGAAACACTTTCTTAGGTACATGTGTATGACGTTTCTGGGTGCACATATCTTTTAGAAATTTAGCGTACTGTGGAACTTGTTGTATAATATCTAAAAGAGGAATGTTCACTTTAACTTGCTTAAATATTTCAAGGATCTTTTCTACCTGGTCCGTCTTTTTTCTAGGTCGGAGTCTATGAGGAAATGGAGCAGACAACTCAGTAGGTTGAGCTACTTGAGTTTGAGGATGGGCCTGATTAGAATTAGGCTCGATGTTTTGATCCGAGATGGTCGAATTTTCTGTTGGGTTTTGAATATCGTCTGGTAAATCATTTGGGTCGACCACATGGTTGTCAATCTTCTTGCCAGATCTAAGAGTCGTGACAACATTCAATTGACTAACGTTCGAGTCTTGAATCTGTCCTCTAGGGTTTTGGATGGGTTGACTTGGAAATGTACCCTTTTCCCTTTCACTTAATCTAGTGTTAAGTTGAGACATTTGTTTTTGAAGTTCACTCATTTGTTGAGTCGTGGTTTGCATGTGTGAAGTCAGTAAGTTTTGAAGATTGGTATTTGATTTGATATTTTGAGTTGTTGCTTTACCCAATTCTTCGAGAGTTTTCTCCAGTGATGTCAATCGTTTATCATCTTGGGGAACAAAAGATTGTTGCGCTTGATTTTGAGGGGTTGGCGCAGGATTTTGGAATTGACTTTGTTGAAAGGGAGGATTCGAGGTATTATTCGAAAATGGTTGAAAAGGAGGTCGAACCAAATTCGTAGTTGCATTGTTTTGGGCCCAAGAGAAGTTAGGATGGTTTCTCCAACCTGGATTGTAAGTTGGGGAGAATGGATCGTTCCTAACTTTATTAAATGCGTTGAGTTGTTCTAACGAATGTGGGCATTGGTCAGCAATGTGGTTAGGATCGTTACATTTGTAACATGAGGGCTGAGACGCTTGAGCTTGGTTTGCTTGAGTTGATGAAAGGACATTATCAAATTTGGTTAACATTGCGTCTATTTTCGCTTCTAAAGCCGTTGAGGATCCTACCGAATGAGCGTTTGATCGGGAATAAATTGATTTCTCATTAGATCTTTCCCATTGAGCTGATTTTTCGGCCAAATCTTCGAGAAATTTCCAAGCGGCATCGTGATGTTGGGCTAGAAAATTTCCTTGGCACATTGATTCGAGCATAGTTCGAGAGTTATTTTCTAGTCCATCGTATAAAATTTGACAAAGGGTCCATTTTTCGAAATTATGATGTGGACATTTGACTAGAAGCTCTTTGAATCTTTCAAAATATTTTGCAAAGGATTCACCCCCAAATTGACGAAAATTGACGATTTCATTTCGAATTTTAGATGTTTTTTCCAGAGGGTAAAATTTCTTTAGAAAAATGTTTACAAATTCACCCCAAGTTCCAATCGTATTTGAAGGCAAGCTATACAACCATTTCTCAGCATAATCGGTAAGTGCAAATGGAATTAACCTAAGTTTGATTCCATCGTCACTTAATTGTTGAAATTTCATGGTTGCACAAACTTGTTCAAATTTGGTCAAGAAAATATAAGGATCATCACGTTCAAGATTGCCAAATTTTGGAAGAGTATTTATGTGATTCGAATGAATTTCAAAGTGGTTACCCGTTGGGGCGGGCAATATGATGCAGGAAGGAATAGAAACTCGCTCGGGAAAGTACCTATCCATAAGAGTTCGAGGGGGAGTTTCTTCGGCCATGGTGAAAGGGGTGTTTGTTCGGACTAAACGATTAGTAGAAGGATCACGGATCCAACTACGCATGCACTAGCGAGAAGAATAAGGGAAGACGAGAAAAACAAATTTGAGCGATTTTTTTTTTTTTTTTAAATGAACCTAATGCAATTTACAATTTCTAGAATTATCTAATGACGGTTTGATTTATTTCAACAAAAGATTTCTCAGCCAGTTAACGGACAGGAGTTATCGGTGCACCAGGAATCACCCTAGCAATGCAGCCAAAGGTTTAAGTACCTTCAGAGGAACAACTGATATAATATTTACGAATCACCGTAATATTTATAAACAGTTATTACTCTGCCGTAGTCTAGACACCGAGAAATAATCCGTTAGAACTAAACCAAATTGTCAATATATAATGAAGTCCTTTAAAAATAAAAACAAAGCTAAGATGAATGCAATTTTTTTTTTTTAATGTTTTAATCAGTCACAGAATGAAAAGTCTCAGAACAGTCACAGAACAGTCAATTGCAGAGATAAAATAAAAAAAAACAGAATTTTTTTTACAAGCAAGCCGATGCCCTGCAGAAGAGTTTTACAAGCAATGTCTATATATATTTTTTATTTGCAGCAGCGGTCCCTGTAGAGATAGAAAATACTCACCTTGATCGGCAGTCCGTCCAGTGCAATTGAGTTGCGCTAGCGCGTTCACACCCCACTTGGTGTGCAACCGCTTTAACACTGAATAGTCCGCTGCTTTTTATTGTTGTCGCCTCCTATTAATTGCCTGACTGCGCTGCGGCACGGGTTCGGGCTAGGAGCCCGAAAAAAAAATTTTTAAGACCTTTTTCAAAATACCACTGTACCCGTTTTCAAAAAAAAAAAATTCTGAAAAAAAAAAAAAAAAAAAAAACGAAGCAAAGTGGTGCACGACAAGCAAATCTCTTCCTTTTCCTGTCACCTGAAATAAAGATCTAAACACAAATTTCCTCTATTTTTTAAGACAAACCAGAAATTAGAATTTTTAGCACAAACAAATCCCACCTTAGCTTAAGGCCGACTTAACCAATCTGAATGAAAACTAAAACAAACAAACTAAAATCTATCCCAACACAACATTAACACTCCCACAAACCCAGCCCAAATTAAAATAGGATGAACCGACATCTCCTTCCGTATTCAGTATATTAAAACATATAAAATAAACGATTCTGCCCTCCCAATTTTTTTATAATGCAAAATGGAATTCGCTACTGGAAATTGGTGAATCAACGGTTGAAGTTTGAAATTGGGAGGAGACTTTCGGATTGGGTTTGCGATTTTGTGGGAAAACTCAGGATTTGCTGTTCGGAGCTGTGAATTAGGGTGTGGAGTTATGAAGGTTGTTCGAATCGGAGATGAGGGTGGATTTCGAGAATTGTGCGATGGGTAGAACAACTATGGGGGAAGCTGTAAAACAGGTCCTGGATTCGGGATAATTTCTAGTTCGCGGTGTTGATTGAGAAGGATCGAGGGTTTCGGTCTGGTGTTTGAATTGAGGCAAGAGGTGTTGTGCGTTTGGGTGTTCAGGTGTGTAGAAGATGAAGAGGGTGGCAGTAGCGTTGGAGGTTTCCGGACTGCTATTGCGGTTTTGAGAAGTGCTATTGACTTGTCAATGTATTCACGTTGATCTGGGGTTTGTTGTGGAGGAAGGGAGGACTGGGTGGAAGCGTGGTTGGTGAAATAGATGTGGTATAGATGTGTGTGGTTACAGGGACGTGAGCATGAAATTGGTGAATGATGGATGAATTGTTCAGGAAGACTTGGCAGGTCAGGTTGATGAAGAGTGAGTAGTCTGTCTATGTGGTGTATTTGGTGGTTAGAGAAGATGGCCGAGGGTCTTCGGAGTATGTGAAGGAGAGGAGGATCGTGGATGTAGAAGGATGGTTTAGGGTCTGAGGTGGTTTCGACTTTGGGGTTCTCGGTCGTGAAGCTGATATTTTGAGTGACGGTGAAGCAATGGTTGTTGTATTTAGTGTGGTGATGGGGTTGGCTGATTAGCGGGGTGGTGAGGGATGATTTTGGAGTGTTTGGGGCCGAGTATGCTGGAGGGTGATTCTGACAGATTAGTTTGAGAGGTGATGAAGTGTAGTTGAATATGATGTAGGGCTGTTTGTAGGAGCAGTTTCGGTTTGCTGTGTGGAAGAGGAAGATTGCATTGTGGTGGTTAACAGGGGATGATGAGGGCTATGGGAGTAGAGGGTTGTGTAGATTTTTGGTGAAGTTTTTAATGTATCGTGATGAAGGAAGTTCAGCAGTTTTGTTAGAGGAGGCTGTTGATGGTGCTAGAGGGTGATCGGGAACAGGTTCAGGCAGAGAAGAGAAAGAGTAAAAGAAAAATTTGTAGTGTTTTTTTTTTATAAGAATCTTGTAAAAAGAAGAAAAGATGTAAAAATGAAAAGAAATAATAGAAAGGAAGGGAAATAAATCAAGGAAAATTGGCCAAAGAAAAAGGAAAGATAGAAGACAGAGAAGAAAATAGGCAAACAAGGAAGAAAATAAAGCAAAATGAAATGTTTTTTATTTTTTATTTATAGGACTAAGGAAAGAAATATTTAAAAGGGAAAAAAAATGTAAAGGTGAAAGAAATAAATAACAAAAAGGGAAAGAAACTGAAACAATAAATTGGCAAGAATTTTTTTTTCTTTCTTGATTTACAGATTGTAGTATCAACTGTGTTAACACCGAATCAGCTATCAAGATTTTTTTTTTTTTTGTAGACAAAGAAATGTAAAGACGGGAATAAGAAAGGAAACAAATCAAACAAAAATTGCAATTCTTTTTTTTTTTTCTCTTGGTAGGAAGATTACAGTGTCATTGACTAACACCAAATCAAACCAATCAAGATTTTTTTTTTTCTAGCTATGCTAGAAAATAAGAGGGAACAAAATAAAATAAGAAAATTATAACTCGAAGGATTTAAAAATAAAAATTATTTTGGTCCCCGGCAACGGCGCCAAAATTTGTTTGCGAACAAATTATGCAGTTGTAAACAACTGTAAAATCCGTTCGGCTTTCCTAAACAACAAGGATTGTTGTAGAGGGTGTCGAACTCTGGGACCAAATTATTTTATTAATAAATCCAATCAAGTTATCCCTAACTTTTGATTGGTGGAAAACAAAGAAAATAGCAGAAATTAAATAAGAGAGAGTTTTAACAATAAGTGAAAGCGATTAGGGGATAATGACATAGATCAGATTCATAATCATCAATAGCCAAAAGATTAACCAGATCTAATACATGTTTCTGTCACAAACATGAATCAACGATGATAGGTTTTTAGAAACAAATATGTAAATAACGACAAGCATAGCCTATGCAGGAGCTCAGCTCTACAACCATAGGCTATCAGGACAGATTCACTATTTTATTTCTAAAACCCTAAATATTAAATCTAAATCTGATAAGTGTTAGATCGAACTCGAATATACCCTGTGAAGGAGCACAGCTCTTAAACGACACAGGGTATGAAGGTTCGGATCTAACCCTTAGTTCAAATCTAGATCTACATACACGAAGTTCTAATCTTTTGGCTATGTGATTCATATTGAATCATACTATCAGCGTCATCACCCCCTAATCAAAGGGGATTAGCTAGACATAGCTAAAGAAGAAGAAAAACAGAAATTAAATAACAAGAACATAAATAAAACTAAAACTAAATAGAAAAGAGGAAGAAGAATGATTTTATTCCAAGAAGAGAATTACAGAATAAAACCCAATGTGTTTTTTTACAAGACTAAGATACAATGTATTTATAGCTGATATGACAAAGGCTAGCTAGCTAATTACATAATGTGGGACTAAAGAAATAACCCAAATAACACATAAGCCAGTGTGAACGCAGCTTTAGAGTGAGTGGTCTAGCAAATAGGCTAGTGTGAACGCAACATGAGTAAGAGGCCTTCCAAATGAGCTAATGTGAATGCAGTTTGAGTCTTTATTGAGCCAAATCTTCTTAAATGAAATATAATTGCAACCGTTCTTCAAACTTTAGACTCTTCAAGCTTTAGCAATTTTAAACTTCACTCTTTTTAAGCAAATTCTTCATGCTTTATCCATCAAATGCTCTAAACCATGCTTCTTGTCAACAATCTGAAATTACAGCTATAAATACAAAGTATCAATTATTTTAAAAGGAAAATAAGATAAATAAGCGGATAAAATATACACATTTACGTGTATATCAGTATGATTCAATATGAATCACATAGCCAAAGGATGAGGAATTCACGTATATAGATCTAGATCTGAACCTAGGGTTAGATCTGAACCTTAATATCCTGTGTCGTTTAAGAGCTATGCTCCTTCACAGGGTATATTCGTGTTCGGTCTAACAATTATCAGATCTAGATCTAATTTTAGGGTTTTAGAAATTAATTAGTGAATCTGTCCTGATAGTCTATGGTTGTAGAGCTGAGCTCCTGCATAGGCTATGCTTGTTGTTATTTACATATTTGTTTCTAAAAACCTATTATCATTGATTCATGTTTCTGACAGAAACATGTATTAGATCTGGTTAATCTTTTGGCTATTGATGATTATGAATCTGATCTATGTCATTATCCCCTAATTGCTTTCACTTATTGTTAAAACTCTCTTTTATTTAATTTTGCTATTTTCTTTGTTTTCAACCAATCAAAAGTTAGAGATAACTTGATTGGATTTATTAATAAAATAATTTGGTCCCCGGCAACGGCGCCAAAATTTGTTTGCGAACAAATTATACAATTGTAAACAACTGTAAAATCCGTTCGACTTTCCTAAACAACAAGGATTGTTTTTTCTATCCACTGATCCTTGGTTTGCTGACATTGTTAACTACTTAGTCACCAAGCAGATCCCTTCTTTTTGGTCTAAGCAGGATAAACACAAATTCTATTCCCAAGTGAAACATTTTTATTGGGACGACCCCTATCTTTTCAAGTATTGTCCCGACCAAATCATTCGAAGATGTGTTCCTGACACTGAAATTCACAGTGTCCTCTCTTTCTGTCATGACCAAGCATGCGGTGGTCACTTCGGTCCCAAAAAGACAGCCGAAAAGGTTCTCCAATCGGGTTTCTATTGGCCCAACCTTTTCAAAGACGCGTACGAATTTTGCAAAACTTGTGATCGATGTCAATTCTTGGGGAAAATTTCTAAACGGAATATGATGCCCCTAAACCCCATTCTAGAGGTCGAAATTTTTGATGTGTGGGGTATAGACTTCATGGGACCCTTCCCTAATTCTTTTGGGAACCTTTACATTCTCTTAGCTGTTGATTATGTTTCCAAATGGGTCGAAGCTGTACCATGCAAAACAAACGATAACAAGGTTGTTGTGCGCTTCTTGAAAGAAAACATCTTTGCTAGGTTTGGCACACCTCGCACTATAATCAGTGATAATGGTACACACTTCTGTAATCGTTCTTTTGAAGCTCTGATGAGAAAGTATTCGATAACCCATAAGTTATCCACTCCTTACCATCCTCAAACTTGTGGGCAGGTTGAAGTATCGAATAGGCAGATTAAACAAATTCTTGAGAAAACTGTGAATCGAAATCGTAAAGATTGGTCCCTAAAGTTAACCGACGCTCTTTGGGCTTACCGCACTGCTTTTAAAACAAACTTAGGTATGTCCCCTTATCGGTTGATTTTTGGTAAACCATGTCACTTGCCAGTTGAACTAGAACATAGGGCGTTATGGGCAATAAAAACTTTGAATCTTGATTTAGAGCAAGCAGGAGAACATAGGAAGCTTCAACTTAATGAACTTGATGAAATTCGAAATGATGCCTATGAAAATGAACGAATTTACAAGGACAGAACAAAATTTTTTCATGATAAATCAATTTTATGTAAAACTTTCATGCCAGGTCAAAAAGTTCTGTTGTATGACTCAAAACTGCATCTATTTCTGGGTAAGCTAAAATCTAGATGGACAGGACCTTATACTGTACGGACTGTTTTTCCGTATGGTGCGGTAGAAATTGAGAATCCAACTGATGGATCATCCTTTAAGGTCAATGGTCAACGCCTTAAACCTTACTTGGAACCAATACCCAACCAAGAGGAAGAGCTCATGGTCCTCCATGAGCCACATTACATCCGGTAAGACGCACTAACCCTCTTTTGTACATATGTAAATATTCTCTTATTTGTTTTTCCCTTTCACTAAGATATGTCTGATTAAGACTGTGAGGACACAGTCACACTCAAGTGTGGGGGGGAATTTCATTACATCAGTAATCAAATTTTATGAAGTAGGTCATTCATTGAACAAGGATTAACTTAAATTCATAAATAACACCTAGGTTCTTGTTTGATAAGTTGAATTGTTGGGTGATGGGAATGAACATTATTTATTCATTGAATCGTAATGTGTCTTTTTAAGATGCTAGCTTGAGACTGTGCAGACGTTAGTCGTGTTCTGGAGTAAGCGTGTCAACCTTTGTTATACATGTTAGAATGTGCAAGTAAAAATAATCAAAAAAAAAATCAAGAAATAAAAATGATTTTGCACCTACATTTGTTGGATTTTCTGAGTTCGTTTTCATGCATAATATTTTCTTTTCGCTCAAAATTTTCAAAATTGTAAGTTCTAAAATCCACTTGGCCCAATTAAGGAGAAATGACTCATTGTAGCGTTCTTCTTCGATACCCCCACATTATTCAAACCCAAGTTTTTAGTCGATTTACATCCATGTTTCGACAAGTTTATCTTATATTGGTGTACTCAAGAACCTTTGTTTAAAGGTCAAAAAAAAAACATCACTTTTTATACCAATATTACACTACCCATTCTGTACTTGTTTTAAGGTAGGATAACCATATACCACATCTTATTTTATATGGGTTATCTATCTTACGAAACTTTGCTTATCATTCCTTTCAGCTTTTTGTATAACATCAATCCAGACTTGTGTGTTGAATTAAGGTTATAGAAGTAGAGTAACTAGGGCACAAAACTTTCCTTTCATGAAGTATTGGTAGTAAAGGAGGAATCAAATGAAATCATGTACGTCATCATTCCATCTCCATTCATCATTCATCATGCAAAAGAAAAAAAAGAGAAGAAAGAAAAAAAATAGAAAAAAGGAAAAAAGAAAAAAAAGAAAAAAGAAATAAAGAGAGAGTCTCTCTGAATAAAATAGTCTTCATCATTCTTGACTATGAAGCATCCATTTCCATTCCATCCACATCCATCACACCGTACTTGGAAGCGAGGATTGCAGTAGAGGAGATGAAAGGAAACAAAATGTCTATATGTGCCTTAGTATTACTTTATCTTTTGTAGCTTGAAGTTCAACTAATACACTTGCCCTCTTATCTATAACATTTTTAGAACTTACAAAATTTTCCTTCATCTATGCATAACTCACATCCAATACATTACAGTTACATTGGTGCAAAAATTATTCAAAAAAAAAGGGGTAAAATAAATGATTGGGTGTACGTTGTCGATGTGTAGAACTTTGGTTGACACCACGCTCTTAACCTTCAAGACAATTACAGTGTTATCAAGGAATTACCATTCAGCTTGAAAATTTTGTTCATTTTTGCACTAATTATGGGATGGACAAATTGGGACTAAACCGTTATTGTTGAAGTTAGGTGAAATCCTTGGAATATGAAAGACCTTAAATATATTGTTTGATTAATCCGCGTACATAAGACGCTTTGGATTTTGTGAGTAGTATCCGCTGAAAACCCTCACGAGACAACACTCGTCCTACTGGGGACACCCAGGGGTTTAAAGGCTTGTTGCATACGCTAAATGCAATCGTGTTTCCTACGAAAGTGTGACATATCTTAGTTTAGTTTATTCGAGGACGAATAAAAAGATAAGTGTGGGGGTATTTGATATACACGTAAATGTGTATATTTTATCCGCTTATTTATCTTATTTTCCCTTTAAAATAATTGATACTTTGTATTTATAGCTGTATTTTCAGATTGTTGACAAGAAGCATGGTTTAGAGCATTTGATGGATAAAGCATGAAGAATTTGCTTAAAAAGAGTGAAGTTTAAAATTGCTAAAGCTTGAAGAGTCTGAAGCTTGAAGAACGGTTGCAATTATATTTCAGTTAAGAAGATTTGGCTCAATAAAGACTCAAACTGCATTCACATTAGCTCATTAGGAAGGCCTCTTACTCATGTTGCGTTCACACTAGCCTATTTGCTAAACCACTCACTCTAAAGTTGCGTTCACACTGGCTTATGTGTTATTTGGGTTATTTCTTTAGTCCCACATTATGTAATTAGCTAGCTAGCCTTTGTCATATCAGCTATAAATACCTTGTATCTCATTCATTGTAAAACACATTTGGTTTTATTCTGTAATTCTCTTCTTGGAATAAAATCATTCTTCTTCCTCTGTTCTATTTAGTTTTAGTTTTATTTGTGTTCTTGTTATTTAATTTCTGTTTTTCTTCTTCTTTAGCTATGTCTAGCTAATCCCCTTTGATTAGGGGGTGATGACGCTAATAGTATGATTCAATATGAATCACATAGCCAAAGGATGAGGAATTCACGTATATAGATCTAGATCTGAACCTAGGGTTAGATCTGAACCTTAATATCCTGTGTCGTTTAAGAGCTATGCTCCTTCACAGGGTATATTCGTGTTCGGTCTAACAATTATCAGATCTAGATCTAATTTTAGGGTTTTAGAAATTAATTAGTGAATCTGTCCTGATAGTCTATGGTTGTAGAGCTGAGCTCCTGCATAGGCTATGCTTGTTGTTATTTACATATTTGTTTCTAAAAACCTATTATCATTGATTCATGTTTGTGACAGAAACATGTATTAGATCTAGTTAATCTTTTGGCTATTGATGATTATGAATCTGATCTATGTCATTATCCCCTAATTGCTTTCACTTATTGTTAAAACTCTCTTTTATTTAATTTTGCTATTTTCTTTGTTTTCAACCAATCAAAAGTTAGAGATAACTTGATTGGATTTATTAATAAAATAATTTGGTCCCAGAGTTCGACACCCTCTACAACAATCCTTGTTGTTTAGGAAAGCCGAACGGATTTTACAGTTGTTTACAATTGTATAATTTGTTCGCAAACAGTTGGCAGCTATGAAAGGTGCTATCGACAAAAAATTGGAATTTGGGAAATGGCTCAAAATTAAGAAACCTAAAACTCTAAAGAGGTTTTATAGGAAGACCGAAGAGTATATAGGCGTGGAAGATGATCCATCTAGTATCCGAAAGGCTGTAGAAGCTGGTATTGCTGAAGAGAGGAGAGACATCGAGGTCTAGGCTGAGCAAAAGAATGACTCAAGGTAGAAAAGGGGAAATGAGGTAAAGGAAAACAAAGTGCATAAGAAGGCACGGTTATTCAACCAAACAGATTTGACCCCCTTAAATGAAACCCCAGAGAGGATTTATTAGGCTACAAAGGACTCAAGCATTTTCCCTCAGGTAAAACCACAAAGGGTTACATAGCAGCAAGCCAACTCCGGAAAACTATGTTGGTTTCATAATCAGCCAGGGCACAACACCAATGAATGCAGACACTTGAGGAGCTTAATTGAGGAGCTCATCCGAAAGAACCAACTACAGCAATATATCAAGAATCCTCAAAATGCTCCAGCTATCCAAGGGCAGAATAATGATGTCAGTCATCTCGGACCACATGAGAAAGCCCAAGATCCCGTAGATCTACGACCGGTCATCGATTGACAACCGTTAATGACAATTAACATCAATAAGCGATTCCCATCGCCTTTATTTTACTTTGCTTTGCTTCTTGCTATGTTCTTGTAAACAAATTGTGATGATTTACCTATACTATACCAAACAAAAGCTTTGCGAATCAAAAGTTATTTGCTTGCATAGATCATACATCTGCTAGCCCATGCTAAAATCGATCTCTTAAAATATAGGCAAAAAAAAGAGGGCGACAGCTCATTTACAGTCCAATCATAACTAAAAGCTTCCCAAGCACATCCTGGTTGGAACAACTCAAGCGTTAAATGCCGAAAGCATCATTCAAATCAAGCAAGATGATTAAACTTACCACCTTGCAAATCTCGAAGGAGTAAGTCATTCTAAGTCAAATGATGAAAGACACAGCAAATGGACACCAAGCCAGAGAGCTGCACTTTTTATCACAAAAACACATAATTTTTAGCAAACATCCGGCGAGGAGATTGGTACCGAGCTTTGAGGATGACGCAAAGGTGGGAACCACCAAAGTTTTCTCATGAATGAAAGATTGCTAATCCCGCTAAAGAGGCATCTTCTTAGGTGCAGGACACAAATTCTTTAAATCAAAGTAAAAACTCGATAAAAGGAATTAGTGTCCATCTTCCGGGATGAAGCACCTAGCCGAAAGGGGTAACAGAAATCCTAGCCGAAACAGAAATCCTAGCCAAAAGGGGGTACTAGAAATCCTAGCCGAAAGGGGGTAACATAAATCCTAGCTGAAAGGGGGTAACAGAAATCATAGTCGAAAGGGGGTGTCTAATAAGGTCTTTTTTTATTCCAAAATAACTAGATCGAACAGGACCAAAATTGGATCGAAACTTAAAACCCAAGTCCTCCCCTGGGGGCGCGTACTCAAAACTAGTCTCCGAAGGACTTGGGTCACCGAGTTAGTGAGATATGGGGTTGAGTACATTCTAATAAAAAACAACAATATGTAGTCTCCGAAGGACTTGGGTCACCTGGTTAGTGAGAAACATGGTTAAATACATTAAAAACAGAAACGTGTGTTTGAATCGAGTCTCCGAGGGACCTGGGTCACCAGGTCAGTGAGAAACACGATTAATTGCCTTATAGGATATATAACCCTCTTCGTGAGACATGCATTCGAGTCCAAACTTCGAGAGGCTTGAATTACTAAGTTATTGAAGTTACAAGAAAATGCATGACAAGAATAAAACCCTTGAAGGGGAGCAATAAGAATGAGATTCTAAGATTACAACGAACTTAGATACGAGGGTATAACCATAGCGTTAAAGCAAACCAACAATACTAACTTTACATACCATAAGTCTGTTACAATCGCGTAATTAACAAAGTTTTTGCGATGCAAATGAACTGTGATAAAGGTGTAATATGCGGCATACCAGTGAAAAGATAGCCAAGCTGAATAATTGTTGTAGTACAACAAACCAATACACAAATTCATCACAAATTCACAGGTCACAAAGTTGGCAGTGAAAGCATAAAATAGCAAGCGAGGACTGACACTCGCATATACAACCAGTCTAAGAATCATCATTTTTCTTTACCATCTCTGGTGCATTGCTTGGTGTTATCTTCCTGAACAATATGATCATCAGTAGAATGAGCTTTAGTAGCGATTTTATTGACAGAATAGAGGGAAGGTCCGAAGGAGAAGTCTGAGAGCTTGAAGCCTCAGCATTAGCGAGACAGGGAATGTGAACAGAGACATAATCCAAAAGCTCTTTCCCAAGGGGTTGAGCTCATTTATCTGCTAGTATTTTTCTACCCTCGGCTAAAGCATCACGATCTTCCGCTTCTAGGAGGGACTCTTGGAGAACACTGTCTTCTTCACCTTTGGAATAATTAAGCACCTGTATCCAGATGAAGGCAAATGTTCGAGGAAAATCCTTGTTCAAAAAGCTCAGGCTTCCACGATTTAAAACACTAAAAATGTAAAATTGGAATAGAGTTTCATCGGTTTTAACCCTGACTCGCTCAAGATCGCTGGTTAGATTTTCTTTATCCTCTTCTAGAGTTTTGAGGGCTTTAGTCTGAGATATAATCTTGTAACAACCCGGAAAATCAGAACCAAATTATTTTTTTATTTTTTTCATTTTAAGAAATTTTAAACAGAAAATACGTCAGAAAAAAATGTAATCTTTTTCATTGTATAAAAATGTAACCCTTTTATATTACCTAAAAGATTGTAAACTATTTTATTACATAAAAATGTAAACCTTTTTACATTACATAAAATGTAAAACTTTCATATTCCTTTATTACATTATATAAAAATTGTAATCTATTCTTTTCTTATATTCCATTATAAAAAATAAAATTTGTCCTTTTATTAGGTAATGTCATGTTAATTGAAAATGTAAGTACATATGTCATTTATGTTGTGATCATAATTCGTCATAAATTTGTCATTTACATAGAAATCATATTTTGTCAATATACATGTCGTTTATGTTAGAGGACATATTGTGTAAATAAATATATCTTTATGTTAGATTAAAATAACATTTTTGGTTAGGAAATATTATGTTAGGTTAAAATATCATTTGGTTAGATAATATCATGTTAATTAAAGATATTATTTTGTTAGAATCATATCATGTTAATTAATGTCATTAATTGAAATGGGAATATGTTAACCTGAAATTTCACATTTTTATTGGGTATTAAGAATGATCATCTTTTAGGATGAAGAAAATGTTGACATGAAAATATATCATTTATTACCATTCATATTTAGTAAATGAAAATATGTCATTTATTACCATTCATATTTAGTAAATGAAAATATGTCATTCACTACATTCATATGTAGTAAATGAAATTATGTCATTTATTAGCATTTATATTTTGTAAGTGAAAATATGCCATTTATTAGCATTTATATTTTGTAAATGAAAATATGTCATTTATTAACATTCATATTTTGTAAATGAAAATACGTCATTTAGTTAAAATAAATATATATATATATATATTACATTATCACACGTTTGTTTGAACACACGTCTATGTCACATGTTTGTTAAATCAAATGGATAATAAATGAAAGGTTTCCCTCTCTATACAAACAATATTCTCCCTGTTAATTAAATAATTTAAGGAAGGGAAATGAAAGCTTTCCTTCTCTAACTACCCTCATTGATTAAATAATTTGAAGAAAGAAAAGGGAACGTTTTTCTCTCCCCCTCATTAATTGATTTCATTAAACGTCAGGAAACGGGAAATTTCATCTCTAAATAAATTTAAGTAGTAAATAAGATAAAATAAAAAGGAATTAATAAAATAGTATTAATATATACATATACTCTAAGATTTAGAAAATCCAAATTCTAATTAGCATACAGTAGCCGCCCCTAACATTTCAATGGCCATTGATGCTCCAATCTTCTTCCTCTTCAATCTTCTAATCCACACAACAAAATTTAAATATAAAAACATGAAATAAAAAGAGCACATTTAGATCTCGACGCTGGGTGGCGATGTCAAGGCGGTAATGGTGGACTTTGGGTGATGAACGAATGGGTTTGGTGCATCGACAAAACCTGGAAGTAGAAGATGAGGTTACGGCTTTTTTTTTTTTGGATTGGAGGGTAATTAGCTTAAGCATATATTAATTAATTAATTGTTTAATTACCAAATGGAATAACGATCATGTCTTTGTCATACCAACTCGGAATCAAGCAAGACGAAGTGCGTTGGAACCACAGTGACGGGATCTACGCCGTGAAACTGACCGGAGTTGAAATGGAGACTGTTGGAAAATCCGATAAATACCATTGGTGAGATTTCTCAAATTTAAAATTTAAAATAAATATATTTATTTATTTTGATCATGAATGTGATGTTTGAGATTGTTTGAAGGGACTGTATTGTGGTGAATTTACTGTATTGTGTTTATGGATGGTATGAAATATATGAAATGTTACATCATGGAAAAACACCATTTTTGTTATATAAATTGTTAGAATAACATTTTTATTTATAAATGTTAACATTTGAAAAGAACTTTATTTTTCCATTTTGTTGTATTGGAATTTGCAACAAAATGAAAGAACTTTATTTCTACCATTTTGTTGTATTAGAATTTGCAACAAAATGAAAGAACCTTATCTTTGCCATTTTGAGGAATTAGAATTAACAAAATATATAAAGACCATTTTTTTTAGAAAGGTTTAATTAGAATAAAAAGTACATTTTCTTATAAGTGTTTAATTAGAATAAAAAGATCACTTTTGCTAGAAATGTTGAATTAGAAATAAAATAGCATTTTGTTATAGAATGTTACATTAGAACAAAAGATACCAGGTTATAAAATGATATATTAGGTTAAAAACATCGTTTTTATTAAGATGTTAAGTTAGATTAAAATAACAGTTTTGTCTATAAAATGTTCCTTTAGATCCAAAATTACATTTAGATATAACATGTTACTTTAGATAAAAAAAATTACATTTTGATATAAATTGTTCCTTTAAATAAAAGATTACATTTTGTTATATTCATGTAGTGATAATAAAGGATTACATTTAACTATAATCATGTCATGTTAAATATTAATGTCATTTTAATTAGAAATAGTCATGTTGATTAAAAATAACATTTTCGATTATAAATTGTCATGTTAGAAAATAATAACATTTTTAGTATGAAGGATTGCATTAGTAAAAATTACATTTTTGTTATAAAATGTAACATTAGAAAAATAACATCATTTTTGTTATAAATATGGCATTAGAAAAATAACAACATTTTTAGCTTAAATGTTGCATGAGAAAATAATAACATTTTTGTATAAAAATGTCGCATTAGAGATGAATTCACATTTTGTATAAAAATGTCGCATTAGAGATGAATTTACATTTTGTATAAAAATGTCGCGTTAGGAATAAATTCACATTTGGTATAGAAATGTCGCATTAGGAATAAAATCACATTTTGTATAAAAATGTTATATTAGGATTAAAATCACATTTTAGTTATAAAGGTTACATTAGAAATAAAAACACATTTTTTTATTATAAATTGTGACATTAGAATGAAACATCATTTTGTTATAAAATGTATTGTTAGACAAGTTTCTATTTTCAATTCTTTTGTAAATAAAATAACAAATGTAAAAGACATGTTTTTATTTACATTTCTTTTGTAAATAAAAGAACAAATTTAGAAAACATATTTTTATCTACATCCTATTTGTAAATAAAAAGGCTTATTTAGAATTTACACTGTTATTTAAATTTTGTTTGTAATTAAGAAGAAATAATTGGTAAGCACATGTTTGTTTACATTTTATTTGAAAACAAAAACCCATATTGGAAGAACACTTTTTTATTTACAGTCTATATTTTAAATAAAAAGAATAGTCATGTAAGATTTAAATTTTGATTTTATTTTTGTTGAAACAAAAAGATACAATTTTTTTCATCTAAAAGAATGAACCAAAAAGATACATTTTGGTCATTAAAAAGAATAGTTATAAAAGTTCATATTTTTATTGTAGATTTGTCACAATAAAAAGAATAGAATTTAGAAATACATTTTTTACATTTTCTTATGTAAATAAAAAGAATAGAATTTAGGAATACATTTATTTACATTTTCTTATGTAAATAGAAGTAATTATGTGAATTTACTATTTTGTATAAATAAGAATATGACATATCTTTTTTTGCATTTTTAGATGCAAACAAAATATAGGAAAAAGAATCACATAGTTGTTTCCCTTTTTATATGTAAACAAAACACACACAAAATAAAAGGGAGTTATATTTCTTATTTGCATTTTTAGATGCAAATAAAGCATAGAAAGAAAATTTCACTTTTATTCATCATTGTTTGTTGAATAAAAGTAAAAGATTTAAAAAGACATTTTATTTATCATTGTTTTGTTAAATAAAAGTAAAAGATATAAAAGAACATTTTTATTAACATTGTTTTGTCAAATAAAAAGACAAATACATGAAATACATTTTTATTTGTGTTTTATATACAAATAAAAGTACAAGATTAGAAACACACTTTTTTTTACATTGTAATTGTTGAAATAGAATTGTTAACAAAATGAGTGTATCACTTTACTCATCTTTGTTGAAAACAGAAATTATGTGAAAATATAAGAATCACTTTTATTTGCATAATATACAGTAGAATTTATACGCAAACATATTTTTTTTTTATTTGCAAAACTTGCATTAGAATTTATATTCTAATATACAATTGTATTGTTGGTCAAAATATGCACTGAAAAGTATTGTTAAGAAACTTCATACAAATAAAGAATAATGGAATTTATATTCCATTTGTCATCCGCAATAAAGCTATATAAATAAATTACTGTTTATGTGACTTTAGAAGTATATAGGGAAGTCATACGAGTAAAATATATTTTACTCGATATAAGTGACATGTTTAGTGAAATAGAAATTGGTTAACCCTATTAACCAATTCTGTATTTATTTATTTATATGAACTGTTGTTGGCTGAAAACCCCACACGGGTATTGGGACGATACTTGACTGACACAAATCCCAATGTTTAATTATATGTCTATCGATTGATCGACAGGCTGCGATGAGCGTTATTGTTTCATTTTAACGCTCACACAGTTGACATTGTCACTCTGGTTGTTAATGGATGGATTGAAGATTATTTCCTGTTATTATCCTATATATGAAATGTATGAAACCCATATGACCCAAATTATATGGTACATGGTTGAGTCGCATTCCAATGCAGAATTTCTTTTTTAATAAAGAATGTTTACATAATAAAAGAATTTTTGTAAAATAAAAGATTTTGTATTATAAAGAATATTTTACATTCAGAATCTTTTATATATAGAATATTTTATTGATTATTTTAAAATATGTTTTTTTTTATATAGTAATGAATTAATATCTTTAGGATAAACCTTTTATTTAAGATTATTAGATCTTAACAATTATGTTTGGTGATTGATATGTAGATTGGATTTGTAGTGGACGATGTTTTAAATAACATTTATCCTTTAATCCAATTTACATTGAAATTATTACTTGAAATTTATAAATCTATTTTATAAATTTAAAAGAAGATTTTCTAAAGTCAGACTTTTCCAAATTAATATATTAATTTGGAATTAAGTGGAAATTCGATTGATAATAATCGAGATGGGCTTCTGTAAAAGAAGACCGATATTATATATGGAATTTAAGAGGCTTTTCCGTTATTGCATTTATAATGTTAGTCTGGTACAGAAATTTATAACGATTATTTGTTGATTTGATTTCTGTAGAAATTCCATATTTTGAAAATTGGTTTTGGGTTTATCGTGAACTGTGTTTTAAATGACAATAGTTCTTTAACCCAATTTAAGACAAGATTGGTTTATTGAAATTAATAATCTTGTAATAATGATTTTTGTATTAAAAAACAAAATTGGAATATTAATAAGTCTTTTTAGAAAGATTAAAATGTAATTTATTTTATTTTTGATAAAATTAATGAGAATCTTTTAATATAAATAATAATTTTTATTTAAAAGGATATTCAAAGTAGGAATGTGGCGTATGGTTGGTTTTAATTACAAATACGCGAGTTATTCAGAAAGACCGGGTCTAACCCATTCTGAATAATCATCACGACGATCAAGAGTCGAAGATGAAGACGATGACTGAAGACCGGAGAGCTTCACATCGTTTGGTTGATGGTGACTGATATCTTGAATTGGGACTGATCACCCAAGGCAAGGTAAAAAGTGATGATCTTCCAGACGTACTGGAGATCGACGGATACGTTGTTTCGTTCAGACCCAGAACAGACTTGTAAATGGATAGCATGCCTGACATTGAAATTTATCTCATGTAATTAAATTGGTTTTTATTACTATATAAATGCATGGTGGCGGAGGATTTATTCTCTTGCTTAACACCCTTTTGTATGTTAAATAATTACTGATCGCATGATATGAGTTGTTGATGTGGTATGCCAAGTTGCACTTGATCAAGGCTTATTGTTGCAAAGCATAGTCTATTTAGGCATAGCTTTGTGTAACGTGACTTCGCGAGCCTCACAGCCCGGTAGAGTCTAAAACGGGAGAAGGGAACGCAGGGAGTGCACACGTTTCTCTCTAGCTAGAGTGGTGCAAGGGACCTACCAGCGCCGGCATTTATTCACTGTGGTTGTTGGATTTTTCGAGGCCTCGGCTTATGCAGTCGCCACTGGCCGTATTATAGGTCCAAAAGGACCGGGGAGCGTGTGTTCAGGAATTGCCAATCCATTAAGCGTTAACGTATGGACCGGCCCTGCAGCTATCCAAGGGTTGGACAGAGTACCAATCCTGGGGCATTGCTAGAATGTCTCGAATCGGTAAGGATCTCCTCCCTAGCCTTGACTCAGATGGAAACCCAAATTTCCAATACGACATCACGCGGTTTTGATTGTATACCTATATATGACGACATAGTGGGATGGGGCACTCATGCCGTCTAGGATTGATACATTTACTTTGATGTATTTCAAATTGGTTGCACACTATTATTATATAATACCATGTTTATCGTATCAAGCATCTTTTGATCATTATAAGGTAAAACCCTATCCTCCGGTTTGCGTTGCATTATGTGATGGGACTTGGGTCTTATAATGGTTTCATTTTTCAAAAAGACATTGCGTTATTTTGACGATTTACTTTAGTCATGCACTGACAATCTATAGGAGAAAACCCGTTCCGCGAAAGTGGCGTGGTCCTGTGATTAGCCTTATTATATTATATAGGTTAGGTAGAATTCTCACACCAGTCCCATGACTGACCTGTAGTTTGTCCATTGGCAAACTCGGGTGCCCATATTTTCCACACGGGCAGTCGAGTAGCTATTTTTGCAGATATATTAAACAGGATTCTGGGTTGAAGCTTAAAGCTGTGTCCAGAGATAGAGAGTCTTCCGCTGTGTTTCTTCCGCTGCAATATATTTTAATTATTGTAACTTATTCTTCCGCTGTTTTTTTTTTCAATGTACTCTGATATTCTGTACTCTGATGTAACATTATATGATATGTTATAAAAGTCTTCTGTTGTTGTTTTAATATGTTGTATTCCCAAAGTTAAAGTATTCGTAAATTTTCACTTTTTGGGTCAGACCTGTATGGTTTATGGTCGATTTAAAGGGAGGGAATTTGCGGGTCTTTACAGTTGGTATCAGAGCTCAGGTTAGCTCAAATCTTTGGGGTACAACTTGTTAGAACGGAACAAAAGACTCATCGGAGATTGGATTAGTAAAGTCCAATAAGAATACTCATTAGAGATAGGATCAGCAGTATCCTAGAATGAGTAAACTCGTTAGAGATGGGGTTAGTAATGCCCTAGAACGAGTTAAGAGTTACGAATTTATAATTAACGTATTTTTGATATTTATAATCTATTCTTTGAAATATGATTTATATATATAAAGTTGTATATATTTTGGAAAGATAATCAACCATTAAAATTTAAAATTAAGATTGTTAATTTTACAATTTTAAGCTTCGTTCCTTTTCGAGGACGAAAAGTTTGTAAGTGGGGGCGATTGTAACAACCCGGAAAATCAGAACCAATTTAATTTTTTTTTCATTTTAAGAAATTTTAAACAGAAAATACGTCAGAAAAAAATGTAATCTTTTTCATTGTATAAAAATGTAACCCTTTTATATTACCTAAAAGATTGTAAACTATTTTATTACATAAAAATGTAAACCTTTTTACATTACATAAAATGTAAAACTTTCCTACTCCTTTATTACATTATATAAAAATTGTAATCTATTCTTTTCTTATATTCCATTATAAAAAATAAAATTTGTCCTTTTATTAGGTAATGTCATGTTAATTGAAAATGTAAGTACATATGTCATTTATGTAGTGATCATAATTCTTCATAAATTTGTCATTTACATAGAAATCATATTTTGTCAATATGCATGTCGTTTATGTTAGAGGACATATTGTGTAAATAAAGATATCTTTATGTTAGATTAAAATAACATTTTTGGTTAGGAAATATTATGTTAGGTTAAAATATCATTTGGTTAGATAATATCATGTTAATTAAAGATATTATTTTGTTAGAATCATATCATGTTAATTAATGTCATTAATTGAAATGGGAATATGTTAACCTGAAATTTCACATTTTTATTGGGTATTAAGAATGATCATCTTTTAGGATGAAGAAAATGTTGACATGAAAATATGACATTTATTACCATTCATATTTAGTAAATGAAAATATGTCATTCACTACATTCATATGTAGTAAATGAAATTATGCCATTTATTAGCATTTATATTTTGTAAATGAAAATATGTCATTTATTAGCATTTATATTTTGTAAATGAAAATATGTCATTTATTAACATTCATATTTTGTAAATGAAAATACGTCATTTAGTTAATATATATATATATATATATATATTACATTATCACACATTTGTTTGAACACACGTCTATGTCACATGTTTGTTAAATCAAATGGATAATAAATGAAAGGTTTCCCTCTCTATACAAACAATATTCTCCCTGTTAATTAAATAATTTAAGGAAGGGAAATGAAAGCTTTCCTTCTCTAACTACCCTCATTGATTAAATAATTTGAAGAAAGGAAAGGGAACGTTTTTCTCTCCCCCTCATTAATTGATTTCATTAAACGTCAGGAAACGGGAAATTTCATCTCTAAATAAATTTAAGTAGTAAATAAGATAAAATAAAAAGGAATTAATAAAATAGTATTAATATATACATATACTCTAAGATTTAGAAAATCCAAATTCTAATTAGCATACAGTAGTCGCCCCTAACATTTCAATGGCCATTGATGCTCCAATCTTCTTCCTCTTCAATCTTCTAATCCACACAACAAAATTTAAATATAAAAACATGAAATAAAAAGAGCACATTTAGATCTCGACGCTGGGTGGCGATGTCAAGGCGGTAATGGTGGGCTTTGGGTGATGAAAGAATGGGTTTGGTGCATCGACAAAACCTGGAAGTAGAAGATGAGGTTACGGCTTTTTTTTTTGGATTGGAGGGTAATTAGCATAAGCATATATTAATTAATTAATTGTTTAATTACCAAATGGAATAACGATCATGTCTTTGTCATACCAACTCGGAATCAAGCAAGACGAAGTGCGTTGGAACCACAGTGACGGGATCTACACCGTGAAACTGACCAGAGTTGAAACGGAGACTATTGGAAAATCCGATAAATACCATTGGTGAGATTTCTCAAATTTAAAATTTAAAATAAATATATTTATTTATTTTGATCATGATTGTGATGTTTGAGATTGTTTGAAGTGACTGTATTGTGGTGAATTTACTGTATTGTGTCTATGGATGGTATGAAATATATGAAATGTTACATCATGGAAAAACACCATTTTTGTTATATAAATTGTTAGAATAACATTTTTATTTATAAATGTTAACATTTGAAAAGAACTTTATTTTTCCATTTTGTTGTATTGGAATTTGCAACAAAATGAAAGAACTTTATTTCTACCATTTTGTTGTATTACAATTTGCAACAAAATGAAAGAACCTTATCTTTACCATTTTGAGGAATTAGAATTAACAAAATATTTAAAGACCATTTTTTTTAGAAAGGTTTAATTAGAATAAAAAGACCATTTTCTTAGAAGTGTTTAATTAGAATAAAAAGATCACTTTTGCTAGAAATGTTGAATTAGAAATAAAATAGCATTTTGTTATAGAATGTTACATTAGAACCAAAGATACCAGGTTATAAAATGATATATTAGGTTAAAAAACATCATTTTTATTAAGATGTTAAGTTAGATTAAAATAACAGTTTTGTCTATAAAATGTTCCTTTAGATCCAAAATTACATTTAGATATAACATGTTACTTTAGATAAAAAAAATTACATTTTGATATAAATTGTTCCTTTAAATAAAAGATTACATTTTGTTATATTCATGTAGTGATAATAAAGGATTACATTTAACTATAATCATGTCATGTTAAATATTAATGTCATTTTAATTAGAAATAGTCATGTTGATTAAAAATAACATTTTCGGTTATAAATTGTCATGTTAGAAAATAATAACATTTTTAGTATGAAGGATTGCATTAGTAAAAATTACATTTTTGTTATAAAATGTAACATTAGAAAAATAACATCATTTTTGTTATAAATATGGCATTAGAAAAATAACAACATTTTTAGCTTAAATGTTGCATGAGAAAATAATAACATTTTTGTATAAAAAAGTTGCATTAGAGATGAATTCACATTTTGTATAAAAATGTCGCATTAGAGATGAATTTACATTTTGTATAAAAATGTCGCGTTAGGAATAAATTCACATTTGGTATAGAAATTTCGCATTAGGAATAAAATCACATTTTGTATAAAAATGTTATATTAGGATTAAAATCACATTTTAGTTATAAAGGTTACATTAGAAATAAAAACACATTTTTTTATTATAAATTGTGACATTAGAATGAAACATCATTTTGTTATAAAATGTATTGTTAGACAAGTTTCTATTTTCAATTCTTTTGTAAATAAAATAACAAATGTAAAAGGCATGTTTTTATTTACATTTCTTCTATAAATAAAAGAACAAAATTAGAAAACTTATTTTTATCTACATCCTATTTGTAAATAAAAAGGCTTATTTAGAATTTACACTGTTATTTAAATTTTGTTTGTAAATAAGAAGAAATAATTGGTAAGCAAATGTTTGTTTACATTTTATTTGTAAACAAAAACCCATATTGGAAGAACACTTTTTTATTTACAATCTATATTTTAAATAAAAAGAATAGTCATGTAAGATTTAAATTTTGATTTTATTTTTGTTGAAACAAAAAGATACAATTTTTTTCATCTAAAAGAATGAACCAAAAAGATACATTTTGGTCATTAAAAAGAATAGTTATAAAAGTTCATATTTTTAATGTAGATTTGTCACAATAAAAAGAATAGAATTTAGAAATACATTTTTTTACATTTTCTTATGTAAATAAAAAGAATAGAATTTAGGAATACATTTATTTACATTTTCTTATGTAAATAGAAGTAATTATGTGAATTTACTATTTTGTATAAATAAGAATATGACATATCTTTGTTTGCATTTTTAGATGCAAACAAAATATAGGAAAAAGAATCACATAGTTGTTTCCCTTTTTATATGTAAACAAAACCCACACAAAATAAAAGGGAGTTATATTTCTTATTTGCATTTTTAGATGCAAATAAAGCATAGAAAGAAAATTTCACTTTTAATCATCATTGTTTGTTGAATAAAAGTAAAAGATTTAAAAAGACATTTTATTTATCATTGTTTTGTTAAATAAAAGTAAAAGATATAAAAGAACATTTTTATTAACA
The DNA here is from genome assembly GCA_030737875.1 of Allium sativum. Taxonomy (NCBI): domain Eukaryota; kingdom Viridiplantae; phylum Streptophyta; class Magnoliopsida; order Asparagales; family Amaryllidaceae; genus Allium; species Allium sativum. Next base: position 874,041,366 of record CM060919.1, on the reverse strand, counting down.
TTGTTTTGTCAAATAAAAAGACAAATACATGAAATACATTTTTATTTGTGTTTTATGTACAAATAAAAGTACAAGATTAGAAACACACTTTTTTTTACATTGTAATTGTTGGAATAGAATTGTTAACAAAATGAGTGTATCAATTTACTCATCTTTGTTGAAAACAGAAATTATGTGAAAAATATAAGAATCACTTTTATTTGCATAATATACAGTAGAATTTATACGCAAACATAATTTTTTTTTAATTTATTTGCAAAACTTGCATTAGAATTTATATTCTAATATACAATTGTATTGTTGGTCAAAATATACACTGAAAAGTATTGTTAAGAAACTTCATACAAATAAAGAATAATGGAATTTATATTCCATTTGTCATCCGCAATAAAGCTATATAAATAAATTACTGTTTATGTGACTTTAGAAGTATATAGGGAAGTCATATGAGTAAAATATATTTTACTCGATATAAGTGACATGTTTAGTGAAATTGAAATTGGTTAAACCTATTAACCAATTCTGTATTTATTTATTTATATGAACTGTTGTTGGCTGAAAACCCCACACGGGTATTGGGACGATACTTGACTGACACAAATCCCAATGTTTAATTATATGTCTATCGATTGATCGACAGGCTGCGATGAGCGTTATTGTTTCATTTTAACGCTCACACAGTTGACATTGTCACTCTGGTTGTTAATGGATGGATTGAAGATTATTTCCTGTTATTAGCCTATATATGAAATGTATGAAACCCATATGACCCAAATTATATGGTACATGGTTGAGTCGCATTCCAATGCAGAATTTCTTTTTTAATAAAGAATGTTTACGTAATAAAAGATTTTTTGTAAAATAAAAGATTTTGTATTATAAAGAATATTTTACATTCAGAATCTTTTATATATAGAATATTTTATTGATTATTTTAAAATATGTTTTTTTTATATAGTAATGAATTAATATCTTTAGGATAAACCTTTTATTTAAGATTATTAGATCTTAACAATTATGTTTGGTGATTGATATGTAGATTGGATTTGTAGTGGACGATGTTTTAAATAACATTTATCCTTTAATCCAATTTACATTGAAATTATTACTTGAAATTTATAAATCTATTTTATAAATTTAAAAGAAGATTTTCTAAAGTCAGACTTTTCCAAATTAATATATTAATTTGGAATTAAGTGGAAATTCGATTGATAATAATCGAGATGGGCTTCTGTAAAAGAAGACCGATATTTTATATGGAATTTAAGAGGCTTTTCCGTTATTCCATTTATAATGTTAGTCTGGTACAGAAATTTATAACGATTATTTGTTGATTTGATTTCTGTAGAAATTCCATATTTTGAAAATTGGTTTTGAGTTTATCGTGAACTGTGTTTTAAATGACAATAGTTCTTTAACCCAATTTAAGACAAGATTGGTTTATTGAAATTAATAATCTTGTAATAATGATTTTTGTATTAAAAAACAAAATTGGAATATTAATAAGTCTTTTTAGAAAGATTAAAATGTAATTTATTTTATCTTTGATAAAATTAATGAGAATCTTTTAATATAAATAATAATTTTTATTTAAAAGGATATTCAAAGTTGGAATGTGGCTTATGGTTGGTTTTAATTACAAATACGCGAGTTATTCAGAAAGACCGGGTCTAACCCATTCTGAATAATCATCACGACGATCAAGAGTCGAAGATGAAGACGATGGCTGAAGACCGGAGAGCTTCACATCGTTTGGTTGATGGTGACTGATATCTTGAATTGGGACTGATCCCCCAAGGCAAGCTAAAAAGTGATGATCTTCCAGACGTACTGGAGATCGACAGATACGTTGTTTCGTTCAGACCCAGAACGGACTTGTAAATGGATAGCATGCCTGACATTGAAATTTATCTCATGTAATTAAATTGGTTTTTATTTAATATATAAATGCATGGTGGCGGAGGATTTATTCTCTTGCTTAACACCCTTTTGTATGTTAAATAATTACCGATCGCATGATATGAGTTGTTGATGTGGTATGCCAAGTTGCACTTGATCAAGGCTTATTGTTGCAAAGCAGAGCCTTGTGGGATGATCAAAGCATAGTCTATTCAGGCATAGCTTTGTGTAACGTGACTTCGCGAGCCTCACAGCCCGGTAGAGTCTAAAACGGGAGAAGGGAACGCAGGGAGTGCACACGTTTCTCTCTAGCTAGAGTGGTGCCAGGGACCTACCAGCGCTGGCATTTATTCATTGTGGTTGTTGGATTGTTCGAGGCCTTGGTTTATGCGATCGCCACTGGCCGTATTATAGGTCCAAAAGGACCGGGGAGCGTGTGTTCAGGAATTGCCAATCCATTAAGCGTTAACGTATGGACCGGCCCTGCAGCTATCCAAGGGTTGGACAGAGTACCAATCCTGGGGCATTGCTAGAATGTCTCGAATCGGTAAGGATCTCCTCCCTAGCCTTGACTCAGATGGAAACCCAAATTTCCAATACGACATCACGCGGTTTTGATTGTATACCTATATATGGCGACATAGTGGGATGGGGAACTCATGCCGTCTAGGATTGATACATTTACTTTGATGTATTTCAAATTGGTTGCACACTATTATTATATAATACCGTGTTTATCGTATCAAGCATCTTTTGATCATTATAAGGTAAAACCCTATCCTCCGATTTGCGTTGCATTGTGTGATGGGACTTGGGTCTTATAATGGTTTCATTTTTCAAAAAGACATTGCGTTATTTTGACGATTTACTTTAGTCATGCACTGGCAATCTATAGGAGAAAATCCGTTCCGCGAAAGTGGCGTGGTCCTGTGATTAGCCTTATTATATTATATAGGTTAGGTAGAATTCTCACACCAGTCCCATGACTGTAGTTTGTCCACTGGCAAACTCGGGTGCCCATATTTTCCACACGGGCAGTCGAGTTGCTATTTTTGCAGATATATTAAACAGGATTCTGGGTTGAAGCTTAAAGCTGTGTCCAGAGATAGAGATTCTTCCGCTGTGTTTCTTCCGCTGCAATATATTTTAATTATTGTAACTTATTCTTCCGCTGTTTTTTTTTTCAATTTACTCTGATATTTTGTACTCTGATGTAACATTATATGATATGTTATAAAAGTCTTCTGTTGTTGTTTTAATATGTTGTATTCCCAAAGTTAAAGTATTCGTAAATTTTCACTTTTTGGGTCAGACCTGTATGGTTTATGGTCGATTCAAAGGGCGGGAATTTGCGGGTCTTTACAAATCTTCTCTTCAAAAACTATCGTCTTTACTCTGAGATAATCTCTTCTCTTCAAAAACTATCTTTTCCTGTTTGTAAGAAGCTACAGTCTTTTGTTCCAAAGCCAGTCGATATCCAGAAGATTCTCGGCCAGATTGAGCCTCACGAGCTTGCTTTTTGGCAGCTTCAATCTCCCCCTTAAGCTTCTCCTTTTCAGCTTCTAAGCTGCTTATCCTATTATCTCCGCCCTTCAAAGAAAAAATTTCAGATTCTTGAGATTTCATCACATGGATCAGTCTGTCTTTGTCATTTTCAAGAAGCTCAATGTGCTCAAGGTGTCGGGTGTTCAACATCTGAAATTCAAAGCCAAATTTGTTCCATGACTCACACCGGCTTCCAATAGTATCCTTAGCCTCGTCTAATTGTACTTCGCGTTGACTCTTAGCAATGTCAAGTTGGTGGTCATATAGTTTTTTATAGCACTTAATTCTCCAACGGCATTCTAGTCATCGTATGGGTACAAATCTAAATCAAAGTCCATTCCTCTTAAATCCCAACCTCCAAATCGATCCTTCAGCTTTGAATTACCAGGGACAATTTCGTAAGGAGGCCTGTCAAGGATCGCTTGGATCTGACTAGAAGTGGGGATAATAGATTGAGAAGCTGCAGGGGGTTGTTCCGGAGGGACAAGAGGATTGGGGTTCAAGAGCTCGACCGATTCATGAGATTCCCAGGGCTCGTCCCCACCTTGCTCATCCTTATCTTTTTTCTTCTTATCATTCTCCAGGGGTTGTTCCTTGTCCATAACCCCTTTTCAGATATCTGTAAATGATAATGCTTCCTCTTCTTCCGTTGATTAGCCAACGAAGGTTCAGGAGCATGCTCGGATAGGGGGATCTGAAGGTAGATGAGGGCGTTTCAAGCAGCGAGAAAGACGGGACGGTAAAAGATTTTGTGAACTTACGAGACCAGCCTGTTGGGAAAAGTTGTCCGATAAAGATGATTTCATTCTTGAATCTGGAAAAGAGAAAGGAAAAGCTATAGTACCTATATTAGAAAATACTAAAACAAGATGAAAAGAGCTTAAGAATCAGGAATATATGACATGAAAAAGGAAATGCGCTAAGTATACATGGAGGAACTAAAGCAATCCCTATCCTTATGAGATATTTTCCTGGCCTAGAATCAGGAGCTTTGAGAATTCTTGTATATAAGATTTGGGGTTTAAATATTTGAACGACGGTATCACCTTGAATAAGGTCTTTAGCTAAATCAAGAACACCGAGATCCTTAAAAGTTTCTGAACCACCCTCTTCTTGATTACCCCGAACGGGAAAACTTTCATTGTAAAAACCCGGATTTTCAAAACCAATTTAAAATTTTTATTTTAGCAAATTTAATGGATTTTGAATATTTAAAATGATTTATTTTAAATAATAATGACAAAAGTTTTATTTTTGATGAAATTAGAAAGTATAAATTTACTTTAAATATAAAAAGAGCCTGAAATGGCGCGGCGGTTTGAAAATTCGACTTCAAATTTCCATTGAATATACAGAATTCAATATAAGTCGGAATTGGACGAAACAAGAAATTTTTGAATCTGATTAAAAATATCTTTCTAACGGATGTAAGAAACTGAGATTTCGTTTTGTAAGTTGGAAGCTATGACCAGTTTAATACTCAGAATAGTCGCTGTGAAATTTGTATATATTTTAAATAATATATAGCCCTTAAAAATAGTCATTTTGCATATGACCTTCGTTTTCAACGAAACCACTATTGTTGGATCTGGAATGTCAAATTATTGTTATATTTCAATTTTCATAATTTTTGGAATTAATATGTGAGCATGGCAAAAGAAACGTGTTTTGTCAATTTGGATCGACTAGAAATTGGCCAATTTTCAAATGGTCTCCAAATTCGACGAAATTAGTTTTGTTAGTACTGTATCATCAAAACATAGCTAGATTTATTTTTTTGGAATATTTGGAGTCTGTATGTGGCCCTGGTAAATTAAAATGTACGTTGAAATCAAATATGAACGTTATGTTAATTTATATTTTAAATTTTGATGAAAACTGATCGTAACAACCGAATTGGGTTACGTAACATATTCCATTGTGTCCGAAATGGGGGTAATTAGCTAGAGGCGACATTCGTTGGGTTCGATTTGGAGTTTGAATGAAAAAATAACTTTTTGGAGAATTAAATTAAATAAATAAATAATTATATATTCCGCCCTCTTATATCCTATTCAAAGTCAACCCTCCATTCCCTTTTCCCCATCGATTTCTGTAAAAGAAAATAAAAAAATTGAAAAAATACTCGCGCGCGCGGCTGAGCCTCCACCGCCGTCGCTCCTCCACCCAAACCCGACGTCGGCCGACCACCGCCCCTTCCTGGCACCACTGCCGCCTCCATTCCCTCCTCCCCTCCTTTGGAAAACTGTGAACCCCAAACCCTCTACGAACGGCGCTGCCACAACCCACGTAGCCCACCGCTCTAACCACCCACCTCGCCTGCCGCCACCCCTGCCACCAACGACGCAGCCCCTCCACCGAGATCGACGGAAAAAGGTGATTTTCAGTTTTTAAATTCAGTTTTTATTTAAAATCAGTTTTTGCATATAATAGTTTATTTTTAAAATGTGATTTTTAATTTACATGTAGCGTCATTAAAAATGTAATTTTTATAATGAAAGAGAATTTATAAAAATATGATTTTATTCATATGATAGATATGATTTTTATTTATAACTTTGTTTTAAAATAAAAATATGGCTTTTATATATATAATAGCGGTATTAAAATATGATTTATATATATGATAGCGCCATAAAAATATGATTTTTATTATGAAGTTAGCGATATAAAAATATGATTTTTTTTTATGAAGTTAGTGATATAAAATTATGATTTTTATTATGAAGTTAGCGATATAAAAATATGATTTTTATTATGAAGTTAACGATATAAAAATATGATTTTTATATATATAACGTGGGAATAAAAATGTGATTTTTATATATATAACGTCGGAATAAAATGTGATTTTTAATTATACATAGCGATGTTAAAAATGTGATTTTTAATATGAAAATCGTGTGAAACAGATTGCGATGGGACTGGCCGGAAACAAATCCAAATCCAAACAGTTCAGAAATAAAGAATGGAGGAGTGGAAACCCAAGGTGAGAACTTCTCACTCTAATCTTGTTTTCTAGTTAAATGTATACTAGGATGCAGACGGTACTTAGTAGCACCCGACGCCTTTGTTTGAAACCATGGATGTTTGGTTGTTTGTTTTGATTGGTCTATTTGTTTGAATGTGGTTTGGGATGTGAATGAGTTGTTTAGAATTGGTATGTGTATGGTGCGAGCCAGTATTAGGCGAGTGATAAGGCTAGACCTTATTCTGGTTCTAGTATCGTACCGTTATGCTGCCAAAATTTGCTATAATATATTAGAACAATAAAAAAAAATATCATTTTTGTTGTATAAATGAACCGTATAAAATAGGCATGTGTTGAATAAAATATTTTATCGTTAAAAATATAATTTTTAACGTATATATGAATAAAATAAATATCCATTTACAAATTAGACGATTTGTTTATGTACACCCATTTAACTGATATGGATTGGGATGATAAATTTTACACGTCGCCCAACTGCACAAATAAAATCTGTGTTTGTTGATTGAAATCCCACACGGGTGTTGGGATGATATTTCATGTACACTAATCCCAATTGTTTAGTTGTATGTCAATCGATTGGTTGACAGACTGTTGTAAGCGTTAATTATTTATATTTATTGCTTATGCAGTTGTAGAATGCACTCTGGATGATGGTTGACTGGTTATCGTTGTTGTTGTATACATGTCTCGTACGAAATCCATATAAATAACATTATACGGTAATTTACTGTGTCTGATTCTAGTTCAGAAATAAAGAATATTTTAAAATAATGAATATTTTAAAATAATATTCAGTCAAAGATCAAAATATGATTTTGATGTTGGGTTTTGGATGGACACGAAAATATTGAAATATATAAAATCGTGTTGATTAGATTTGCACCATATGGACGTGAACGATATTTATATCGATTTTATTCATTGTTCTAATGAATATCGAAAAGGAAAGGAGTTCAAAATTTGATATTTTGAAAATATTATCATTTTAATATTATAACGATATAGAATATTCAATTTTGATTTAGAATTGAAAATGAAGTTGGAATCATTTTTAAAACGAATTTAAAACGATTTATAAAATACGTTCTAAAAGGGAAATCGATGAAATATATATATATATATATATATATATATATATATATATATATTACATTTAATTTCCAGAACAAGACGCGCCGCACCACGACCGTTCGCGAATTTCGACCATTGACTTTGAGTTTACATTACGAGAGATCCGACCTTCGGATTCTCCTAAAGCCGGAACCGTTGGGTTCGTATCGAAAAGATCTTTCCAACGAATATAAGAGATTTAAAATCTAACGGTTGCATTTGAAATTATGTCCAAAACAAATTTCGAAAAGGTCGTTGTAAGTGCAGTTCGATGACCGTTTATGGAAATTGACTGTAAGGGCCTTAATAAAATTATTTAATGTTGACCCGCTTTTTAGTCAAAGTAGTCACATATGGAATATCTGATAAACAACACACTAGAGTATTGGAAACATCGTCAAAAGACAGGCAGCGATTTGGTCGAAATCGCATCACAAACAAAGAAACGCCCGGAACTCCTACCAGATGACCTTTTTTGGGCCCGAAAACAGTGATTACAAAGTTGTACTTTGTTGCTCTTGTAGATCTCTAAATCAGCTTCAGTTTGAGCTTTGGTTTGGCTCAATCGGACTTACGGTTTGAAAGTTACGCCCGTTTCCGTGAACGCATGCAGAACCGGAAACCTGGAATTTAGCATTGAATAGATCCTCGGATCGGATCGGACAAGCCTGTTCGGATCGGACGATTCCTTAAAATGGACAACTTGGCACTTGCTCTTCGCATACACATACACACGGATCGGATCGGAGGGAGCATTCCCGATCCGCTCCACCTTCAAAGCATTGGACACGGAGACTTCGGATTGAGGACACTAACTCGGTTCGGATCGGACCCGAACCGACCCGCCTGAAGTATCTTGCACAGAAGTGCTTCCAGCCTTCGGATCGGGGATTCCACCTCGGTTCGGATCGGACCCGAACCGATCCGACCCCTAGTGACCTGCTGCTACACTTCGGATCTGACTTATTCTTAAGGAGCCAATACCTCCTACTCTCATGGATCGAGCTCCACATGTCCTAGCACGATCTGAAGACCACTTCTCCACTACTTCCGAGATGGCCTCACCACCCTCCACGTGGCGCCTCCGAACCGGACCACTTCAGAGCTTTGCAAGGCTCCTCTATGCCTATAAATACACCCTCACATGGTCATTTCAAGGGACTTTTGGAACTCTAACTCTTCATGGCTTCCATTATGGTTCTTCGCAAGGCTATTGCACAACCTAGAAATCGAATTCCACATTGTAAACATGAGGATTTCGTGTATAATCTCCCTTTTAATCTCCTCTTCTTCATTGTAAACATGAGGATTTCGTGTATAAACTGCAAACAAACAATATTGTAATAGCTTCTTAGGATTTAAGAAATTATAAAGTGGACGTAGGCTTGGATTGAGCCGAACCACTATAAAAATCTCGTGTGTCTCCTCTTATTTTACTGCTTTTTCTGTATTAATCTGTGATTGTGAGGTTTTCACATAGCATTTGGGCGTTAGGCCCAAATTTCGGTCTAACATTTTGGCGCGCCAGGAAGGGGGCACACGATACAACTTCTTCTACTAGCTTGAAAGGAAGCGGATTCATTGGCTATTGGATTAATGGCCGAACAAAAACTTCCCCGTCTTGAGGATGAAGGCACGAGAAACGAGGCAAGTCAGGGAGCTTCCTCTCATGAAAATCCATCAGCATACTTAACCAGAGAAGAGATGGATGGCTTTCTTGCTGAATTGAGAACTCAAATGGCAAGACAAGATGATCTCCTCCGCAAACAACAGGAGATGATCGACCAATTCTTCGCTCGGATGGAAGGCAGGCCGAGTGGCAATGTACAAATCGCAGGAATTGGCATGGAATCGGCTCCAGCAGGAACATCGAACAAGATCGGTTCGGATCCAATCCGAACCGAGGGCCAAAACCTGAATCAAACGCAGACGGAAATGGGGGGCAATCCTCACCGGATCGGTTTGGATCCGACCCGAACCGCCACCCTACATGAGCTTGGGGGCAGCAGCCTCCCCTCTGGAAATCAAGACTTCGCTCCAGCACGACCTACCTCTGCATCTGTTCGGATCGGTAATTCCACACAGCTTCAGCATCAAGCTCCCTGGTTCGGAACAGGCGAACCTGTTCGGATCGGCACCTCCGATCTGAACCATGCACCTCTTCATAACCTCCCTCACTTCTCCGAGCCGCAGCAAGGGGGCACCTCCGAACCGAACCGGATGACCTGCCAAGCTCCTTATACTCTTCCACACTCTTCTGAACTCAATGCTGGGGGCACCAGCTCTGGCCTTAGCAGCTTGCAACAGCTCTTTGAAGGCGATCGGCTCCCCAATCTCATTGAACGCCTTTCGAGAGGCCGCATTTATCAGAATGACATGGATGATGTCAATCACAATCCATTCACACAGGAAATCAGGAATTCCCGTAATCCCCCGGATTTCAAACTTCCACAACTGGAGCCATACAACGGCAGAACGGATCCTACCGTGCATCTCATGCGCTACAAACAGCATATGGAAGTTCAATCGGCGTCGGAAAACGTTATGGCAAAGTGCTTCCCTCTCTTTTTGACCGATATAGCCGCTATGTGGATTCGGCAGCTGGAATCTGAATCGATCAACAGCTGGAACATGTTGGTCGCTCGCTTTATTGAACAATTTCGGGTCCACATCGCTCGACCCAAGAATGTAATGTCACTAACTACAATCAAGCAGAGGCCCAAAGAAACTCTGCGGTCATTTTTGGAAAGGTTCAACGTTGCAGCAGCATCAGTTGATCGACCTGAGTCATCTATGGTATTGATGGCGGCAGTATCCGGTGTTCTGGACAACTCGGAGTTCAAAAAATCCTTATACCGAGACCCACCAAGGAATCTCAGCGAATTCTACCTTGAATCAGATAGGTTTCTGCATGAAGAAGACGCAACGTCTGAAAAGAAAATTCTCGATGTTAACATGCTCAAAGACGGAGAACCGTCTGATTCTGATAAAGGTAAAAGAAAAGCTGCCGTCAAGAATGACCGCAACGCTCAGCCCCGGAGAGGGCCCAGATATGAAAAGTACACAGAACTCAATTCGTCACTAACCGACATCTACGTGAACACAAACGGTGACGTCTCCTATCCAAAGCCTCCCAGGAGGGAGCCATCACAAAGGGAGCGTGATTCTGGAAGACACTGCATATTTCATGATATGGACGGTCATGATACAAATGACTGCAGACACTTGCGAGACTTGATTGAGGAACGGGTTAGACGTGGAGAGCTACCCGAGTATGTGAAGCAGCCTACAACGCCTGCACCCGCGCTGCCACCACCTGCTCCCCGGAGAGGGAATGACCCTGGAACGAGCTCCCATCGGCTCGTCATCAACTGATATGGATTGGATCAATCTGCGTTTTCAGCATTTCTTAGGATTTATGATATGTCTCTTTTCTTTCTTTAAGTTTTCCGATTGGCTAAATCGAAGTACACACGTTTGGGGTTAGGATTTAGCTCCAAAGCGTGCTCTGGACTCGATGACAAACCAATCAGGATTTGCTTTGGTTTTGTATTTTGAATTGAATAAGGCAGGACTTTCCGAGCATGGATTATGTTTGGAAAATTTAAGTGTCTTGTCAGGTTGTGGCAGGATTCTCAATCTCAATTGAAGTATGGCTTATACTTATCCCGGACCCCTAGGCATGGATTATGCCTAGGGACAGACTGTCTTGTCAGGTCTTGGCAAGCATAGCTCTATCCCGACATGAGTATGGATTGTACTCACTGGGATTCTTAAGTGTGGATTATACTCTGGAACGGCTTATTGTTTTGCCAGGATCTGGCAAAGGAACTCAATAAATCTCGAGTATGGCTTATGCTCAGTTTGAACTTCCTGGTATGGCTTATACCCGGAAGGTTAGGTCCCTTGCCAGGTTTTGGCAGGATGATTCGAACGTCTCTTGAGTGTAGTTCATGCTCAAACAAACGCCCAAGCATGGTTTATGCTCGAAAGTGTAATCGGTTTTGTTAGGTTTTGACATACCTGTTTGCTTTCTCTTCTTTGCAGGTATGGTTTATACTTACAGCTGGCAGGCCCGGCGTGGCTTTGGACTCTTTGGATTATCCAGAACACATCTTCCTTCGTTCAGCAAGATATGTTCTGGGGGGGAAAAATGTTGACCCGCTTTTTAGTCAAAGCAGTCACATATGGAATATCTGATAAACAACACACTAGAGTATTGGAAACATCGTCAAAAGACAGGCAGCGATTTGGTCGAAATCGCATCACAAACAAAGAAAGGCCCGGAACTCCTACCAGATGACCTTTTTTGGGCCCGAAAACAGCGATTACAGAGTTAAGCTCCGTAACTCTTGTAGATCTCTGAATCAGCTTCAGTTTGAGCTTTGGTTTGGCTCAATCGGACTTACGGTTTGAAAGTTACGCCCGTTTCCGTGAACGCATTCAGAACCGGAAACCTGGAATTTAGCATTGAATAGATCCTCGGATCGGATCGGACAAGCCTGTTCGGATCGGACGATTCCTTAAAATGGACAACTTGGCACTTGCTCTTCGCATTCACATCCGCACGGATCGGATCAGAGGGAGCATTCCCGATCCACTCCACCTTCAAAGCATTGGACATAGAGACTTCGGATTGAGGACACCAACTCGGTTCAGATCAGACCCGAACCGACCCGCCTGAAGTATCTTGCACAGAAGTGCTTCCAGCCTTCGGATCGGGGATTCCACCTCGGTTCGGATCTGACCCGAACCGATCCTACCCCTAGTGACCTGCTGTTACACTTCGGATCTGACTTATTCTTAAGGAGCCAATACCTCCTACTCTCATGGATCGAGCTCCACCTGTCCTAGCACGATCCGAAGACCACTTCTCCACTACTTTCGAGATGGCCTCACCACCCTCCACGTGGCGCCTCCGAACCGGACCACTTCAGAGCTTTGCAAGGCTCCTCTATGCCCATAAATACACCCTTACATGGCCATTTCAAGGGACTTTTGGAACTCTAACTCTTCATGGCTTCCATTATGGTTCTTCGCAAGGCTATTGCATAACCTAGAAATCGAATTCCACATTGTAAACACGAGGATTTCGTGTATAAATTGCAAACAAACAACATTGTAATAGCTTCTTAGGATTTAAGAAACTATAAAGTGGACGTAGGCTTGGACTGAGCCGAACCACTATAAAAATCTCTTGTGTCTCCTCTTATTTTACTGCTTTTTCTGTATTAATCTGTGATTGTGAGGTTTTCATATAGCATTTGGGTGTTAGGCCCAAATTTTGGTCTAACATTTAAAATAGTAATAATTTGTGTAAAATCATAATAAATTATTTGTAAAGAATTGGGATGAAAAATTCCATATTTGAAAAAAATATATCAAAATGAACTAGTTATTAACTAGATTTGAAATCCAATAATTTGTAAACAAAATAAATTGGATTTGTGAATGGTTTTAAAATAACCAAAAATTTCCAATGAACAAATTGGAATGGATTTGTAATGGAAATAATCTTCGGAAAATTTCGATATTGGATTCCGTGATTATACGGGTATTGTTATGAAAATTTGGAAGATATATTAATATTGTTATTTCCAATACGATATTTGTTGGTTTCAGAATTTGATATTGAATATAAGCCGATATAATTTCTATTCAGAGCCTTGTATTTAATATCAAATGGGATTTTGGGTTTGTCGTGAATGGTGTCTTCATTAACACTATTCTTAAACCCAGTTGGGAAAAGAATAAATATTTTAATTAAGATTTAGGAAAGTTTTTCAATTAATAAATATTTAATTGGAATTGAATAAAAGAATTAGATCTTGGGTTTGTCATGAATGGTGTCTTCAGTAACACTGCTCTTAAACCCCGTGTTAAAAGAATAAACCTTTTAATTAAGATTTAAAGAAAAATTACCAATTAATTAACATTTAATTGGAATTAAAAATGGAATGTGAATTGGGTTTATTGTAAATTGTGTTTTTAATGATATTCGTTCTTAAACCCGATGAACAGTGCAATGTGATTTAGCATTTATAAATCTTTTATTAAGATTTAATGGAAATTTTCCAAAGTAAAGTTTTCCAATTTAATATAATAAATTGGAATGGAATGGAATTCGATTTGATAATAATGGAAGTGAGCTTCTGTGGAGGAAGACTGTTACTATATATGGAATTTAAAAGGCTTTGTCGTTATTCCATTTATATTATTAGTCGGATACGAAAATTGATATCGATTATATATTGATCTGTTTTCCGTGAAGATTAAATAATTAATGGAATGTGATTTTGGGTTTATCGTGAACTGTATTTTAAATGACATTAGTTCTTTAACCCAGTTAAAGACAGGTTTGACATTGATTCCTTTATATCGTATTCGTTGATCTCTGCTAAATATATATCTGTTTGGTGGCAGAGAATTTATTCTCTTGCTTAACACCCTTCTCTAAGACGTACGAGCTTAGAGGTTATATATACGCAGAAATCAATGGTACAGTGTAAATTGTCGATGTGGCATGTTTGATTTCCCAAAGTTAAATAATCATTAATGTTGATTTTTGGGAAGATTAAAACTAAGTGAAGTTTTAATGAATCTTCAATTAGATTGAAATTAGAATATGATAATTTAAATTATCAAATTCGGGAAATGATCAAGAATGGAGTATCACCGGTTTTGCTCCAAGCGATAGTTAAATCTTTAATTAGATTTGAACGTGAAATGGTAATTAAATTTATCGATAACACCATGATGTTAGATATGGAGTATTACCAGTTTTGCTGCATGGGATGAATAGGTTGGGATTGGGAAATTAAACAAATGATTACTTCAGTAACGTTCGCTAATCCCAACTAGTTGATAAACCTTAATTTGTTTTCAAATTGAAATCCAAAGGAAGATTAAAGAATAAATTTAAAAGAATTTATCTTTGATAAAATTAATGGGAACCTTTCCCAAAGTATAAGAATATTTGAATAAAAGAATATTCTGGATTGGAATGAGGCGTATGTTGTGTTTTTTATAGCACTTGTTTATTTTATACGCGGGTCATTCGGAAAGGTCGGGTTTATACCCATTCTGAATAACTGATTCGATGATAAGTCGACGATGAAGACGGTAGTTGAAGACTGGAGGTCTTTACATCATTTGGATGATTACTAATGTATTGATTGGGTTGTACACCCAAGACGAGGTAGTAAGTGGTGATCGTCCAGAAGTACTTAGAGATCGACCGGATATGCGAGGACCTCTCTCCTGTATTGGACATATGGGACGAGGAATAAGGTGCCTCCGGTTTCGTTCAGATCCAGAATGAACTAGTAAATGGATGTGTGTTTGACAGTGGATTTTATTCTATGTTGATTGATTTCTATTAAACATATATCTGTTTGGCGGGGAGAATTTATTCTCTTGCTTAACGCCCTTCTCTGAGACGTACGTGCTCATAGGTTATATATCGATAGACATCAGTCGCATGGCATGAATTGCCCGTGTGGCATGCTGAGATACAAATGATCAAGGCTTCTATTGAAAAGCAGAGTCTTGTGGTTGATGATCAAAGCATGGCTTTAATATATCATAGCTTTGTGTATAGCGTTAATTCGCGAGCCTCACACCCCGGTACGAGTCAAAAACGGGATAAGGGACTACAGGGAGAACACGACGTTTCTTTCTATATAAGGGTGGTGTCACGGTATGGAGCCCAGACATTTATTATATTTTTGCCTATGTGGTTGTTGGATTGCGAGGCGCCTCGGATATATCGGTTACTACGGAGCCGATGGATAGGTCCGATAGGACCGGGAAACGTATTTTCAGGAATAACCAATCCTCAAACGTAAGAGGGGACCGACCCCGAAGTATCCAAGGGTTTCCCAGAGGGTGCAGTCCTGAGACATTTGCTAGAGTGTCTCGAAGCGGTGAGGAGTACATCCCTTGCCTCGACTCATGATGGAAATCCAATTTCTAATACATGACATTTCGGTTTTGATTGTAGAACTAGTATGGCGACATGATAGATGGTACCCATGCCGCCTATGATTGATGCATTTATATTTGAAGTTGATTTCTTCACTTATAGTAATAATAAAAGATAAAATTTCACGTACCAAGCATTATTTGGCTATTATAAGGTAAAACACTATCCTCCGGCTTGCATTGCATTGTGTGATGGGACCTGAATCTTATAATAGCTTCATTTTCTTTAATCACTATTATGCTGTTTGTTTCATGTACTGGTATTCTTGGGGGTAAACCCGTTCCGTGTCATATGGTGTGGTCCCTTGATTTACCTAACTTTAAAATCAAGTTAATAACTGTTTTAGTTCTCACACCAGTCACATGATTGGTCTGGAGTTTATTGTTTTAACCTAAACTCTGGGTTCCCCTATTTTCCACACGGGCAGCTAGTAGTTTTGGTTTTGCAGATTATTTTTACAGGATCTCGGTTTACAGCTGGAGCTATATTCGGAACGCTCTGTATCCGTGTATTTCTTACAGTTGTGTTATTTATTATTTTTCCGCTGCTATATAATGTATTTTAATCTCTGATATTTTACAATGTGTAATATTTATTCATACTCGATTATTATCTTGTACTCTGACGGAAATTGTTGTAATAAGCAATGAAATGTTCTTCTATTTGTATTCTAATTTGTCGTGTTCTCAACTCAATCTGGGCTTTCCTTTAGGGGGAAATTTGGCTCGTTTTATTCATCAATTCCACCAACATCCAAAGCTTCCTTTGAAGTCACTTCAGCTTCATCAAACTGCTCATTCTCTTTCACCAGATCCGAAGCAGTTTTTGAAGAGGTCACACTTGCGTCATCCTGGTTAGTTCCCCCTGAAGAAGGACCCTCCTTCCCAGTCTGATCCGACAAAATCACAAGATCTTTACCCTTACGACGCTAGGATACTACCTTTTTAGCAGAAACCGATTTGGATTTAAGAGCTGCTTTACTGCTCTTTGCGGGGCTGGAATGCTTCTCTTTTGGGGCCTTTTGGCTGGAGACTTGCTAGCAGCACCTTTCTTATCAAAAGAATCCACCGCGAAAATACTCGAAGGAGAAAGCAAGTTATAATGACGTAAGAACTCTTCGATAATCAAAAATTTCCTATTTCTCTCATCTTCCTCAACAACCAGTAGAGAATTACAAGGATCTTGATTGAGAGCGATACTTTGATCAAGAAGCACTTTAATATAACTAAAGACTTAAGTAATAGACAAAAAGGGCGTAAAGAGGGGCTTGAGGAGTAAATATACTCACCGCCTTCCATCTATAAGCCACAAAAACTATTAGGGCATCGAATGAAGAAATATTGACTTGGAAATCCTCGAACACTTTCCACTAGGCCAGTTATTATTTTGGAACCCCGACTTTCAACAAAAACATTTGAAGGGCATTGATTCCTTCTTTTAAAAGAATATAAGGAGCATATATCTTCAAATGAAGGAGCACGTTATTTTTCTCTCATGAAAAGGATATGAAGGCTTATTAAAACTGCATAACCATTTGGGTGTAATTGACACGGGGCAATAGCCAAGTTTCGGAGAATCATTTCTAGATAGGGATTAAAAGGAGGAATTACCCCGCTCATCAGCATATCGCGATTAACAGCGACATATCCAGTTGGAGGAACATCCGCAAAGTCATCCTTCCTAGGCAACTTGGCTTCTTCCTTTTCCGAAATTCCAAACTGATTGCACAAGTGTTGAAACGAGATAAAAGGAATCTTTGTCGCATGCCTCTCACAAGGTATATTAGAAAGTGGACGGGGCTTTGGGAAGTTTTGAGTAGCATTTACTCCAGGGGCAAGATCTGGTGTGGTTTCAGCAATCTGGTCAGACTTCTAGCTTGGCCAGACATAGTTTGGTTCTTAGAACTCTGGTGTGATTGATGATGAGTTAGCATTTCTACATAAATAAATATTATGTCACTAAAGAATTAGAACTACCAAAAGGGCAGAAGTTGAACAAGTGCAAACCAAAATAAGGCCATGCACGACCGACCCCTACAGGTTTTGACCCACTTGCATGTGAATAACCAGACTCCAGATCTAAACTCATACCGACCCTGACCTGGTCGCACATAACCAGATCGTGTCATCTACTCAAACTCGAGTCAGGGCAGTCACACATATTTAGTCACACTGGGTCATTCGTAACCAACCTCATATAGAAGTGGGGCAAGAACGACCCTTGCCAAATTAAAGTTGAGCGACCGCAGAGCTCGAACACGAGTATGCACGACAAAGAAAAAGGAAAATTTCTAGACCAAATATAGGGTCAAAACTAATGCAGATGACGAACGACCAGTACAGACTCCTCAATTTCACAGTACAAAGGCAAAAAACTACTACCAGTTCAAGTGACAATCAACAAAATCGTACCAGTAACAACATGATCATATAAGTATGCAACAAAGGGATATTAAAAAATATTTCGACAAGCAACTTACAGGCGTGTTACTGAAAAACTAGAAATTCAAAAGGCTGTATGTGTTCGACAGGCAGAATATTTGCATGTATAACCCTGCAACGATCTAGTTGAAATCACAAGAATCTTCAGGGAAATCCGCAAGGGACAATCTTGGTTAAAACTTAGGTCCTTCAAGCCGTACCCAGGGTTATCAAATTCATACCTCAGGTTAAATCAGAGCAATATTAAGGAAAAGAATTTACCTACAAACAAGCAGACAATCTCAAATCTAAGCGAGTAGGCTGCCCCGATCAATCTTGAAGTTGCAGAGCCTCGGTGAAGGTACCACGCACTGCTGTAAGTCGAAACTTTGAAAAGACCAATACAATTGAAAACTTCGAAGGTAATCGGAATAGCGAGTAAGATTGTCCATAACAATACCACCATTAAAAGCTTCTCTGAAGAAAAAGAAAAGAAATAGGAAACGGGAAAGTAAGAAGGCGATATATAATGTAGGAAGAAGACTAAAATGCCTAACGGGACAAAGCGGCGCTCGGCTCGCTCGCTCGACCATGCTGCATAAACGAATGACCTTAAATTTAGTTAATTATATCAGTACATGAGTGACTGTGAGCCCGTTCAAACATACATATGTGAGAGCCAAGTGAAAGCACGACCGCCACATGGAAATTTTGACTTAATCCATTGAATGGTGTCGCATTAAATTATTTCGAAGCATGAATTTTTTTACAAAATTACAAATTTCGAGGGGCAAATGTTATCCCTTAAAAGTTTATACACACATTAGATGATTAAGTATGAGCATCATAACGAGTTTGTTCGCACGTAGCTTAAGGTTAAGCATCGCAAGGAAGGTCGCATACATCAGAACAAGCTGGGTCATCCACTTAACACTGTCAGGATCGGTCATACAGCATAATACGACCGTACAGAGGGGCCGTGCACACGAAGCTAGCTCAAGAATGGCATGACCCAAGGACAGTAAGACTCGTACATCCTGTAAAGATCGCCCATATTAAGGAAGTCGCTCATTCTTACACCAAAGAAATCGGTCGTACAAGACGAGGAGGATAATTGGTTCTGGTCATACGTTCCACTATGCAGTCGTTCGTTCATACTACCCCAATCGATCATACATAGCAGGGAACAAAAAGATGCCAGAGATCGCACATGCATCCCATGTCCGCTCATGGGTTGCAACCCCAGTCGTTCGCTCATTCCTCAATCAATCACTAATGCCTCAATCATATGCTACCTACCAGTCCAGTAGATGTCAACTCCAGAGTGATCACACTTATATTTGCTCTACAAGCCTTGGTCGGTCGCCTATTCATCTACAATCATATACTAAAGCTTCTGCCAGATACTACCTATCAGTCAATCATAAATGGCTTAACAGGATGACCCGTCGCTCGCTCCCATGAAGCCGCTCGTGCAGGACAGCTGAATACAATTATTGATAGTTAGCTACAGCTAGGCGATGGCATTTTCGTAACTAATGAAACGAGCGACCCATAGCCTGCATATGTGAATTGCGACTCATTTCTTTAGGAGATCTCGTCTATAAATAGGCCATATCTTCCACCATAAGGGGGATGGACTCCTTGCCACCATGAAGTGTTATTGAATTCTTTCCTCCACCATTCCTTAAGCATTCTCAACCATCATCATCATCTCCACTTGAAGGTTATTTATCTATTTGTCCATGGAATCCATTAGGACCTAATAAGTGTAAGAAGACCAAAGACATCATCCTTCTCCTCCATTGAATTCCATGAATTTAAGCGAGATTTTTATGTGAGTGAGAGTGAGAATATGTTGAAAGAATGAGAAGATGTATGAACAAAGAGAGTTTATATGCTGTGTAATCATTATCATGATAATGCAAACTACCTTCATACTGGGCGTAGGCCTAGCTTAGGGCCGAACAACTTTAAAACCTTGTCTCCATTTTACTTTCCTCACATTTTTACTTTCAACTTTTGTTGAGTGCGGCCCATTTACTTTCTAACCACATTGGTGAAGTACGATTCTCTTACCATTGGTGTTTGAGCCATTTTTTTGTGAAACCAGCGTCTTCAAACTCATTTTAGTAGGATTAATTACAATTGTTTTATATTTAATTTATTAGAAGATCTATATGACTTATCATTAATCATACTATATCTTATAAGGTGCGATTTCTCCTTTCAGACACACTATTCCAATATGGTGTTCTAGACGGAGTGAGTTGTGAAACAATTTCAAACTCGTTTGAATAGTCATTAAATAGTTGGCTTAAATATTCTCTTTCAATTGATTCGAAAAGTATTTATTTTCTATTAAAATTGGTTTCTAACTTCACTATGAATTCTTTGAACTTTTCAAAGGATTCTTATATATGTTTCATAAGGTGCACATATATGTATCTACTGATATCATCAGTAAATATATTAAAGTAATAAAACTTGCCTCTTACTTGTGTATTCATTGCTCCATATACATCATTATGTACGAGACCCAATACTTATCACTCATTCACTGTGTCAAGTGAAAGGTGATTCAGTTATTTTGCCTAATAAACAAGATTTGTATTCTTCATATGATTCAAAATCAAAAGATTTCAAAATTACATCATTATGGAGTTTTGACATACATTCTTCTTTATATGGGCTAACTGGTAATGCTAAAGGTATGTTAGATTTAAATCAGTAAATTTAATCCATTCATTTTTTATGTCAAGTACAATATAGTTAATGATTTATAAAGTTCATTATCTATTTGTGAAATTCAATAGATATTTCATTTAAATAATATGAATAACAATTGTTCTTTTATTACAAATGAAATTCAAACTTGTCTAAACAGGTTTCATAATAACTTATATTTTATATGGAATTTCATAATAACAATTATTTTATTTATCTAATTAAGCCATTATATAGAACAAGAATCAACTTCCTATGGATAATTCAACAACATTTGCTTCATTTCCAATCGTATGTCCACTTATCCTTTTATCATATTTCTACTTATTTTGCATTTTTTGTAAATTTACATACTTTTATATTATTCATATATAGTATCTAATACTAGAAATGTATAAGTAGATTATTATAACATTTATATCTTATTCAGTTGAAGTCACACTTTAACTTTTATTTTAGATCTTCATAATTTGAAAAACAATTACGTTTAGTTTGTTTGAGGACAATCCTCAAATTTCCATGTTAGTCAAGAAATTTGATTTAATTCAATTTATCCTTCTTAAGGATTAATTTAGATTATCGGAGTTATCTATTATTTAATATCTACAGTTGATAATAAATAATAACTGATTCTTTTATATTTATTTAATATAAATTCAAAATTTTGACAATCAAAAAATATATTAACATAAATATAAAATTTAAACTAAAATACGCTCCCACTCAAATTAACAACCCTTTGTTTATATATATATATATATACACACACACATATATATATATGTATATATAGGCAAGCGTTCGGTTACACCCCAAAAAATGGAGCACCAAAAATGCCCCTTGATTTCCACGTCTCATTTATATTAAAGAAAGTGAGTAGGAGGTGAGAGAATGAGTGGAATGAGAGAGGGAGGGAATGTGTGGTGGAAAATAGGGAGGCCAAAGGGGTGCTCCACAATTTCGGGTGTCATTGAACCTACCTCATATATACATACATACATATATATATATATATATATATATATATATATATATATATATGCATACACACAATGGTGTTCCAAGATCCGTATCTAGTTATGCCTTGACCAAGCTTTGGCTACGCCCCAAAACTCAACCTTTTAGATAGACATCTTATGTCAATTATATCATACATATAACTCTTGAATCACATGATGAACATCTTTTCAGTATTATTTATTTGCTCAAAATATAGAATAATTCATGCTGTTGTCTCTACGCCATAATCTTATTATGCAGCTTAGTTAAGTCAGACCGAATAAAATAATTTAAGTATCACTTTTACTCCATCGCATATAACCAAAATAAAAGGATGCACAATGCTTTGGCGTTACCTACATCCAGTCATTCTGGACATTGATGAGTGTATTATTAGAAGACGTCGCCATGACTTAATATAACAAAATTGACTTTAAAGGGAATTTTATAATTCGTAGTGGGAAACAATATTAAAGTTATTTACATATATCAAATATATGTATTTTATATTCGTAATATTAATTGGATTTAAATAATATATATATACATATGAATCATATACGTGTACATATATGTTTAAATTCAACATTATATAGGAATCGTCCCTATATTTCTTTTGAACAATTCAAAATCATTGGTAATTTTAACTTTGTATCAAATACAATATTCAAATCTAAAATGGATTTTCTATTAAACTTTATTATTCACATTTATATGACATTCAACCCATATAGCGTAGAATACAACATGACTTTCAAGGCCCATTTATAAGAGCAACCCCCCACCCCCTTTGATATCAAATATCAAACATTACAAAGCTGCGTATCTTAAAACTTATTTACTGATATTTATCATACTTCAAGTTATATATGCAGGTGACATGTAAGTTTATTTCCAGAAGAATAAATAAGCCGCAGGGAAGCATTAATCACCATATATATATATATTTATGTGTGTGTGTGTGTGTGTGTGTGTGTGTGTGTGTGTGTGCGCGCGCGTGTGCGTGTGTATAGACACACACAGTTGAATAATAATATAAAGAACATAACATCAAAAAAAGCATCTAGCATATCAGTATAAATGTACACGCATGCATTATATATGATACTTAGATTGAACTGTAGAATTCCATATTAACATAAAACAACCTTCATTTACATGTAGGGTCAGACCATGTGACAATCAATAATACATTATTCCATTTCCATGTTTTCAGTTCAACCCAAATTAATAAACATCTTATACCGAGAACCAATACATATATTGAAGCACATATATATATATATATATATATATATATATATATATATATATATATGCACACACACACACAATAATCAATACATTCTACAATACTATATATCTATATACACAGTTCTATAGATGAGATTTCTGAAAAACTTGCCAAGTCTCACTTGGTTTTGGAATTTCGACTGTTCCCGCATCAACATGTCCACTCTTGTGCTAACTGGTTCAGTCATACTGCACCAAGTTACAAGGCTGAATCTGCAAACATTTACGAATAAATGTATGATAATAGATTTTTCATTTCATTTGAAAATAAACAATGCAATATTTATGCACTATATACATATATACATATAATCATATATATGCATATATATATATATATATATGTGTGTGTGTGTGTGTGTCACTATTCAAATTCAAACATATATATATCAAATATATATTAATAAGCAATACAAACAAATTTTTATGCTGGTAGATGAATGAAGGTTTCCAATATGGTGTTTAACCATTCAGGAATCATTATTCCCTTTTCATAAAACTTAAGCTGTCTGATGCATTCGAGTATTTTGGGAAAATAAACACCATCAAACCAAACAATGAATCAACCGTTTGAATCATATATTGGTTTAATTCATAATATCAAACTTAGCCGTTTTTCAGGCATGAAATACACACACACACACACACACACACATATATATATATATATATATATATTATATGTGTGTGTGTGTGTGTGTGGCTCAGATTCAAAGAACTTAAATGGTTCAGACTTAAACATTTCAAACTGTTCTGATTTAAACAATTTATACTATCCAGGTTATAATGTTAAAACAAGTGCTCAGATGACTAACCTCTATCTAAGAAAATCAGTAACAAATTTCTAGCATTAATATTCTCAGAAATTATAATATAAAAATTTAAGGGTTGTTCTACATTTTGAATATAGGATATGCATATTACTATGTGAAATCTAACATGACCCTCATACCCCTATGTAACAATGTATATAACTTACATAATGAATATTTGCACTAGTTTGTTTTAAAATGCAATACGTACAAATAATAGTATTCAAAATAACATTTGTATATAGTACATTTTACAACAAATCAAATTTGTACCCAGTTTTTTAGAATTATATAAATGTAATGTTAAGGCAGATCATATCATTATATGCTTATATCAATAAATATGTAAGATAAACTAATTTATCTTAGCAATTTCTGATATATATATATATACATTTAATTTTAAAATATGGTTTTAGATCTAATCCAAAAACCTTACAGTGTTAATACAGAGTTTTAAATAACTATATTTTCATAGATCTACACTTTGTCCAAACTATCATATAGACTTGGATTAAACCATGACCTATGTTAATACAAGCTGGATTTCCCAATAATTAAAATTCAATCATGAGATAAACTAGCATTGTAAATAGGAATCAATATCAAGTATGGATCCATTCATTCACTTCATTATTTACATTAATGTAAAAGTATTTTCAGCAAAAAAGGCTTCACAACATATCGAAAATAAAGTTTACAAATCAAATTTGTGTTAGAAAATCATTAGTGTATCTTTATACGCTGAATCATTAGATGGACCTACAGGTTTGAAGTTCATTCATTAAAATGAATAAACATAAATAAATATAGTGGCCAAATGTTATTGTTCATACCAATAGAATAACAGTAAATCATATTTACTGAAGTTTTAAAATGGTTTTGTATTATATATATAATATAAATACGCAAAAGGCATCTTAAAACCAAGTGCACCATAATTTTTTTTTTTTGAAAGCAAAAATGTATGGTCTTTTAAAAAGAAGAGAGCACACACACACACACATAGATATATAAATTTTATTGAAACAAAAATGTGTGATCTTCTGAAGAGAAGAGAGCACACACATATATATATAAAACAAAGGTACAGAGTCTGACTATAGAACATAAGAGTACAAGATAAAACCTAACAACGCTCTAGGGATGAAAGGATCGTAGATAGATGAGCTCCGGATAAACCACCGCCCATCCACTCCAATATCGAATTCCGGCAAGGCCACCACCCGATATTGAAGTATATCTACTCCAATACAATAACCACAGATATATATATATAAAAAGAAAAATATAGTCTACAATAATTGTCTACATGCTTGACAGGTAACCAAAACAACATAAATCTACTCGAGCTATGACTATATGTATGTATAGAATGGTAGACATATGAGCTCTGGATAAACCACCGCCCATCATACTTTAAAATCGAGTTCCAACATGGCCACCATCCGATAGTGAAGTATATCTACTCCTACACAATATACTAGTCTCTCCAAACAAAAATATACAAACACATGTGATCATAACATCTCAAAAATACTCTCTAAAACTGCACTCTAATAAGCTCCATAGCATATATCAACTACACTCCAAATCAGCTCTCCAAAAAGCTCCTCAGCTTTAATCAACTACCTGTGACCTGAAAGAGACTAGCCAACCATAAGCTACCATCATATATATATATATATACACACACACACAGGGGTGTGTGTGTGTGTATATATATATAAGTGTGTGTGTGTGTGTATATATATATATATATATACACACGTATATCCATATATATATATGTGAAAAGGAAAGAAAACCATAGAAAAAAGGAGACAAGAAAAAGGCTCAAAAAACAGATATCAATAACAAATGCAAATTCTATTAAGACTAAAATATTTATTTATTCTAATAAACAAACTCAAATTAATTCTAACCTTAATCAGATATCTCTCAAATATAGTATTCCTACATAACTTATAGTGAAGGTTAGACATCCAATCCAGACTAAAAGTAACAATCCTAATGATCAATTTATCTATAGAAACAAAATTTGATTGAATTATTCTTTGATTTCTCTCAGACCAAATAAACCAACTAATAATAGTAACTAAAGGATCTAACACATATCTGTGTTTGCAATTAAATCGAATCTAAAACAATCAAAATAATAATCACAGCTACTAAAAAAGAATTGAAACAGTTAAAAACAAAAATACTTAAAACCATATTTAAAATATAAAAGGTTTTAGTATAAGAGAAAAATAATTGATCAACACTCTTATCCAATATACTACAAAAACAACACTTAACATCAAAAATAATATCTTTCTTCTATAATTGCTCAACTTTATTGAGTTTCTTATGAATAATCAACCACATAAGAAATTTTACTTTAGGCAGAGAATTAGTCTTCCATAAAAACTTAAACATTAACACAGAAATACCTGAAAAATTAAGAAAATTATACATTGATTTAGAAGTATACTGTAAACTCTTATCTAGACCCCAATAAATGTTATCACTATTGCTATCCAAATGGTACGTAGACGATTCTGCATGAAGTAAGGCAAATTGCCTGAACACTGACCCTTCTAAAATATTTTCAAATGCAAATTCCCACAGGGGATCTAAACTACCTCTATAAACTTCATTAATCAAAGCATTCTTAAAGCAGCAATTCTCAAAAAGATCTCTAAATTCTATTTTAAGGGGCACTCGAGAAATCCAAGAATCATGCCAAAAATATATAATATTTCCGGAATGGACAGTAAGCTTACAGCCTAAATTAAAAAAGAAAAGTGAAAATTAGGTACACATCCCTAAAAGCAAACTTAATTAGGCTTACATCTAGTCATAAACTTATTATAAATTAGGTCCCTAGTTTTTAAATGTAGAAAAAAATGAATAAAAAAATACGAAAAATATTATTTAAATAAATTATGCATTCGAAAAAAAATTGGTTACAAAAAATAAAAAAATACGCAAAAAAAAACAGTGACAAATGCAGTTAAATGCATGATGTTATGCAAGAATTCCAATTTTTTGCATATATATGTGCAAGTATTTCCAGAGTTGCATTCGCATTTGATTTTTTGCATATTTCTGTGCAAGTGTTGCATCATTCTTGCATAAAAATATGCAATATTTCATAACAATGCAACTCAGTTCATTTTTATTTGCATTTAAGTGTGCAAGTAAATCCGAAACATGCACACATGTGCGCAACATACCTGCAGGGAAACCGTTATCATAATTCTCTTTAAGCAATAATTGCATATACGTATGCAAGTATTGGCAATACTTGCAATATGCAACTTTTTTTTCTTGGCGTAGACTTCTGCTATTATTTCCAAATTTTAGATTATTTTTTTATCACCGCCGCACTTTTTTCTAGAAGAAAATGCAGGAGGCGTAACAAAATAAGTTGCAGGCGGAACCATGAAAGTAGGATGTGGATCCTACAAAAAAGGAGGCGGGAATTCAAAAATAGGGGGTGGGTTTATATTATAAACTATGACCGGATGTGAGCCTAATTTTGAAACTTAATAAGGACCTGTAAAAAATGCACTCATTAAAAAAATCAAAAAATTTCAATATAGAATTCCAGAAATAAGATAATCTATTATTCCAACTATAACTTGAATCAACTATAAATTTGCCCCTAGCATAATAGAATTTAGAAACTATTTGCTTCCAAGCAGCCGACACTTCTGGGTTCCTAAACTTCCATAACCATTTGGCTAATAAGGAAGAGTTAAAATTACATAAATTGATGATCCCTAAACCCCCATCCTTCTTGGATCCACAACAAACTTCCCAATTAACTAAACATTTATAGCCTCTACAAATGTTATTACCACACCAGAGAAAGTTACACCTAATTATGTCAATTTTCTCAATTACCCAATGAGGAAATCGATGAACGACCATCCAATAAGTAGGAATAGAAGACAACACAGAGTTGACAAGAACTAACCTCCCCGCTCTAGATAGAAATCTGCTATTCCAACTAGATAATCTATTATTAATTTTATCAATAATAAGTAACCAATCTTCATGTTTAAGTTTTGAAGACCTAATTTTAAAACCCAAATAACCAAAAGGAAATTTCGTAGTAGAACAGTTTAAGGTGTCAACAACTTGATTCTCGACATTGTCAAAATCATTAAGAATCATAACCGAACTCTTATCAAAATTGATTCTGAGACCAGATAGCATCTCAAAACAATAAAGAATAAACTTCAAAGCTATAATATGTTTGGTTATGTGGGAGGAAAATAATAATGTACAATCTGCAAATTGAAGAATAGACAATTCATTGTTATAATCCTCATTACCTACATATCCTAAAACACTAATCTTCGCTGCTCTCTTAATAATTTTAGTGAAAACATCAGCAGCGAGATTAAACAGAAGGGATGATAAAGGATCACCTTGTTTAAGTCCCCTTGTAGATTGAATTTTCTTACCAATAACCCAATTGACTATAATATTAGAACAACCAGATTTAAGCAAAAGCATGATCCAATTGATCCATCTAATACTAAAGCCCCTAGCTAAAAATAACTCGCAAATGAAATCCTAGTCTACTAAATTGAAAGCCTTTTCAAAATCGATTTTCAGTAAAGCACAAGAAAAATTATTTTTACAACAAACATTAATATATTATTGAACAACAGCCACCCCATCAACTGTGTTCCTGCCTTTTATAAAGGCATTTTGGAAACAATCAATTAAATCATCCATCTTAATGCTAAGCCTATTCGCTAGGACTTTAGTAATAATTTTAACAGAACAGTTGATTAAGGAAATAGGCCTAAAATCCTTTAAAGAATCAGCTCCAAACTTCTTATGAATAAGGATAACATTTGCAAAGTTAAAACTACCTAAATGTAAATTCCCATTATACAAATCATTAAATAAGTTAATAATATCAAATTTCAAGACATCCCAAAAATGTTTATAAAAAAGAATAGAAAAACCATCAGGACTAGGAGCTTTGTCACTAGGCGTATCATTAATAGCCTTCCAAATTTCCCGCTCTGAGAAAGGCTTATCTAAATCTTCTAAATCAATCTTAGAATAAGAAGGATAAATGTCATTCCATCTAACATTGATCCTCCTCTTAATCATAGATCCAAAAATCTGCTTATAATAAATAGTAAAAGCCTCATTTAAATCTTTTTGAACAGACAATTCCACATCATTAACAAAAATAGAGTGAATCAAATTATTATGTCTTATCTTATTAGCCACACTGTAAAAAAATTTGTATTGTTATCCCCTTCCTTAATCCATTGTATTCAGGATCTTTGCTTCCACATGACCTCCTCTTTTTCCAATATCAACTCAAGATCCTTCCTAAGGGTGCAATTTTTTTCCCTTTTATTGGAATTAAGAATCCCGTTCTCACTAATATTATCTAAATCTAACATCTCACACATAATCTTGTCTTTCTTGATTCTAACACTACCAAAAATATACTTATTTCAATGCTTAAGAAAAAAATCTGAGTTTTCCTATCTTCGCAACAAAAATCTTAGCGGAATTACCAATATACATATTATTAAAATAAAACAAGGAATTCCATTTTACAGCAACCAAATTAGAAATGCTAGAATCTAACAGCCACATCTTTTCAAATTTGAAACTATTGCTAATGGATATATTCGAATCACAAGAGAGAACAATGGGACAACGATCTGAATATAAGAAAGTCAAACCTTTTACTCTACAAATAGAGAACCTATCTTCTACCTCATTACTAATAAAAAATATGTCTAAAAGAGCAAAAGACGGAAAATCTCTCACATTAGACCATGTAAACGGTCTATCATTAAGAGGTATTTCGATCAAATTATTATCTAAAATAAAATAATTGAATTCCTCCATATCAAAGAAATCACCTTCTCGAGGTGATCTATCCCCTAAAAACCTAGTGACATTGAAATCTCCCTCCACAATCCATTGATTAGGGACAAGATTCCTAAAATCTGTACATTCGTCCCACAAAATTCTCCTCTCTATTTTTGTATGAGGTCCATACACATTAGTAATACCCAAAATAGAATTATCTATAAGGGAGGCTAATATGATCTGCAAAGAATACAAATTAGGACTTTCCTGAATGAGTCCAAATTGATTATCCCTCCAACCAATCATTAGTCCCCCGACACCACCAATGGTCGGAAGACAAGCCCAATTATGAAAGTGAGCCCCACCTAACCTCATATAAAAGCTTAGGTCAGGGTTCTCAATTTTTGTTTCTTGAAGTAATGCAATATCAATATGATAATCTTTAAAAAATATTCTAATCTTATCGCATTTTTTAGGTTCATTAAGACCCTTAATATTCCAACTAATTAACTTTAACATCTAAAAGTGCTAACCCTCTTTAATTCTCTACTCCTACTGAAATTAATATCTAACTCAATATCAGGGACGATAAATGTTGAATCCCCTGCTAAACTACACAACTGGCTAGTAGATAAACTACCTAAAGCAAAAGGTGTATAGCTACTGCCATAAACAAGAACCATACCCGAGCACGAATTCAAAGTGCTACCACTAGCACTCGAATCTGGGAACCTACCATCTGATGCTGCAACAATAGTTCTGATCCTTGCGCTACGACGAACAAGGCTACTAGCTCGAGTCTTCCTCTTTCGTCTACCTCTTCTAGACGACAAAGGTGAAGATATCTCTGCTATAGTAGGCAATGCCTTCATGCTATCCAATCTCGAAACAGTCTTTACTAAATCTCTAAACTCAAGCAATGATATTCCTAAACCTCTCAACACCTCACTGAGCAACGAAGATAGAGAATAACTGGGTCTGGACAACAATGATTTTAAATCGTATTTAAAATCATAAACATAGATTGGCATCTAGCAATATGTCACTGCCACCTAAGTTCTAATAAGATCATTGATTCGATACAACCTTTCTATGACCAGTGTATCAATGTAATATAATCCTTTTAACCAATATATCCAGGATTAAATTTGAGACATGGATTGTATCATCCTCTTTATAATTTAATCCATTTATCTTGATCGATGAGTAGACTGTTTGAAACAAATCAATATTTGAGCATGACCGTGCATTTCACAGTCTCGCTCAATCAAAAGGCCCAAGGATATCACCAAAAATATATATATATATATATTGTAGGGTTAAATTCCATCTAGATCATTCATAATCTTCATTCGATTCGAGATGTATTCAATAATCACCGTTATCATTACTCTGTTACGAGTAACTTTAGATGATATCAAAATACAAATATCCTCGAATAAAATTATAATAATTTCAGGTCTGATGACCATTACATCACTGCCACTATGAGAATAACTTATGATACTGTTAATTATATTCCATGTAGTTTTTTTTTCATATAGGGTCAGCCCAATACGTTATTCTCCAATACGTATTTATGTTTTGACATTAATATCGCGTATACTAATGATCAGTGAGATGCGATCCTCAGTCAATCAACATACTAGTCTCTATGTTTTATTGTTGTCCTATATAAATAATAAAACTTGACTAGGGACATTTAAGAATCACAATACATAATATATTATATAATCTCAAGTTCAAGTCACTTACTTGAACTATATAATTCCGTATTATAATTCTAAGGACTTTTATTATGTTAATATTAATATTACGCTGTAAATATAACATAACAGAATATTTTATTCTAGATAAAATAATAACACCAATAGTGTTATCAATTTCATCAAATGGATTGCCTCTACGGTGTAAACTTTAACACTGATGTCAATATATAACCTCTAAGCTCATATGTCTCAAAGAAGGGTGTTAAGCTAAGAGAATAAATACTCCGCCACCAAACGTGTATATATTTAGTAGAGATCAATTAATATAGCATAAAATACAATGTTAGACATAAAATCCATTTGCAAGTTTATTTTGGGTCTGAACAAAACAGAAGGCACCTTATTCCTCGTCCCATATGTACAATACAAGAGAGAGGCCCTTGCACATCCGGATAATCAACAAGTACGTCTGGACCACTTCCACTATAACCCCTTCAAGGGAGCTACCCAAATACTGGGCATAAGCAACAATCCATATGATGTAAAGATTTCCAGTTTTGCACCGTCTTCAATGTCTTCGACTTTTAATCATCGTTCAATTATTTGAAATGGGTTAAACCCAATCTTTTCGAATAGTTCGCGCCAAAACAAATCAAATCAAATCCTTGTTTGGATTATTGAATCACCAATTAAGTCTCCTTTAATTGGTTTCCTTTCATAAGATTAAAAATCTTATTCTCAAATCTGGTTAAGTCATTTGGCTTTCATCAATCATTTCATAACCTTGTATAAAAGGTTTACTTAAGAATTTGATTCGATTTACGAATTAAAAGTCTTATTTCCAAAACATCACTCAAAATCTGTTATACAAGCTTTTATCGAAAATACCCAAATTCCGTTTAACTAATTTTATCACTTAAACCATATAAAATTGGTTTAAACCCATTGCAAACCATTTACAATGATTTTTCACTATTTTTATTTGTATAAAAATAGTTCATACCCGTAATTTCTCGTTACATGTCATTACGGGTCATGGCGCTGTTTTTGTTCTATTTTGAATTGAACATTACTCAAAATCTAACCATTAGGTTTTAAAACTCTTATGATCATTTGAAAGATCTTTCCAATACGAACCCAACTGTTCCAATTCCGGGAAAATCCGATGGTCGGATCTCCCGATACGCTCATTCAAAGTTACATAACGAAATTCGCGAACTACCACTACACGACACGTTCTATTCTGACCAATATTAGACGTATAATATAAAATATGTTGAATCGCTTCAAAAACTATCGATTTATTATACTAAATGTATGTAATAATTTTCCAAAGCCATATTTTAAATTTTCAACTCCAAATTCACTTATTTCAATATTATCATATTATAATAATATTATAATGATTAAAATAATAATATTTTTTAAATTTTAATATTTTTAGTTCAAACTTCCCTAACATTCATTATAAAAATAAACAAGAAACTTTTGAAAAGAGACTTCTTTTAAAACATTCTCTAGATAGCCTAACCAAACTTCACTTTTCTCAGTTACTATTCATTTCGAAATTAAAACTTTGATAGGCCATAATTATATGAAAATTAATTCAAAACAACTTGTGATAGTTATGAATACTCATCTATATCTTATAATAATCGCATCCATCCAAAATCAGACGTCTAATTCAAACTTTGATTTATCACTTATTATTATATTAATAAAATATTCATTAAAAATCCATTTTCTTGATGGAGACTTCAATAATGAACCAATAATCACTTTTATTTTTCATTTTCACATGGTGTATATTATAATACTTAGTCAACCGTCAAATAACATTTAGTCCATATACTAAGTGCACTACACCATATAAGCCTTAAATAGTTAACACTTACACAGTCTTGTCAATCAACAGATTGACATACTACACACCTGGGATTAGTCTTCATTATCATCCCAATAACCCTATGGGGTTTTCATACATAACTAGTTATTATTAACAACTACACTCTTGGGAGATGTGTAAAATAATCATCCCAATACCTGTGTGGGGTTTCATCATAATCCATGTGAACTTATCTATACAATTGGAAGACATGTAGGTTACCTGTCATTCAAGACCCGTATGGGGTTTTCATCACAATCACCAAATAATAATTAATAAATTACTCAATTAAAACCATTTAAGGTTCAATCATTTTCCAATCAACACTGTTTATAATAAAAGTGTCATATCCCAAGGGGTTTCACATATATGATATAAAAATCATATTTTTATCTCACTCCACAACGTTTAACATCATATTTAATTTATATGATCATCATTAACCATTATAAACCATAATCAATTAACAATTGATAGTTAATTATATTTATCCCTTTCTACGTGAGTTTTGGTTTCTCACCTTCGGGTTCCACTCCACAAACTTTATGGGTGGAATACAGATCCTCGCACACTACTCTAGCACTCTTACGGAGCTTATGAATTTTTCCAGAGACCTCACACTACTTAATTTGAAGCTACAGAGTTCCTACCCCTCACAAATGTACACAAACTAGCAGATGTGGAGTTTTAAGGCGAATGGAAGGGGAAAAGGGGTTTGTGGAGATTCGGCAAGAAGGGGAGCCCCATGTTTTTGGGCTGGTGTGGAGTTGTAGGATGGAGGCGCAATCTATAGGGGCTGCTATATGGGGTATGATGTGCTAGGAGGTGGAAGGTGAAGGCTTTATAACGGTTTTGTGCAAAATGCAACTAAAAATGGAGTTTTTGATAAAATTAAGGGGAGGATGAGTTTAGAAAGGGAGGAAAGGGGATGGGAAGCTTTTGCGTGGGGTATGATGGTGGATGAGGGGCAGAACTCGGTGGAGGAAGTGAAAATGGAGGTGGCAGCCATGGAACTTCAAAGGAAGGAGGAAGAAGGAGTGTTAACCCCAATGTTAACCCCGTTGTGAAAACACAGTTTAGGAAGATAACGCTCTATGACCGTCTAAGTCGTTAACATGACATGACTCAAAGACATTCGGAGGACATGATCTTAAGTTGTTAACACGAAAAGGACAAGCACGACATTACCCAAGTCAACGACGCGTGCTGAGGCATGACGTGGCAGCGACGTTAATCAAGTCGCGAACCACAGTATACTCATGTCGTGCTCATACATGATTCATGTTGCTAAAGCCATCTTAACTCATGTCATGAGCACCAAAAGCATGTTGCTTAGACCAAGTCCTTCCATATAACATAAATTCATGTTGCAGAATTGTTCATGACGTCAGCTCATTGTTATTTGAAACCACAATCATGCCATGGAAATGAGCATGTCGTGATATACTCATGTCAGTAGCCCTTATTATTGACTCGTCTCGTTAGTCGATTGCACTTTGGTTGTGTTGGACACGTCAGTAAGTATACTATTCATCCATGTTGTAAGAAAATTAATGTCCCATATCGCGAGAGCATTCATGTCGAGCATTCATTCCATGTCGCATGGCGCTCCACTCATGTCGCTACGTCTGTGCTTACCATCTACATGTCGTTGATAAGAAAGGCATGTCGTATGAACCATGGGTAACAGCTATCAGCAGCTGTACATGTTCAAATCGCAGGCCATGCCATGTCGTGTTCTCATATAAGGCAGTCATGCCGTCAATATTGCCATCTCGCTGGAATGAAGGCAGTCTAACCATAAGATGGATATTTAAATTCATATATGAAGTAATCAAGACGTCCTAGTGTTTGTTATATATAAAGAATAGTTCATGAGTTAGGCATGATTGGCTTTAATCCATGTCATTATACATAGGAGGAGAATCATGCCATTAGCATATAAAATCCATGTGGGGTGGATTACATAAGATGTTGATATGAAAGCAAGTCGCCTCATTTTATTAAATAAGTCGCATGTCATACATGTTTGAGGCCATGACGTCAGTCCATTTGAACTCACTGCATGGCGTTAGAAAGGGCAAGTTGTTGGCTCATGAATGATGTAAGCATCGCATGCATATCGTTTAAGGAAATCATGTCGTTAAACATTGGTAACTCAAGTCGTAGCAAGCAGAAGTCATACCATGAGCATATAAATGAAAATCATGCCGCTAGTTCCATTTGTGAGGCAAACGATATGAAACACCAGTAGTTGATTCATGTAAGTACCTTTATATGGAAACTGGTGGCATCAGTTTAATGCTTGTGTTGTACAACATAAAGTACACAAGGCCTTAAACCGTTTTAAAGTGCTAATGGGTCATTAAGATCAACATTATCAGGCTGTAGGGGGAAAAAGAGGCAAGCTGGAAGTCATACCACGTTATGGCATAATACAAAGATAACATGTGGACCCTGGCACTATCAAGTATTGTATGAACAGTGTATATAAGGATTTACGTGTTCACAAAAAGCAAGGCCACGCGACATATTGGGATTAAACAGCGGATGGTTTGTGTCCATGCCAAGTCGCCACTTCAATCCAGTCCGCATGATGCAAATATCATCCATGGCATAAGCTTTATACCGCTCCAACTTATGTCGCATAACTCATGGCGCCATTCACATGCCACATACCACATTACAGCTAACACCAGCTATAAAGCGTCCATGACCAGCTGTACCTGTGTAATTACAAGTGTGCCACTCCACATCAAAACTCCCTATAACCCCCCCCCCCCATAATTCACTTGGAGGGGGGACCTAATTTCATTCCTACGAGGAGGTACCGCCGAATTCCAAGCTCCATTCTAACTTCATTAATTGCCGCCAAAGCATTCCCCTTCTTCCGCCATGGTCGATTCAATCAAGTCATCTTCTCCAATCTCCATAAAGATAACTTCAAGCTCTCTTCATCCTTCTCTGTCAATAAACGGATCGGATTTCACCCTCCTCCAAGCTCTGATTCACACCTCTACCGCCATGGATTCATCCCTGATTCTCTAAGCATCTAAACCGTGGAAAACAAAGTCTCACGTTCATCGCATTCAAAGAGATCAATCCATTTTCATAGAGGATAAGAGAGAATTTATCTATTATAGAGAGGAAAATTATTGTACAAAAGAGAGAATGAGCTAAATGAAAAAGAGATGTATTTTGTAATATCTCATATGATAATGGAAATACTCTTCAAAGTGGACGTAGATTCACATCGAATCGAACCACTATAAAAATCCCGTGTCTTTTACTTGTTTTTCTCCACTTATTTTGCGATTGTGGCCCTTTTAATTTTTAACCATAATTGGTGAAGTGCGATTTCACACCATTGGTGTTTCAGTCGTTTTTGATCCAAACATTTAGCGCCCGCCGTGGGGTCGCGTTCGCATCTCCTACCTCCTCTCACACTCTCACAAGTTGAACGCCTTGCCATTAGAGTTCTAAACCGCATCCTTCTCCGAAATTATGGCTAAATCTAAGAAGACTGATAGCCAAACCGTGGTAGAAGCCGATAATATTACTAATGAAGAAACACCGCTCGCAAACCGCTTTGAAGTTGGTGAAAACTCGAAAAGCGGAGCCGGAGTGACTAAAAATGAATTAAAAGCCGCTATTGCCAACGTAAACAACCAAATGGATGCCTCTACTAAAGCAATAATGGAGAAATTTGATGCCATCCTTAACGCTCGATCAAATCCATCCCCTCCTATGTGCATGTAGATCTCGAAGAGAATGATAAATTGCCTGCTCCTGATCATAACCGCAACGATAATATGATTATGATTGGGCAAGTGACAGGGATAGCTAACGTCGAAGAATTGAGATCAAAAGCTAACAACCATTTCGAAGCGAATGCTCGAAAGGTCACTAATCCTGTCACGGGGGCACCTCCTCGTCGAGATGGTAAAGGGTCAAAGCTCTCTAATCGAGATCGTATGCCTAGACGAACATTTGGTAAAGAGCTCAACTTCACAAAGCACCATAACTCTGAAGAATACTTCT
This sequence comes from Allium sativum, assembly GCA_030737875.1. NCBI lineage: Eukaryota > Viridiplantae > Streptophyta > Magnoliopsida > Asparagales > Amaryllidaceae > Allium > Allium sativum. Next base: position 874,004,100 of record CM060919.1, on the reverse strand, counting down.
CAGATATGATAGAACGAGTCATGAAAAGGAATCAAGCTAATAAAGACGATGAAAGAGAATGGGACTTCTCTCCCGATAGGACTTCGTTCACTGAAAGAATCCTTGAAGAAGAATGTCTAAAGAAATTTAATCCACCGACTTTGCCTCCGTACAACAGCCTTGTTGATCCAAACTACTTTATGTTCAAATACGAGTGGCATATGAGTGCGGCTAAGACGACTGATGAGATAAGATGCATGTATTTTCCTCTCTACTTAGAAGGTACTACATCATTATGGTTCACGAAGCTGCCTCCTAAATCTATCGATCAGTTCTCCGACCTGACCAAAAATTTCAAAGAGCAGTTCTGCTTGTATGCTACCAAAGCCAAGGATGCTATAACGCTCTCAGCCATGAAGCAAAAGCCAGGGGAAACTATGAAAGCTTTCCTTAGTTGATTCAATATTGCCTTGTCTGAAGTAAGGAATCCGGAACCATGCATAGTCCTCATGGCTCTACTCGATGCTATAGATAAAACAAGCGAATTCGGGAAATGGATAAAGATGAAGGAACCGACTACACTTGACAAGTTCTATAAGAAAGCACAGGAGTACATGAGAGTGGATGATAATCCTATACCTCTTCGGATCATTGGCGGTAACCAACTCCTTGAAGCTCCTAAAAGTGCAGCTATTCAACCTAATCAGAAGAATACTCAGGGGAAGAAGCGAGCTAATGACGGAAACGACAACAAAGCTAATAAAATTTTTGCCCTCTTGACTCGTCTAATCTGACACCTCTGAATAACACTCCCAAGAACATTTACCTTGCCACAAAGGATGCAGAAGATTACCTGGAGCCACGACCAATAAGGATGAATGACCATCTAACCAAATCCGGAAAGTTTTGTCGGTTTCATAATCAGTCGGACCACAACACCAATGAGTGTAAGCATCTGAGATCATTGATTGAAGAGCTGATTAAGAAGAACCGTCTGCAACAGTATGTGAAGAATTCCCAAGATGCAAATCCTTCTACGACTACCCAGGGGCATCAAATGACCAATCCGGCCCAAGCAACGTAGCTTCAGCTCAAGCTGTTCTAAGGCTGATAATCAACTGATGACCGTTGATGATGATCTAATATCTACAGCTCAAAATAAGCGATCACTATCGCCTTTACTTTACTTCCTGCATTACTTTACTCTTCGCTATGTTCTACTTTCTTTTAAATAATCTGTAATGATTTACATAAATTGTAATAAGCAATAGCACTACGAATAAAGTATTACCTGCCTGTATAAATCTCTGACTTGCTAAATTTACACGAAAATTTGCTAATAGATGATTTTTCACTACGAGCTATCCAATGAGCGTCTCCTCTCTCGAGGGCCGATGAAGTTGGGGCAATTCTGACAAACACTAGTACAAACGTCAAGTGCTCTAACCATCGATATGCATAATGCAAAGATGGATAGCACCACCTTAAAAAGTGAGCAGAAGGAGTTTCCAAGAGTCAAACGGTGGAGCGTTCAGCAAGCATAGTCAAAATTAATGCCATGAGTCGCGAGTTCCAAGAGGTCACAACCTCTCAGTCCGGCTGCGATTGCTTACCATAGTTAAGCATATCCGACACAAGGACTGATGTTCACCGTTTGAAACAACGCGCAATGCAAAACAAAGTCCTCCCATAGAGAGGCAAAATAAAGTCCTCCCATAGAGAGGCAAAATAAAGTCCTCCCATGGAGAGGCAAAAGAAAGTCCTCCCATGGAGAGGCAAAATAAAGTGCTCCCATAGAGAGGCAAAATAAAGTCCTCCCATAGAGAGGCAAAATAAAGTTCTCCCATAGAGAGGAAAAATAAAGTCTTCCTTTAGCAGAGGCAGAATAAAAATCTTGTCCTCCCATAGCAGATGCAAGTCCCTCCATATCAAGGGTAAAACAAAGTCTTCCCATAGCAGAGGCAACCCACAAAAGGTTCGCTAGAATCCGTAAGTGCGAAACAAAGCGCGGGAGCTCGCTTAAGCGAGACGAAGCATGGGAGTTCGTAAGCACGGAGCGATGCAGCCTTAACCCAATAGTTCATGGGAATCTGTAGACGCGAAACGAAGTGCAGGAGCTCGCTTAAGCAAGACAAAGCATCGGAGTTCGTAAGCGTGGAGCGATGCAACCTCACCCAAACCTCGCGGGAGTTCGCACTGCGAAACGATGCGACACCCAAAAATCCCTTTCCAAAGAGAAAGCGACTTCTCCATAGGAGAAATCAACAACGTTCGATGAAATCTATCATGTTTTATCATGTTGATTCAAGAGAAGTCAAATGTTGAATTAAAACGATCTCTCCAAAACACGGGACATTCAATGGAGTCTCCAATAGAGTCTTTGACGTCAAAGCTGACTGACGAGGCGAACAAACATTGAGTAGTCAAAATTCTTCCCACAATGAAGATTAATGATGAACTCCTAAGCTGGGGAACGAATAATTAAAGACTTCTCCAAAAAGAAGCAGGAAATAATTTATAAATACATATTTCCCAAATGTGAAATATTATACACCATTATTTAAGTCGTTAAAACAATGACGCTTGGAATCCACAATCGTCTTTAGTCGATTAGTCGATCTTAAGCAATAATGCGAATTCGAATTAGAATATCATGTTTGCGCAAATAATATTTGATGAGTTTGAAACCATTGAATAAAGTAATTCTGAGAAAATGCCTTATTCAATTCAAAGTAGAATTCGCTATAATTTGTTTCCTAATGATTAAACTAATCTGCTATTGATATAGACGATCAATAGCAAAGTATAAGTCCAAAGTCTTGCTAGCGTTTGTTCAAATTACAGAATAGGTGGCAAGAAGCAATTTGCACTCCAGTGCAGTGTCGGAAATCAACAAGTTAAGTCAAAGTTCTAACAAAACATTAGTAGTGCAAAAATACACTGGAATTTATGATACCAGATCGAACAACATGAATGTGTGAACAAATCCAGATTGAAAACTGTTTTGCAAAAGTTATCAGTTACAATGTTTATTTCGAAGCCTGCATTTCTCACAAGCAAAAAATACAAGCTTCGAGGGGAAAATGTTAACCCCATTGTGAAAACGCAGTTTAGGAAGATAACGTTATGTGGCCGTCTAAGTCGTTAACACGACATGACTCAAAGATGTTCAGATGACATGGTCTTAAGTAGTTAACACAAAAAGGACCAAGCACGACATTGCCCAAGTCGATGGCGCGCGTTGAGGCATGACGTGGCAGCGGCGTTAATCAAGTCGCGAATCGCAGTATACTCATGTCGTGCTCATATATGATTCATGTCGCTAAAGCCGTCTTAACTCATGTCGTGAGCACCAAAAGCATGTTGCTTGGACCAAGTCCTTCCATATAACATAAATTCATCTCGCAGAATTGTTCATGACGCCAGCTCATTGTTATTTGAAACCACAATCATGCCGTAGAAATGAGCATGTCATGATATACTCATGTCGGTGGCCCTTATTATTGACTTATGTCGTTAGTCCATTGCACTTTGATTGTGTTGGACACATCAGTAAGTATACTATTCATCCATGCCGTAAGAAAATTGAATGTCCCATATCACGAGAGCATTCATGCCGAGCATTCATTCCATGTCGCATGGCGCTTCACTCATGTCGCTATGTCCATGCTTACCATCTGCATGTCATTGATAAGAAAGGCATGTCGTATGAACCATAGGTAACAGCTATCAGCAGCTGTACATGTTCAAATCGCAAGCCATGTCATGCTGTGTTGTCATATAAGGTTGCCATCTCGCTGGAATGAAGGCAGTCTAACCGTAAGATGGATATTTAAATTCATACATGAAGTAATCAAGACGTCTTGATGTTTGTCCTATATAAAGAACAGTTCATGAGTTGGACATGATTGGCTTTAATCCATGTTGTTATACATAGGAGGTTAATCATGCCGTTAGCATATAAAATCCATGTGGCGTGGTTTACATAAGATGTTGATATGAAAGCAAGCCATCTCATTTTATTAAATAAGTTGCATGTCGTACATGTTTGAGGCCATGACGTCGGTCCATTTGAACTCAGTGCATGACGTTAGAAAGGGCAAGTTATTGGCCTATGAATGATGTAAGCATCGCATGCATATAGTTTAAGGAAATCGTGTGTTTAAAGGTTGGCAACTCAAGTCATAGCAATCAGCAGTCATGCCGTGAGCGTATAAATGAAAATCATGCCGTGGGTCCATTTGTGAGGCAAACGATATGAAACACCAGTAGTTAATTCATGCAAGTACCTTTATACAGAAACAGGTGGCATCAGTTTAATGCATGTGTTGTACAACATAAAGTACACAAGGCCTTAAACCGTTTTAAAGTGCTAATAGGAGCTGGAAGTCATGTCGCATTGTGGCATAATACAAAGATAACGTGTGGACCCTGGCATTATCAAGTATTGTCTGAACAGTGTATATAAGGATTTACGTGTTCACAAAAAGCAAGGCCACGCGACATATTGGGATTAAACAGCGGATGGTTTGTATCCATGCCAAGTTGCCACTTCAATCTAGTCCGCATGACCAAATATCATCCATGGCATAAGCTTTATACCGCTCCAACTTTTGTCGCATAACTCATGGCGCCAGTCACATGCCGCATACCACATTACAACTAACGCCTGCTATAAAGCGTCCATGACCAGCTGTACCTGTGTAATCACAAGTGTGTCACTCCTCATAAAAACTCCCTATAAATGCCCCTATAATTCACTTGGAGGGGGGACCTAATTTCATTCCTACGAGGAGGTGTCGCCGAATTCCAAGCTCCAATCTAACTTCATTAATGGCCGCCAAAGCATTCTCCTTCTTCCGCCATGGCCGATTCAATCAAGTCATCTTCTCCAATCTCCATTAAAGATAACTTCAAGCTCTCCCTATCCTTCTCTGTCAATAAACGGATCGGATTTCACCCTCCTCCAAGCTCTGATTCACACCTCTACCGCCATGGATTCATCCCTGATTCTCTAAGCATCTAAACCGTGGAAAACAAAGCCTCATGTTCATCACATTCAAAGAGATTAATCCAATTTCATAGCGGTTGTAATATCTCATATGATAATGGAAATACTCTTCAAAGTGGACGTAGATTCACATCGAATCGAACCACTATAAAAATCCCGCGTCTTTTACTTCTTTTTCTCCACTAATTTTGCGATTGTGACCCTTTTAATTTTTAACCATAATTGGTGAAGTGTGATTTCACACCATTGGTGTTTGAGTCATTTTTGATTCATACAAGGAGTTTAAGATAAAAGTGAAAAAAAATGGAGAAAGAAAAGTAGAAGAGGGGCTTTAAGGAAAAGGGGAAGTGTTTGGATTGCTGATGTGTCACGTGGTGGATCTAAGAAAGGAAAAACACTAAAGCCTCTTAGATTGTTGACACCTCGCTTGCCTTTTAAGACTTAAGTTACTTTGTTTAAATGTTGAAGCGTTTTAGTTCAACGTCTGTTCTTCAGCTCGTGTGACCAAACGACAACTCTGTTTTGCATGAAAATTTGTACCCGAGCATAAAATGTAATTCTAGATCGAATGGAACAGCTCTCCCATTTGACTCTTATTTTCCAGTCTCGTTTTTGCTTAATTTTGATTAATTGACTTGGTATGCGTTTATTTTTCGCATGCTGACATACTAACTCCAAAAATTATGAAATCTGGAATCTTATCATTTTTCGACGTTACAGATTCGATAAAATTAGTTTCATCAAAATCCGAGATTGTATGAAAAAAATCCTTTATAAACTGTCGAAATTAGCATTAAATCATCGAATTTTCAAAGTCGACAGTAATTTGTCATAAAATTAAATTAAGAATAAGCTTCAAATTGGTTCCAAAATTCTGGGTTGTTACATCTACATTAGCCAACACTATTCATTTAGGAAGGAAAAGTGGGCTAATTTTGAGGTGTCGCCTTTCCTAAGACACCATGGTGTGTTTGTTTTGAGTTGTCACTCCATCTTCATGGATAAGCAACTCCTCATCAATCCAAACCAACATCCAAAATCCTATAAAAGGAGGTAGCACTCTCTCATTTTCTCAGCATTTCTTCACATCTTCTTGCTCCAATCCTCCCTCCTCTCTCGCTCCACCGTCGCCCCCTATAGCAGCACCACCCCCTTCCCCTCCCTCATCCACGTCAGGCGCATTAGCCCTCCTGTAGTCCTCACTTCACCCGAAAACACCTCCTTGCTCCTTTAAAACACTAAGACACCATTTCTCTACCTCTTACACCCCTTTTCCCCCTTCAACCTATTTCCAGCCCACCCCGAGCCCACCCAACACGCAACCAGACCCCAGCCAGCCTCGTGGGTCTCACTCCTCAAAATCCAACCTCTATTTGCCTATAATCCTTCTCCATTTGCTCCTCGAACCAAAAATATATATCCTTATCCCACCGTTAATTTTATAAACCAACGCGCATTGAACCCCTTCCCGTTTTATTCCCCAAAAATACCGGTGATGCCGGAAGGCTGGCGGAATTTTCTGGAACCAATTATAATTAAAAATCTCGCATTTTTAAAAAGATTGACAGAGTGGAAATCGATGGTGAGTAACATATGCTCACGTTTTTAATTATTTATTGGTGTTTGTGGTAGTTGATGTCATATTTAATTTTATGCTATGTTGTTAGTGATGAAGTATGGGGTATGATTTGTTGACATATGTAGGTAATTGATATGTTAATGTAAGTGATTTAGTAGTTGAAATCGTAAACAAAACATTTGATTGAAATAGATGACAACTTGGTTGAATGTTGCATTTATATTGACATGAAAAAAAATTGCAAGTTAGCGTTGGGTTGATAAAATATTAAACGGTTAACAAAATGAGATTTGGATTGTTTACCATATCCAAGGTGACATGCATATGTAGTATTGGTGGTAGATGAAAACGTGTACTTGAATAAACAAGTTTACAGATGAATAATGATTCACCGTTTATTTTGATGCAACTTTTGTCAAAATAAACGGTATATGAGTACAACCCCTATTTGATATTTGAATGTGTATGATAGTTGATGGTTAGATATTGCGGTTAATTAGTTGATTGACAAATGCATATGAGTTTTAAATATTTAACGCTTACATGTTGCGTACTATGCCACGTTATGTGAGCACTAAAAGTTAAAATGATTGAAAAATGTCGTTTGGATATAAACGACATATTGAATCCATATAAGTTGAATTATATGATTGTTAGCTGAGTTTTATTCCAATTTGGAAAACCAATGAATATTTTAATAATATAATAATAGGTGAAAAATAAAAGTCAAATTTTGACGTTTGGTTTTGTATGGACGTAAAGTTTAATTCATTAAGACGAACTTTTGCAAAAGAAAGAAACTGATTTAAAATAATTTTCAAGTGGTTATGGCATATTCAAGTTTCTATTTAAAAATGAATAGTAATTAAAAAAAGTAAAGTTTGATTAGGGTATCAATAAAATGTTTTAGCTAAAGGTTTGATTTTTATAATGGACGTCAGGAAAATTTGGGTTTAAAATATTGAAGTTTGAAAAATAGTATTATTTTAATAATACAATATTATAATAGCGATTTAATGGAATATTAGGATTTTGAGTTGGAAATTGAAAATTATATTTTCCAAAAGTTATTATAAATTGTTTAAAAGGGGAATTCAATTCGATTTTAATATATATCGAAGTTCGGTTTGAATAGAACTCATCGTGCAACGGAGTTCGCAAACTTCGAGCTGTAATTTAAAATTGTTACACCGGTAGATCCGACCGCCGAATTCTCTCGAAATAATAACCATTAGGTCTGAAATGAAAAGAGCTTTCAAACGAGTATAAGAGTTTTAAATTCTAATGGTTAGATCTTGAGATAAGTTCAAATCAATTTTGAGTAAAAACAGTGCCATGACCATTAGTGGCTTGTAAATTGATTTTAAAGAAATAAACTATTTTTAATTTATTAAAAATAGGGAAAATTATTTAAATCATAATAAATGATTCTAAAGTTATTTGAAAAAGAAATGCGGAGTTTCAGGCTATATTTTGAAATATTTGTGTTTTCAGCCTAACTGACAGAAAATGGTAAAATAACGTTTTGAAATTTTTAGTTAATTAAACTCAAATTGTTTTGGTTTATTTAATATAAACAAGTTTGGAAAGAGGTGTTATAATACATCTTTTGGTATAGAAAATACTTCCAATTTAAATACAAATTGGATTTGGGTAGAAGTGATCTTTGGATATTTGGTATTAGTTACCGCAGGTAGACGTTTATTACGGCATGGATTTGGAAAATGTTATCCTCGTTATTCCCTTTGTAGTATTCATTGATTTTGGAAATTGGTGTTGAATATAAGTTGATATAACTCTATTTGAATTCTAATATTTAATATAAATGGGTATGGGGTTTGGGGTGAGTAGTGTCTTCAATAACACCGTTCTTTAACTGAGTTAAAAAAGAAAATGGTTTCTCAACATTAGTTGAAAGGAGATCTTTGTTTAAGTTTAATTATAAAGATTAAAGTAAATAATATTTCCAATATGGAATAAGGCTTAAGACATCTTGTATATCTTAATAGATTTGAAAACATGCGATAGTTATACGGAATGACCGGGTTCAACACATTGTGAATAACTAAAATAACGTAATGAAAACGACGTTGACTATGATAGAAGACCAAAGACCTTCACATCAGAAGGATTTCTCTTTGATCCCCTATTATGTGGTTATGTTGTGATGGTGATCCAACCTTACTTAGAGTGATTCAGGTTACAAGGGCTTTCGCACCTAGGTAGGGCCATGGGATAAAGCGCCATTGGTTTTGTTCAAAACCAGGAACAGACTTGTAAATGGTTGTGTGTCTGACGTTGTATTTGGCAACATAAACGATTGACTTCTATTAATGTTATATCAGTTGGTGTAGAAAAATTTATTCTTTTTGCTTAATACCCTCCTTTGAGACTTGGTATTCAAAGGGTTATATACTAATAGACACTGATCATATATTGTGAATTAACAATGTGGTATGCTAAGTGCTGAGCAGATCAAAGTTTTGTTGAAAACCATAATTTTATGGATGATGATTAAAACATGGCTGATATGGCGTAGCTTTGTGTTGAAAACTTGGTCTTTGAACCTCACTATTTGTGAATGGCTAAAAATAGGATGATGTACGACCGAGATATGGGCTATTGTTCCCTTCTAGCTGAAAAGTGATGCCTTGGTATGGAGCCCAGGTAGATTTACTTATGTGAATGTTGGAGAGGTGCCTCGTGTGATGGTCAAATATGATCGAGGGAATGTTATTTTCAGGTAAGATCCTAATCAACCGCGTATAGTGATGACGGCTCAATCGCTCTAAAGGACTCAATGTTTGACTCTTGGGACATTTGCTAGAATGTTCTGAATGTATCTAAGTAAGATCCTTTGCCTTGTTCATTGTTGGAATCCAACTTCCAATACGAGATTATGAATTTCATTTGTAACTATGTAGCAAACATAATGGGATGGGGCTTTATGCGAGCTAAGATTGACACATTTATTTTCTAAATGACTTGTACACCTAAACATTGATAATAATATCAAATGTTTTGTTTTAAAGAATATCAAGCTTGTTTGGTTATTATAAGGTAAAATTATATCCTCCGGTTTGCGCTACACTGTGTGATCGGACTTGAGTCTTATAATAGCTTCATTTTTCAAAAGCATGAATTTTGAAACCTTTGAATCTTGGTTGATGTTTGTGTGATTTAGGTTATGGTTTTGTTGTCTAGTTTTTAGTTTTAAACTGGTTAATCCAAGCCTGACCCAAGTATCTGACGCTCGGGTCAGATCCGAGTGTGAGCTTCAAGAAAAATGGGTTAATGAGGAGTTTCAGCTGATTTAGAGAAGCTGGAGTTCTTCGTCAGATGGCAAGACGTACTATACTATATATGCTTGGATGTATATGATTTAAGAATGTAAAAATGTGTTTTTAAAGTGATGTAAAAGTTTCCGCTGTGAAGTAATATATTGAATATTATATTTTGTTCCGCTTCCGCAGTGTTAGCTCTGATAAAATCCCGATGAATCAAGTTTGCGGCATTTTATTTTACGGTACATGAACACCGTGGATGCGTTAAGTATCGACTATCAAAGGTTGAAGATTTGGATTATCGCATGACCTTCAAAGGATGCTTGCCTTTCGAGCCGGACTTATGGGATTTATGGTCGGTTCAGAGGGCGAGGACCTTTGGGTCGTCTCACTTGGTATTAGAGCTTTAGTTTAGCGATAAACCTTGGCTCTACAGAGTAGAATACTTGTTAAAATATAGGGATCAGTAGTATCCTAGGACAAATATCTTGTCAAATATAGGATCAGTAGTTTCATAGGACGAGTAACTCATTAGGGTCAGTTATACCTTGGAAGGAGTCGAGTGAGATTATACATATATGAGAGACGTATTTGTTGTTTGATTTTCAAAATTAATAAGTACTTTGAAAATAATAAAGTAAAATTTTGAAAAATTAATCAAATACTTGGTTGTTGGATGTGATATGTGGCAGCTAAACTTAGCTAATTAAGTACTGATCTTGAACTTAAAATGCTAGATTATGGTAAGTAAACAGAATTTTCGACGATTTTGGACAGTCAATGAATTCTGACACTCATTTAGTTTAAGCTTATAAAAGAGTTATATCCACGATTTTGGATAGTGGGTATAGATTAAACTCCTTGGTACTTTGATTAGAAAAGTTTAGAAGTGATAGTTTGTAGACTGATTAGAAACTCTTTGTTTATTTTGAGGAGAGGTAGGATTAGATTGAGGATAGGAGGTAAGGGCAGGAAGTTGACTGTTTGTAGATACTTGCCACATCTCTATGAGCCGGTTCCCTCTTCCAGTTCGTTGGGCCATGACAGCGCCGATGAGCACTTATCCAACGCTACATCAACTTTCCAACCGGTGGAGATCGTTGATTCTGAATCTGGTTTCGCACCGACACCTGTAGAGTCCGACTCTATACAGACTGAGGAATCAGGTATCTATGGCGACTGGATGTTCGACAATAATGCAAGAAAGGAGATCCAGTCTCCTGCCTTACAGATTACACTAGATTACGTCCCACTGTCGATCCAAGGAGTCGACACTTCCTGAGGTACATCCTCCACAGACAGAAGAGTTCGAGATAGACCTGACACCTGAGCTCGACGAGGAATTCGAGGAGGAAATAGAGCTTGACCGCGAAGTCGAGGTGATGATGGAGATGATGAGGAAGGTAATGATGAAGTTGACGAGGGCGGCTATGAAGCTGATGACGATGAAGAATAATTTATGAAAACGACCCTGATGCTTTTAACCAAGATCATATTATGAATCCTGGATGGGATGGATGGAATGACCCATCGTCTGATGAAGAAGATGAGTTTGATTAGGAGCCCGAGGAGATTTCAGTCTTAGGACCCTCAACAGATGACTCCGATGACTGGTAGACAGTCGAATAGTATATAGTGTTGTTTTGGGATATATATACTAGCATGTAAACATAGATGTTAGCTTCGTTTTGGTGCAATACAGGCACTTACTATATCTTTTGGGAGCATGATACCGTTTTGTATGGGCTACCTCAAGTACGTAGTATGTGCTCAGGTTGGTCGGTATAAATGCATATACATCTCTTATACCTTAAGTGTCACTATACACTAGGGCATACATTATGTTTACGATATAGTTGATATTTTAGTTATGATACGTAAACATTGATATATGAAGTGAAATGACATCCTTTCAGCTATATATATTGTCTGTTCTTTGCCTTTGTCTTCTTTCCTTTTTGAGTAGGAAAAGTTCTAAGTAGGGGAGAATGTAACGACCCGAAATTTTGGAACCAATTTAGAAATTTTGAAAGTTCGAGTTTTTAAGAAATTTAAATAATCGCGCACGATTTTAGATACATACACTCATTTTCAAATACGATTTCAAAAAGTATAACGGTTAGATAATTTATTTAAATCAGTTTTATCAACTTACCTGTCCAAACAATTTTCAGCAAAAATAAACCTTGACACTATTCATCAATTTTGAAATTTTTGAGATTTCAGATAATATACAACTAGTATAATAGTTAGAATAAGGTTATTTGATTTTTAAAATGATAAGTAAGAATAATAGTTTGATAATTTATAATTAATGATGTTTTAGAAAAGTTAGGAAAAATGGATATTTGGCAAATAACCTCGGAATTCGACTAAACCAATTTTATCAAATCCGTAATGATAAATAAATGTAAGATTCCAAATTTCAAGTTAATTGGAATTAGTGTGTGAATGTGTGTGATATAAACTCGAGTTAGAAAAATCAGTTAAAGATGAATAATAAGACTACAAAGGCCATTTTGCCAGCGGTCACTGAATTTGACGAGACTAGGACCATTAGAACCATATCTAAAAAATGTAAGAGAGTTTCAACTTTCGTAATTTTTGGGATTAATATGTGGTTGTGCGAGTATTAAACACATAGGTAAATTTCAAAGAAAATTGATTTAAACAATTGAATTTACTTAGTTTTGAGCTAATAAATAATATGTAAAAATATATTAAAAATAAAATATAGTAGCCTAATTTTATGTTAATGATTTTAGAACATAAATTAATTGCCGTAAGCATTGATACATCGCTATGCAATGTTAAGTAGTGTAATTATCCATATAAGGATTATTAATCCATTAGAGCTTGTTTTAATTAATAATAATAAAAAAAAAATTAAATTTTGTTTACATATTATCGAAGAGCACAAAAAACTGATTAATATGACTGGAAAATATATTCTATATTATATGCGTGGTTATGTTAACAAGTTGTACGAATATTGTAAGCTAGTTAACGTATTTATCTACATTAGTCAACACTATTCATTTAGGAAGGAAAAGTGTGCTAGTTTTGAGATGTCACCTTCCTAAGACCCCACGGTGTGTTAATTTTGAGTTGTCATAACATCTTCATGGATAAACTGACACCTCATCAACCAGAACCAACATCCAAACTCCTATAAAAGGAGGTAGCACCCTCTCATTTTCTCATCATTTCTTCACATCTTCTCCCTCCAATCCTTCATCCTCTCTCCCTCCACCATCCCCCTGCACGCAACCAACCCCTACCCAGCCTCATGGGTCTCACTCCTCAAAATCCAAGCTCCGTTTGTCTAAAACCATTCTCCATTTTCTCCTTGAACCAAAAATATGCATCCTTATTTTGCCATTAATTTTACAAACCAACATGGTTCGAACCCCTGCCCGTTTTATTTCCCAAAAACATCGGTGACACTGGAAGGCTGGCGAAATTTTCTGGGATCAGTTAGAAGTAAAAAATCTCGCATTTTTACAAAGATTGATGGAGTGGAAATCCATGGTGAGTAACATATGCTCATTTTTGAATTATTTATTTGTGTTTGTGGTAGTTGATGTCATATTTAATATGAAGTTTGGGGTATGATTTGTTAACATTGGTTGGTAATTGACATGATAATGTAAGTGATTTTGTAGTTGAAACCAGAAACAAAACGTTTGATTGAAACGGATAACAATTTGGTTGAAAGTTGCATGTGTATTGACATGGAAAAAAAATTGCAAGTTAGCTTGGGTTGATAAAATATTAAATAGTTAATAAATGAGATTAATTTGGATAGTTCACCGTATCCAAAATGACAGCATATATAGTATTGATGGTAGTTGAAAACGTGTAGGTGAATAAACAAGTTTATGGATGAATAGTGAATCACCATTTATATTGATGCAACTTTTGTCAAAATAAACAATATATGAGTATGAACCCCTATTTGATATTTGGATGTGCATGATAGTTGATGATTGGATATTGTGGTTAATCTATTGATTGACAAACGCATATCAGCGTTAAATATTTAATACTCACATGTTGTGTACTGTGCCACGGTATGTAAGCACTAAAATTTGAAATAATTGAAAAATGTAGTTTGGATATAAACGACATATTGAATCCATATAAGTTGAATTATATGGTTGTTAGCTGCGTTTTGTTCCAATTTGGGAAACTAATGAATATTTAATAATATAATAATGTATGGAAAATAAAAATCAAATTTTGAGGTTCGATTTTGGATTTACGTAAAGTTTAATTCATTACGATGAACTTTTGCAAAATAAAGAAATTGATTTGAAATAATTTTCAAGTAGTTATGGCATATTCAAGTTTTTATTTTAAAATGAATAATAACTAGAAAAAGTGAAGTTCAGTTAGGGTGTCTAGAAAATGTTTTAGCAAAAGTTTCCTTTCAAAACTTTCTTATTTATTTTTATAATGGTGTCAGGAAAATTTGGGTTAAAATATTGAAGTTTGAAAAATAATATTATTTTAATAATAAAATAGTATTATAATAGTGATTTAATGTAATGTTTGGATTTTGAGTTTGAAATAGAAAAATATATTTTCCAAAAGTTATTATAAACTGCTTAAAAATGGAATTCAATTCGATTTTAATATATAGCCGAAGTTTGGTTTGAATAGAACTCGTCTCGTAGTGGTAGTTCACGAACTTCTACCTATAACTTCAAATTGACATATCGAGAGATCCGATTGTCGGATTCTCTCGGAATAAAAACCGTTAGGTCTGAAATGAAGAAACATTTCAAATGAGTATAAGAGCTTTAAATTCTAACAGTCAGATCTTGAGATAAGTCCAAATCAATTTTGAGTAAAAAACAGCGCTAGAACCATCGATGGCTTGTAAATGGGTTTTAAAGAAATAAAATATTTTTAATTTATTAAAAATAAGGAAAAATTATGATAAATCATAATAATTGATTTTAAAGTGATTTGAAAAAGAAATGCGGAGTTTCAAAATATATTTTGAAATATTTGCGTTTTCAGCCTAATTGACAGAAAACAGTAAAACAACATTTTGAAAATTTAAGTTAATTAAACTTATATTATTTTCATTTATTTAATATAACCGAGTTTGGAAAGAGGTGTTAAAATAAATCTTTTGATTTAGAAAAGACTTCCAATATAAATACAAATTGGATTTGGGTAGAATTAATCTTCAGATATTTAGTATTGGTTACCGTAGGTAGACATTTATTACGGGTGGGATTTGGAAGATGTTATCATCATTATTCCCTTTGTAGTATTCGTTGATTTCGGAAATTGGTGTTGAATATAAGTTGACATAATTCTGTTTGAATTCTTATATTTAATATCAATGGATTTGGGGTTTGAGGTTTGTGGTGAATAGTATCTTCAATAACACTGTTCTGTAACCTAGTTAAAAGAGAAAACGATTTCTTAACATTAGTTGAAAGGAGACCTTTGTTTAAACTTGATTATAAAGATGAAAGTATATAATATTACCAAAATAGAATAAGGCTTAGGACATCTTGTATATCTTAAATAATTTGAAAAGACGCGATAGTTATTCGGAATGACCAAGTTTCAATCCATTGTGAATAGCTAAAACAACGTAATGAAAACAATGCAGACTGTGATAGAAGACCGGAGACCATCACATAGGAACGAGGTTATGTTGTGACGGTGATCCAATCGCACTTGAAGTGATTCGGATTGCAAGGGTTTTCGCACCCAGGCGGGGCCGTGGAATAAAGCGCCTTCGGTTTCGTTAAAAATCAGGAACGGACTTGTAAGTGGATGTGTGTCTGACATTGTATTTTACAATATTAAAGATTGATTTCTATTAATGTTATATCAGTTGGTGGCGGAGAATTTATTATTTTTGCTTAACACTCTCCTTTGAGACTTCAATATTCGGAGGGTTATATATTAATAGACACTGACCATATGTTGTGAACTGACAATATGGCATGCTAAGTGCTGAGCAGGTCAAAGTTTTGTTGAAAAACAGAATTTTGTGGATGATGATCAAAGCATGGCTGATATGGTGTAGCTTTGTGTTGAAAATGTGGCTTTAGAACCTCATTACAAGTGAATGGCCGAAAACAGGATAATGGACGGCTGAGATATGGGCTAGCGTTCCCTTCTAGCTAAAAAGTGATGCCATGGTATGGAGCCTAGACAGGTTTACTTATGTGGACGTTGGAGAGGCGCCTCGTGTGACGGTCAAATATGAGGGGAATGTTATGTTCAAGTAAGATCCTAATCAGCTGCGTATAGTGTTGACCTGCTCAGCCGCTTCGAAGGACTCAATGTTTGACTCCTGGGACATTTGCTGGAATGTTCCGAGTGCGGTTAAGGAGGATCTTTGCCTTGGTCACTGTTGGAATCCAACTTCCAATACGAGATTACGAATTTCATTTGTAACTATGTAGCCAACATAATGGGTTGGGGCATTATGCGAGCTAAGATTGATACATTTATTTTTTGAAATGATTTCCACACCTAAGCATTAATAATAATATCATTTTTTTTAAAGAATATCAAACATGTTTGGTTGTTATAAGGTAAAACTCTATCCTCCAGTTTGCATTGCATTGTGTGATGGGACTTGAGTCTTATAATTGCTTCATTTTTCAAAAGCATGAATTTCGAAACTTTTGAATCTTGGTTGATGTTTTTATGCTTTAGGTTATGGTTTTGTTATCTAGTTTTTAGTTTTTAAACTAGTTAATCCAAGCCCTCCCTAGTGTTTAACGCTCAGGTTAGATCCGAGTGTGTGTTTCAGGAAAATTAGGTTGATGAGGAGTTTCAGTTGATTTAGATAAGTTGGAGTTCTTCGTCAGATGGCAAGACATACTATACTATATACATACTTGGATATAAATGATTTAAGAATGTGCTTTTAAAATGATGTAAAAGTTCCGCTGTGAAGTAATATATTGAATATTATATTTTGTTTTGGTTTCGCTGTGTTAGCTCTGATAAAATCACGATGAATCAAGTTTGCGGGCATTTAATTTTATGGTACACGAACACCATGGATGTGTTAAGTATCGACTATCAAAGGTCGGAGATTTGGATTATCGTAGGACCTTTTTATGATTCTTGCCTTTTGAACCGGACTTGTTTGTTTTATGGTCGGTTCAGAGGGCGAGGATCTTTAGGTCATCTTAGAAAATGATAACAAATTAAACTTGCTACTGTTGTTTATGCGATTTATATGTGGGTATCGAATAAAAAATTAATCTTACCATTTTGGTTAGGATGATAGTCACATACATATCGAATTATGATTCTTAAGTATCTATTAGAAACAATAATAAATAATAGTCGACAAAATTTATTTGAATTTAAATTTTGGATTATGTAATTTACCTAAATAAATGTACTTGAACATAAAATGTTAGAAGTTCTGTGAAAAACGAAAAACAAGTAAAACCTTTTAATGGCAACCGCGACATTTTCTCCTGAGCGTTATTCTTTGTGCCGCTCTTTTTCATCTTCCCATAAGCCTCTTCACAATTTTTTTCCTTCCTTCTCTTCTCCCCCATGGCCAAGAATAGGAAGACAAATTCTCGTTTCTCTACTTCTCTTATTGCTCGCTCGCCATCATCGTTAACCACATCTGGGCGCCCGTATACACCCAATCAGTCTTTGATCATTCATATTCCGAGACAAGCATCTCTAACCTTGTGGGGCCTTTCATGACGTGTATATGGTGCTAAACTAGTTGGCCTCTTTGCTTTAGGATTTATCATTTAGATTTGTCCAAGTCCCGCCTTCTTCATTTGCTAATCTCGGTGAGTTCCCTCTATCTTCTATGCTTGTTGCGGCTCCAAGAGCATGGCCAGATTGTGGTAATTCCGATGCGAGTAGTTTAGTTGGGGAAAACTTGTCAGTGGCATTTCTGTGATTCGAGATAATGGTCAAGTTTTGTGATAGGGACACGAAAGAGGCAACAAATGTGAATGGTTATCTGATGGATTCGGTTGTAGATGTTCCACCGGATTATGTTTCACAATAATGCTCGCCACTTGCTTGTGATATGCCCTAAAACCCGCAGCATCCCCCCCAATGGGGTAAATGGACCTCTTTGTTTTCATCCCTTCCACACATAGCATGTGTTTATACACCCGTAGATTTCGTGATCCCAGAGTCCGACTTTGGCTCTATTCCGCCCTCTGAATACATAACGAAGTAGTTAATTTTTGGAAGGAGCAACTTGTTGGGTTTCTTTTTCTCGAATTCAAAACCTCCGTGTGTGGACATGTGTAATGTTTGGCGGAGTGCCTGGCATATCCACATAGGTTTGCTCATTCCTTTTGTTGATGGTTTGTACTACCTGAAATTTTCATCAGTCGAAGAAAGACAGAGATTTTTGGAGGTTGCACCATCTATTATTTGTGGCAAACCATTTATAGTAATGACTTGGAGTGCATCAGTAGATTGGGCAAGAGAACAAGTTCTGTCAAAACTAGTTTGGACCTAGTTCACTCATATCCCTTCAGTCCTCCAACCTCTCCTTGGATAAACTGGTTTGGCTTGTCATATTGGCAAACTTACACGTTTCGACGCTAGCACTGTTGTTAGGATATGCTCGTACATTGATTGAAGTTTCCCCCAACAAACCCCTGCCCTCTCAGATTAAAGTTCGTATTGATGGTCATGATGCCTTGTGTTGACGTGAAGTATCGGCGGAAATCAAACATATGCACCTTCTGCAAGTTCTTTGGCCATGCATCCGAATCTTGCAAGGTTCCGGTAAATGTGCCTCCCCTGTGAAGATCCCACCCCCTAGGACTCCAGTCAAAATCTGGGTTTCGAAAACGAAAATGATGGTGCTTGACGTTGTAGCTCCACTTGTTCCTGAAGTTGTTTTAGAAGGCGAAGTGGTTCCTAGTATCAAATGGATGGTAGTGAGAACGTCTGGGTGCATTTGAGCTCGAGGATGCATTCTGATATAGAATGATATTCCAATAAGTTCATAGTGGGTGCTGGTAATTCTCAACGTCTTTTTTACCATCTGAATGGAAATGATTTATAGATGTGGATTGAAGGAGAGCTTGGTGTGGATAATAATGTGAACTCCTAGGATGATACGTTGGATAGGAAACATATTTTCTCATCACAGTCATCAAACTATGTAGCGAAATTGGCTGACCTTTTCTTTACCCATGTTTAGCTTATGATGCCTTATGAAGCTATTTTTGGTGATTGTTCCTCTTATGATGAGGAACTTTAGGTTTGCTTTTAGCGGTCGTATTTTTGTTGTTTGTGGCTAGACACTATAAACCAAATTTAGTTGTCTTTATGCATGTGCAGAACACTTGTATTTATTAATAATAAAGTGATACGACTGTTATGATCCGGCCTTCTATTCAAAAAAAAGTTAGAAGTTAATATATATGTTACCTATCTATTAAATAATAGTAAAGCAGAAGAATTTCTAGCTCTCTTGTTAATTGTAGGATCTTTCTGTACTCTCCTTAATTCTCTCTAGATAATTTAGTTTTAATTCTTTATAATAACTTATCACTTTATAATTATTCTACTAAGCTTTTCATTGCCAATCCACATTTAAATACATTCACTTAAATTTTTCTTTGATTATTCACAAATGCCTTTCTGATTCTCTAGTAATATTTTACATTTTGAGTCCATATACTTGAATTAATTGCATAATTCAAAATTTAAACCATTTGATAAACCTGGTTTACTATTTCAATACATTAAACAAATCATAAAATATGACAATTTCAATAGTATATCATAACTACATCAACAAACTAATAAGCTACTTTTTTTTGGATGCAAAGGTATGTAAATCACGTTGCGTAAATTATATATCTTGAAAATAATTACAAATTTATTTTATAATTCATTTATCTAAATCAAGTTATCATGCACTGCAGTGAAATTTTTTATGTTTAGCGTTAAATAACTATTATTTTTAGAATTTGCGCAACTACTTGCAAACTCTCCTCGGTTCTCTCTAAATGTATCTTTGTTCATGACTAAAATTAACTAGTTTTCTTTGCATTTTTTTTACTGATTATGTAATTTTTAGTTTAAATTATTTAAATATAAATTTAGTTGATTAATATTCATTAATTAATCTAATAAATCATTAAATAAATAAGTATGTATGCAACGTTTGAGCAATGATAATTCATTTATTGCAAACAATATATATGTATATATGTATGTATGTATGTATGTATGTATGTGTGTGCGTGCGTGTGTGTGCGTGTGCGTGTGTGTGTGTGTGTGTGTGTGTGTATGTCATGCATTGCATCCAAAAAATTTATTTCTTTACTAGGATAAATTTACACTTTGCAATGCTACGATGTGAAAACGTGGATTACACTAATAAGAATCAGGTTACTTGCACATTTTCATTTTCAACATGATATTAAAATTTACTTAACTCATGACTTATTAAAGTGTTCGAAATATCTTTTTTTGCAATTATCAAAGTTGTAACCACAATCCTCCTACATCTACATGAAATTTATGACTAGCTACAAAGTTAAAATAGTTTAACAATTGAAATGAGATGTCGTATAAAAGTTCATGTGTGGATAAATTGAATATAAGATGTTCTTCTCAACTATAATCACATATAAAGCTCTTTCCATTCTCTTACTTTCTAACGTCCAATTGCTTACATTTAATTAAGAAGTTGATCATTAATTGAATATGTAAATATATTCAATTACATGATATTCATTAATTCATTTATAATTCCTAAAAATATATAAAAAATAATCAGGTAATTTTCAGAAGTATTTTTTTTAGGGTATTGTTATTGACACTCCAAATATTGTTAAGGGGGGGCAAAATTATTTTTTCTTCAAAAATTTTTAAGGGGAGTACCAATGAGAAAAGTAACCTCTTAACAAATTAAGGTAATTTTACCTTATTACCCATTTAGCCCCTTGACAAATTAAGGTAATTTTACCTTAACCAATATTGCAAAGGCCGTATATTTTTTTTTCAGGAAAATATTTACAAGGACAAAACTGAAGGCCTTTTTATCCATAAGGACAGCCCACTAAAATTTTACTCAGAAGGACAACCACCTAATATCTTTTCTTCACGTGCACTTTCTTCTTGCTCCGCTCGCGATTCACGTCCGCTCCAAACAATCGAACCCAAAAATCACGTACGCTAAAAATTAAATTGAATTCATAACAATTCATAAATCATGACAAGGACATGAACATCAGAATCGAAATTGCAATCGAACCCAAAAGTTCGATTCCATAAATCGCGAGAAATTGGAACCCTAAAAAAAAAATGTCGAACAACAAAATTCCATTGGAAATCACGATTGAATTGAATAAAAATATTTTTCTAACGATGGAAAACACAATTGAAGAAGTCGAAATTGTTGAAACAATTTTTTCGTGATTGGAAATGTTTTTTTTTATCGTTAATAGTATAGCAGTTCGTAGGTATCATTTTTCTATTTTTTTAGTTATCATTTTTCCTGTTTTAACTTTAAAATATAGCAGCAGTTTTTAGTTATCATTTTTCTATTTTTTTAGTTATCATTTTTACTGTAGTTTGTGTTATGTTAAACATCAAAGCAGTTTTAAGGTATCATTTTTATATTTTTTAAGGTATCATTTTTAGTGTGATTTCTTTGTTATGTTACACATTACTGCAGTTTGAAGGTATCATTTATATATTTTTTAAGTTATCATTTTTACTGTAATTTATGTGTTATGTTCATATACGTCTTTTTTTTATGTGATAATTTTTGTGATGGTGGAAATGAAACATAAAATGAAATACATTTGACTGAGTGAAGAAGTTGATGCAAAAAAACAGTTTCAAAATTAACACAGCAATAAAATCACATCAAAACAACACATAACACAGTTAAAACAGAAAAAATGATACCTTAAAAATTAGAAAAATGATAACTAAATACTGATGCAATGCTTTGAAGATAAAATAATGAAAAATAAAATTATATCACAGTTTGATTGATTAAACTGAAATAAGTTCGGCTTCGTTTCTTAGCTGATACATCAATATAACTTCAAAATTAACACAACAACAAAATCTCATGAAAAAAACATATAACATAGCTAAAACGGTAAAAATGATAACTACAAAAATAGCAAAATGATAACTAAAAACTGCTGCTATGTTTTTAAAGTTAAAACAGGAAAAATGATAACTAAAAAAATAGAAAAATGATAACTAAAAACTGCTGCTATGTTTTAAAGTTAAAAACAGGAAAAATGATAACTACAAAAATACAAAAATGATACCTACGAACTGCTGTACTGGTAAAATGAAGAAAAAAACATTTCCAATCCAAAAAAATTGTTTCAACAATTTCGACTTCTTCAATTGTGATTTCCGTCGTCTGCTACATATTTTTATTCCGTTCAATTAGGATTTCCAATGAATTTTTGTTGTTCGACGTATTTTTTTTCTAGGGTTTCTGTTTCCAATCGATTTTGATTTCTTGATGTTTGGCTTCGATTCCGAATTTTGATTTTTATTCTGAATGATGTTTGCCTTCGATTTTTGATTTCTCAATTTTTGATTTCGTCATTTTTGATTTCGCGGTTTTGGATTTCGTGATTTCGACATACGCGCGTGAGGGGAGAAGATGAAATCAGCGGCCGAATGTTTATTTCCAGTGTTTTGTCCTTTTTGATAAAATATTTGGTGGGTATTGTCCTTATGGATAAAATATTAGGCGGCTGTCCTTATGGATAAATTTTAGTGGGTTTTTGTCCTTTAAAAATTTTTTCCCTTTTTTTTTTGTTCGCATATATTGAACTTTTTAAACCCTAAAGGATAAGCGTTTTCAGAGGAATAAGATTGAACTAATTTTTTTTTTTGTCGACATAAATATGCCGAATTTTATAATTACGGAGGCAATGCAACGAAATAATTATTAATTTTTGACATATCACTGTCAAATACATATATAACTCATTACATGCTGCATTCGGTGCAGTGGTGACGAACTGCTTTTCAATTCGGCTTCCCTTATCGAATAAGTTTTTTAAAATCTAATTTAAAGGGACAATCTAGGAATACTGAGTAGTGTGAAATAATATGTTTGTGTAGCCCCTTAACAATTTTTTAAAGAGTGGAGTGGTTTTAAAAAACGACCCGCCCTTAACAATAGTTGGAGTGTCAATAACAACACCCTTTTTTTAAACTAAATGGGCAGACTCTCTTCAAATTAAATCCCCTGTATCCAAAATTCTCTATCCCTCTATCTCCAACCCCTGAATTCTACCTTTTTGCAATTAAGCCCTCTTTATGTTTCTGACTTAATTGCAAAAAGATGAAAAACAAAAGTCTTGATTGGTTGGGAACATGGGGATAGGAGATTTTGCATACAAAGGATTTGGTCTCGACTCTCTTAGCTATTATCTTTCAAAAAAAAAAAAAAAACGATAATGTTTATTTTTTCCCCATTTATATATAAAAAATACATGTATGTCGCATAACACCAACTACTTAACAACATGCAGTAGTAATAAATCACATATACACACACGTGTACACACATGACATTATTCCTGATAAAATACGTGGTTAATAATAATTAAACCGTCGATTGTTTATAATTGTTGATTGTTTATTTTGATCCATATGTTGCTCAACTTTTTTAATAATAATTAAAAAAATACTATTTTTTTAGTAATGTTATCGTCAATGCAACGGTTACACACTAGTTAAATAATAGTAAAAGAAATTCGAACTTTGTTTTCATATTTCAATAGGGCCTAGGTCACCTGCGAAATTTTCACCTCCCTTTTCCTTCTTAACCCCTTCTTTTGATTCAACCACCATTCTACTTGCCCTCACGTTTCTTCTGACCTAGATTTTCTTGTTGTTGTGCGAATCATTCGTCAGGGTCTCTCCAATCTTCTGCCCTAAATATGTAATTCCAAATCTATTTCACGCAGTAGTCTCGCTGCCCTTCCCTTCGATTAAAAGCGTGGATCCATAATTCTTCGTCTTGCTGCAACCCATGTAGTACCCTGTTGTCATTTCCACCTCAGATCTAGCATTTACAAGCTTACTCTTCGCGACTTCTATATCTCCTTGCCTCCACAACTACACGGCTGTGTTTGGGTTCATAGGCTCTACTGAAAGACATGCTTAACAGCTGTGATCTTATATACGACATGCTGATATAAGCCTTTTCCTATTATGGTTTGTTCCTTTATGGTTTCTTGGTTTTGTTGTTTGTTGGGTGTACGACTATATTTTGTTTGTCGTGTGTTTCGTCTTGGATTGGTGTTATAGCCGCTGTGTTCTGGTTTATGTGGTTTGTTGTCACTTGGTTTGTCGAATCTGGGTTGGTTGCGCTAGATCTGTGTTTTCCCTTCTGGGTATTTTCCAGGTTGCTTTGTAGAGTTCATTGGAGATTGTGCATGTCATTGAGCCTCTAGTCAGCCATTGTTGGCGTGGATGTAATTCGACTGGTCATGATTTGTCTGTGGTCAGTCAAGAGACTTAAGCTTGTTAGTTTTGATTTAGCTTATTTCTGGTGTGTATATATCGGGACTGCGCTTGCAGCCAGAACTTGTGTAAAGTGTTGTAATTTTTGCCTTGAGTGGTGAATACTTTAGTCATTTAGCTTTCATTTACTTATTCTGAATAACTCCCTGCATGGTGTTTATTCAGTTTGTTTAAATTTGTAGCTAGGCTAGGAAAATGTCTGTAGCAGGCAACCGATCTACCTATCTTCTGTATAATCACGTATTCATTATTTGTTATAGTGAAAACAGTGTTACGAATCACTATGAAAACCGGTTAGCCTTGCCAAATAAATAATGGCAAAACAAAAGAATTTGAAGCTCACTTATTAATTTTATGAGTTACCTCTGTTTTTCTTAATTCTCTCGAAGGCTATGTATTTTATTTTCAAAATGTTATGATTTACAACTCTGTAACTATTATACATAATTTTTCATGCTATTTTACGTTCAATTGCATGCTCTTAAGTTATCTAGAAAAGGTTAACGGTTCTTTATTGAAGTTTTAAATTAAAGCCCATACATTCAAATAAAATACATAATTCAAAATTTACACTAATTGTTAAACTTAGTAAATTAATATTTAGTAATAAAGTTAAAAGATGAAAGTTTTATTATGTGTACTATAAGCACATTAGTAAATTGTAAAAAAAAACATTTAGATGCAAATATATATAAATCAAATAAAAATTAAAAATTTCACATTAATAACAATAGTAAATTTATTAAATAAATGAATTTATCATACATTTTACTGAAGAATTAAATTAACTTCAAATATGTAAATTTTAATGATTTAAAATTTCGTTGAAACCCTTCTACATTATATTCTAATATTTAACATTCAAGTTATATATTTAAACTAACCATGTAACCGTAAGCTCACACTATTTATATGAATTATTAATATTTTTTAATCCAAGCCTTGCCAAAAAATTATTTATTAATCCATGGGAGAATCCAAAAAATACAAGAATTTCGATGTATGCATTATACATGTATACATATACATATATACATACATATATATATATATATATATGTGTGTGTGTGTGTGTGTATGTATGTGTGTGTGTGTGTGTATGAGAAAAACTAGTAAAATTATTTCTTGTTCTTTTAGATATACAAAGATATTTAGATCATGTAAAACAAATAATAAAACTCTTCTAATTCTTAATTCATTTATCTTAAAAAATTATCGTACACTACATAACATTATTTTATTTTAAGCCCAAACGAGATGTCCAAATAAAAACATCACAACCTATAGAAAGTATTTTACAACATTACGACGTGAACGAACAAATTATGCCAATATTAGATTATGGAAACAATCATACTTTTAACATGTTATCATATCCAGCTCGTAACTTAGCTAAATGCTTCATAACATTATTCTGCAATTATCAATATTGAAAGCATGACTCTTCTACAATAGTCTAGAATACATGGTTAATTATAATGATGAAATCGTTTTAAAATGAAAACTAAACATGAACAAAAGTTCTCTTTTAGATAAGCTAACTATAAGATCAATACTCTTTTGAATTACAAATATGTACAAAACTCTTTTCAGCTTTGTCTCCTTTTTTTTACATTCAACCACTTATGTCTAATTAGTGATGCTCATCGTTGATTCTAATTTTTTGGATAAATTCAATTGTTCGGTGTTCATTAATCCACTTATAAGCCCTTAAAAAAAATGATCCAACACGCACATATACAATAATTATATTAATAATATAGTCAAATTATTTGTTCACTCATATATATATATAAAATATGTCACATAATGTAAACCATTTATGTTACTAAGAAAAAACATAAATTATTAATATATATGTTAAGGAGCTGGCTATTTAGATACAAAATCAAATACAAGGACAGAGACACAAAGTCTCCACGGTTGGATTTGTTTGTCTTTATGTGGAGAGTGGAAATTCATGAGAGTAACCAGTGGTTGAGATTTATTATGTACAATTTTGCATTCTCATTTTTTGTTTAAATAAAGTTTCCCATATTATATTAACCATTTTAATTTATAATTATTTTGAGTTAGATCATTAATTTTTACAAAGATACGTAGTTAGCGAGGATTGAATACTCAATTTTAAAATTAAACATTAAAAGATAACCGAGGAGGAAAAAAACTTCTCGCGTTAACGACAGAGTTATAAATTAGAGATAATTAACGTTTTTTTCACCAAAATAGAAATAAATATTAAAGCCGTGCTGGAAGCCTAGAACCCTCAACTTGCTGCTATTTATCTTACGCGCAAAGGCAAATGCCTTTCTGAAAGGAATAACTACAAAAGAGGCGAAAAAACCCTAGCTCTAACCTTATCTCCCAAATTTATATCTATCGATTCCACTGATTTCGATGCATTCGATGTTTGATTGACCAAGCTCTTCATCAGATGTTCTGAAGCATCCATTAAAAGCTACGAAGAATCTCTTCCAACACGATTTGGGTCAAATCTGCTGCCGAACAACGTCCTATATATGGTCTTTGATTGGAACCGAAAGGACTCATCAGATAGGTTAACTTTGTGCTTTCTAATTAGTTATATCGGACGTTTTGCTCTGGATATTGAGTGGTAGATCTGATTCTCGAAGACGTGCGTTGTGATTTTCGAATCAACCCGGGGATAAAGGCCGTGATTCTGCTTTCAAATATTCAGCTTCTTGCTGGTGCAGAGAAAGATTGGATTTTGCTGGAAAGAGCGTAGATATCAAGGGACAAAGAAGATAATATTTGTATTGTTTGTCCAGTTTGTTTTAGTTTGGAATTGGGCTTGAATTTAATTCAAGCCTTTTATTTTGATTCATTTTTAAGTGGAAAAGGTTATTTGTGGATTAATACTTTTATTTTGCTGTGATTTAAATTGAAAAAAAAGAGCAAATAATTACCAGAAAAAAGCAGAAAGGGGCAAACTTACACATTCAAAAATGGCTGTGTACTATAAATTTAAAAGTGCAAAAGATTATGATTCTATACCTATCGAGGGTCAGTTCATATCTGTTGCAAATTTGAAAGAGCGGATTTTTGAATCTAAGCATTTGGGAAGGGGAACTGATTTCGATTTGATGATCTCCAATGCTCAGAATAATGAAGGTTGGTTTGTTTACTATAAGAAAAGTTAATATTTGAATAATTTATATTACGGAGATAATGCAATTGAAGCTGAAACAGAATATGGGAGTTAATAGTTTGGACTACCAATGAAATTGAAGTTAGTCATGAAATTTTTTGGTGCTGAATTTTGGAAACCATGACTATAATTGTTCATTTGTTTTCATAGAATATTGTTTGAAAAAATGGTGCATAGTAAGATTGTGTTTTAATTCATACAACATACAGTGTTTAAATAACTTCTACAAGTCTGGCATACTGAAACAATATACGTTTCATAGGTGCTTTTAGCTTTTCATTTCTCTTTCCTTGAGCACAAGAAAGAACTTGTGTTTTCTTATGTATTCTTCAAGTGGATACATGGTTTTATATTGGTGTGGTCTGGGTTGAGATGAACATGGTATAATGTGTTTAAGGAGCGAACCCTGAGGAGGAAAAACTGGTGATCATCTGATGTGTCGACTGTTTGACTGGTACCATTTTAATCAGTATGTGTGTGATATGACCACCTACATCAAGTGTTCATAGACCTGTTTTCAAAATATAGTCTGTCCTTGTGACCATTTAACTTTCGTCTAATTTTGGGTTCAGTTAATGCTAAATTTTCTATAAAAATTGACATATAACCACACTGAGTTTGAATTTTGTATTAATTTTTTTAGGTCAATAAAATAAGATACTTGCTCTGACGTTTCTCTCTTCTTTTTGTTTCAACTCTTGGGCAGTCTATAACGGTACCATTATAATTTAAGTTGGGGTGCATACAAACATTTTGTTTAATCTAACTGTAGTTCAGATAATGCCAGGTATTTTTCTTTGAAAATTAAATTATAACCGTGTGGAATCAGGATGAAGATCTGTGTTCATCATCATCATCATCATCATCATCATCATCTTCTTCTTCTTCTTCTTCTTCTTCCTTTCATTCAACTCTTCGGTCAAGCTTATTCCAGTGATAGTTATAGCTTAAGTTGGCATACAGTTTTTGCATTATGCTTAAGTTATTTAACAAAAATCTTCAAATTTCTGTAAAGCCAGACGTGACTGGATTTGTTAGCAGAGATGAAGCTTTAGTTTAGCGGCTTATACTAGTTGAACGAGATATGAATAGTTTAATCTCTACAGTAAATTTTTATATGGACGTTATCATTACCACTTTTGAATTTCAGAGTATGTCGATGAAGCTGCAATGATACCAAAAAATACATCTGTTCTAATTCGTCGTATTCCTGGACGTCCGCGGAAGCCTATTGTTACACAGAGAGACGAGTAATGTCTTACAACTTGATATTGATTTTTTTTTCTTTTCCTTCTGTATATCTGCATTATTGATATCTTACCAAGTTAGTGAATATGGTATGGTTGAGTAAATGGCTCAAGAATCTTTGTGGTTTGCATTTGTGTTTAAGATTTATCACCTTCATAAATCTGATGCTAGATGGATATCAGACTTGATATTATGCAAATTGATATTTAGATAACAATTGTGCACTTTTATGCATGGAATGTAACCGATGCATGTATCTGCACAGATAATATTTCGTTAACTTTTACTAACTGAAGTATGATTTAATCAGTTGATTAGTAGAATATTTTAATTATATTTGAGAAAGCATTTGTCATCATAACTATTATTTAGTTTGTTTTATGTCTGATTATCATTAAAAATGTCAATTGTGTTTTTTTTAATTAGTTTCGGGTTAACATTCAAACCTGTGGATGAGATCACATTATTACATGGTGATGGTGATGATGATACGACAATTTCCAGTTGTTTAACCATCTTCAACTGTAAAACCTCCTGTAAATGTTAGTTTGAGGTATCAAATTTCGGTTCAAATTTGTAAATGTTGATCTAATTAATAAATTTCAAAAATTTTGCTTCAAATTTCGGATTTCATTATTTATCTTTAGTATATATTTGTTTAAATAATTGAAACAAGAAATCTATCCTTACTTAAAAAATATAATCCAAATGAACAATATTGCTTAATTAAAAATATTTATAGCATTAACAAATATTTATTTGTTACTTTGTAAATAACTCCTTTAGTTGCTATCCTTCTATTTTGTGATTTTGCATGTTTTCAAAGTTAAAATTTCAGTTTTTTTGTTTTTTTTTGTTTATATATTTGGAAGTCAAATTAGCTATTTTTTTTCTTCTATAAAATTTGAATTTTTGTAGTTTTCTATATTGAACAGAAGATTTGGTTTGGTTTGGTTTCGTTTCAGTTCGCACTTCCTACTGAAACGGAACGACCGTAGTCTCGGTGTTTTGGTTGAAACTCAAACCTTACCTTGATACACACACACACAATGGCACATACACATACATCTAAAATTATTATTTGCATCCTAAATCTCAATTTTACATTTGATGTTTTCTCTTTGATTTTATTTGTTACTTTCCCCTTCAGCCAATATTACTTGCATGCACTTTAGTTGCAATGCTGGTGTGATGCTAATTTAGCGAATATGGGTTTGATAGTCGATGAATGTCCTCATGATGCTATAGTTGTAGGTTTTAGCATGTGAACAATTTATGTTATTTTTCAGACCAAAGATACTGGAGAATACATCAGAAGAACCCTCTCCACCGAATAGTTTGTTTCCCACATCAACTAATATGAATTTTGTAAGTCCTAATCCTTGTTCATTCGTTTATGTTTGCAAAATGATAACACTTCGTGTATAATACATTCTGTGCTTGTAACATTAATTATGCAGCCTGAAGAATCAGAATGGGATGAGTTTGGCAACGATTTGTATGCTACTCCTGATGTTCCTGCTCAATCGAGTAACCCAGCCGTTGATGTTTCTACTGCCAGCATGATTGATGAAGAGAACAAAATCAAAGCTTTAATCGAAACACCTGCACTTGATTGGAGCCGGTTAGTTTTACATTTTGTTTATTATTAGATTAATAGTTCTAGAGGACAAATCTGGGACCCAACAATAAAATAATTACTTCAACTGGTTTCATATGTTAATATTATCTGCCAATTTCAGTCAAGGACAAGATAGTTTTGGTGGTGGTAGAGGCTTTGGAAGAGGCATGGGTGGAAGAATGATGTCTGGACGTGGTTTTGGTAATTCTCTCATTTTTTTCCCCTTGTGTGCTGCCAAGTGCACCATAATATAGACGCTCACTGTTCCGTACAATACAAATTATTTCGTCAACAATATTAACAATTACCGGGTTACGAGATTTTAGTTTTAATCATGAAAATCTCGTTCCTTCGCAACATTACACTGAACGATCGCTCCAAATTGAGTGGAAAAATAGCGTTAGGATGTGGTTTTTAGTAATTCTAAAATAGCGTTGGGATGTGGTTTTGGTGATTCTTCCGTGATCTTTTTTGGGCGGACTGCAAACCCAGATACAAACTGACCTTTTTACTACATATTTTAAAAAATACTAATTGTTTCAGTAATAACACTGACAAAAATCGCATTATCAAGTGCTAGTATAAGCGGTGAAAAATTAGTTTGACATAATTTCACCAAACATACTTCTATTCATTAGGGAATGTTTTATGGGACAGAAATAGATTATTTCATTGTTTCGACTTGGATTCTGATTCATTTGGCATTATGTTTTAAATGAACATGGCATGATGAAGTGAATTTTATTCCTCTTTCTAATTCTCGTGTTAGGAAAGAAAGAAGAGTAGTGCTTTTAGCAGCACCACCTTTTTTTCTGTTAGCCCTCTCAAAGTCCAAGTTCCCATATGTTCCGTCTTCTAATGATAAGTAGGTCATACATGTGAACGTTGTTTGATGGTATTTTACAAAGGTTCTGAGACTTCTTTTGTGGAAAATTGAAGAAAAATGGGAATGTATGTATCTGATTTTTTTTTCCTCAGATTTATAGAGGCACAAATTCATGAAATATAGATTATTTTGTTTGTTTCATATCATAGTCATCTCCAAGTATCTTGTTTCCTTGGTCAGTTTTACAAATCACATCAGGTTTATATTTGCCCTTTTCAAGTATTAAGTTACTGTTTTTAGTGTTTTTCGAGGTATGAAAGCTAATGTCTTGAAACTTTAACCTTAAAAAGGGCATACTTAGTAGTTCAGGTCTAAAGTCACAAATATACATTGGAAAAAAAAAAAAAAAAAAAACTCCAGCATTAACATCAGCTGGAGTGAACATTGTTTTATAGACATGCAAAACAGTTCTGTTCAACAGACACTGTATGGTGGAAAGTCTAAGAAGACATGGAACATCGAATTGGTCGATGCCTTAAAATTTCACACTGAAATCACATTATCTGTCTTTCATAACATACCCAATGTGTATCATGAAGTGCATCCTTCATGGGATCAACGAAATTCAACTAAAAAACCATCACATATCTGCCAGACAGTATGAGCAGTTTCACGGAGAGCTTCAGTACTGTTTCATTTCTAGAATCGAGTGTTTTAAGAAAAGTTGTATTTAGGACCACTTCTTAAAATGTTATTTTTTATTTTTAAATGGTTATTAGACTATTATATTTGACTAAATGCTAGGAAATTTTCTCACAAAATAAGAATGCTGTGTGCTTATTTTTAGCGAAGGCTTTCATGTAATTATAGCAACAGCTGCATCATTCAAAGTAAATCAACATTTCCTACATCAACTTTGTGCTGTCATAAGCCTCCGTTTATCTTTGATGTTTTAACATTTATTAACTTTGTTCGAGTGAAGGTCGTGGTGGTCCTGGCTATGAAAGGCCATTTGAAAGGAAGACACCTCCTGCAGGCTATGTCTGTCATAGATGCAAAGTTCCAGGTATGCTTTTAGCAATTCATTCATGTTTAACAATATTTACCTAATTTTCTTTTGGCTTGGTTACTTTTGATTTGAGCATAACTACTTCAGGTGCATGTATTAAAATGACCCTGACATGACGGCTCAGATTTTTACAAGCTTTGATCTTTATATTAGCATATTCGGTTGAATTTTGGAAGATATACCCAAAATCATGTCTTTAATCCTCTTCAAAAACAGTAAAGTATTCATTTGAAATAAGATATCTTAGACATCAATTTAACGTTACTGGGTAATCATATGGTTTTTAGTCACTAATTAGAACATAGGATTGAAACCATTTAACCTAAACAATGTTAGTGTCCACTCTCGATGGCTCCTACTCATTGATAGAATTTCATTTAAAAAAAATAATAATGTTGATCTCCAGGGCATCTAATTCAGCATTGCCCAACAAATGGTGACCCTAATTATGATGTAAGAAAGATGAAACCTCCTACCGGAATACCTAAATCAATGCTAATGACCACTCCCGATGGCTCTTATTCATTGCCTAGTGGTGCAGTTGCTGTATTGAAGCCAAACGAGTAAGTTATCCATCTCCAAGTGCTATAGCATTGATAATAAATGTAGTGTATAACTCATCATGTTCAATCTGTTGTACAGAGATGCATTTGAGAAGGAAATCCAGGGTATACCTACTACCCGTCCAGTTAGTGATCTTCCACCTGAACTTAGGTGTCCATTGTGTAAAGAAGTCATGAAAGATGCTGTATTAACTAGCAAATGTTGCTTCAGAAGCTTTTGTGACAAGTGTGAGTGTTATATTGTGGACATGGTTTCTGCATTTTGGTTTGCTTATGTTGTTTAGTTGATTGGGAAGATTTTTAACCTTTATTGCCTATTATTATTTCTATGGATACTTGTCCATTATGATAGTGTACGTTCATTGTTTTTTCACTATCATTATTCTACTTCTATGTTGTTTCGATAAAGCAAAGCATAGTTAATCCGGTTTATTTCATCAGGTATACGAGACTACATAATTAGCAACTCAATGTGCCTATGTGGAGCGACAGATACATTAGCTGATGACCTTCTTCCTAACAAAACTCTTCGGGAGACGATTAGTCGTATCATGGAATCAACTAGCAGTGCAGAGAATGCTGGAAGTCAAGCTTATGTTCAAGGTACTATGCACATCTGTAGTCCCCAATTTTTACGAATGTTCGTCATTATAATCTTAGAAACTTAGCAAAAAAATCTTCTTTAGATATGCAGTCGGCTCGTCCAATGCCTCCCAAAATTCGTTCTCCAGCTCTCTCTGCTGCTTCTAAAGATGAACCTAAGAAATCTCTTACTGAAAAATCATCAGGATTGAAAGTAGAGTTAGCAAAAGAAGATGATGTTGCAAGCAAAGGAAAGGCTATTGATGGTGTGGAATGCTCTTCAGATAAGAATGCTCCCAAGAAAACCAACGAACCATTAGAAGCAGTAGCTGAATCTATAAGCACAAAAGTGCCAACATCACCAGCAAATGTTTCAGCACCTGAGGACGCTCAAGAAAAAGTGCCTGGTGATGATCAAGGTGGCTTGTTGCTTTCTGAGTTACTGATAATTTTTACATGAATAGTAGAATGTATAATATTATGAATTGTGATATATTTTATCTTTTCGTGTATTATGACACATTTGTATTTATTGCATGAAACAATTTCAATGCAGGAAAGAAGAAAAAGAAGAAGAAAAAGCAAGTGCCTGGAAATGGTTAGTTAGCATTCCTAATTTACATCATCTGTTGTCAGATTTTCTTTGATGTTGGGTTAAACATGAAATTAATTCATATAGACAGCGAGATCTTATTTTGGATAGTTAATTCGGTCTTTTTTCTCCGCAAAAGAAGTTTGAAAAAAAAACACACGTCTTAATTGTGCAAGGGTGCGGTATGGTGATATGCTATACACACTTGTTTCATTGATTATAATAATAATCAGAATAAGTGGATGCTATGTAGGCTGTTTTAATCTTCAACTGTCCTTTGAACAAGGTTCAAGAACTCGGTTTCGGTCATTTGAAATTTTGTTAGTTTCGGGTGGTTTTGTAAATTTTGGAAGTTTCAGTTTTGTTTCGGTTTCGGTCCAAATTTCAGTTTTAGTAGTTTGACAACAAAAACTTATGTTCAACTTGTACTAATATGGACTAAAATGCTTTTAGCACAGTCCAAAATAACAAAATTCAGCCCAAGAACTACCAGCCCTAACTAAAAACCAAAATAGGAATCAACATAAAAACAGCCCAGCCCAAGAATTCCTCCCTACAGCCCTAAATAACCATCCAAGCCGTCACTTTTCTTCCTATTTGCAACATCGACAATTGTCTGGAATGAAAACACATGTTCAATTATCAATTTGAAGACGAGATCGATCTGAAGACTGTTTATCTAGAGAGATCGATCTGAAGACGAGATCGCTTTCCTTCTGAAAACGAGATGATCGAATTGAAGACTGTTTATCTAGAGAGATCGCTTTCCTATTTGCAAATAGGAAATCGGTCTGAAGACTGTTTATCTAGGTCATTCAGCCCTAAATAACCATTCAAGCTGTCGTTTTTCTTCTGAAAACAAGATCGATCTGAAGACGAGATCGATTTGAAGTTGAAAAGGAAAGCGATGTCGTGTTTTTGTTTCGAGATCTGTAAGTACCATTTTTCTATAACATGAAGCAGTGTTTTTTTTTTTTTTTTTTTTTTTTTTTTTGATATAGTCCGAAACCGAATTTTGAAGTCTATTTCGGACCGTTCATGAACGAAACCGGTCCGGCACCGGCGGAATCTCGGGGTACTGGCCGAATTCTCGAACCATGCCTTTGACTGTTATTTTGTCAACATTTGCATAATCATTCTTTTTTAATGAAGTTAACCATCGTGACAAAATCTATGCATTACAGCTGCTGACATGCAATGGCGTGGCTTTCAAAATCCAGGAGTTGAGAATTATGGTGGGATGCCCATGGGACATGGAGATTACAACCCTTACTGGAATGGTGGAATGCCAATGGGATTTGATGGGTTTATGCCACCTTTTGGTGGGCCAATGCCTTACATGGGTTATGGACCAGGTTCTGTTAATGTTCCCTTCGGTGGACCAGGTCCCTTCGACATTCATTTCGGTGGACCAGGTCCTTTTGATATGCCATTCGGTGCACCTGGTCCTTTCGATATTCCTTTCAATGCACCAGATCCATTTGCCGCACAAGGCTATATGATGCCTCCTTTCCCCCAAACAAGGTATAGCTTTAATATTTTGTTAGCACCTAACATTCCAGTTCCCTTTGTGTAAAAGTTAGGCTAATTTTGAAAATGTACCGAAGTCATTAAGACATTGTAGAACCCAAGCAATGCTCATATTGCTTTTCCAGGGAAAGTATTTCATTTCCTGTACATCAGAGGGTTTCTTGAACAATGAACCAGGAAAGTCAAGTAATTTTAAAACAAAAAACATGCCTTGTACAATTCACAAAACATGTTTTTTTACTGAGCGGAGATACCTTACTATACGACAGGAACCCGTCTGAGATGGGGTACAACAACATGAATAAGAATATAGGGCCTCCAATGAGCAGAGACGAGTTTGAAGCTAAGAAAGCTGATATTAGGAGAAAACGGGAGCGGGAGCGGGAGCGGGAACGTGAGCATGATCGTGAGAGACTTAGTGAAAGGTACATCGTTTCCGCCTTCATAATCTCTAGGATGTTCACATTTATTATGTTTATTTGAAGGCTCAGAGAAACTGAGTTTGGTTCATAAACCTCGAGGCCTTGAGGAATGTATTCCTGCTCCTAAAAGATATTTGGGTTCATTGGAATGTTATGCATGGGAAACTAGTTCAAACTCTTTCTATTCAACTGAATGTTTGACCACGTGGCCAGCTACGTAGACACATACTTGGGTTTTTGCCAGAACATCTGGATTTTGGTGTTTTGATTCGGTTTTAGTAGGGACCAAAACAGAAGTTTGATCGCCAGTTTAGGAATGACAATGAGGTTGGTTGGGGTGGATTTTTAGTGCCCCTGATTATTTTCTATCTTGTCACATGTCCACCCTCTAGACCCAGTGCAGGATTAGATTTTCGTTCCGACCCTAGAACCCATGTGGCTCAGGATAGGTCCACCCTGTCGAGACCTAGTGTGCTAATGTATATAAATTTTGTTATTTTGTAAGGAGGATTGTGACTAAATGATAGTGCAGGTTTAGATTTTCGTTCCGACCCTGGAGCCCATATGACCAATCGTGCTAATGTATATAAATTTTCTTTTTTGTAAGGACGATTGTGACTTAATGATACATTTATTGTAAACAAATCAAGGACGATTGTGACCAAGTGGTACATTAAATATAACTAATGTGTTCGCAATTACAAGGCAAGGCATGTAGTGTAATTACAATTCAAAAATTCATGCATATGCTATCGTATAATTATTAGTGGCGACTTAATACTTTAATATTCCTGTAACTTGTTCAGCGACACATTGTGGTATCCATGGTATAATTATTTATGTCTAAAAAGATAAACAAATCATCATTATAGGCAAATTAATTTTACGAGATCTTAGTAGTGCATGTCGTGTTGAGGTAGTTCAGCCAAGACTCGACCTTAAATCCGGAACTATGAAGAACAGGTCTTGAGTTAACTGTCCCGATAACTCAATGCCAATGAGGTGGGTTTTCGCAGGTTAAAACAGGGGTGGGTTTGCATGTACATGTATGTACATATACGTAAATACACTTGTTTTAATGTGCATCAATGGACACGTACACAAACGTTTACATAATACATTTTTAGTATTAATAATATTCTACTAGGACGCTAATTACTTGCTATTTCATTCTCTTTTCCAGGGAACATGTAAAGGACGGTAAAGGAGTTGCAAGCAACAGCGGTGCTGATGTTTCTGCAGTTAAAGAAAAGCCTGTATGTCAAAATTTCCATTGCTCTAAAGTGCTACACGTTCTAGTTGTACCATTTTCAGCTTTCATCAACTTGAATAAGCATACACGAATATATTTGGAGCCTTTTTATTTTGATGGTGTTTTCTCTCTCTTAATGTACTGCAATGCTGTTTGCTTTAATTTTGGTTCATGATTTATATCTTTATCTGGAGCCCACTGGTTTTACCTTTCTGGTTGTCAAATGAATCATTCAATCTGTACATCTGTTTTGAAATTTTGTTTTTTCAGAGGTTAATGTCGAGAGCAGATCGACCCAACCACACAGAGAGATCCGACCCCGACCGTCGGCACCATGACCATACGCCATCATCAAAGAGAAAGTCATCAACCGAGCGCGAAGAGGCCCATAAGTCTGAACCCGACTCTGCTCCATCCGACCCTCAGCCCAAGCCTGACAAGCTGAAAGCAAGCGTCTTCTCCCGCATCAGCTTCCCGGGCTCCTCTGAGCCCACAAAGAAGAGGAAAGTGTCCGAAACGGACATGGCTGCCTCGAATGGTGTCACCGTAAAGGAGCACCATGACCGACATCATCACGATCGACGCCATGGCCATTCGAATGGTTACAGATCGAGCGAGGAGGATGAGGATGATGGTGAAGACGATGATGATTATCACTTCAAGAGGAGGCCTTCTAGAAGGCATGGGGAAAGAGAGGAAGGGAGGTCGTCTTCTAGGTCAGGGAGGGATCATGGACATGATAAACGGAGATGATGATGGCCATTTTTTTTTTTTTTTCGTTTTTTATTGTGCCCTTTATGTATAATGCAGAGGGAGATGGAGAGAGTTTTTGATGATCATACTTAAATGTTTGGTGTTGTATCATGTAATCCATGTTGTTTGTATGCTTATATCTGGCATTATGTATTTGGTAAAGTTTTTCCCTTCTATTTTCTTGTTGCGAAATGCTTGTGTGGATATTGGAAAGGTTTGAATTTTTTTTTTTTTCCCCCTCCCGCCTCAGTTTTTGATTGAAAATTGTATTTCAATTTGTGTTTTTCTTTATTTTAAAGTAGAAAAAACTGTTCTCTGATGGTAAATTAGTCAGTAGTTGTATTATGTATTTTAATTACCTCAGAATATTTAATGTTAATCAAAATTTATTAGTTAACTATATTTATTAGTTAACTATTATTGCCGGTTGATTGCAATACAAACGCATTCATATTGGAAGTTTATGTGCAAAGCTGGCCTAGGTTTCTTGAACGTTCATTCAACCTAGGAGCGTTTATTCAAGACCGCCAATCATCGACTTGAACATTCTATCATTTGTAAAACTCCCCCTTAAAAGGTGAAAGCATGGAATAATGCTTTTTCAGGATGAGCCAATTTGGGAAACCGTAACAATTTCTCCTGAGTAGCCGGTAATAGCTATGATAATGTAATTATAGATATCTTCTTTGAAGAAGATATGCGAGAAGAACTTTCAAGAAAGCAGCTCTATACATTTCATTTTCTTTTCGTTAGCCTTCCTTATTTTTGGTTTCTTCCTCTTGATTGTGTGTTTCTGAACTTATCCTACATCATAACCAATGTCTTTGCCTTTCATAGTGACCAAATTTCTTGCCCACTAAGGTTTCGTACTCATCAAGCTTTCTTGCTTGGCAAGAACTTTTCAAATTGGTCACCAAGATCCAAGTGGCAAGGGAAACCCATCAAACTCCCCCTTTCCGAATCATCTGGGAAGTTCTACCAAACCTGCTTTGTCATTGCATCGTATGTGCTTCTTCTTGGTAAACTGTTCGTCATCGTGTCTTGGTCATTTTCGTCTATGTGAGCTTCCCCAAACTATAATAACCTTCAAGTAGCTGGCTTATCCAGTTACATAAAATGTGACACAAATCTAGACATAAACGACCTCAATCATTATATTTTCATCTGAATTTCATTTTTTACATAAAAACAAACAAATCTAATGGTTAAGAATTTGTGCCTCTAAATTTGTGTTATTTTTTGCATCCCAATAGCCACTTCAATATATATATATATATATATATATATATATATATATATATATATATATATATATATATATATATATATGGAAAAGTCTACTTAAACACAAATTTTCAACCATTATTGTTCTTTGATTTACACCTCTCACATAAGAACAAATTGATCTAATGGCTAAGATTTTGTGTTCTCCGATTTATGTCAAACTTTTGTGTTCAAATAGCCGCTCCCTTATATATATATATATATATATATATATATATATATATATATATATATATATATATATATATATATATATAAGAGGCAGGTTCAATGATACCCCAAAAACTTAGCTCCCCTTTAGGCTACCACTTTTCCACCACACATTTCCTTCCCCTCTCCTCCCTCTCTCCTTCCACTCATTCTCTCACCTCTTACTCACTTTCTTTAATATAAATGAGAAGAGGAAATCAGGAGGCATTTGGGGTGCTCCATTTTTGGGGTGCAACCGAACGCTTGCACACGCACACACGCGCGCGCGCGCGCACACACACATATATATATATTTTTGTGTGTGTGTCTTATCGATTGCTATAGGAACTTCTTCAACCATAAAATCTCTTTGCAACCTTCAACTATCGCTACGTACTATGCTTCAATAGCAAATAAAGCAACACATTTCTACAATTCGGATCGTCAGGATACAACTCTGCCAAGATCAAGTATTATGAACTGGACTTACTTTAATAGTATCTCCTGCCATATCAACATCTGTAGAGCCAACGAATGGTTTCTCATTTCCAAAGCATAAGCACGTTTTGGAAGTACTCCGAGTATATCTGAGTATCCGTTTAACAACAACCAAATGCTCTTTATCTGGAATGAATAAGAATATACTCTGGCTGGCTGCATGAGTTATAAGTTTAGCATGATGAACACCATTTCATACATCAAACTGCCAACTGTTGATGAAATAGAACTTTTCTTATTTATCTTTCTTCTTCTCATTTGTTGAAAACTGTTCAAACCCGAGTTTGAGATGATTTGCAAGTGAAGTACTCACTGGTTTAGCATTAGACAAGTTAAACCAATCCTTCTCGTTGTACTTGTCCTGAGTAAGTTGGAATATTCACGCCTTCCTGTATCGAGTGGTCCTCATCCCAAATACATACTCAGTTGGTTCCAATCTTTCATACCAATTGATATTATGGGCTATGCTTTCAAGTTATTGATACTGTGGATATCTCACTAAATAATCAATATATCATCAAAACATAGCCAAAAAAAAAAATGATAAACTCGCTCTTATATATATATATATATATATATATATATATATATATATATATGGAAAAGTCTACTTTGACACAAATTTTCATTTTCAACTATTGGACTGTCCCATGATTTCCACCTCTCACATAAGGGCAAATAGATCTAATGGTTGAGATTTTGTGTTCTCTGATTTATGTCAAATTTTTGTGTTCAAATAGTTTCTCCCTTATATATATATATATAAATATATATGTCTTATATATTGCTATGGGAACTTCTTCAACCATAAAATCTCTTTCCAACCTTCAACTATCGCTACGTATTATGCTTCAATAACATATAAGCAACTACAATTCGGATCGTCAGGATATAGCTCTGCGAAGATCAAGTATTATGAATTGGACTTACTTTAATAGTATCTCCTTCCATATCAACATCTGTAGAGCCAACGAATGGTTTCTCATTTCCAAAGTATAAGCACGTTTTGGAAGTATTCCGAGGATATCTGAGTATCCATTTAACAACAACCAAAATATGCTCTGACTGGCTGCATGAGTTATAAGTTTAGCAAGGTGAACACCATGTCATACATCAAACTGCCAACTGTTGATGAAATATAACTTTTCTTATTTCATCTTTCTTCTTCTCATTTGTTGAAAACTGTTCAAACCCGAGGTTGAGATGATTTGCAAGTGAAGTACTCACTGGTTTAGCATTAGACAAGTTAAACCAATCCAAACTTTCTCTTTGTACTTCTCCAGAGAAATTCGAAGTTTCACGCCTTCCTGTATCGAGTGATCCTCATCCCAAATATATACTTAGTTAGCTCCAATCTTTCATACCAAACGATATTATGGGCTATGCTTTCAAGTTATGGATACTATGGATATCTCACTAAATAATCAACATGTCATCAAAACATAGCCAAAAAATGATAAACTCACC
The DNA here is from genome assembly GCA_030737875.1 of Allium sativum. Taxonomy (NCBI): domain Eukaryota; kingdom Viridiplantae; phylum Streptophyta; class Magnoliopsida; order Asparagales; family Amaryllidaceae; genus Allium; species Allium sativum. The sequence goes on along the minus strand of CM060919.1, from coordinate 873,962,665 downwards.
TATAATAGATCTTTTAGTAAAGACATAATCATTGGAATTGCTCCTTCGGTGCCTATGGTTGACCATGAAGGAATCAAACTTCTTATACCACTGCCACAACACTTGCTTCAACCCAAATAAGCTCTTATTCAATCTGCATACTAATCTTTTTTATCTTTAGCTTCAAAGCCTCCAGGCTGCTTCATCTATATTTCTTCATGCAAGTCACCATGAAGGAACGCTATATTCACATCATGTTGTTCAATCTTCAAATTCAAACTCGCAACTAACTCGAGAGTAACCTGTATTGATGACATCTTCACTAGTGGTGAGAAAATTTCATCAAAATCGATTTCCTTCTAACTGAACCCATTCACAACTAATTTTCCTTCGTTACTTGGATGTAACTCTATTCTTCAGTCGTTAATCTATGTTCACACTTTTTCTTGAGTGTCTTCTTTCCTTTTGGTACTTTCACCAAGTCATAAGGGTGATTCTTATGCGATGAAGTCATCTTTTCTAACACGGCTTTTAACCACTCATTTCTACTCCCATCTATCACTAATTCCTTGTAGCATTCTAGATTTCCTACATCAATAAGCATCACCTTCTCTTTAGTAAGATATATCGTATAAGATTTTCACTCTTTGGTGGATTTTTCTACTGAGGTTCAGATCGTGGATTTTGAAGATCTTCTTTATTTTCTTCTCGAATCTCACATTCAACCATAGGGTTGCCTTCATTTTCCGCATCTTTTGGCATGTCTCACTCGTTATCATTATTAATTGTAAGTGAATGAACTGGATCCATGTTAACTGGATACTCTTTAAACTATTGTATGTTCTTCCAAGTAAAAAACATCCTTGCTTCTGACAATCTATATAGCTATTGGATAACATCGCTATTGAATAACATAACCTATACTCGAACATTTCATGAACGTAACCTAGAAAAATATCATTTTGCTATCAAGCTTTGATCTCTCATGCGCACATGCTTTAAACGCAAACATCTTGAGATAATGATATGAGACTTATTTTCTTGGTCGTACCCTGATCAAAACATCACCATTGAAAGGCATGATGAATAGAGATTAATAAGGTCAACTGTAGTTCTCATAACGTTGCCTCACAATGCTTAAGCAGCTTAGCATGAATAATCATACATCGAATTCACTTTACGACGGTTCGGTTCATACTCTCCACTGCTTCATTCTACGTTGGTGTCTAGGGAATGGTTTATTGATGCTTGATCCCGTTTCTTGTACAATAATCATCAAACAGACCAATATATTCACCACCATTATCTATACAGATGCTTCTCAACCGTTTCCCTATTTGTTGTTTAGCATTAGCCTGGAATTGCTTAAACACGGCTAATGCATCGTCCTTGGTATTCAATGCCCATTTTCATACTCGTCGGGAGTGATCATCAATAAAAGTGGCAAAATAACGACAACCCTCTAAGTGTATTAATATTCATGGGACCACTTGGATCAAAATGTACTAAATTTGGAATACAAGATTTTCTAGATGCAAGGAAACTACTAAATTAGTGTTGTTTTCTAGCTAAACAATGAACACAAATTCTTTGGATTGTACATGTCAATTGAGAAAGTAATTCATTCCAGGAAAAAGTTTGCATGCCCTTGTCACTCGGAGCCTTTTGTGTCAAACTTCTACGGGAGCCTCTTTTTGAATTGCATTAACCTCACCTTTGCACATCTTGGCTTCTATGATGTAGAATGTCGAGCTTTTCCACCTTCTTGAGATTATCGTTGAACCCTTGGTGTGCTTGCACTTTCCTTTATATAAATGGTTCATATATCCTTCGGCATGATGTATGTATGTCTTATATATTGCTATGGGAACTTCTTCAACCATAAAATCTCTTTCCAACCTTCAACTATCGCTACGTGTTATGCTTCAATAACATATAAGCAACTACAATTCGGATCGTCAGGATATAGCTCTGCGAAGATCAACTATTATGAATTGGACTTACTTTAGTAGTATCTCCTTCCATATCAACATCTGTAGAGCCAACGAATGGTTTCTCATTTCCAAAGTATAAGCACGTTTTGGAAGTACTCCGAGGATATCTAAGTATCCATTTAACAACAACCAGAATATGCTCTGACTGGCTGCATGAGTTATAAGTTTAGCAAGGTGAACACCATGTCATACATCAAACTGCCAACTGTTGATGAAATATAACTTTTCTTATTTCATCTTTCTTCTTCTCATTTGTTGAAAACTGTTCAAACCCGAGGTTGAGATGATTTGCAAGTGAAGTACTCACTGGTTTAGCATTAGACAAGTTAAACCAATCCAAACTTTCTCTTTGTACTTCTCTAGAGAAATTCGAAGTTTCACGCCTTCCTGTATCGAGTGATCCTCATCCCAAATATATACTTAGTTGGCTCCAATCTTTCATACCAAATGGTATTATGGGCTATGCTTTCAAGTTATGGATACTATGGATATCTCACTAAATAATCAACATGTCATCAAAACATAGCCAAAAAATGATAAACTCACCTACAATAGATCTTTTAGTAAAGACATAATCATTGGAATTGCTCCTTTGGTGCCTATGGTTAACCATGAAGGAATCAAACTTCTTATACCACTGCCACAACACTTGCTTCAACCCAAATAAGCTCTTATTCAATCTGCATACTAATCTTTTTTATCTTTAGCTTCAAAGCCTCCAGGCTGCTTCATCTATATTTCTTCATGCAAGTCACCATGAAGGAACGCTATATTCACATCATGTTGCTCAATCTTCAAATTCATACTCGCAACTAAATCGAGAGTAACCCGTATTGATGACATCTTCACTACTGGTGAGAAAATTTCATCAAAATCGATTTCCTTCTAACTGAACCCGTTCACAACTAATTTTCCTTCGTTACTTGGATGTAACTCTATTCTTCAGTCTTTAATCTACGTTCACACTTTTTCTTGAGTGTCTTCTTTCCTTTTGGTACTTTCACCAAGTCATAAGGGTGATTCTTATGCGATGAAGTCATCTTTTCTAACACGCCTTTATCCACTCATTTCTACTCCCATCTATCACTAATTCCTTGTAGCATTCTAGATTTCCTACATCAATAAGCATCACCTTCTCTTTAGTAAGATATATCGTATAAGATTTTCACTCTTTGGTTGATTTTTCTACTGAGGTTTAGATCGTGGATTTTGAAGATCTTCTTTATTTTCTTCTCGAATCTCACATTCAAACATAGGGTTGCCTTCATTTTCCGTATTTTGGCATGTCTCACTCGTTATCATTATTAATTGTAAGTGAATGAACTGGATCTATGTTAACTGGATACTCTTTAAACTATTGTATGTTCTTCCAAGTAAAAAAACATCCTTGCTTCTGACAATCTATGTAGCTATTGGATAACATAGCTATTTAATAACATAATCTATACTCGAACATTTCATGAACGTAACCTAGAAAAATATCATTTTGCTATCAAGCTTTGATCTCTCATGCGCACATGCTTTAAACGCAAACATCTTGAGATAATGATATGAGACTTATTTTCTTGGTCGTACCCTGATCAAAACATCACCATTGAAAGGCATGATGAATAGAGATTAATAAGGTCAACTGTAGTTCTCATAACGTTGCCTCAACAGTGCTTAAGCAGCTTAGCATGAATAATCATACATCGAATTCACTTTACGATGGTTCGGTTCATACGCTCCACTGCTCCATTATACGTTGGTGTCTAGGGAATGGTTTATTGATGCTTGATCCCGTTTCTTGTACAATAATCATCAAACAGACCAATTTATTCACCACCATTATCTATACAGATGCTTCTCAACCGTTTCCCTATTTGTTGTTTAGCATTAGCCTGGAATTGCTTAAACACGGCTAATGCATCGTCCTTGGTATTCAATGCCCATTTTCATACTCGTCGGGAGTGATCATCAATAAAAATGGCAAAATAACGACAACCCTCTAAGTGTATTAATATTCATGGGACCACTTGGATCAAAATGTACTAAATTTGGAATACAAGATTTCCTAGATGCAAGGAAACTACTAAATCAGTGTTGTTTTCTAGCTAAACAATGAACACAAATTCTTTGGATTGTACATGTCACTTGAGAAAGTAATTCATTCCAGGAAAAAGTTTGCATGCCCTTGTCACTCGGAGCCTTTTGTGTCAAACTTCTACGGGAGCCTCTTTTTGAATTGCATTAACCTCACCTTTGCACATCTTGGCTTCTATGATGTAAAATGTCGAGCTTTTCCACCTTCTTGAGATTATCGTTGAACCCTTGGTGTGCTTGCACTTTCCTTTATATAAATGTTTCATATATCCTTCGGCATGAGCTTTCCGGTAGAGATCAAATTTAGGTAAATGTCAAGGGCACGTCATACATCTTTGAGTACCAATTTACACCCAATACTAGTCTATAAACAAACATCTCTCATATCAATGATTTTGGACAAACGACCGTTTCTCACTCATACATGACTGAAATTACCTTGTGAATAGGTCGTGAAAAAGTCCTTCTACAAGGAAGCACTTGAGTCGATTGTCTAATTGGCTCTTGTCTGGTTAGTGCAACATATGCTTCATCATTGATAATGATGACTTTATTGTTCTTTGATGTGGTGGCTATGATATCTTCTTTCTCTTGATCATCTTTACCTATCTTTTTCTCATGCTCCAACTGTCAACATTTTTTTCTTCGTATGGCCTTGTTTTCCATAGTGATAACACTCAACCTATTTCTTGGGTTTGGATCTTCCTAGCAAATTATCGCAGTTATTTTTCGAGTTTCTGTTATTGCTTCTCTACCGTCTTTCAATAACCAACGCCCTTGACTTGATACTACAACCTACTTTTTTCTTTTAGCTTCTCCATTTAACTGGTCGTCTTTTACCATTTCCATTATCACAATATCATTCAAAGTCGAATTACTAATTGTTTCAACTAGAGTTTTCTAACTATCTTGTAGCATGCTCAGAAGAAATAATACATGCAACTCATTATCCAGTGTCATCTTCATGATCCATTAATTGATTAATTAGCCCTTGGAAGCTGCTCATATGCTCCGTTATGCCGCATCATCCTTGAATTTCAGTTCACATTCTATTTAATCAAACCTGCTCGATTTAATGCGGACTTTTGCTTGTACGGTGCTCCAACTTCAACAATAACGAGCAAACATTTGTTTCTTGAGCCACGTTATGGAAGATGGCTTGATCAATCTAATTATGTACCGGGCAACGATTTCCTATATAGATCTCCTATTCTTTCAGTTTTGTACTCTTGGGTTTCTTATCATCACCATAGATTGGAAAATATAAATCCTTTGTGTAGAGAATTTCCTCAATCTGGGCTGGCAAATAGAATAGCTGGATGGTGTTAAAATGACTCCGCTTGATTCTTCCATTCATTGACATAAGGTTTCCTAGAAAACTTTAGCTATAATACCCACTGTTGGAAAAACAATAACAATTTCCCTCTTTGTATGAATAATATATGCGCTAATGATTATGAAAACACAGATAATGTCTCCTGCACAAGGAGGATCATCAAAAACTCATCAATATAATGGTGGATAACAAAGGATATAAAAGGAAATACATGTAAGGAAAATTTTAAAGTGGAAACTATAAATAAATCTCTAAAAACTTTCCTTTTGCCCCCACTTCCCTCCCTTAGTTTCTACCCTATTTTTTTAATGCGTTTTTGATCTAATGTTACAACACAAGCCAATGCTTTCCTTATACGGCGACAAAAACCTTACCCACCATGATTTCTTCCTTATAACGATCGACTTTTTCCAACCATTTAATTCGATAATAAAGTCAACTCAAATTGTGTGAAATAGCAGGTTGTTATCGTGATGAGGTTAAGTATAAATTTACCACAGAATCACAGATAGATCATAGATACGGAAACGCAGAATATCTCATAGTGAAATAAATAGAATACAATAGTTTATGAAGCTACTAAATTCATAATCTCAAAACTTATACATAATATTGTAGTTTCAAAATCAAATACATCAGAAGTCTAATACATAGAATTTTCTAATACAATCGACTGGAATGGAAACAAGTGAAATAGTTAAATAGATAGAGATACAGTCTTCAGCTCCAAAAGATGCAATCCCAATACGGTGATACTTGGTCTGACCTGAGCATAAAGTAAAACAAAGCACCCGAGTCATGACTAACATTCCCATAATAATATTAATATTCACGACATTCAAAACAACTTATACTATATGTGAGAATATCTAATTGGGGTATAATATTCTTATACAATCAATTGGTCAGTATACAAATTTGAACATGACCAATAACCATATCATATATCTACTCATCCAAACATATTATATTTTGATTTTTATCACTATTCATCTATTCACAACGTATCATATATCATCCATATAACCAAAAATACAAGCATCACAACTTTGTAGTATATGTACATGAAATCAAATGGTATATCATTTTTACTTAGCATAACATGTGTTCATATAAATAGATTTAACCAAACTTATGAGATAGTTTTCTCACCTCTGATTTTCACTCCTCCGTTCTTTACGGTTGGAACGCGTGCTCTTTCTCCACGTTGCGACTAACATATCGACTTCTTCTTGAACCTTTCATTCTCTTTCTCTTCTATTTTCTCTCTCTTTTTATTTCTCTTATTATTTAGAAGAAGGATGGCTCGATTCGGATATAGAAGAATATGGACTTTGGTGGAGTTTCAAAAATAAAATTATACCTAAAAATTAAGCCAAATTAAATTGGGTTTTTGGACATCCTAAATATGAATTAGGAAAAGTTGTAAACAACAAAGTTGTAGATTTTTAGTTTATAGACGGTTTAAAAATAGAATTTCTCAATTTGCTTTAATTTTGAGGAATTTATGGCTGAAGCAAGAGAAGGCATTTTCGGATTGAATAGAAAATTCAAACAAGAAAATGATGTTTGCAAATCTAGATTTTTGAATTAACTGGGTTTAGAACTGGAAGACGTGCTCTACATGAAAATTGTAGCCACTAGAATTGAACACGGTTTTTTTAAAAAGAATTACTTAATTTGAATCTTTTATGAAGGAGATATGGTAGATTGAAAATGATATATTTTCGGGTTACATTTTGAGATAGAGAAATGAAGTGGAGAAATTAATGATTTTGAACTAAATAGGCTTGAAACTGAAAAATGATGTGAACTAGAAAGTTGTTTCTATCAAAATTTTGCATGATTTCAAAAAAAGAATTTTATTACTTGTTATTTGATATAGTGACTTATGGTAGTCTGAAGTTGGGTGCAATGGAGTGGAATTTTATCGTTGAGTTTGGTTTTGAGTGGTGGAGTTTTGATTGTGAGTGGTGGAAGTTGCATCCATGGGTGGTGGAACTTGAAGATGGAAGCAAAGTAGAGATTTTGGAAGCCATCAAAGTATAAAAGAGGTGATGAAGAAAGTGGTTTTGGTTTGTGAATGAAGTGGTGAAAATGAAGGAAGTGGTACAGTATTTATAGATGGAGATACTTAGTGGTTAATAAAGTAAGGAGGGGGCAAAGAAGTAATGTGTTGCTAATTCCAATGTGAAGATTTGATTTGCATTAAGCGTGATAAGAAGGTTAGGAAAAGACTGCACTTCCTTTGCTCCTTTTCCATGCATGAAGAGATGTTTGCTTTATGTGATTTATGACATGTAATGATGACAACTTATTTTTTCCTATTTTCCATGAAACCATATCACATCTTATGGAAAGTTGTACTAAGTCTATTGATGGTTTCCTTAAGTATAGTTTATATTAAATCATGGATTATTTTAAGGGTGCGTTTTTTAGAGGTCCCTATTAAGTTTCAAAATATAAAAAAAACCCGGTCATAAACTTATTGTAAATTAGGTCCCTATTTTCTGAAAAGTCATCAAAAAAATATTAAAAAAATATAAAAAAATCACGTAAATTCGTATTTAAATAAAACATGTGCTCGCCCAAAAATTCAGATCATAATAAAATCAAAACATGCATCAAAATCAAAAAATACAGAAAACAGCGAAAAATGCAGTAATCTGCATCAAATCATGCACATATTTGGAATACTTGCATTCATCTGTGCAAGTATTTCTCTGTTATATTTTTACATGTAATACTTGCATTCATGTGTGCAAGTATTTAAAATAGTTGCATACATGTATGCAGGTTTCTGCACATATTTTATTTTCACATGTAAATACTTGCATACATGTGTGCAAGTATTTCAAATAGTTGCACACATGTATGCAGGTTTCTGCATGCATTTTCAACTAAAACAGCTTCAGAAATACTTGCATACATGTATGCAACTATTGGCAAAAGTTGCATACATGTATGCAACTATTTGCAAGTTTTTAAATTCACAATACATCCCTGTAATTAATGTTTTCTCTGTAAACCCGCCCCCTATTTTAGCTGCCGCCTGGAATCATCCGCCTGCCACTTTCCATACCTCCGCCTCTTTCGTTTTCTGTCCAAATTTTCAGGCGCTATCACTTAAAAAAAAAAAAAAAAATTTCTAAAATCTGTAAACATTCTCGGAAGTCCACAGAAATTAAAAAAAAAAAGTTGCATAAATGTATGCAACTTTTACGAATAGTTGCATACATTTATGCAACTATTCGAATACACATGCATATGTTTATGCACTCCTGTTTGAAAAATTGCATACATGTATGCAGTTTTTCTATATAACTGCATACATGTGTGCATATATGTCAAAATACATGCAAACGTGAATAAGTTGCACGTAGGTATGCAGTTTTTAAACAAATGCATCAGCAGATGCATGTTTTAACAATATGTGCATACATGTATGCATTTATACTGCAGTTTTGACGCAGATTTGAAATAAATGCATACATGTATGCAACTAATCGATTTATATGCATGTTTTGATGCAATTTACTGCATTTCGTTGATTTTCTGTATTTCGTGATTTCGACGTTGTTTTTGATGTTTTTTTGGTCTGATTTTTTTCACGATTATTTGATTTAATTAATTACGAATTTACATGATTTTTTTATATTTTTTTTGTATGTTTTTATATGTTTTTGAAAATAGGGACTAAATTTACAATAAGTTTATGACCGGGGGTGAGCCTAATTAAGTTTCGTTTTAGGGACCTGTGCCTAATATTCACTTATTTTAACATAAGTCTCTCCATTAACTTAATAAACTTCTTTCCATTAATTTAAAAGCGGTTAGCATATATATTACCAGTTTCATATGTCACTATTGACATTGTAAAACGTTCGTAAAACTTATTCTGGTTGAACTGTTCATTTTTGACAAAAACAGTTATCAGCCATATTTTGACGTTTTATTTAACGTACTGGTTCTATGTAAACAAATCTGCAAAATATATTTCCTACTTCTTTGTATAAATTAAAACATGTCTGTTCATATTTAAAACTCGTGTAACATAAATTCCAATTTCTATGATTTTTTGACCTGATTGACAATATCGCCCAAATACATTAAATTTTGATTTTCTGGCAATATAAGATAAATTGTTTGAACTGGTAAGCTGATAAAACTGATATAATTATCTTATATAATTGTTATACTTTTTGATAGGGGTGGGCATAAACTGCACCGCAATGCGAAAACCGTCCAGACCGAGCCGCAAAAACGGTGCGGAAATCCGCATCAGATTCTCTCTCTAAAGCAAACAACCCAAACCGAACCGACTCACAATGATACGGTCCGGTTGCGGTTTGAACTTTTACCAAACCATATTAAACCGAACCGAACCGCATAACTACACCAACAATATGATAAAAAATTAACAAATTCCTATCCAACTTTTAATTTAACGATATATATATTCTATTTTCAACGTATGTTGTAGTTATATTAATTAAAGATAACACTATGTGTTTTAACCTTTAGGTGACACAACGTCATACAATCGTAAATTGATTGTTGATGGAAGTAATTTTCTTGTTTCATATTTAATACGGGTTCAAACCGGACCAAACCAAAACTGAACTGTATTACATCGAAATTGAATTGAAACCGAACCATTTGAACGGTTAGTATAATGGTTTGCATTTTTGATCAACCGTTTGATGTGGTGCGGAAGCGGTTTGAGCTTCAAACTGCACCAAACTGAACCGCACCCACCCCTACTTTTTGAAATCATATTGAAAAATGAGTGTATATATCCAGAACCATGCGCAGTTATTTGTAATTCTCAAAAACTCAAAATTTCAAAATTTCAAAATATCGGAATTTCTGGATCGTTACAGTAGACGTTTATACATATGAAGTTATATACATAGTTATACCTTGACGAATGTTAGGTCAGATATATCATATGCGCATATATGATTTAACGAATTACTCAGAAATATTAGATATAACACTTAATGAAGATTATTCGACGTATGTGCTATAGGTAATTATGTAATTTTCTAGTTATTGGGACATTGTTATGCCCCCTTCTTATTACAACCCACAAGATTGATTAAAGGAACATGTTATTGGAGCAAGACAAGAACGATAGATAGAGAAGCTTTTTTGCTCATGCAACGAATCAAAATTTTGTTATTTTAATCTATGATTATTTAATTCAATTTAAATATTGATTTAATGGTTTTTATAAGTTTAATAATCCTTTTTTAATGTATAATTAATAATGAAAATTTTATTTTTTGGATTTGATATACATAAATAGATAATTTAGTGGAAAATTGAAACTATGATTGAAGTGCAATCTTATGGTTTTCTATTTTTTTGAATAATATGTTATTAGAAGTGTAATATTTTTATTTTTATTTTGAAACATTTAGGTTTGTTAAAACACTTTTAATTTAAGTATTATAACTAATAAAGGAGATTTTATTCGAAAGTGTAAAGTTGCATTTTCGTTCAAATAAAGGGAAGAAGTGCCATATTGGTTTCTTATGGAATATGTAAACAAAGAAAGTGCATTTGATTAGTTGTTTTGAAGATGCATTAAACGCATGGTGCTACTTTGGTTGACTTATGAAATTGGGTTTGAGCTGAAATAATTTTTATTAAGGGGCAATTTTGAGATTATTTACATTATTTGCCTACTTCATTCTTATATCCACATGTCACTCCATTTTATGTAATTTTACTCCTTATTCTCAATGTTTACACCAAAAATGGTCTAAACACCCAAGGTACTAAACTGTACTTCACCAATTTCGTAAGAAATAAATGGAGCCGTGTTTAATTAGCAATAAAAAATGGAAAATGCGGAAAAAGTAAAATAGAGACGAGATTTAGAGTGGTTCAGCCGTTAATGAGGCCTACATCCACTATGAAGGTGATTTCCTTCCTTATAATGAGAATTACATAACACATCAACTCTCTCTTTTCATACATTTCTATATCCTCTTAATATACCCTCATTAATATATTTCAATCTAAGGAGTTATACAAAAGAATAGCGGAATTTAAGGAGAAGAAGGATGGATGAACGATTAAGAAGATGGGCGTCTTCATTTTCCTTCATCATGAAATTGTGCTTGATGCCATGGCTGAATCTGTGGTTGAGGATGAAGTTCGGCAGCACTTCGTGGTTTTTTAGAAGCCGACCTCCTTTACGTTGGTAGCCATTGTCTATTTATAGGTGAACTCCCCTTTGTAAACAATCTGGAATTCCTTTATCCAGGACGTGGATCGTCCATTTTGCTAAATACAACCATGTCACCGGCTAGCTGTAGCCAGCTGTCCGTGGCTGTATCCAGATATCATGTGCGGGCAGCTCGTTGGAACGAGTATCTTGAATAGCTGAGCGAGTCCATGTAAGCAAGCGTCCCATGAGTGCCTCAAGAGATTTTGTAAGAGCGGGATGCGGGTTTGGCGTCGAGCCTCCTCTGACCCTTGTGCGACCGTCCTTCTCGGTCCAAGGGCGCTCGTGTTCGTGCTGCCTTTGTTACGTGGCCGCTCCCGCTTATGTTGAATGGGCGACTTGCCTCATTTTGGTGTTTGAGCGGTTCTTAGGATATGCGACCTTTATCTTTACCGGGTCGCACTTCACATAATATGTTATGCTGTTTTATTCGGTCGCATTGGCCGACTCGCCTTGGATGATATCCGCCTTATTTCCTTTACCCAATGTGCATATAGATTTTTTAGGGATTAACACTTGCCCCTCGAAGTCCATGATTTCTTTTGAATGGAATCATTGGCTTCGACATATTTGATCGCACATTAGGTAGTAGTTTTTGTCCTGACTTGTTGAAGGCTCGGTCGTGCAGGAACTGAGATTGCTTCGTTGTAACTAATTGGCTCCTTTATCTTTGGGCGAGACGTTTGGACTGCTTTGTCTTTATTGTAACTAGTCAAATTATGGGGAAGTGAATACGCCAACTGGTCTTCTGATGGGACACATGTTTCAGTACTCAAGTGTTATGCTGACGTGGCAAAGAGTACTTTTGAGGTGTGCCTTTTAATCTCCCCTTCATTCTCCTATTTTCATTTGATTTTGCTTCCATCTATCTTTCAGGAGGGTCTCTCAAATCCGGAAGGAAAACTTCATATCTCTTTTCACTACTACTCAGATTTGTTGATTCCTTCTTGTGCTCATTCTCCCTTTGAGCCTTATGGCTATTCCCTGGTCCGTTTGCAAGATGGTCTTTCTCCAGAACAACGCCAAAAGGGGGCCTTTGTTGATTTGAGCATTTCAAGAGACGAGAGTCAGTCAGTTGGTCAACCGTCCGTCAATTCTCCTTCCGGCCCTTCTTACGCGGAACTCCAAGCTATCGTCAATAAGCCTCGTTACGCTCCTGGGCCTTGCAGTCCCAGGTTTGCCAAGTGATTTCGGGGATGGAGTTTACAGGGGATCCCTTCGAATGTGGATGTATCTCCGGCTGACTCTCTGAATTTCGCTTGTGATATGATTGCAGCGAAAGGTCAAATGTTGGCTTACCTTGAGACTGCCGTGCATCAATTTGTTGAACAGATGGATTTGCTGAAGAATCATTCTTCGAAGCGGATGGCTGGCTGTTATAAGTTGGCCTCTGATCTCCAGAAACTTCATAAGGACAACCTTGAGCGCATTTATGTTTTGGAAAGCGATAAGGCGAAGTTAATCTAGGCCCTCAGGTCCAAAGATTGCATAGTCGCTTCCTTTACTCCTGGGGACATTGAGTCAGTGGTTTCTGTACATGCTGAAGGGCCTTCATCTTGTTCTGATATGATGAAGAGGAAAGTTGGTAGGCCAAGGAAGGTCAGGGATCTGTAATCTCCTCTATCTTGGTTGGTTTTCCTTTTGAATTTTTAAGACCGGTTGTGTAAGCGGGTGCCGGTCCTCGCCCATAACATCGTGCTAGTTGTTGTTTGTGACTTTGTGTTTGACCTGTGACACTCTATGTGCTCCTGATGAATGGTTGCTTTACTGGTTTGGTGATGCTTTTCATATCCGCGCCATGCTATGTCTCTTTGACCTACTTTGACAATACACACACATCTTTCTTATAAGTTTTTCGCATCGATCACGCATTAACGTCGTATCACGAGGCGTTCGTTTGCACGTTAATATCATATCATGAGGCGCTTGTTCGTACGTTAATCTCGAGGCGTTCGTTCGTCAACGTCGTATTACAGTTAGTCTTGCTTTGTTCTTACTAAGCCGGGATTATCCAGCCCTCGGTATTTGATTTGGTTAGTCTTTAGTTGTTTTAACTTTAGCAAGTCAACCATTTTTTATTAAATAACCTGCTTTATTTGTTTGGGGTATTTTCGTGATGCATTTTTATGCGTGTCCCATGGGAGGACTTGGGCTCCAATATAGAATACGAACTTGGCTTCATTTAACTTGCTTAACAATAAAGAACAAGAACGGACACCCCATACGGCTAGGATTTTTGCTTTTGTACTCTTGGCTTTGTTTGACTTGGTTAACAACAAAAAACAAGAGTGGGTACCCCCATACGGCTAGGATTTCTGCTGTTGTAATCATCCTTGGCTCTGTTTGACTTGCTTAATAATAGAGACAAGGATGGCCACCTCCTTTCGGTCGGGTTTCTATTTTGTGCTGGTCTTTCCAGCATGTTTAATCCTTCCCCATTTTATGCTTCATCCGAGGGGCAGACACTAATTCATCTCATTGAGTTTTATAAAACTAAGAAGGGAAAAATTTGTTTCTTTTACCTGCCATGGTAGGTGCTCCTTGAAATAGGCAAATTTTCCGTTTTGGGACATGTCGGTTTTTCCGACTTTGTGCTTTGACCAAGGACATAGACGTTGGTTCGCCTAATTGAGTTTTTTTTTCTCAAGCTGGAAAACCTGTGTCCAACACCTAGGAAGGTCACCTAAGAAGGTGCTTCTTCGGTGGTCTTAGCGGTTTTATCTTTGGGACTTTTGATTTGCTTTTTACCCAGCATTGACTCTTTTAATCTGGCACCAAGCTTTTGTTGGTCCTATGTTGAGAGGTCCAGTGTCTCCTGATGGAAGCTGGAATTCCTCAAGTTAGTGCTTCCTGCGCGCTCGTTTTCCTACACAAGGATGTCAATTTTTAGTGGAGGGTTGTGAATGAGGGTCTTGTACACGTAATTAGGATTTTCGTATTCAGTTACTTCATGTGCATCATTAAAAATGCGAAAATTTCATGAATCTTTATGACATGTTCTATGTATTTGAATAACATGCTATAAGAAATAACAACGGATATGCTCGCTATTCCATGCTCATGGAATCTGGTTCCCATCTGTGGTGGCCAATTTGAAAGTTCCGCCCTGGAGTTTCTGGCTTATAACATAAGGTCCTTCCTAATTGGGCCCGAAGACTCCAGTACCGGTCATTATCTTTTTCAGAACGAGGTCTCTGGTTTCAAAAGTTCTATGCTTGACTTTTGAATTGAAGTGCCTGGCCAACCTCCTTTGGTGCGCGGCTACTCTGAGTTCCGCTTCCTTTCTTCTTTCCTCGAGTTGGTCAAGGGCTTTGAGCTGTAGCTCCTCATTTTCTTTGGGGTCGAAATGTATCCTTCGGTGGGTAGGGATTTCCAACTCCACTGGTACCATAGCTTCAGAACCATAGGATAAAGAAAAGGGAGTATGCTCTGTTGCAGTTCTGTGCGTAGTGCGATATGCCCATAATGCCAATGGGAGTTCATCTATCCATCCACCCTTAGCCTTTTCTAGTCGCTTCTTAATGGTGGTTTTAATGATTTTATTTACTGCCTCCACCTGCCCGTTCGCCTGTGGATGAGCGACCATTGAAAAGTTTTTTGGATTTTATACTTGGTGCAAAGGCTTTGGAATTCTTCGCTTTCAAACTGGGTTCCATTGTCCGTGATTATCTTTTGTGGCACCCCGAACCTGCATATG
This sequence comes from Allium sativum, assembly GCA_030737875.1. NCBI lineage: Eukaryota > Viridiplantae > Streptophyta > Magnoliopsida > Asparagales > Amaryllidaceae > Allium > Allium sativum. Next base: position 873,947,339 of record CM060919.1, on the reverse strand, counting down.
ATATTTTTTAAGACAAAATTAATAACCTTCTTTGAAGTTATAGTGGCCAATGGTTCTGCTTCAACCCATTTCTTAAAGTAGTCACGACAACAATTGCGTATTTGAAACCGGATTTTGCGGTGGGAAGAGCTCCTATGAGGTCGATGCCCCAGATAGCAAACGACCACGGGCTGACCATGTGGGTTATAGTTGTGGATGGCATCCTTGGGATTTTGGCAAATCTTTGGCACCTATCATATTTTTGGTGTAACCTGCGGAATCTTTGTTGATATCTGGCCAGAAGTAACCATATCGTAGGATCTTCTTGGCCAAAGTTTGTACTCCGGTATGTCCTCCGCATTCCCCTTCGTGTAGTTCTGTCATAATTGCCTTAGACTCCTTTTCTATAACACAGCGAAGTAAAGGTGTAGAAAATCCCTATCTATACAGTCGTCCATCTTGAATAAGGCGTAAAGGAGCTTTTCGTAAGATCTTTCTTCGGAGTTTAGTTTCAACCGGGAGTGCCCCGGTCGCGAGGTATTCTTTAATTGACCACATCCATGAATTTGATTCATCAGTTGTTTCCATTATCCAGTCCATTTCGGTCTTCTTTGTACTTGGATTGGAAAGGACCTCCACTGGGACCAACCCCATTAACTGTGCATCTCCTGTGCTCGTATATTTGGCTAATGCATCGGCTTTAGTATTTTCTTCCCTGGTAATTTGAGATATGGTGCAATGCTCAAAGGCTTCCAGAAATTCTAAGGCTTTTGTAATATAATCTGGAAAGTTCCCCGTTTTTGCTTGGAATTCCCCCAGAATCTGGCATATTACGACCTGGGAATCACTGAAGATCTGTATAGTTTTTATTTGCAATTCTTTCGCTTGCTTTATTCCTGCGATGAGGGCTTCGTATTTGGCCTCGTTGTTAGTTGAAGTGAATTCTAACCTAAGTGCATAGCATAAGGATCTTCCCTCAGGGGTTTCGAGAACTACCCCTGCCCTCAAACAGCGGTCATTCGACGGCCCATCTACAAATAGCTTCCACTGAATATTTGTTTCGATATCAACTTGCTCGTTTACCTCCCCCCGGTCAGTAAATTCCGCGATGAAGTCGGCAAGCACTTGTCCGTTGATCGCTTTTCGGGGATGATATGTAATGTCGTACTGGCTAAGCTCTATATTCCATTTTAATAATCTCTCGGAGGTTTCTGGTCGGGACAGGACTTGCCTCAGAGGTTGATCTGTGAGCACCTTGATGGGATGAGCTTGGAAGTAGGGACGGAGCTTTTTTGATGCAATGAGCAAACAATAAGCAAAATTTTCAAGTTTTGTGTAATTAAGCTCTGCTCCGGATAACCTCTTACTATGTAATTGACTGGTTTTTGTATCTTCAAGTCTTCTCTGATCAGTGCTGCGCTTAGAGCATGGGCAGAGACCGCCAGGTATAAGAACTATTCTTCCCCGTCACTAAGCTTTGACAACATGGGTGGTGTTGCCATATGTTGAATCAGTTCTTTGAAGGCTTTCTGGCACTCAGGGGTCTACCGTATCTCCTTTTTTCCTTTCCTGAGCGCGTCGAAGAATGGAAGACATCTGTTCGTTGCTCTAGATATGAAGCGATTTAAAGCTATCTTTCCATTCAAACACTGAAGCTCCTTCTTGGTTCCTGGGGCATGCATTTCTCTCAGAGCTGATATTTTGGCTGGGTTAGCCTCTATACCTCTAGCGTTGACCATGTACCCAAGGAACTTGCCTGAGCCAACACCAAAACTACATTTCAAAGGGTTCAACTTCATGCCATATTGTCGTAAGATGTCGAACATTCGGGCTAGGTCCTCCAAATGGTCTATTGCTTTTTTCGACTTAACCAACATGTCATATACATAGACTTCCATCGTCCTGCCAATTTGTTTCTTGAACATAGCATTTACCAATCGCTGGTAGGTTGCTCCTGCGTTTTTTAGACCAAATGGCATTACCTTATAGCAATATATGCCAAGATCGGTAATGAAGCTGGTGTTTTCCTAGTCTGGACCACACATCATAATTTGATTGTAGCCGGAATATGCATCCATGAAAGATAACAACTCATGGCCGGTCGTGGAATCCACCAGTTGGTGATTTTGGGGAGAGGGAAACTATCTTTCAAAAAAGCTTTATTTAGGTCTGAATAATCCACACAGACCCGCCATTTTCCGTTTGATTTCTTTACGAGCACAGGGTTGGATACCCATTTTGGGTATGTAGATTCTCTAATAAAACTGTTTTCCATTAATCTGTCGACCTATTCTTTTAAGGCGCGCGACCTCTCCGGCCCCTGGGTTCTCCTCTTTTGCTTGACAGACGGAATGCGTGGGTCAATGTTTAGCTTATGAACTGCAACATCCAGAGATATCCCGCACATGTCGGAATGGTTCCATGCAAACACATCTAAGTTAGCTCTAAAAAAGGCAATCAATTGGTTTTTCAATTCAGGGTTCAGCCGAGATCCTATATTCAACACACGGTTTGGATCCTTTGAATTTACAGCTATAGGAATCGTGTCTTCGGCCAAGGTTGCCCTTTCGTCCTCTGCACTGGCTTCTCTAGGATTGATCTCTTTTTGCATCCCGCTATTCTCACAAGTGCACGGACCTTTCTTTGGTTGCTATAATGGGGAGTTTTGGATGCAAGGGAGAACCTCCACATCCTTTCCTGATTCTTTTCTCTTGGCCTCCTTCAGTTCAGTCACATAGCAGTCCCTTGCGGCAATTCGATCGCCCTTGATTACTCCGATTCCCCTTTCGGTTGGAAACTTCATAATCAAACACCAAGGAGCTAAAGCGATCTTGAAACCCGAAAGAGTCGGTCTCCTGAGAAATACATTGTAGGACAAGAACTCGTTTATTATGACAAAGGTCTGTACCATGGAAACTCGACGCTCCCCGTCTGCCAATTCGACAGGCAAATCTATCGTACCGATGGGTTGCATAGGTTGACCTATGAAACCGTGGATCTTATGTGGGGTACGTACACACTTTTTCCATGGAGAGATTCATCTTTTGGAAAGTGTTTGTAAAGATCACATTGACTGATGCCCCGGTGTCAACTAGTACCCTTTTTACCACTACAGGCCCAAGACCGATCGTGATCACCATGGCATCAATAGTTGGCGTATTTAAGCCTTCTGCATCCATATCTCTGAATATCACATCCTCGGTTGAAGTTTTATGCATTTTCGTCAGAAGCTCGTTGTTCAAGATCATGCATCCTTCCTCTCCCGTGACATGCTTCAATTCGTTAGCAATCCTTCCATATCTGCCCAACTGCTCCCGGTCGGGTGGGGACCACCAAATATCATATTGATTACTGACCTTGAGTCAACAAGCATTTGGTCCTCTTCACTCGGGTTGGACTGGCTAGCCACATTGTTATGCCCCTGCGCGGCTGGTGTGCTTTGGGGATTTTTCACATACTGATGGAGTCGGTTCTTCCTGATGAGCCCCTCAATCAAATTCTTTAGGTGCCGACATTCGTTAGTGCTGTGCGCTGGCTGGCTATGGAATCAGCAAAATTTTCCGGAATTTGGCTGCTGCTTAGTTACCTTCTGCGGCTTCATCTGAGGGAAAAGGCCCGAGTCCTTCGCAGCTTGGTAAATCCTTTCTAGGGTTTCGTTCAGGAGCGTTAGCTCAGATGGTTTGTACATCCGTGTCTTCTTATAAGTTTTGCTATCCCTCTCATCGTTTCCCCTCTTTTTTCCTACATCGCTCTTCTGCTCTACCTTGGGCTCATCGCTCTTTCCTTCTCTGGCTGCGTTATTTTCTGTAGTCTTCTGGACGCCTGGGGCTTCACCTTCCACACTCATGTGTTCCTTAGCCTTCTTGATAAACTTCTTTAGAGTCTTTGGTTTCTTCATTTTGAGCAACTTTCCAAATTCTGACTTCTTATCGATGGCCCCTTTCAGGGCTACCAGCAAATACCAAGGTTCTGGTTCTATGACCTTCGCTGCTGCAGCATTGAAACATGTAAGGAAAGCTCTGATGGTTTCCCCATGCTTCTGTTCCATTTCGTTGAGCGACATCACATCCCTTTCCTTGGTGGTTTGTAATCGGAATTGATCCTGAAACCTCCTTGCTAGATCCGCAAACTGCTCGATACATCTAGGTGGAAGTCTGGTGAACCATAGCGAGGCTACGCCTTCTAGGCACATGGGAAAGTATAAGCACTTGATTTCATCAGTGGCCCTAGCTCCATTCATGTGCTAGTCGTACTTGAACAGGAAAATGGTTGGATCTCCTACTCCGTTATAAGGCGCTATTGCTGGTGGTATAAATTTCTTCGGGAATTTCGCTTGACGGATCTCTTCTATGAATGGATTTTTGCTGGGGGAAAACTCCCATTCTTTCTCCTCATCCTCTCGGGTCGCCTTCTCCTTCATTACTCGCTGGATTAGGTCTGTGATGTGCCTTTCGTCGCTTGCTTGTTCATCAGGATTAACGCTGATGTTCTTATCAGCGCGACCATGGTTTAAGCTTCGGCGCCTTGCATCTTTCTTGAGGGAGGTTGTGTTGGTGCGATTTGTCGCACGTTCTTCTTTGCGCTATGGAGATCTGACCTTAGGATCCTCAACGCCGGCCTCTCCCCTGTCTCTCACTGGGCTGTGAGGTCGTTCAGGGTCTGAGGCTGATGAGTCCTCTTTTTCATCAGCATCGGCCACTGTATTTGGCGGCAACAAATCGGTTTGACCATTGGTTAGGGCATCAAACCTTTCCATTATCATCTTCGTTGTATTATCCATTTTCTCGTTCAAGCTGGTTACAACCACATTCAATTCATCTCGTGTTACAGATGGCCCAGGGATTTCCCTAGCCCCTCGATTCAAGATCTGAGGTGTAGCTTCGTCAGCATTACCATCCTCATTGACCGCAGCGACTTTAATAGATTTGCTGCTTTTCTTCAATTCAACCATGATTTCGAAGGAGAAAACGATTTTGAGATGTTTTTGTTACTGAACTATGAAAAGGAATTTATGAAAACGTGCCCCACGGTGGGCGCCAAAATGTTTACACCAAAAATGGTCTAAACACCCAAGGTACTAAACTGTACTTCACCAATTCGGTAAGAAATAAATAGAGCCGTGTTTAATTAGCAATAAAAAATGAAAAAATGTGGAAAAAGTAAAGTAGAGACAAGATTTAGAGTGGTTCAACCATTAATGAGGCCTACATCCACTATGAAGGTGATTTTCTGCCTTATAATGAGAATTACAGAACACATCAACTCTCTATTTTCATACATTTCTATATCCTCTCAATGTACCCTCATTAATATATTTCAATCTAAGGAGTTATACAAAAGAATAGCGGAATTTGAGGAGAAGAAGGATGGATGAATGATTGAGAAGATGGGTGTCTTCGTTTTCCTTCATCATGAAATTGTGCTTGACGCCATGACTGAATCTGTAGTCGAGGATGAAGTTCGGCAGCACTTTGTGGTTTTTTAGAAGCCGACCTCCTTTACGTTGGTAGCCATCGTCTATTTATAGGTAAACTCCCCTTTGTAAACAATCTGGAATTCCTTTATCCAGGCTGTGGATCGTCCATTTTGCTAATTACGACCATGCCATCGGCTAGCTGTAGCCAGCTGTCCGTGGCTATATCCAGATATCATGCGTGGGGAACGAGTATCTTGAATAGCTGAGCAGGTCCATGTAAGCGAGCGTCCCATGAGCGCCTCAAGAGATTTTGTAAGAGCGAGATGCGGGTTTGGAGTCGAGCCTCCTCTGCCCCTTGTGCGACCATCCTTCTCGGTCCAAGGGCGCTCGTCTTCGTGCTGCCTTTGTTACGAGGTCGCTCCTGCTTATGTTGAATGGGCAACTTGCCTCGTTTTTGTGTTTGAGCGGTTCTTAGGATATGCGACCTTTATCTTTACCGGGTCGCACTTCTCATAATATGTTATGCTATTTTATTCGGTCGCATTGGCCGACTCGCCCTGGATGATATCCGCCTTGTTTCCTTTACCCAATGTGCGTATAGATTTTTTAGGGATTAACACTCAAACTCCGTTTTCTTCTTAAAAATTTGAGGTAAAAATAGCGTTTTAGACAAGACAAAGTTTCTCAATCAAAAGATCAAACTTTTAGAACTTAGCTTGGCTTTGAAAATAAAATTTGTAAAGTGTGAGCTAACACAGCTTGATTTATTGTCTTGTGACAATAATTAGTATGCAAATTAATTATTAAATTTAGTTATAGATATTGTTCGGTTACTAAGATTAAGTATCAACCTGAGATCATTTGTTGCTTGGTATACGTTTGTGATTAAATAAAAATCTTTTGGAATGGAAATGATAAGGAGTCAAATTAAAGGAATAAATTCCATTACAGAAGATTTAGACAAAGAAAAGGAAAGTGAAATTTTACAATTCATTTGTAGCATTTAACTTTACCTCTTTTAATTTTTATTTAGTTATTGTGCCTAATAAGATCTGATGAGTTATAGATTTAGAATGAATGCATATGAATAATATATATATATTATTTGGCATAGCCGACCGGTTTTTATAGTGTTCTGTAACACTCTTTTATTATGACTAATAATAAAATTACAATATGGTATAGGTGACTGCAGTTTACACTCAACTAATTTGGTTTTCAAGGTGAACCGTCCACCGGATACGACATCTAAAGTGAGCCGTCCACTAGTCTATACTAGACTACAGACCAGGAGCTAGTTGTATACTAGACTACTATTGTATTTTCACGTGACCTAGCTCTCCACGTAGAAAGAGAAAAAGTGAATTACATTGATACCACAAAGAGTAGTGTTTTACATTTGAATACAAAAACATACAGTACAGAACTATTCAGAATAAAGCCTAAAGTATTCAGCAGTTACATGGTTTGCCATTGCATTCGCACAGAGTCACAGTAGTGCCGAATAGTACTAAGCCTGTCGTAAATCCATTGAGCACCACACCAAAAAAGTGTGTGCACATGTTTCATGAGTTGAAGTGACATCGTTACCAGTCTTCAGTGCACCATTGATGTGGAAGGAGAAAATAAAAATTGCCAAAAATACAGCGAAGTTGAGAGACACAATTTTCACCTGTTTACCTGAATCTCGATGAACACTCTAGTTCCAGAACGCCACAAACACTACATCCAGAGAGGAACAAGAAGGGAACTAGCTCGACAAATAACAAGAGTTTGAAACAGAGATTGAACAGGAAGGTAGAGTTACCAAATACACGACACCAAGATTCAGCGCCAATGGCATATCGTGTATTGCCATCGTGCAATGGTAGAGACCCTCCCATTCAAACGCCATTCCAAAACTAATGCGCACAATAAAAAGGAGCAGAAACCCAAATTACATGATACAGAGTTATAATCAACCGTGAGAGGAAACCAAGAACCTCAAAACACACCATTTACTCAAAAACCCTAAACCGACAACAAGTACTACCAGCAAGACGAGTACATGTCAGCATTGAATACCAATGAAGCAAGTAGAACCATCATAGATCCAAGAACAAGACGCGAACTCTACAAAGCTAAATCGGAGTTGCTACTCACTTGTAGGCTCCACGCTAGTGACAACCTCTTCCAAAGACGAGAACTTCAATTGAATAACTGACTTCGGGAGAGAAGTCGAGCAGTTGCCTGGAAAAGTCAAGGCAGTGGAGGAGGCATAGTCGGAGAGAGGTTCAGTGCGAAACAAGGGCGCTGAAATTAGATTGAGGAAAATAGTGTAAAAAAGGAACTCAGTATAATTTATGTCCAAAAGCTTAGACTTGGAGAGATATTGCGCGTAACAACCAGAATTCCGACAAACTAATTTTTTTTCAAAATTCTAATCTATCGAAACTCGTGTTGGTTTGCTCTGGTATCCTGCAGAAAAGACAGAGATATAAAATATACCAGAGCTCAGAAAAACATCTCACAACAGAAGAAATGGATAAAATATAATGTAATCAAAATATAGCCTTACCGTAGTAATGATACTGCCTAACCAATTTCTAAAGCTATCATATCTCTGCCACAAATCTAATCTGCGAGTATGTTATGAGGAAGGGGTCAGAACACAAGTTCTAGTGACTGGATTTAAACTATACACTTTAGATAATCCTACATATACCGTTCAGTTACATTTTCTTGTTTATTAGGTTACCTACGTTATCAGCACTCAAGGCTTGCACACACGTCGTACCCATCTACTTCCCAGTGGATTAGCCTAATACAATATATATGTAGCTGCCCCTATTGAGGTACACCCCATGGTACCCCACTCGCACGGTCTCCACCGTAATGCCATAGAAATGTTAACAATGTTACGTTCCGCATATATCTGTCATTACACTTATAGTGTATTATAAGTCTATATGTGCAAGGGGAGTAGTTATTAATAGCATAATAAATATTGGACCAGGAGGTCGAAAAAGTAAGGAATAGAAACTCCAAATTTATGAGAAAATAGCCACAAATATAATTATTTGATTTATAGACTAATGAATTAAATGAGGACTGATCATAAGATCTTGCATGGAAATTATAGGAAGACGAATAAGGCTAATACATTAAATTGCAAACAAATACATAAGCATTATTAAAAAGTGCCTATATAAAACAACAAAGACCATTTATTATGTACATTTTACATTTATGGGACATGATAAATAAATTAGAAGTTAAACATACAAGACAATACAATTTTCATAATGAGATATTACGTAGCTTGTTTATGCAATTGGTGTAAACATGGACTAGTAGGCGTAGCCTAATATTTAGACCTAGGAAGATTGGTTTAGTTTAGTTAGTGCTTGGATGAATGTTTAGAAAAAGTACACTAATAATGTTTTTTCTTCTCCTGGAGGCTACCAGCAGTTGTGTGTACTTACTACTGATGTTTGACGTCTCCAACATAGGACCTAAGAAAAAGGGATATGTATTGCCATTAGGTAGGGGAAACAAGGACAAGGTTTCGCCTTGGATTTGAAATATTAAATGGTCCAGTATATTTGAGGAAACAAGGACTGATTTAATTGTAAAATGAGTATTAAGTAACTAGAATATGAATTTTTCTTGACTTAACATTATGTTAGCTTAAACAAGATTTCAACGAGGAATCCTGGTAGCCGGTTGAAATTTTGTTAGCTTAAACTAAGAAAAAGAGATACGTATTTTTGTCGGACAGGTTTTAGTAGTAGGACCGACACACAGACTATGACCACCAGTGGTCTTGAGCTAGTTTGTAACACCCCGCATTTTTAAGTATAATTAAAAATGAAATAAAATATATGAAAATATGCTTATGATAGGTAAATAATGGTGATGCATAAGAAGAATAAATTAATACATGAAAGAGAAGAAAAATTAGTTCGATAACGGTGTGTGTAACGGAAAAGATAGTAAAATGAGGATAACTAATTCAAGAATCAGGAATTAGGTAAAATGGACATCACCATTACGTTCCTCTCGGAAAAATACGCGAAATAGAGTCCGAGTTTTCGAAAATCGGAGTCCGTATGACCAAGATATGGCCTAAACAAGATTTCAGCAGACTTTCTGGCAGACTGACCCAGGTCGACCATAGTGTCGACACTATAGTCGACCTGCCCCCCCAGGTCGACTATAGTGTCGACCCCCCCTCTGTACAGGTCGACCTGGTCGGCCTGGGGTGGCCCAGAACCCATTTTTGAAGCCCTGGGTCTGATGGCTGAAATGAGTTCCTACACCTATAAATACACCCTAAGACCTAGCCTCCTCTACACACAATTCTATTCTTCTTCTTCTCTGCCTCTGTTCTAAATAAAAATAAAAATGGTGTCGCCACTCTGCTGGAATCAAAACTAGAAGCTAATCAACATCAACCTAAGCAACTTAATTCAAATTAGAGATTAAAGCTTCTGCAACGATTCTACAACAACTAAAGTTCTTTCTTTAATCCAACCAAGGAAAGTACAATTATTTTCCGATATAAATGTTAATTCTGATTGTGACATGAATTATAAATCTGAATCTGAGGTTATATCTGTTCTATTCTGTTTGGATCTATCTTATTTTGTATCTCTTTCCTCTTTCTGTTCTATAGCCAGGCTACCACGAGCCTGAGCCAATCTCATAAGAGATTAACAAACGCTAAAATGTTTGGGACAATAAAATGAATGATGCATGAATTGGGCATGGCCAATAGGTGACTGATTTGAGGAAAGAACATGGTCTGTAGCTAGAACAAAATCTGAGACATATGACTAGACATGTTATATTTATAATATAAATTGTATTGAACATATGATTTGAGATAAAGAGAATATGGCTTAGGCATAAAGATTTACATGAGAGTAGGGTATCTATTAATGTAAATAAACACCTAAGTAAGTGATCTTTGGGATATATGATATGCATAGTAATCGATGGCTATATTTGGTATAATTTATGTAGGGATCTTCTGTACTATGCAAGTTTAATAAAAATTTGGAACATATGATATATGGTAAATTTATGACCTTAATCTGTGCTATGTAAATTTAATACAAACATAGGGTATATGATAATATTGTGAATCAAGACTATTATTTATGCACGTGAACTTAGGCAAGATTTATAATTAGGCAAGATATGAAACTTTAAGAAATGAGTAAATTTGTTATATTTGCCTAATTTGCTAGTTTTGTTACATTGCCTAATCTGCTAGTTCTGTTATATTGCTTAATCTGCTAGTTCTGCTCTACTGCTTAGTCTGCTAGATTTGTTCATCTGCCAAATCTGTCATCTGCTAAGTCTGTTGAAAATGCTAAATCTGCTAGTTTGCTTAATCTGCTAAGTCGCCTAATCTGAGAAATCTGTTATCTGCTATATCTGTTGAGTTGATATAATTAGTCCGCTATTGACATAATCTGAATTGGCTATAGTTATGAATAATTGACATGTATATTAGGCGTGGGTATAAATGGTAAATCATTAATTAATTGGCCGCAAAGATAAACATGGCTAACTCGAGGTTAGAATGAGTTTGCGGCGTAATTCTGCCTGGAATCGCCCGGCATATTCCAGTGGTCGCAAACAATAGTTTCTAATGTGAGAAGTTAGTCATAACGTGCTTGAAACCCGAGGTTAGACTCAGTTTGCGACAGAAACCTGCCCAGAACCAACCGGCCTAACCAATAGCCCCAAACTGTCAGTCTAATGTGAGAGGTTTGGGCATTAATATTTAATTAATGAAAATCTGAGATAATTATGATGTCTAAAACGTGTTGGGTAAGGTTAAACCAATTGGACCAATGAATCTGATAAACCCGTTTCGTGAATCCATAGGCCCAATACAAAGTTAGATAATCTGTAACCAGCTAATCTGTAAGTCTGTTAATCTGTAACCAGTTAATCTGAAGCCTGTTAATCCGAACATCTGATCCGTTAGTCTGAAAACCTGTTAACTTGATTTGTTTGATCTGTGAACTAGTTAATCTAAATTTTGTATGTCTGAAACTTGTAAACAAGTTAATCTGAAATCTGTTAGTCTGGGGACACAAGGGTAGGATGGGAATTTCTTGTGTCATCTGTTGTTTGGGACCCATATTAGTCAGTAACCCTTTCTGGTATCAAAACTTTGACCCAACAGTAAGTAGGGTCCGGGCACGCTTACTGAACTAATTATAAGCGGTTCATTCTGATAATGGCGAGGGGTGTTGATGGTGCGTTCCAACCGGGTCATGTGCGTGCATGGATCCCGGTCTGCCTCTGAGGATGTAAGACGCCGTGACATCTGTAAATAGGTCTGTGCCAATTGGTTGCCACTTTTGGGAGTGATACACCCTACTATGGGGCCGACACAGGATATTTATGTATTAGGGAGCCGATCGCTTGGGGTAGGGTTTTAGGGTACACTTAGTTCTGTCTGTTTCTGTTGGTACCGTCTGTTTCTGTTGGGTGGTAACACCTGTCTGTTTCTGCATGGTACCGTCTGTTCGGGTGGTAAAGGCCCATTACTAGTGTACACCTAATTCTACATTCTGTTTCCGTATGGATTAATCTGTTTCTGCTTCTGTCTGTTTCTGATCGGGTAGTAAAGGCCTATTATTAGCATCCTGTTTCTGTTAAATTATTTTGTACCCGTTTCTGTTTCAGTTTAGACATTAGGGTGACACCTAATTCTGTTATACTAGTATTAGTGCAGAGAAGTGTAAAACAATAGCTTATATCATTCTATTCTTCTGTTATATCTGTTACACCTGTTACAGTTATCTTTCATCCGGTTTTGTTTTCATGTCATGTTATTATTATCTGTTCATAACTGAAAATCACTGGACTTGCCAGATTTTTTGTCTAACCCTTGTTGTTTCGCCTCCTTTCTTCCGTTCCCCTCAGGTTATCCAAGGAGGGAATACTTTAGCTTGATCCGGATTTCTCTCTGCTTGAAGTGCTTAAAGTATGGCTTGGCTCTGTATAACTTCCGTTCTATGGGGATTATGATTTTGAACTACGCATTCTGAAGGCTTTTGTACAAGACTGATATTTTGTACCTGAATTCTGATATTGTGATTTGAAAAGATGTAACCATACTGATTTCGGTTTTCCGCTGTAATAAAGTTATAAATTTTTCAAGTACTATTTTATCTGTCTTGTAAGTTTTTGTTCTGTTTACTAAAATGCTCCACCAAAGTTAAGGCATTCTCTTTGTGAGTGACCTTAATGGAGGTGGGGTGTTACACTTGGTATCAGAGCTGAAGGTTACCAGATTTGATAAAAAGATTTTGAAAACTATGTTTTAAAAAGGAAGTATTTTCAAAAGTAAAGCTTATTTTGAAAAAAAAACATAATCCCCAAAAGTCATATATCCTTCTTTCGATTCTTTGTTTCGAATTCCTTCCTCTTTCCCTTTTTGAATCTCTTCCTTCGCGTATAGATGCTTTTTCTAAGATATGTAAGGACTTCCGTGCGATGGGCGGAAAACCGCTTTATGGGATTGAGACGTTGTCGAGGCTAGAAGTTGGCTGAACGAAGTGGAGGACTTGTTGGTACCTTTGAGATAGACGATGGGAGGAAGGTTCAACCAGCTGCTTGGTTAATGAAGGATGAAGCTTCATTTTGGTGGAAGGTCACGAATGGAGAACGTACATAGGAGACATGGATAGGACACACGATAAGAAAGTGGATCCAAAGAAGGGCACTTGCTTCAACTATGGTGAGATGGGACACTTCACTAGGGACTGCCCGAAGAAATGTGGACAAGGGCAGAGGGCAGGACCAACTGCTAGAGGGAAGGCGAACACTATCGAGGCTAGTGGATAGGATAGGATTAGGAAAACTTTCTGTAGGAGGTTTAATTTCTTTATCTGATTGTTGAGTTAAAACTCTTTCTGATTCTGGTATTTTGATTCTGTAATCGATGCTCTGCACTTTAATACTAGTATTGTTTCTGATTCCGCTGTAGACCTAAACCCATAAGGGTTATGATTAATCTGTTTGTGATAGATTGGGGTTTGAGAGATATCTGTGTTAGGCGTCAAGTATGCCGCATACATTTTGAGGTTTTGTGGGATATGATTTTATCATGCTTAGCTTCCTAAGAATCCTTAGGGAACCTGATCTTATCAGTAGTCTATAAATATCTGAATAATTTTGATTTCCAGTTCTGACATTGTCTAAAGAGGGTAATCCTATGGGTGTCAATCTGATGTTGATTTCGGTCTTCGAGGTTGATACTTAGGGGAATTATTTTCTCAACCAATGTCTAATGGGAACCAAGTCTTCGTTTTATCTGTACTCGCTTCCATCATTCGACTGTATCCTATCGATCGAATCTTCGAACTTTAGGTAGAAACTAATGGGTGTAAACATGTGTTTGAGACATGTTATGTTTGATGGTTGAAAGTGGATGCAAGTGGCTGCTAGTGGTTGCCCGTGGATGCATATACACACACTAGGCACTAGATCGGCTCGAAAACACTCTCATACTGCATATGGATGTGTGAACATTTTCAATTTTTGTGGATGCAAAATGATTGACTCAGCACATGGATGTTGCATATGACTGAATGGTTGTGCACTCATATAGAAATGATATGTATCAAGTAGGAAAATTGCATACATGTTGGACTCATGGCACTGGCATAATTCGCATTAAGGAGGTCAACTGAATCAGTGGACCGCCTGATCTTTGCATTAGTCAAGGAACATATACACACACTTCTTGCATATGTTCATACAGCATTAGAAATCTCTTAAGGACAATGAATGCCTGTGATTGGTGATTGAGTAGATGGATGATTGGATGGTAGGACACAATCTTCTTAACTTGAAGATTTCGGGGACGAAATCCTTTAAGGAGGGGAGAATGTAACACCCCGCATTTTTAAGTATAATTAAAAATGAAATAAAATATATGAAAATATGCTTATGATAGGTAAATAATGGTGATGCATAAGAAGAATAAATTAATACATGAAAGAGAAGAAAAATTAGTTCGATAACGGTGTATGTAACGGAAAAGATAGTAAAATGAGGATAACTAATTCAAGAATCAGGAATTAGGTAAAATGGACATCACCATTGCGTTCCTCTCGGAAAAATACGCGAAATAGAGTCCGAGTTTTCGAAAATCGGAGTCCGTATGACCAAGATATGGCCAAAACAAGATTTCAGCAGACTTTCTGGCAGACTGACCCAGGTCGACCATAGTGTCGACACTATAGTCGACATGCCCCTCCTAGGTCGACTATAGTGTCGACCCCCCCTCTGTACAGGTTGACCTGGTCGGCCTGGGGTGGCCCAGAACCTATTTTTGAAGCCCTGGGATGATTTTTGATGGTCCGGATTGGTTTTAGAGTTAATCTGATGGCTGAAATGAGTTCCTACACCTATAAATACACCCTAAGACCTAGCCTCCTCTACACACAATTCTATTCTTCTTCTTCTCTGCCTCTGTTCTAAATAAAAATAAAAATGGCGTCGCTACTCTGCTGGAATCAAAACTAGAAGCTAATCAACATCAACCTAAGCAACTCAATTCAAATTAGAGATTAAAGCTTCTGCAACGATTCTACAACAACTAAAGTTCTTTCTTTAATCCAACCAA
The DNA here is from genome assembly GCA_030737875.1 of Allium sativum. NCBI lineage: Eukaryota > Viridiplantae > Streptophyta > Magnoliopsida > Asparagales > Amaryllidaceae > Allium > Allium sativum. The sequence goes on along the minus strand of CM060919.1, from coordinate 873,932,304 downwards.
GGCAAGTATAGTTATTTTCCGATATAAACGTTAATTCTGATTGTGACATGAATTATAAATCTGAATCTGAGGTTATATCTGTTCTGTTATGTTTGGATCTATCTTATTTTGTATCTCTTTCCTCTTTCTGTTCTATAGCCAGGCTACCACGAGCCTGAGCCAATCTCATAAGAGATTAACAAACGCTAAAATGTTTGGGACAATAAAATGAAGATGCATGAATTGGGCATGGCCAATAGGTGACTGATTTGAGGAAAGAACATGGACTGTAGCTAGAACAAAATCTGAGACATATGACTAGACATGTTATATTTATAATATAAATTGTACTGAACATATGATTTGAGATAAAGAGAATATGGCTTAGGCATAAAGATTTACATGAGAGTAGGGTATCTATTAATGTAAATAAACACCTAAGTAAGTGATCTTTGGGATATATGATATGCATATTAATCGATGGCTATATTTGGTATAATTTATGTAGGGATCTTCTGTACTATGCAAGTTTAATAAAAATTTGGAACATATGATATATGGTAAATTTATGACCATAATCTGTGCTATGTAAATTTAATACAAACATAGGGTATATGATAATATTGTGAATCAAGACTATTATTTATGCACGTGAACTTAGGCAAGATTTATAATTAGGCAAGATATGAAACTTTAAGAAATGAGTAAATTTGTTTATTTGCCTAATTTGCTAGTTTTGTTACATTGCCTAATCTGCTAGTTCTGTTATATTGCTTAATCTGCTAGTTCTGCTCTACTGCTTAGTCTGCTAGATTTGTTCATCTGCCAAATCTGTCATCTGCTAAGTCTGTTGAAAATGCTAAATCTGCTAGTTTGCTTAATCTGCTAAGTCGCCTAATCTGAGAAATCTGTTATCTACTATATCTGTTGAGTTGATATAATTAGTCCGCTATTGACATAATCTGAATTGGCTATAGTTATGAATAATTGACATGTATATTAGGCGTGGGTATAAATGGTAAATCATTAAATAATTGGCCACAAAGATAAACATGGCTAACTCGAGGTTAGAATGAGTTTGCGACGTAATTCTGCCCGGAACCGCCCGGCATATTCCAGTGGTCGCAAACAATAGGTTCTGATGTGAGAAGTTAGTCATAACGTCCTTGAAACCCGAGGTTAGACTCAGTTTGCGACAAAACTCTGTCCGGAACCAACCGGCCTAACCAATAGCCGCAAACTGTCAGTCTAATGTGAGAGGTTTGGGCATTAATATTTAATTAATGAAAATCTGAGATAATTATGATGTCTAAAACGTGTTGGGTAAGGTTAAATCAATTGGACCAATGAATCTGATAAACCCATTTCGTGAATCCGTAGGCCCAATACAAAGTTAGATAATCTGCAACCAGTTAATCTGTAAGTCTGTTAATCTGTAACCAGTTAATTTGAAGCCTGTTAATCTGAACATCTGATCCGTTAGTCTGAAAACCTGTTAACTTGATTTGTTTGATCTGTGAACTAGTTAATCTAAATTTTGTGTGTCTAAAACTTGTAAACAAGTTAATCTGAAATCTATTAGTCTGGGGACACAAGGGTAGGATGGGAATTTCTTGTGTCATCTGTTGTTTGGGACCCATATTAGTCAGTAACCCTTTCTGGTATCAAAACTTTGACCCAACAGTAAGTAGGGTCCGGGCACGCTTACTGAACTAATTATAAGCGGTTCATTCTGATAATGGCGAGGGGTGTTGATGGTGCGTTCCAACCGGGTTATGTGCGTGCATGGATCCCGGTCTGCCTCTGAGGATGTAAGACGCTGTGACATCTGTAAATAGGTCTGTGCCAATTGGTTGTCACTTTAGGGAGTGATACACCCTACTGTGGGGCCGACACAGGATATTTATGTATTAGGGAGCCGATCGCTTGGGGTAGGGTTTTAGGGTACACTTAGTTCTGTCTGTTTCTGTTGGTACCGTCTGTTTCTGTTGGGTGGTAACACCTGTCTGTTTCTGCATGGTACCGTCTGTTCGGGTGGTAAAGGCCCATTACTAATGTACACCTAATTCTACATTCTGTTTTCGTAGGGATTAATCTGTTTCTGCTTCTGTCTGTTTCTGATCGGGTAGTAAAGGCCTATTATTAGCATCCTGTTTCTGTTAAATTATTTTGTACTCGTTTCTGTTTCAGTTTAGACATTAGGGTGACACCTAATTCTGTTATACTAGTATTAGTGCAGAGAAGTGTAAAACAATAGCTTATATCATTCTGTTCTTCTGTTATATCTGTTACACCTGTTACAGTTATCTCTCATCCGGTTTTGTTTTCATGTCATGTTATTATTATCTGTTCATAACTGAAAATCACTGGACTTGCCAGACTTTTTGTCTGACCCTTGTTGTTTTGCCTCCTTTCTTCCGTTCCCCCCAGGTTATCCAAGGAGGGAATACTTTAGCTTGATCCGGATTTCTCTCTGCTTGAAGTGCTTAAAGTATGGCTTGGCTCTGTATAACTTCCGTTCTATGGGGATTATGATTTTGAACTACGCATTCTGAAGGCTTTTGTACAAGACTGATATTTTGTACTTGAATTCTGATATTGTGATTTGAAAAGATGTAACCATACTGATTTCGGTTTTCCGCTGTAATAAAGTTATAAATTTTTCAAGTACTGTTTTATCTGTCTTGTAAGTTTCTGTTCTGTTTACTAAAATGCTCCACCAAAGTTAAGGCATTCTCTTTGTGAGTGACCTTAACGGAGGTGGGGTGTTACATAGTTGTAGCAAGGACTTGGCTTATTCATTGACAAATTTCACCTCCTACTAGTGCATAATTAGTATAGGATATGCACAATCCGCAAAGGTAATTTATTATACACAATTTGTTATCGATGGTGGACCCATTAATCCTTCGACAAGTTTTTGAGATGCTTAATATGAAAATTAAATTATAATATAAAGTTGTATATAGGGTGCATCATTCTCTATAGCATGGATTGGTTCGCTAGAGATCGCACAAGCTTTTGATAGTGTTTGGGACATGACCTAGGGGTAGTTATGCAATTTATTACATATATCCAACTCGTTAACCGATCTGGTTCAAAATTAAAGATATTTTCCTTTTATAATATAATTAATAAAAAATGTGTTATATTAATTAACTGATTTAGTTAAAAGATAATTTCTTTTTACAGTTAAAAATATCTAGCCCGCTTTTGGTAATGTCTGCTTAAAGCATGCTTTCAATGAAAAGGATTTTTATTTTCATATTATACATATATGTGTTATATTAATTAATTGATTTAGTTAAAGGTATATTCAATAGGAAATTCTTAAATGTTTATTTGTAATAGTAGTTATAAAGTATTGTAACCGTGAGTAGCTTAACCTAATAAATATAAATATACCATTTTAAAAAATTCTAACCAAAATACATCAAGGCTGTATGTTAACGTATCCATTGAGATTAGAGAATTTATTGCTCTCCCACTGTTGAAAAGTACATTACTCATGACAAACGGAATGCATTTAGTGTGTACTAATAATTACTGGAAAGATATGGATCAACTCATTCTGTAGTCAGTTAATATGACTAAGGTCAAAAAGAAAATATCATTGTGACTTGTGACGGCCCACCCCGCACCAGCTGACATTTACTCCAAAAGTGCGCTGTACACATGTCCAGTCAGCATGGGACGTCGTCAAGGAAAGGAAGGAAAGAAGGAAATGAAGTAACAAGGAACCTATAAAATGTCTCACAGCGCATGGAACAAAATATAATAACAACATACTTGACATAAAACAGGTGAGACGGTGCATAAGCTAAAAACAAACTAACATAGCAGCGGAAAATCCAAGTACAGCTTATGATCCAAAGCTAACATTATTACAACTTTTCAAACTGTCTCAAAAAGCAAAAGCAAGATAAGGGAGGTACACTACTAATGCCCAAGTAGCGACCACCAACGACACAAGGAGAATATCTACATATGGTACGTGGAAGCCTCCTGCTCGCCTCCAAATCAGCTACTCGCGCATCACCAGCTAACCTGTCTCTAGTCTGCTCGTGTGAGCACCCAGAGCAATAAGAAGAGACATATAACTCTGGATCAGACATAAAGCCTGGTATGAGCGATAAGCATCTAAACAGAACAATAACAGGTAGACTAAACCATACTTGAACCTAGACCTGCAACCAAAGAGTTAGCACTACATACTGTACAACACTCTAAGGTGCCATTTCAAATGGTGTAAAGATAACGGGGGTGGAGGTGTGCATGTCATAGTGATGGCAAACAATTAAAAATAGCAACCATCCTCACATCTCTCACTCAGTGCGTAAAGCATACGATATTCACCACTTCGATCACCCAACATACTTTGCTATGATCACTTTGCCCCATGAAGTCATAAATGACTTCACTGCACTGATACATAGCCACTAATCCTTTGCTATGTCCACTTTGCCCCATGGAGTCACAATGACCCCACTGCACTGGCTCAGAGTCTTACTACGCATCACTTTGCCCCTCGAGTCATAATGACTCTACTGCACTGATAACATAGTCTTGCTACCATCACCTTGCCCCTCGAGTCATAGTGACTCTACTGCACTGATAAGTAGCCCATCATCCTTTCTCAATGATGAATCGAAGTTATGAACGTCGAAAACTCCTTAGCACACGTCCCGCAGCAAAGTTCAACCATGAAGTGAACTCATTAGTTCCCAACTGGATCCTGAGCTCTAACTTCCATTTGGACTACCTTTGCATCTCGGGTTATTGGTCATCACCGGATCGGTTCGGATATCCTCCTAATCACCAGTTCGGTTCGGATCGGAATGCTTCTCCTTCCCTAGATCGGTTCGGGTCTCCAGCACTCTCCTCTGCTCCGGATCGGATCGGGGTCTACACTTCCTGGCAAGCTTCTTCGGATCGGAACGGAAGTCCTCACAAGATGCTGGATCGGATCGGTCTCCTTCGTAGCACACCGGTTCGGATCGGGGTCTCCAAGTCACGTCGCCATACAGTACTACGGAGTGGAGGGGAGCTTCTTCATACGATGATGGAGCGGAGCTTCTGAACTCGCGTGGGAGGTGGTTCAGATCGGGTCCTCTTCTCCATTCCGATCCGGATCGGTCAATTTTCTGCACTTTTCCAACAAGCAGTTTTACGCCACTCGACGACGTTTTCGACCATTCCAACTATTCTAATCAATCACAAAGCATACCATTTAGTCATAGCAACATGTATAATCAACCACAAACACCAAAACATCAATATGATAGGTTAAAATGGATCAAACAAACCCAAAACCCCATATTTCCCCTTAAGCATGTTTAGGTGAAACTAATGATGTGATTAGTAAAACTTAACCAAATTAACCTAAATTCATATCAGATGTCGAAAACATCATTTCAAATTTTATAAGTATTTTTCCAGAATTTTATCATGTTTAAATTCGCTAATTAACACTAATTACCCCTAATTAGCTATAATTAGTGAGGAACTATGCAAATCACTCAACTTAGCCACAAATAAAACTTAGATCTGAAATAAATATCTGATTTGGTACAAATCCCAACGCTAAACAGCAGCTCTAACGTTGATTTGGTGTAGATCTCCCTTGATTTGATGTTGCTAAGCTTAATCCTTGATTAGAAGGTGATTTGGAGGTTGGAGGCCATTTTTAGGGTTTCTAAGAGATAAGTGGAGGCTAGAAAACTGAAATGGAATGAATCTCTAACTCTTTTCAGCCTCCCCATAACCCTAATCCCGAAATGGGTTATGGGCCCATTCACTAATTACCCTATTTGGACCAATTAAGCAGTTTTTCACCTTCCAAAACTTATTTCAGCCATATCTCCCAAATGGTAAATCCGTTTGGCTATTATGACCACTCTACGGAAAGGTAAACCATCAAACGAATCTAATATAAGTGGTCTCAGGTCAAAATTCTTTTCCAAACAAAAGTTATGGCCGAAACAAGATCAGCTAGGGGTAAAACGGTCATTTAAAAATCGATAAAAATCATGAACATAGGAAATGACTCTAATGATTGTTTCCCAAAGTTACATGACCATACGACTTCATATGGGAAATAAATAATTATTCCACGATCCTCCGATGCGTAGAATGCGGGTTGTTACATGACTGGTTTACACGATTCTCTAAACTTAAAATACAAAAGCTCTTTGATAGTTTACCCAAATCATGGAATGGTGTTCATTGAGTGATTATGGAATAGCGCAAGTATTATAAGTAAAACACTATTCAAGAGAGTATTATGAAAGTGATAGAGATTAAGCATCTTAAGGCTAGATTAACAGTAAGAGAGGGGAGACGGTGAATGATATTTACATACATTTATAAATTCGTTTTAGAAATCTTTTGGATCATGATTATAAGTATATGTTCAATGATCCCAAAATCAAATAAAGAAAAAAAAAGCAAGTTAAGTAAGCGAAGTAATTATAAAAACCAAATAGTAAATTTAGATATTAATATTAAAATCAAAGTCTAAATATAATGATTATAATATTTATATTTAAAACTATATATAGTCAAATACATTAACCTTAAAATATTTTAAACCAAAATAAAATTAAATCATAATTATCAAATTTAAAGTCAGAACTTAAAGATGAAATGAAAATCAAATAGTAAAATATAATATTAAAATCAAAGTATAAGCATAAAAACCAAAGTATAAGTAAAATCGAAATATAAAAACCAAAGTATTTTTCAAATGTATACGTAGCAAAATCAAATTAGAATATTAAATATGAATACATGAATCCATAGTATAAGTAAAAGTATAAATATTGAAATTTAAACAATATTTCAAAGTAAAGTTATTAAAAAAGTTAAAATTTCTTTTTGAAAATTATTAAAAAAATATTTTAAAAACAAAGAATATTTGAGAACATTTTTGTAAAGGGGATTTAAAAATAGGATTGGTTTTGAAAAATAAAATTTGAAACTAGAAATGTATAAAAATATATTTGATAAAATGGATGGAGATCAGATAAGTGCAACCTGAGTTTTAGCATTAAATCTAAGGCTCAATAATATATTTAAATCTTGAACTCTTCAAAACTCATGAGTTTTCATTCTTTGACTCTTGAATCATTGATCTGGATCTTTAATCTTGATATTGTACAATCTTCTTATTAATATCCTGCATAATATCCTTCACTATATATAATATATGGCTGGATAATAATTAGTACACACGTAAATATAAATATTTATTACCTAAGACTGTTATCATCAAAAACTAGCATCCATGGTATTGACAATCTCCCTATTTTTTGTGATGACAGCCATTTTATATAATATCTCCTTAACTCTGCCGGATCCCATAACACCCCCTAATCTAACTCTCCCTTGGTCTATGCATATTTTATATTCCCCCCATTTGTCATTAACAAAAGCTATCATGACTCAAGGATAAACTGACTTAATTATTGACTTGACTAAAGTAATGACTCGAATACTGACTAGTTTATTATTTTAACATTATTTTGTTTACAACATTAGCTGACTCTAATACTGACTAAATTGTATAATGATATCGAGAAGGAAAAGCTTAAGGAATCATTATGAATCATTTAAAGAGGCATATAAGAAAACATATAGCTTGAAATAAGCATTTCAATCCAATCCAAACGTATATATACTAGACAGGTCATATGATATAATCAATTCAATCCAAACAAATCATACTTAAATCAAATCAATTAAGCAAGCAAATTAATCTTTTCATATATTTTTACAAATCAATCCAATATTATTATGTATCTTTATTAAATCAAATTTAAGTATTATTTCAAACAAATAAATTTAAACACTATGAGGCACTTCAACCAGACTGTCTTTTTCGAAGACCGGATCTGTGCTTGTAGCATTCCAAAAATCGTCATCTTTGGTTGTAGAGCATTCGGATTGGCTTCTAGATCGTAATTTGGAAAAGAAAGTATCATCCATCGAATCACATCGAAGTTCCTCTCTTGTACCTTGATTATCTACATTTGACTTAGTTCTAAATGAATCTGATTTCAAAGAATGAATGAGAGTACATTCTTAAATGATTTAATTGTTTTCTCTAAATTTTCATTTATATTACAGATATGATTAACCATTATTTTGTTTTGTATGGTTAGAAAATGAAAATAAATTTCGTTTTTATAATCTGGATTGGTATTTATAAGGGTAGAAAATCATTTGGAATGAATATATATAGGTTATTATTCAAAATTTGAATTTAAAAAGTTTCAAAATGGATTTTATATAGGCATCGGTAGGGGGCATGTCGACATAGGTCCATTTTGATATTTGACTTATTTTTGAGGTTTTAAGCTACATATTGATGGTTTATCCATTTCTATAGGCTAACACAGGTATTTGACAGAGAAAACATGGATTTTCATTCATACTAAACATTAATTACAATCACTACTAGAGATTAAAGTAATACAATGCTTAATACACTAGAATACAAGACTAATATAACATACATAATGATATATAAGCTTATAAGTAGGGGATAAGTAAGATAATGATGGTCAAGCTTCCTTCCAATCTTCCTAAATAACATGTCCATTTTACATGAAATCTTGTTAAGTTTATTGCTCATGGAATGTTTATGTGCCTTTTGGTTCTTTACAATCTTTTTTTGGTTCATATAAGCAGATCTTTGGTAATTGGACGGGTCGAAAGATTGATACTTTCTAAGGAAGTTTACTCCTTTTCCTCTTCCTCGATTTCCACTTCTTCCCCTTTTTCGTCCTCTGCATCCATTTTTGTTCATGGGTAAGGCTTTATTCCTTTCTGGCAAGTGCCTCATAAGGCTCAAAAAGCAATGGGAATATGCATAAGATGGATATTATCTAGACCAAAAGTTTTTCTAGGAGTAAATTCCTCTCCTTTAGAATAGACACCAAAATAGTTAAAGACGGGAGCAAGATAGATAACTTGAAAGAGGATGTATTCATGATTAGAAAAATTGTTAAAATAAAATTCATCGAGAACGAAGTATGCTTAATTTATCTTATATTGACCAAGAGGACCAAAAGAGGCTTACAAACTTTTAAGAGTTGGGTTGTTAAAGTTTCCTAATTTAGGAGTGATGGATTGTTGTAAAAGAAGATTAATAATTTTTCCTTAGCACGAAATTGAGATTTTAAAATTTGAAATGATCGTCACTCTATAAAATGAGATGGAAAGTCTTTACATCTTTTACATTGATCTGAAACGCTGAATGATCTATTTTGGTAAATTTACAACCAAAAATGTAACCAACAGTTTGCAATCTAAAATGATTTGCGTTTCTTTAACATTACTTCAAAATTGGTTTTTGTTAGGGAATGCCGATTAAGGATCTTAAGGCGAAACTAACACTAGAGAGTGGGGGGAGTGAATAATGTTTTAAAGAGATTATGGAAAACTTAAACAATATTGAAATACTATATGAATCACACAACGATTATCACATCGGAAATGATCAAAAACACAGAAACAAACACAAACTCATATATAAGTAAATATAAACTGCAGAAAAGGAAAGAATACACCGCTCCCTTTCCTTGATTTACAGACTACAAGGAACACACCCTTTCTCAAATAATTCCCACGTGATTACAATAGCCCTAGAACTCTTGAATAACACTTCAAATAGAGAGTAGTTGATAGAGATTGAGAAAAGAAAAGTGTAATATAATTTCAGTAGAAATCAGCAGAGTATAAGTGTAGAAATCAAAAAGTTTATGTATAATAATGGTGGTATAAGATAGGATGATAATGGAGAAGAAGAAGTTAAGAAAAATACGAAATTGACTCCTATTTATAGAGGTTGAAACGTTGCAACGTTTCTGAAGCGTTTCAAATATGAAAAGACACTTCCTTTGAAAATTGAAAAAGTGACAGTTATATGTCGACATTCAAATATGTATGTCGACATATGCACGTTGTTTTTGAATTTAAAATCATTTTTTCAAGTGTTAAAACCAATATATATTTTCTGGAAATTCTTGAATCAAAATTAATGTTTTAAAATGAGTTTTCTAAAGTGTAAAAACATATAAAAATATAATATAAACATATTTGTAAAATTATATGATATAAGATTATAAATCATATATGTATATATTATAAAACTTATAAACACACACACACACACACATATATATATATATGAAATCATAAGTAAAACCTATAATAATTTGAAATCATTTAGAGAAGGAATTTGAAATTTTTTTTGAAATTATTTTGAAAAGAAATTTGAAATAGAATTTGAAAGTGCTAACCCGAAGTTTTACATACATACTAGACTCTATTACTTGACAATCTTGAGCCCTTGAAATCTTAATTATCTTGATACTCATGAGTCTTGAATTCCTTGATATCTTGAATCTCTAAAACTGTACAGTCTTTAATATTTATATCCTGCACATATATATCCTACATATACATACATATATTCTAGACAAAAGACGTTCGTATTTATTTTATAATCAATAATGTAAATAATTGAAACAAGATTGTTGTCATCAAAATTCCATTCTCCAACAATCTTGTAACATCCCAGAATTTTAGCAATTTAATAATTTATTTATTTAATAATTTTATATATATTGGCTTGATAATTCAGAATGGTTAGAATTCAAATATTTGAATATTTAAATTAATAAATATAAATAATGAGATAGTATAATTATTTCTGAAATAGTCAGAAATGGTTGAATTTTCAATATTGTGTAATTCAGATAATATATGATATTTAATAAAGTTATATTCGAGTTATAATAACGAATATATTATTTAAATGACAGTTGAACATATTTATTTTAAAATGATTATAAATCAAGCCCGTAACGTCGCGGTAGTTCGTTATATTGAGTTTTGAATTTCAATTGACTATACATAATCCATTTTAAGTAGGAAGTCTGTGAAACAAGAAATGTTGGAATCTATTGAGCTATATATTTCTAATGGAAGAGAAAAATGGAGATGTCGCTTTATAGATTGTAAGTTATGTCCAAATCAAATTTTCAAATAGTCATTATAGACTCGTTTATAAGCCATAACGATTTATTTAATTATAATTAAATATTGGTTTCGAATTTGGACAAGATATTTGAGACGTAGTTATAATTTAATTTTTAAATTTTTACTGTAATTTTTAATTTGGAAAATAAGCTACTTTTTATTTGGAGTATTTTACGCCCTATATCAACATTTTGGGGTTTCACGAAATGAGTTAACTAGTCTATATTATTATATTTTTGGAATCGGTGCACATTGTCCGAACGATCGTATTTTTATTTTTATTCACAACTGCTCGTGTGTGAATGGAATATTTCAATTTCCTATTTTTATCTGAAATGGTAGTGTAAATAAAGCATATGTCCAAATTAGAAAGAAATGGTTGGTCCACCTTTAACCATTGTAGAATTTTTGAATTTAGATTTATGTGCACTTTGCATGCAAAACCATATGTTTCAGAACTAGAAGCTTAAATTCATTATGATCTTTAGATCAAAATGTCAAGAAAACCAGTAGCTTGGTGATTGAGTATTTTAAGTTAAAAAGGTATAATGACTTTTGAGGTCTTATAAGACATTTAGAATTTAAGTCTGCACACAACTTTTTGCGTATAAATTCTTTGTAAAAGAATATATATATTGATACACACCCATAATTATTGAATTGGATCGACTTGTTTAAATCGAATAATAATGCCCATTTAGTTCCGTTCTCTTCAGGATCCCAATATGTATAAATTCCATTTCATCGACAAATATATATAAATGGGCTACTTCCCTGCTAAGCATCGTGCTGTCCTTCCTCCTTCTAGCACAGCAAAAACGCCACCCTAAATATAGCTGTAGGTCTAAAATTCAAGAATTAGCACATGCCCATGCATGTATTCTTCACAGTGAAGTAAATATGAAAACTGATTACCTAAATCTAATCAAACCTTATAGGAAGCAGACCTATCCAACTCTGACTTAACACTTAAGCCTCCTCTTCTATAAATATGCTTCTTTCCTAATTGCAGTAGTTTTATTTTGTTTTATTTTTTGTCTTCACGAGCAAAAGAAATACCCGGAGTAGTTCGTGGCCTTCAAAATTCAATCAAAATATTGTTTCTAGAGTATGGATCGCTGACCCTGTTCACACATGGTAGAGAAAAAGGAGCAGTAATCGACGTTATCTCCCATCAAATGACTGTAAACAACACAGGAAATGAGGAACATAAGATGGACGGTCTGGGTATGAAGTGAGGGAAGGGATTGAAAGAAGAGCAGCAAAGTGGAGGTGAAGAAATAAGGTGCGAGCTGCGAGCTGTAGGAAGGGTGCAGAGGAGATCAGAAGAAGTGTTGATGGGTGGTACTGGTTTTAAATCTCTAGACATTGGAAAAAGGAGCATGCGGTTAGAAAAACAATGGAAAAGAAAAGCTCGCGGGTATATTTGTGGTTGAGGAAGAAACGTATAGCGGGTTAGTTTTGCAAGGGGTATTAGGCCAAGGATTTATGGACTGTATAACTATTAAAAAAAACCTATGGGCCTTATATTTATCAAGTAAGAAAAGGAAGAAAAGTGAAGAAAAAAAGTAAGTATAGAGAAAGGAGAATTTTTAGACATGGGGAAGAGGATACACAGCTTTGGTAGGAAAGTTTACTGGAGAAGTGGGTTGCATTTTTGAATGGAAAGCAGTAGTATACGGTGGAGCGGGTTCAATTTGGTAATGCACCGATGGGTGAGTCCAGCCTAATTTTAATATTAAACTAAGTGTTATTTAATTAAATTATGAATATAAACACTTATACATTTCATATTTTGCACATACGATATCAGAATTGCAAACGATCTGATCCGTTGGGATCGTACGGACACAGGCTATGTTATGAAGCTGATTTGGAGCCATTCGGAGCTCGTTAGGAATTATGGAAGATTAAAAATGTTTGCTTCAAATCATCGACCGCTAATCGTTATTCAACGATTAACGACCAATGTGAGTAAATTCACTAACTTTGTCCAGTTCTCTAATTTTATAAACATTATTTAATATTGATAAAAATGATTAAATGTTGTGTGTGATGGTTGTTTGGATGATTACAAATAAATTGGTTGATAGTTATATATATGTACACAAAGTGGTTGATTAATTATTGATTCTATTTATATGGAATTGATATTATATCTATTGATTAGCATCTGTAGATACAGGGAAACAGGTTGGAGGGATCCAACTGGATTCCTCAACAATTATGCTGTTGTTTTTCATATATTATGTTATAAGATGTGACAAATAATCTCTAGGCGATTATTGTGTCTTTGGGATGTTTGAATAACATTGGCCTGGAATATTTGGTGTTTAAATGCCGTAAAATATATTCGAATATATTGGACAGAATTTGAGTTTTAAGAAAGGAAAACCTACTATTTATTTAATTTAAATAATATAAATTGAATATTGATTTAACTAGAATATAATAACTTGGTTAATTATATTAAAAAAAGTAATTTGATTTATAAACAGTGTTTTATAAATAATATGAAATAATAATTATTAGATAAACTTGAAATATAAATCCAAGAGGAAAAAAAGGATTTGGGAATAGTTCTCAAAGGGAAGCAGTGGAAGTATTTCGATGTTCGAAATGAAAATAAGATGGATAAAAATCCATAATGATTTACAACTAGAATTCGACTATGTCGAGTGTTACAAAAGTAATTTTATTATAGAAATTATATGTATTATATAATTTAGAATATGATAAGAGAGTTAATATTTGATGTGAAACCATAAATTTATGATCGAATATGTAACCAGAATTTAGTTATAAATTTGATATGTAATTAGCAAGAAGCTTATTCATAAATGGAGTTGAAAAAGTGAATTATGAAAGTGCATTTGTAAAATAACTTGATAGATGAGGTTTTAAACTGTAATAGTCTTTATAAATGAAAAATCAGGATTTGATTGGATAAGAACAAGTCCATTTTTCTGTGGAGGAATAATATTCATGTTTTAAAATGAATAATGATTTAAAAACAAACCTTTTATAGATTTAAATATTTATAAAGGGAAACTGGAAAATATTGGAAGTGATTGATTCAAAAGTGAATTTAGAATTGAGTTAACATGAACAGTGAGTTTATTCCAACGATCGGAATGTTAATCAAATATAGTTTATTCAAAAGTGAGTTATACTTAGGAATTCGATTCTATCGAATTCAGGAAAAGTACTATTTACTTTTTGTTTATAATCCATCTTTATTTATTTGTTTATTTATTCATGTACAAAGTTATATTTAAATATTTTGGAAACAGAGATTTTAATGCTATCGTTAAAATCAATATTTTTTTTCGTAAAAGAAGTGGATCCGTAAACCGAATCCGAGAGTGGCATAAGAAATAATTTGTTAAGAAATTTAGAAACGAGATTAAGGAAAATTAGAAACTGATTAGAGATTAGTTAAGTTGAATAACTTCCTAGATGTCGATCTGATGTTGGTTTCGGCCTTCGGGGTTGATACTTGGGGAATTGTTCTATTACTGGTTTATGGTTAGGGATTGATGGATAGTGATGCGTGAATAAGGCATGGAAATATTTTCCAATGTTTATAACATATATTTTTGAAATACGGGAAAGAAGGAGTTGTGAATATATGGAAACGTTTTCCAGGAAATCGTGAGAGGCTAAACGAGTTGAAGAAATATTTGAGTAAAAATATAAAAGGAAAATTGGGAAATGAAATGATTTTTTATAAATCTATTTAAAGGGTTGTTATTGCTGATTTGGTCGATGTAATTTCCATTTGGAAATACGACCGTTGTTTGTATGTATGTTTTCTTTTGATAGTTAAATAATCGACTATCGAAGTTTTTGACCAATTTTTGTTGTCAATACAAAGACATTGGGATCAGATTTATTATCTACAAACCACTCCGTATGGATTTTAATGTAATGAATAAAATATGATGAAGAGAATTGAAGACAGACTTTATGCAAGGGCTGTTCTAGCAATCCTATGTAGAAATTGCCTAAGATGTATTTACAGAACAGTGCCTTCGGTTTGTCCAGTCTCAAGACAACGTGTATGGACGAATGTCTGACAGAGTATATCTAATAGATCGCGTAAGTTGATCTCTTCAAACGTATTTATGTTGGTAGCAGAGAAATTCGTTTCTCCTAGCTTTATACCCATGGTATTTTTGGGGAAATCAATTTATGATTTGGCGGGTATGACGATGTGACAATCAAAGTAAATATAGATGTGATCTATATAATAGTACGGTATGCCTCAAGCCTCATCAACCAGGAAATGACAAAAATCGAACAGGAAGCATGGCTGAGTGGGTCGCATCCAATTTGGGTATATTGTCACCATCTAGAGAATATTCATATTTGTTACTTCTATTCATTTCTGTACCTCTCAGGAATGGTTACGTTGGTATACCAACTGTAAGGTGACAATATATTCGGAACACTCAAGCGAAATGAATGGCCAGTCATGTGTGGCCGAGTTGCAAGATGTTCCTATTGAACTCCAGTGTATCGCTTCTAGAGTAAAATGATCGGAAGGTGATTCCATACCTTGTCGTAGTTGGAAATCCATTACCCAATAAGAGCCCGTAATTTTCGATTGTATATTATATATGTAGATCGTTAGATGAAGCATTCTAGATTGTTATTTACTTGATTTAGACGTTATTGTAATATCAGATAAGTATTGATTTTAAGAAATGTTTTGGGCCATCGTAAGGTAAAAACCATTCATGTTTATGTGTGGATCGATCTTGCGATTTTCCTTTCTTTTGAAAAGATTTTGAAAAGTTAAACCAAAATGATTAGAGTTTACTTACACCAGTCACATAACTGACTCAGAGTTTATTTTGTTTGTTTTCCCCAAAACCCTTGGGTGCCGAAATTTGTACGGGGCAGTCATGTAGTTAGGATTTTTCAGATATACTTGGAGGAGCTTGGAGCAGGAGGCTTCAGAGTTAGATATGTATATATATAGTTTATTTCTGGTGTGATGTTATGTGAAAATGGTATGTATATACAGTTACCAGTTTGTATTTCCAAAGTTGTTATATAATATATTTTATTCGATCCGCTGTGAGATTCGTGTTACTCTTATTCTATTATGTGGTGATCTTCTTCTTCTATTCTAATTTTATTTCTTTCTATTTATCACCCTCTAACTTCTTTCTATTAATGATCTGGTATTTACGATGCTTGGATAGTCAACATGGGTTTTGTGATGATATCTAGGGTTGAAATTCCCAGTTTGTTACAGTGGTATCAGAGCTGTGAGATGGGTACGCATGATAGGGGGTTCTCGCTCGGCTGTTTGGTGGCAAGCAGGAGACTCTTACCCCTACATGTCCCTCGATAGTATCGGAGGGTTGGTCGAGTCATGAGGCTGGCCGTAAAAGCAGTTCTGAGGTATCTCTGTATTGCCACGCTGGGAGGTCAGCCCAGTGATTGATGGTTGCAAAGCCTAGACCCGCTAAAGTGGTATCAGAGCTAAAGGTTAAGTAATTACCTTGGCTCTATGGCATAACTCAGTAGAATGGGTTAGTAAAACCCTAGATTGAGTTTGAGTGTATATATACGAGTGAACATATTTGTAGATTATATAAAAATGATTTTTATATTGTACAGATTTATTGGTTGAGTGGCTTATGAATTCTGGTCAAAGGTGGGGCACTACAATGTCAATAGGAGTTTCTAAACACTTGAATATGATGGACCGACATGATATGTTTTTGAAAGAGGATAAATGAAATAATTTTATCCAAAGTATATTTTGATATAAAAAAGTATATATATTGGAATTATTATATATATTGGATCTGCTGGTTGTTGTTATAATCGAATAAGATTACAATTGGAATGGTTCGAAATAACCAATTAGAAACCGTATAAATGTAAAATCAAATAGATTAAATCTGAATCTAAAATAGACATGGAATTAAGACACTGGAAAATTGGAAAACGTTGAAAATGGATATTGGATTGAATATATGGGAATTCTAAAATCCTTGAGAGATCTGCAAATGTTTTCCAAGAGCTAAGAAAGGACATTTTGAAGTAATGTCAAAGTTTAAGTGTTTGAAAATAAATTTAAAAGTGATATATTATTAAACTCACTTTGGTCGCTGGAAAATAATTCCGATGATGATCCGGGCATTATCGATGTTCATTTTTGAGTTTTTATGTGATGGATTACTACCAAAGATTTTGTTTTGAATTGTTTTGAGAAAATAAGTTATTTGGAAATTCAAATGTTTTGAATTTTTATTATTATATATGATTTCAAACTAATTTGAAATAAAAATCAAGGACCTAAAATTCTGAAATTAAAATTTTACTTATGAAGTTAATCAAATTGAAATGGTAAAAGTGAATATATAAATTAGAATTAACTTAAACTAAGTTAAATGAAATTGGATTGTATTAGAAATAATCTGGAATGGAATTGGATTTTTTAGTAAGAATTTCGAATTAAGACTGGAGTTTGAAATGGAATTTGGCTTGGGCACGAGAAATAGATTGGAGATTGATTGGAACAACTTTGGTTTATGCTAAATTGATAGCAGATAAAAGTGATAGAGTTGAATGCCCGACAAAAAGGTACAAGTATACATTATATTGAGTATGAGATTTTTATGATCCTATTTGGTAAGCTGCTTGGCTGTCTGATTTTCTTTTGGGTTGAAGAAGGCATAAAGAGGCGAGTTGTAGTTGAATCGATTGAGTCGTACAAAGTAGACGCTGGTGAAATTTTTCGGAAATTTAGAGTGTTAGAGAATTTTCAAAATTTTTGAAATATTCGTTGGTAATAATAATAATAAATATTTAATTTGAAATTAAATCGGTTCAGTCGAAACTGAAATTAAAAGGAGTAAGCAAATGATTTTTAAACTAATTGATCGGGTTTGTAGCATTTTTCCATCTTACTAATTTCGAGGATGAAATTCTTTTAAGGGGGAAGGAATGTAACATCCCAGAATTTTAGCAATTTAATAATTAAATTATTTAATTATTTTTTATATATTGGCTTGATGTTTTGAATTCAAAATTTTGAATATTTAAATTAATAAATATAAATAACGAGATAATATAATTATTTCTGAAATAGTCAGAAATGGTTGGATTTGCAATATTATGTAATTCCAATAATATATGATATTTAATTAAGTTATATTCGAGTTAAAATAATGAATATATTATTTAAATGACAGTTGAACATATTTACTTTAATATAATTATAAATTGAGCCGTAACGTTGCGGTAGTCCGTTATATTGAGTTTTGAACTCCAATTGACTGTACAGAATCTGTTTTAAGTCGGAATTTTGTGAAACTAGAACGTTGGAATCTATTGTGCTATATTTTTCTATTGGAAGAGAAAAATGGAGATTTAATTTCATAGATTGTAAGTTATGTCCAAATCAAATTTTCAGATAGTCGCTATAGGATCGTTTATAAGCCATAACGATATATTTAATTATAATTAAATATTGGTTTCGAATTTGGACAAGATATTTGAGACATAATTATAATTTAATTTTTAGAATTTTACTGTAAATTTTAATTTAGAAAGTAAGCCACTTTTTATTTGGAGTATTTTACACCCTACAACACCATTTTGGGGTTTCACGAGATGAGTTAAGTAGTCTATATTATTATATTTCTGAAATCGGTGCACATTGCCCGACACGATCGTATTTTTATTTTTGTCCATAATTGATCGTATGTGAATGGAATATTTCAATTTTCTGTTTTTATCTGAAATGGTAGTGTAAATAAAGCATGTGTCCAAATTAGAAACAAATTGTTGGTCCACCTTTAATTGTTATTGAATTTTTGAATTTAGATCTATGTGCACTTTGCATGCAAAACCATAGGATTCAGAACTAGAAGCTTAAACCATTATGATCTTTCAATCAAAATGTCATGAAAACTAGTAGCTTAGTGATTGACAATTTTAAGTTAAAATGGTAAGATGACTTCTGAGGTCTTATAAGCCATTTAGGATTTAAGTCTGCACACAACTTTTTGCGTATAAATTCTTTGTGAAAGAATATATATTGATACACACCCATACATACATTGAATTGGATCGACTTGTTTAAATTGAATAATAATGCCCAGTTAGTTCCATTCTCTCCAGGATCCCAATACATATAAATGCCATTTCATCAACAAATATATATAAATGGGTTACTTCCCCGCTAAGCATCGTACTGTCCTTCCTCCTTCTAGCACAGTAAAAACATCACCCAAATACAGCTGCAGGTCTACAAATTCAGGAATTAGCACATGCCTATGGTGTATTCTTCACAGTGAAGTAAACATGAAAATTGGTTTCTTAAACCTAATCAAACCTTATAGGAAGCAGACCTATACAACTCTAACTTAACGCTTAAGCCTCCTCTTCTATAAATTTGCTTCTTTCCCAATTGAAGTAGTTTTCTTTTTATTTTATTTTTTGTCTTCACGAAAAAAAGAAATACCCATGGCGGAGCAGTTCGTGGCCTTTAAAATTCAATCAAAATATTGTTTCTAGAGTATGGCTCGCCGACCCCGTTCACGCATGATAGAGAAAAAGGAGTAGTGATCGACGTTATCTCCCATCAGCTGACTACAAACAGCACAGGAAATGAAGAACATCAGAGGGACGGTCTAGGTAGGAAGTGAGGGTAGGGATTGAAAGAAGAGCTGTAAAGTAGAGGTGGAGAAATGTGGAGCGAACTACGAGCTGTAGGAAGGTGCGGAGGAGATCAGAAGAAGTGTTTATGGGTGATACTCGTGTTAAATCTTTAGACTTTTGGAAAAGGAGCAAGCAGTTAGAAAAAAATTGGAAAATAAAAGCTCGCGGGTATATTTGTGGTTGAGGAAGAAATGTATAGCGGGTCGGTTTTGAAAGGGGTATTGGGCCAAGGATGTATGGGCCATATAATTGTTAGAAAAAAAAAATCTATAGGTCGTATATTTATTAACTTTGAAAAGAAAGAAAAAAAAGAAGAAGAAAAGAAAGTGTAGAGAAAGGAGAATTTCATAAATATAGGGAAGTGGGTACACGACTTTGGTAGAAAAGTTTACAGGAGGAGTGGGTTCATTTTTGAAATGGAAAGTAGTTGTTTACGGTGGAGCGGGTTCAATTTGGTAATGCGTCGATGGGTAAGTCAAGCCCCATATTAATATAAAACTAAGTGTTATTTAATTAAATTACATATATAAACACTTATAAATGTCATATTTTGCACATACAATATCAGAATTGCAAACGACCCGATGCTTTGGGGTCGTATGGACAGATGCTACGTTATGAAGTTGATTTGGAACCATTTGGAGCTCGTTAAGAATTATGGCAGATTAAAAGCGTTTGCTTCGAATCCTCGATCGTTAATTGTTATTCAACGATTGACAATTAATGTGAGTAAACTCACTAACTCTGTCTAGTTTTCAAATTTATAAACGTTATTTAATATTGATAAAAATGATTGATTGTTGTGTGTGATGGTTGTTTGGATGATTTAAAAATAAATTGGTTGATAGTTACATATATACACACAAAGTCATTGATTAATTATTGATTCTATTTATATGGAATTGATATTATATTTGTTGACTAACATCTATGGATACAGGGAAACAGGTTGGAGGGATCCAACTGGATTCCTCAACATTTATACTGTTGTTTTTAATATATTACGTTATATGATGTGACTAATAATCTCTGGGTGATTATTGTGTGTTTGGGTTGTTTGAATAACATTGACCTAAAATAATTGGTATTTAAATATCGTAAAATATATTCAAATATATTGGACAAAGAATTCCAGTTTAAAAAAGGGAAAGTCTATTATTTATTTAATTTAAATAAGAAATTGAATATTTATTTAACTAGAATATAATAACTTGGTTAATTATATTAAAACAAGTAATTTGATTTATAAACGATGTTTTATAAATAATATGAAATAATTATTATTAGATGAACTTGAAATATAAATTCAAGAGAAACAAAAAAAGGGATTTGGGAATAGTTCTCAAAGGGAAGAAGTGGAAGTATTTCGATGTTCGAAATGAAAATTAGATGGATATAAATCCATAATGATTTATAACTAGAATTGGACTATGTCGAATGTTACAAAAATAATTTAACTATAGAAATTATATATATTAAATAATTTTGAATTTGAAAAGAGAGTTAATATTTGATGTGAAACCAGAAATTTTTGATCGAATATGTAATCGGGATTTAGTTATAAATTTGATACATAATTAACAAGAAGCTGATTTATAAATGGAGTTGAAAAAGTGAAATATGAAAGTGAATTTGTAAAATAACTTGATATATAAGGTTTCAAACTGTAATAGTCTTTATAAATGAAAAATCAAGATTTGATTGGATAAGAACAAGTCCAGTTTTCTATGGAGGAAAAATATTCATGTTTTAAAATTGTTGGCTAGCTTTTTGACCAAGCCACCCAGGATCATTCATAAGAAGAAAGCATGAAACCACGATATCTAAGGACATGGAGGAATGGATCGCACCATCGTCTCGCCCAATATCAGATCGCGCACCATCGTCGGATCGCACACTATCGTCTCGCCCAATATCGGATCGCGCACCATCGTCGGATCACACACTATCGTCTCGCCCACTGAGGATTGCGTCTCGACGGATCGCCCCCATCTCATCAGCGAACGACACATCCAGGCGATCCGATCCAAACTTATATTGTTGCCCAGAGCGAACCGATCCGATCCCCTGGTGCATGGCGAACCCTCTGACCCGTTCAAGCGCGAGCTAGTCTTTAGCGATCCGAATCGCACGGATCTAGCGACACGTGTCCCTAACCGTCACTTGGATTGATTCTCCCCATCTGCACGATCCGATTTTCAAGCAGATCATGACACCTGTCCACAATGGCTAATTTGACTGTTTCTCCAACGGTGGCGATGCGATCCGATGTTATCGGGATTCGTGCCACGTGTCCACGATCCGCTTGACAAAATCAGCTATAAATAACCCGGAGCTTGGCATTTTTTGGGATCTTTTGGCAATATTGAGTACAGAATTCGCCATTATTGTCAAAATACGAGAGTATAGAGAGAAATCCTTGTTGTATTAGCTTTCAAAGCATAATCAATAATATATAAAGTGGACGTAGGCTCATTAACGCCGAACCACTATAAATTCTGTGTGTTATTTTTCTTTTTCTCGTTCTTCATTTGAAATTCTATAACATTCAGAACAATTTGGGTGTTAGGTCCAAATTTTGATCTAACATTTTGGTGCTTTCACTGAGAAAACGATCCTAAAGTTTCACTATTCACTTCTTTGAAGATTCCAGCGATTCGGATATCATGGCTGGAAAAAGATCTAAAGCTTCGCAGACCAACGAAACAATTGAAGAGAGTGTGCACGAGTTGGGCAATGAAGAAACTCTGGATCGCGGAGCGCAGGGGGCGAACCGATCCGACGAAGACACCACGTTCCGAGTCGATGAGAACGAGACGATCCACACTGCTGGAGGGGTTGTTACTCGATCCCAAGGGAACGTCTCGCACCCTCCGCGTACCACGACCACGAGTCGACCTCAGGGGGGCGCAGCGAGTCGCCATCCACGAACCGCAACTATCCGAATTGATGATCAAACCACAACCCGACCTGGAAAGGAACCTTTGACCCGCTCCTATCGTCCTGGCCCCTCTGCTCGGCCCGGCTCGAGCTCTTTGCGCATAAGAGAGAGTGATGATGACCAATATGATCCTGCTGCTCCCGTTACTGAGGGGGATCTCTCTCGCTTTTCTGAAATGTGGGAGAGGTTCTTTGATGAGTTGGCTGCCCAAAGGCGAGAAAGCTTCGTCCTGCGACAAAATCTGACTGCTATGGACAGAAGACTTGATGAGCTTGCAAGACAAAGAACACCGCCGGTTCGTCCACTCACTCCAGGATATTCCTCTTCGTCTGAGGAATCACCGAGACCTCCACGGCGACCGTATGAGAGAGCCGAAAACATAGAACAGCTTCGGTTCGGAACCCTCCCATCACAGGAAGAAGAAGCGCTGGGGGCGGGGCCCTCAAACCGTAATGTGAATGATCAAGCCACACCTCCCAGGGCTCGAGATGTGGATAGTCCTGTGCATAACAGACTGCCTCAGCCCCGTCGCCGCGCACATGCTCATGGTAACAGGGGGCAACGAAGCCCTATCCGAGCCCCGGATTTTGTGACTGCTCCTCAAAGAGAGATCAGAGAACCCCGCCGAGCCAGAGGCACTGACCCTGAACCTCCTTTGACCAGTGCAAATGTTGCAGCCATGGTCCACCAGATTCTGGCAGATAGCCGTGGACAGCGAAATGAAGATTGGGGGATCGACCGCAGTCACACCCCTTTCACTGATGATATTTTGGATGCGACTTTTCCAAGGCGTTTCAACATGCCACAAATGAACCGATATGCAGGAAGATCTGATCCTGTCCAGCACCTGATGAGATACTCTTGGTCAATGACCGCTGCCGCAGCTTCCGACGCTGTCAAGTGCAAAGCATTTCCCATATTCCTGGAAGATGTAGCTTTGTTATGGTTTACTCGCTTGCCGGCGAGATCGATTTCTAGCTTCAGGGAGCTGAGTGAGATGTTCGTAGAACAATTCCGTATCTACGCACAGAAGACAAAAAGTGTGATCGATTTGTTCCTTGTCAAGCAGCGACCAGGCGAGAGTTTAAAGGTGTACCTGGATCGTTTCAATTTGGCCGCTACTGAAGTTAAAGATCCCCATGAACCGACCATTGTCACAGCACTGATTGACGGAGTAGATAAGGACATTGAATTCGGGAGGTACCTGGCTGGCAAACCGCCTCACACTAGAGAGTTATTCTACGAGAAAGCCAACGTACATTTACGCCGGAAAGAGGTATATGCTAACCGAAAGGCTAAAACAACTGATAAGGAGGAAATTCAGAGCAATGTCGCCATCAAACAGATGGGAGATAGCTCGGGGAAAGTTGAAGTTAACGTCGGAAATCAGAATTAGGGTGGTCGTCAGCCAGGTAACAACAATAATAATGGTAACAGCAACAACCGGAAGAGGAACCGAGGGAACGACTCCCAGAGAAGGACTCGTCCCAGGGCGTTTGAAAGTTATACACCAATAAGTGACACTCTGGAAAATATCTTCATGGATGCGTACGAAGTCCTCCAGAATAAGAGGCCACCTCCCAGAGAGTCGACAGAGAAAGAGCGTGAAACAGGGAAGTTTTGTCTCTTTCATCAGATTCACGGCCATTCGACGAATGAATGTCGTCACCTAAGGGATGTAGTCGAAAGGCTGCTTCGAGAAGGTAAGTTAGATGAATACAGAGTAACGCCCAGGGACAGGGGGCAAGCAGTGCAGGCCCCGAATCAGAACCAAAATCAACTTGCTGCTAGGCCGACTGCTCAACAAAAAGGAAAGAATATTGTTATCAATACCGTGATCGGAGGACTTTATCTCGCTGGGCACATTTCCAAATCATTGGATCAATACGTCAATGCAGCCAAACAACACCTCGAGGTAGGGGAATGTAGCAACCCCGAGGACAGTATCCCGGTGAAGCAGCAAAAGATGATGACCGATGATGTTGTTTTCCGAGAACGAGAAAGCATTGGAGTCCATGCTCCAACTAAAGATCCACTTGTAATTACAGTACCCATTGGACCAGCTACTGTTCATAAGGTTCTAGTGGACAACGGGAGTTCCGTCAATATTCTTTTCAAAAAGACCTTTGACCAGATGAATCTCGAAATAAAAGACTTGAAGCCCTGCCAAGGATGTATCCGTGGATTCAACGGAGCATCCACCGCTCCAATGGGTTATGTAGAATTACCAGTAACACTTGGGGAAGGAGAACGCCAGAGAGTGAGAATCCTTCCCTTTGTGGTTTTAGATGTTGAATCACCCTACAATGCCTTCTTGGGCCTACCGGCCCTCGCAAAGTTCAGAGCCTGTATAGCCCCCTGGTGCTTGTTATTGAAATTCCCCACAGAAGCTGGCATTGGTATCGTCAGAGGGGATCAAGTTGCTGCGCGAGCATGTTATGTTGCCGAACTAAAGTTACTTTGTAATGGAGGACATATCGAAACTAAATGCACCTCTCCCCCTTCGGGGGCGGAGACCTTATAGCAACCAAAGAGGATAGCCATTGGGGAGTCGCCCAGAGAGATGCCCGAGGATATAGATCCCAGAGAGGATCAAGAACCCGGGGGCAGAATGGCGACTCCCAACGAGACAACTGTGGATGTACCGATCGATGACAGTGACCCGGAGAAGGTCCTTAAAATTGGATCCCAGTTAAGTCCGAATCTTGCTAAAAAATTGACGGATTTCTTAAAAAACAATTTGGATGTATTTGCTTGGACCCACGCGGACATGTGTGGGATATCCCCATCAATCATGAGCCATTCCTTGAGCATTGACCCTAAACATCCTCCAGTGAAGCAAAAAAGGCGAATGCTGGGCCCAGAGAGGTCCGCTGCCTTGAAAGAAGAAGTTGGAAAGCTAAAGAGTAATGGATTTATCAGAGATTCGACCTACCCAGACTGGATTTCGAATCCAGTCCTGGTAAAGAAGGCCAACGGGAAGTGGCGAACGTGTATCGACTTCTCAGATTTGAACAAAGCCTGTCCAAAGGATAGTTTCCCGTTGCCCCGGATTGACCAGCTGGTAGACTCAACAGCAGGTCATGAGCTTCTCTCATTTATGGATTCTTATTCAGGATATAACCAGATTCCGATGCATGTTCCAGATCAAGAGCACACTAGTTTTATCACTGATCTGGGATTATATTGTTATGTGGTGATGCCCTTTGGCTTGAAGAATGCGGGCGCTACATATCAACGCTTAGTCAACAGAATGTTTTATAACCAGATCGGGAAAACAATGGAAGTATACGTCGACGATATGTTGGTTAAGTCCAGGCACTCTTCTCAACACACTACTGACTTGGCAGAGATGTTCGGCATTCTTCGAAAGTACGGAATGAAACTCAACCCCACCAAATGTTCGTTCGGTGTTGCTTCTGGAAAATTCTTGGGATTCATTGTCAGTTCCCGCGGTATTGAGATTAATCCAGATCGCGGCAATCAGAGACATTCAGGAACCTAGGCAAATTAGGGATGTGCAAAGCCTTGCCGGAAAAGTGGCCGCACTAAGAAGATTTATCTCCAGGGCTACGGATAAGTGCATCCCATTCTTCGAATTAATAAAGCGAGGAAAACGCCACTTCAAATGGACACCCGACTGCGTAGAAGCGTTTCAGAATTTGCTCAGGCACTTGGAGAAACCTCCGATTTTATCTAAGCCAATAGATCATGAGGATTTATTCGTGTATTTGGCAGTGTCATCCCATGCGATCAGCTCAGCATTGATAAGGGAAGAGAATAAGGTCCAAAGACCTGTGTATTATGTGAGCAAAAAATTGACAGCAGCAGAGCGTAATTATCCACGGATAGAGAAGCTGGCGTATAGTTTACTGATCGCCTCTAGAAAGCTTCTGCATTATTTTCAGGCACATCCTATCACCATATACACCGATCATCCACTCAAGCAAGTTCTACAGAGACCAGAGGCATCTGGAAGGTTACTCAAATGGAATATTGAGCTAAGTCAATTTGATTTGAACTTTCAGCCCAGACGGTCAATTCGGGGGCAAGTGATAGCCGACTTCATAGCAGAGTTCGTTGTCCCTGAGGAAGATATAGCAAACGAGGAAGTTAATCCTTCAAGGTTACTTTTCGATCCCAATGCCTGGAGATTGTATACTGATGGCGCTAGGAACGACGAAAGATCCGGCGCCGGAATAGTGCTTGAAACCCCCGAGAAACGATTGATAACCTATGCAATCCGAATGGAGTTTCATGCCACTAACAACGATTCTGAATATGAAGCTCTGATAGCCGGATTAAAGATTGCAAAGGAACTAGAAGTCACAAAGCTGAATATCTTCTGCGACTCCAAGTTAGTTGTGAATCAAGTCACTGGAAGATTCCAAGCTAAAAGTGCAAGATTGATTTTATACTTAAAGAAAGTGAAAGAACTGCTGAATGATTTTGATCACTACAGCATATCTCATATTCCGCGGTCGGAGAATCAGCAGGCAGACAAGTTGGCAAAGATGGCTAATTCTAACGATCCTGAAGTGACTGGGCTAGCCCCCGTTGAAGTACTTTGGTCCCCTAGCATAGATCAAATGGAAATCGACCTGGTACTAGAGACGGAACCAGAAAGGGAGTCCTGGATGACCCCTCTAACGAATTTCCTGATAAATGGAACGCTTCCGACCAAGAAAAGCGAGAGGCATAAAGTAATTCGTAAAGCCGCCCGATACGTTATGCAAGGCGGAGTTCTTTACAGACAAGGGTTTTCAATGCCCCTCCTTCGGTGTATAGCCCACGATGACATCAAACGTGTGCTGCAAGAAGTCCACGAAGGTGAATGTGGCGACCACGCTAGAGGGAAAACGTTGGCAAAAAAGGTGTTGCGGCATGGTTATTTCTGGCCTACCATAAACAAGGATGCAGCAAGATATGCACGACGGTGTGATGCGTGCCAGAGATTTTCAAAGATACCTAGAGCGCCTCCTAGTTAGTTAAAAACGATGATGAGTCCATGGCCTTTTGCTATGTGGGGAATTGATATCATTGGAAGTCTCCCCATAGCAAGGGGTGGAGCAAAGTTCGCTATTGTGGCCGTAGATTATTTCACTAAGTGGGTCGAGGCTGAGCCACTAACTACGATCACAACCAAACGAGTGATCAATTTCATCGTGAGGAACATCATCTGTCGATTTGGGATTCCAAAGATTGTAATAACAGATAACGGAACTCAGTTCGACAGTGCTGAATTCAGGAATTTCTGCCAAAAATACCACATCGAGAATCGATACACCTCCGTGGCGCACCCGCAATCGAACAGACAAGTCGAAGCAGCAAATAAAGTAATTAAGTCCATTCTGAAAAGAAGAATGAAGCGGGCTAGAGCCATGTGGGCTGATGAACTGCCCTTAGCACTTTGGGCCTACAGGACAACGTATAAATCGGCAACAGGACATACCCCGTTCTCCCTTGCTTTTGGAACGGAAGCAGTCATTCCGGTTGAGATAAAGGTACCTTCTCACCGGGTGTTTTATTATGATCCAATGACCAATAATGAATTGCTCCTTGAGTCCCTGGATATGATCGAAGAAAAGAGGGATGAAGCAGACCTGCGTGCCTTGAGGTGCAAACAACAGGTCGCCCGATATTACAACAAAAAGGTTCGAGCCCGAACATGGGAACCCGGAGACTTGGTTCTGAAACGTGTCTTCCCACCCCCAACTCATATGGGAGCGAAGTGGGAAGGACCGTACTCCATTCTGAGAAAGCTTGATAATGGAACCTTCAAGCTAGCAACCGTAGATGGAAAGGAAATCCCCAGAGTGTGGAATGCCCAACATTTACGGCCATATTTAACATGAAAGTTTCAAACTTATTCTTTTGCTTTGTTAAAAAACTATGTACAGGGCATGACTTGCCTAGATTAGTCTGATTCCTTAAAGCAAGAGATTATAAAGTGGACGTAGGTCATGATTCGACCGAACCACTATAAAATGTTGTGTGTCATTTACCTTTATTGCATCTTTACTTATCTGCCTATTTATTTATGTGAAAATCAATAAAATGATGCAGGTACCCGAAGTCTGTTGCCAACCGTTCTTCCCGTAGACTGTTTGGGGGAACTCAAAGCCTTGGCAACTGCCAGGGGAATATAAAAGCGTCCATGACTTGGCGCTGAGAAAGGACTCCTTCCCCGCTGAAGGATCGGGGAGCGATGGAACGGCTGAGTCCCAACTCTAACTCTCCAGGGAGAGAGAGAGAGAGTATAAAAGCGTCTCTGATTGAGCGCTGAGAAATAGCTCCTTCCCCGCTGAAGGATCGAGGAGCGAATGAGTCGCTGAGCACGAACTCTAACTCTCCAGAGAGAGAGAGAGAGAGAGTATAAAAGCGTCTCCGATTGAGCGCTGAGAAATAGCTCCTTCTCCGCTGAAGGATCGGGGAGCGAATGAACCGCCGAGCGCAAACTCTAACTCTCCAGAGAGAGAATCCCCCATATTCAGAAATAGGGGGCAACCTGCAAATAATGTTAATCGATTTTTAACAATCCCTAGTCAAGCGTTATGTCAATGACTGACTATAGACCATATGCATATACACATGAATTTTAATGCCGCATGAAAGTTTTCTCTGTTATTTGATTGACTTGTAATTACAACTAGATGGCCTGTAACTAACCATGGACAGTTCATTTGAATACAGGTACATAAGGATGCAAAAAGAGATAAACTTTTATTTATGTACTACGAACCAACAAAGTGAAAAATAACCTAGAAAAGAAAGTGAGGGCCAGTCTCACAGTTACATTTCCTGACCAGTGGAAAGCCTAAGGACAAAATATCAACAAACAACAAATATCCTATTTACGCTTTGGCCTCTTTTCTTATTTCTGCCTCTCCAGCTTCGCCTTATCGGTATCAAACGGATCCCCTTTCTTCCTCTTCCTTTTGTCAATAAGAGGAACATCCGACTCCTCTGAAGATTCCTCTTCCACCTCTTTTCTCTTCCTCCTATCAGAAAGGGAAGCCGGGAAGTCATCGGGGTTTGCAAAGTGAAGCTGTCGACTGATGGATTTGGGCTGAATCTTTACAATCATTCCAGTCTTGGGATCGAATTCTACGAGAGGGACTACATCCAAAGCCTCATCTCCCACCTTCTTTGAAGCCAACTGTTTCTCCTGTCTGGCTTTTCGGCTGGCCAGGGTTTCCTTGTCATCATCGTCGGCCTTTTTGGTGCCGATAATGTCTTCCTCGTCATCTACATGGCGCCCATCCATGTCTCTCAAAGCTTCAATGGTCTCAGCATCTTTGGGTACATCAGTGCCGGGCGCCGGGATGCTTTTTTCTGCTGTTGTGACCTCGGCCTGCTTTGGTACATCAATACCAGCACCTGGCAAGACAGCCTCCTTCTCCACTTCTTTTTATTTTCCCGCACCCACGTCGACGGGCTCGCCACCTGTATTACGAGGAACACACGTCACTAATTCAATTGGTTGTTCTACCAGACGATGACAATTCACAATTGCTTTAACAAATTGTGGGGAAAAGAGAGAGATACCTTCAGCAGATGCTCCCTCTTGAGTAGTTGCAGAGGCTCCAATGACCATGGGAGTTCGACCTAAAGGGATTAATGGATCATCGGGATGGTATTCCTCAACCCCGGAGGTCTTGGGATCCACAGCCGAACTCGAGCCCTCATCAGCTTTGCCTTTACCCTTAGCCAGGACTCTCTCCTTTTCCATCTCCGCCAGAATCAGGCGACGACCCTCTGCCAGGTCCTCAGGCTCATTATCTCTTAGGATGCTCTTCATCAATTCATCCTCATCGATTTCTTCGACCCCCAGTCTATGTTTTTCGCCCTCCACAATGGCATCCCATAAATTAGCCAAAGTAACATGGTAATCCGGGATCCACGAGATGTTGCGAGTCTTGAGAACCTGACCAAGGAAATCGAAAATCATCTCTTCAAACCCCTCGATCTCTTTCTCTCTTTCGAGGAGCTTGTTGTTAGAAGCAGTGGCCAATTCAATGGCACTTTCAACGTTCTTCTCGGCAAGGGCCGCCCTTCTCTCCGCATCCAAGACCTGGTCATTCAAAATTACCTTTTCTGCTTTAGCCAGAGCTAAACTCTCTTTTAAACTCGCTTTTTCTGCCTCCCAAGCAGCCTTCTCAGCTTCAAAATGGCCTTGTGCTATTTTCAACTCGATGTTGGCCATTTTGAGATCTTCAACCTCCTTCTTTAAGGCCATTTTCTCTTGGCTATTGGAGTCCAGTTCTGAATGAAAGCGCTGCTTGGCATTCTCTAATTCAGTCTTATAATTCTCAGCGTCCCTCCGTGCTAAAGCAAGCTGGGTCTGAGCATCTTCCAGGTCCTTCTCTAATTTTGTCCTAGCCCTTTTGTTATTTTCGAGTTTCGCCTTCGACCTGTGTGCTTCTATTTCGAGTGATCGGATGACTTCTGAAAGGTTAACTGCGTGCTTTTTCATCATCTCATATTGCCTGGCTACGTGGCGAATTTGCCCAACAACTTCGTTATCCCAATTTTTAAGGACCGGTTCCAAGGCAGGAACAAACACCATCCTATCAAAGAATATGCCTGGAAATTGTTCCCGCAACTTTTCCAGCCTACCTTGGATCTCGGGACCATGGACGTAATCCCGTGATCCGGGGACAGCTAATTCTGGTTGGCTGGTGGGGACAATATCACTTCTCTCCTTCTCAGTCTCTTTGGATGAATCTTTGTCCCTATCTCTAGATTCGTGATGCCTTTTGGATGAACGGTTGTGGGAAGGCGCACTCTTTGGAGGAGTTAACTCTTTTGGAAGTTTCTTTCCCCTTGACGGAATTGTCGGATGACTTGAAGGCTTAGTAGAGATTGGTTTAGGTGGAGACCGAGGTTGCAAGGAAGTCGGCCTATGAGAAGGACCACGAGAACGCTCGGTATCCGGACGAAGGCTGGGTGTGCCCTCACGAAGAGAACGATAAGAGTAAGATTTCCTACGGGACATCGTTCCTGCAAAAGGGAAAAGAGTATATTAAAACTTTGAATACCCACGATATAATAGTGCAGGGTCAGATAGCGTGTGTGATGTGTGTATCCCATATAATTCCCCCTAACAGACCCGGGCCTAAAGACAGGCTCATCTGACCAGTTTCTCGTCCTCTAGTTGAAGCGATCGCCTCTTCAGAAGTAGGGAAGAAAGGACCCTCTCCGAAGTCTTTCTCCGTATATACATCATCGGGTAGAGGGATTTTATTCAGCTCATCAAATAACTGCTCTTCTGTCAAGTCATCGGCAGCAACGGTTTCTATTGAGGCAGAGATAGGAATTTCCTTCGACACGTCACCGCGGGCCTCATCCCCTCTATATATGTTCAAGTCTTCATCGTCTTGGATGACTATCGGAGAAGGACTCTTGCGAAATTTAGTTGTTTCTACCGCTTGTGAAGTTCCCTCTCCCTCTGTTGGGGGCACGTACTTATAAGGTTTGCTGCCGGTGCCAAGTCCAAATCTTCTGTCTCGAAGACGATGCTTATGAAGATTTTCGTCCGTAATGCATTTTTTGATCCTTAGAAAGTCGGATCTGCTTTGTAAAAGAATGGACAACCGGTTATTGTATAGTGGACCCTCTGTTTTCGGGAAGACATGATCTGTTCGAAACAAAGAAAAATGGAGGAGAATGTTAATGCCTATACTTCTTGAACAAGATATTCGATTAGAAGCTTAAAGTTTACTTGATTTGAGCCATCTTCGTGAGCATCCGGCCTGTCTCTTTATATAAAACCAGTCAGATTTGGGGTCCCCTATATTGCTATACCCATCGTACAAAACCTTCCTATTCGCCACCGATTCAAAGAAGGAGAAGTTTGGAGTTGCCGAAGAACGGTGCTTGAAAAGAAAGAAGAATGTCAGATCTCTGAATTTAAGTTCGGCGTGTAGGATCTCCGCGTACGCAACATATAGGGCGTATAGGGATGCGTAAGCATTAGGATGGAGCTGCATCGGAGCAATACCCAGTTGCTTTAAAGTTTCGATAGCGATCGAAGGAAACGGAGGAATAGCTCCTACCAAGCACATGGTCCGACTAATTGCCATATATCCTTCCGGAGCTAGGTGGGGTCTATCTTCGCTACCGGGTGTCAAGACGTCATCCCAAGGAATTCCGTGTCTTAAGCAGATTCTCTTAAGTTTTATATCGTCGAGCTTAGACGCCAGAGAATCGGAGAATTTATCTATCCCGAGAGCGCCAGGAATCTCGTCGGGAGCTCGTTCGTCTATCTCGGACTCTTCGCTAGATGAAGTACTTTCGGATTGATCTGATTCTGTGGCCTCGTACTCAGATCCAGTATCTTCCCCTCCAGGATTAGTGGGAGGAATTTCCGGGTTGTATTGCTCAGGAATCTCGGATTCCGCTTCTGCCGCGGATCTTGAAGAAGAGTGATCATTCGACATTGCTGCTAGGACGAGAAAATATGAACAATAAGATTAACACTACCCGTCCCCCGTGTGTGCAAGTGCCGGTGTGTGTGCTTGTGTGTGCGCATTAAAAATAAAGCGTGGAAGCAATCAAGATCATCAAAATATTAGTCGTCATATGCAGTCAAATTGTGCGGTCATTTGGTCCAGAAAGTCCAACGTCAAGGCTCTATCCTAACTGTTCAGAATTTTATGTTGACAAGGCGTTGATTAAAGTTTGAAATCTCTTTGCATCGTCAGCTATGAGTCGGATCGCAAGGTAGAGGGATCGCCCCTTTTCGGATCGCAAGGCAGAGGGATCGCCCCTTTTCGGATCGCAAGGCAAAGGGATCGCCCCCATCGGATCGCAGGCCAAAGGGATCGCTCCTTCACGAATCGTTGCAACCCCCACGATACGCGCCTTTGCTGCCACCACGATCTTCCGTCTCGCCAGTCGCCTTCATCTTTTCCTCTCCTTGCCCACGATCCGAACCGGCCTCCTCTCTTCTTCTTCCTCCTTCGTTTTCCATCTCTTCTTTTCACCCTCGAACTCCGAGTTCTACGCCTATCAGCCATGGCGTCTCGATGGATTCCCCAAAAATCGCAAACTTCCATCGTTTTTCCCACAAATTATGCGAAAAAGTTCGTGTAACAGCAGCGTTTACGAATAAGGATGTTTTCCGTGGAATTACCTTTCTAAAAATTGGGAAAGTGATCGGATATTTGAAGATTCGAAATACTGGTGTTCGTTCCTCGACGGAGCAGGCGAAATGATACGACAAAAAGAAAGAAGAAGGAAAGTGAAGAGGGGAGGGTCGGCTTATATTGGCAAAGAGGGCGACCGTTTGTCTCCCTTTCTTTGTCTTATTCGATCCACGAAAGACCGATGGGCCGCGAACCAAAAGCCCACCACGACTCGAGGAGGAGCCCGTTTCGTTCCGAGGCCCAAGCACACACCCAAGAGCGGAACGAATATCCCTCTAACGGACCGCGATTCGAGCCTGCGAAACGAGTCGATAAATCCAGAAAAAATCCCAGAAGGGGAATTGTTCTCTGATTCGCGACTCACTTTGAAAAGGCGATTCTATAGTTTCGAAGCATGTTTCATCATCGATAAAACATACTTCGAGGGGGCAAAATGTTGGCTAGCTTTTTGACCAAGCCACCCAGGATCATTCATAAGAAGAAAGCATGAAACCACGATATCTAAGGACATGGAGGAATGGATCACACCATCGTCTCGCCCAATATCGGATCGCGCACCATCGTCGGATCGCACACTATCGTCTCGCCCAATATCGGATCACGCACCATCGTCGGATCACACACTATCATCTCGCCCACTGAGGATTACGTCTCGACGGATCGCCCCCATCTCATCAGCGAACGACACATTCAGGCGATCCGATCCGAACTTATATTGTTGCCCAGAGCGAACCGATCCGATCCCCTGGTGCATGGCGAACCCTCTGACCCGTTCAAGCGCGAGCTAGTCTTTAGCGATCCGAATCGAACGGATCTAGCGACACGTGTCCCTAACCGTCTCTTGGACTGATTCTCCCCATCTGCACGATCCGATTTTCAAGCAGATCACGACACCTGTCCACAACGGCTAATTTGACTGTTTCTCCAACGGTGGCGATGCGATCCGATGTTCTCGGGATTCGTGCCACGTGTCCACGATCCGCCTGACAAAATCAGCTATAAATAGCCCGAAGCTTGGCATTTTTTGGGATCTTTTGGCAATATTGAGTACAAAATTCGCCATTATTGTCAAAATACGAGAGTATAGAGAGAAATCCTTGTTGTATTAGATTTCAAAGCATAATCAATAATATATAAAGTGGACGTAGGCTCATTAACGCCGAACCACTATAAATTCTGTGAGTTATTTTTCTTTTTCTCGTTCTTCATTTGAAATTCTATAACATTCAGAACAATTTGGGTGTTAGGTCCAAATTTTGATCTAACAAAAATGAGTAATGATTTAAAAAAACCTTTTGCAGATTTAACTAGTTATAAAGTGAAATTGGAAAATATTGTAAGTGACAGATTCAGAAGTGAATTTAGAATTGAGTTAACCTAAACGGTGAGTTTATTTCGACGATCAGAATGTTAATCAAATATAGTTTATTCAAAAGTGAGTTATACGTAGGAATTTAATTCTATCGAATTCAGGAAAAGTACTATTTACTTTCCATTTATAATCCATATTTATTTATTTGTTGATTTATTGAAGTACAAAGTTATATTTAAACATTTTGGAAATAGAAATTTTAATGCTATCGTTAAAATCAATATTTTTCCATAAAAGAAGTAGATTCGTAAACCGAATCCGAGAGTGGCATAAGAAATAATTTATTAAGAAATTTAGAAACGAGATTAAGGAAAATTAGAAACTAACTGGAGATTAGTTAAGTTGAATAGCTTCCTATGTGTCGATCTGATGTTGGTTTAGGCATTCGGGGTTGATACTTAAGGAATTGTTCTATTATTGGTTTATGGTTAGGAACTGATGGATAGTAATGCGTGAATAAGGTATGGAAATGTTTTCCAATATTAATAACGTATATTTTCGAAATACTAAGGAGTTGTGAATGTATGGAAACGTTTTCCAAGAAATCGTGAGAGGCTAAATGAGTTGAAGAAATATTTGAGTAAAGATAAAAAAAGGAAAATAGGGAAATGAAATGATTTTTGATAAACCTATTTAAAGGAGCTCAGTGTTAATTGATGATTGATCGATATAAATTCCATTTGGAAATACGACCGTTGTTTGTATGTGTGTTTTCCTTTGATAGTTAAATAACTAACTATCGAAGTTTATGGCCATTTTTCCATTGTCGATACGGAGAGTCCGGGATCATATTTATTATCTGAAAACCACTACATATTTGCTTTAATGTTGCGAATAAAATATGATGAAGAGAATTGAAGAACAATTTTATGCAAGGGCTGTTCTGGCGATCCTAGGTAGAAATTGCCTAAGATGGATTTACAGAATAGTGCCTTCGGTTTGTCCAGTCCTAGGACAACGTGTATGGACGAATGTCTGACAAAGTATATCTTATAGATCACGTAAGTTGATCTCTTCAAACGTATTTATGTTGTTAGCAAAGAAATTCGTCTCTCCTAGCTTTATACCTGTTATTACCCGCATTCTACGCATCGGAGGATCGTAGAATATTTATTTTATTTTCATATGAGGTCGTGTAGTCGTGCAACTTTGGGGAACGACTATTGGGGTCATTTCCCATGTTTACGATTTTTATATGACCGTTTTACCCCTAGCTGATCTTGTTTCGGTCATAACTTTTAATTGGTAGGGTGTTTGACTTGAAACCACTTCCATTGGATTCAGATGATGGTTTACATTTCCGTAGAGTGGTCACATTAGCCAAACAGACTCACCGTTTGAGAGATATAGCTGAAACAAGGCTTAGAAGGTAAAAAACTGCTTAAGTGGGTTGATTAGGGTAATTAGCAAATGGGCCCATAACCCATTTTGGGATTAGGGTTATGGGGGGCTGAAATGAGTTAGGTTTTCATTCTATTTCTGTTTTCTAGCCGCCATTTACCTCTTAGAAACCCTAACAATGGCCTCCACCTTCTAATTTCATTCCAAATCGCTCTCTAATCAAGGATTAAGCTAATCTACGTCAAATCAGGGAGAAATAGCACCAAATCAGAGTTGGAGCTGCTGCTAGGCATTAGAATTCAACCCAAACAATGAATTTTTCAGATTTGATATTTTATTTGAGGCTAAGGTGAGTGATTTGCATTGTTTTTCACTAATTACGGCTAATTAGGGGTGATTAGTGATAATTAGCAAAATTATGGCTCAAAAAAATATGATAAAATTTGTAAAATCCTAAAACATTATTTTAAGCCTCTGTTAGAAATTTGGGTTAATTTGGATATGTTTTGCTAATCTTATCATTAGTTATTGTTAAGCATGATTAAGGGGGAAAACATGGGTTTTGGGTATGTTTGATCCATTTTGACATGTTATATTGTTGTTTTGGTGTTTGTGGTTGATTATACGTGTTGCTATGACTGTTTGGAATGATTTGTGATTGCATAGAATAGTAATATTGGTCGAAGACGTCGTCGAATGGCATAAACAGCCGCTGGAAAAGTTGCAGGAACCGGATCAGATCGGTGGAGGGGGACCGGGCCGGGTCGTGTAGCCCACCCACTAGCCGCCTCATATTTCTGAACCGAACCGACTCGCCATCACAAATCTTCACCCTTGGTGTCACGAGCTGATCTGGAGCTTGGAGAAGACCACGACCGAACCAGAGCTCGAACCTGAATCGATGAAGGCTCGACCTATGAGCCAATGAAGGAGCCCGATCCGAACCGCCATGAGAGGGAGCAGACAACTCGACTGCTCGAGTGAAGGAGCCCGCTCCGAACCGCCATGATAGGGAGCTGACGACTCGACTTCTAGAATGAAGACATCACGAACCGAACCGAAGATGGGGGCTACGAGCCGAACCGACCTAATGCTATGGAAACGGGATCACGAACCGAACCAGGATGGCCGAACCGAACCTATGATAATTGGAGTATTACGCACGTTCAAACTGATCCGGAGGAGACCAAAATCCGAGATGCAAAGGTAGTCCAAATGGGAAGTAGAACTCAGGATCCATATGGGAACCAACGAGTTAACTTCATGATCGGACTTTGATGTGGGACGTGTGCAAAGGGGTTATCGACGTCTATAGCTTTGATTCACCACTGAGAAACGGATATTGGCTATGGATCAGTGCAGTGAGGTTGTCATGACTTTATGGGGCAGAGTGATCGTAGCAAGGCTATGAGAAAGTGCAATGGAGTTGTTATGACTCCATGGGGCAGAGTGATCGTAGCAAAGGATTGGGTGATCAAAGTGGTAGATATCATATGCTTTATGCACTGAGTGAGAGATGTGAGGATGGTTGCTATGTCTGATGTTTTCTATCACCATGACATGCACACCCCCTCCCCCATATCTTTACACCATATGTTATTGTCATCTTAGAGTATTGTACATCTTGTGTGTTAACTCTTTGGTTGCAGGTCCAGGTTCAGGAATGGTTATGTTTTCCTGTTACCGTTCTGTTTTGTTGCTTATCGCTCATACCAGACTTTTGTCTGACCCAGAGTTTTATGTCTCTTCTTATTACTCTGGGTGCTCTTAAACGGGCAGACTAGAGACATGTTAGGTGGTATGCACGAGTAGCTATACCGGAGACGAGCAGAAGGCTTCCACGTATGATATATATATTCTCCCTGTGTTGTTGCTGGTCACTACTGTGGACATTTATTGTGCACCTTTTTCTTTGCTTTAGAGACAGAGTTGTATTAAGCTGTATTTTGAATTTCCGATGTCATGACGATTATGGTTTAGTTTTCAGCTTATGCACCGTCTCGCCTGTTTTATGTCAAGTATGTTATTATTATATTTTATTCCATGCACTGTGAGACATTCTACAGGTTTCTTGTTAGTTCATCGTTAAGTTTCCTTTCTTCTGACGACCGTCCCGTGCTAGTCGGGCATTGGCACAATGCACTTTCATTGGAAATGTTGGCTGGTGCGAGCGGGCCGTCATACTTGGTATCAAAGCCAGGTTGCGTAGTTAACCTAGGGAAAGACACCAGGGAGAGATAGTACATATATGAGGGTGCGTATTTGTGATATTTTGGTTTTCAAAAGCTATATATATACTATTAATATATCTAGGGATGAAGTCGTACTGCACTGGCACCACTGATGTGATGGTTAATCGTTTTCTCCTTACAGACTGAACGGTAAGCCGACATACGAGGGGTACTGGTAGAGGAGCTAGTAAGGGAATGCTCCTGATATGAGGACGATGTTCACTGACTTCATGAGAGAGCTGCTTAGGGATGTCCAGAGGGCAGCTCCTAATGCTGCAAATGGTGGTGGTGCAGCGGTGCAGGCGCCTAGGGCCGATTTCGCCAAGCTCTATAAGAACTGCACTAGTCTTGGTGGGAAGCCGTTCCACGGAACGGAATCGGCTACAGAAGTTCAAGATTGGCTTGATAGTTGTGAGTGCATCTTCGAGGACTTAGGGATCGATGATGCAATGAAGAGAAAGCTAGCATCGCGTCAACTGCAAGGACGAGCTATGAATTGGTGGAATGCTATTAAGGCAGCTACCCCTGAGGATCTAGTTACTTGGGATCAGTTCAAGGCCCGATTCAGTGATAAGTTTATCTCAGCTGCTCAGAAATCAGAATTGTTAGGAAGTTCTTGGAGCTTAAGAAGAATGGTAGGGCAGTCTCGGAGTACATTGCAGAGTTCAATAATTTATCGAAGTATGGATTATCCCTTATCGACATTGCCGAGAAGAAGAACGATAAGTTCATAACTGGCTTGGATGGGTACTTGGGGAAAGACTTATAAACCACATCGATGAGACGTTTGAATCCATTATGGGAAAAGCATTGAGATCAGTGAGTATTTACCTTAAGTCAAAGACCGAAGTTTCTATTGTGTCTACAGGAGAGCCAAAAC
Source organism: Allium sativum (assembly GCA_030737875.1). Lineage (NCBI taxonomy): Eukaryota > Viridiplantae > Streptophyta > Magnoliopsida > Asparagales > Amaryllidaceae > Allium > Allium sativum. Next base: position 873,892,676 of record CM060919.1, on the reverse strand, counting down.
CGCAAGCAGGCGGTGGAGGCAAGAATAATTATTAGAATAAAAGGAACCAGAGCCAAGCTAAGGATAGTCAGAGAAAGAAAGACAAGAAAGATGTTGAGTGCTTTAGCTATGGCAGAAGGGCCACTATGCCAAAGAATGTCGAGCAAAACCAGCGGACAGGAAGTGCTTTAACTGTGGCCAAGTGGGACATCACAAGAATAAGTGTCTGCAACCCCCTAAAGAAAAGCAGATTGTGAAAGCATATGCCATTAATGTTGTTCCTTCTTCGTCGAAATCCCCAACTACAGTGGAGAAAGGAAAGAATGTCGTTATCCAAGGTATGCTTTCCGTTTATGATGTTCCGGTTAGAGTGTTGTTTGATACTGGGGCTTCCCATTCCTTCATATCTAGTAACCTGGTAGATAGGTTGGGATTGGAGCCCGAGATAGTCGATAGACCTTTAGTTGTGACGAACCCGATTGGTGGCTCGACTAGCCTTAGTAGGATTTGCTGTAATGTGGTCTTATCGAGTCATGGATGTATGTTTTCTTGTAATTGCTTTGTTTTAGGGTTTACTGGGTTTGGCATTATTTTGGGAGTCGATTGGCTCCAAAGGTACGGGGAGATGGTAGATTGTGACGGCTTTTTGGTGACAGTTGGAGCGGATGATGGGCGGAGAGTAGTGTTAGGTGGTCAACCTAGTGATGGGGTAATGACTTGTTTTCTAAATTCCCTCGACATCCCGCATGATGAGTTGTCAGATGTGCCCGTGGCTGGCCAGTATCTGGACATCTTCGAGGAAGTGACTGGACTTCCACCACACCGAGAGATTGAGTTTCAGATTGATTTAGTGAAAGATGCCAGACCTATAGTGATGCTACTTCGTCATATGGCACCAAGGGAGCAGCGAGAGATCGGGGTGCAAGTGAGCGATCTTCTGAAGGAGGGATTTATCATAAGAAGTGTTTCTAAGTGGGGAGTACCAGTTGTCTTTTCTACCAAGGCAGATGGTTCCCTTCGATTGTGTGTGGACTACCGCGAGTTGAATAATGTGATGAGGAAGAATAAGTATCCTCTACCGTGGATAGATGATTTGTTTGATCAGTTGAGAGGCGTGAGAGTGTTCTCCCAGTTGGATCTCACGACAGCTTTTCATCAGCTTAGGGTGGAAGCTGAGAGTATAGCTAAAACGACATTTCGAACGCCGTCTGGATTCTATGAGTGGTTGGTCATGCCATTCGGGTTGACCAATGCACCAAAATATTTTATGGATCTTACGAATAGGGTATTCAGAGATCAGTTGAATAAGTTTGTTCTTGTGTTCGTGGACGATATCTTGGTTTATTCGAGGACAGAAGAAGAACACAAGGAACATTTAAGGATAGTGATGGAGGTGTTGAGAAAACACAAATTGAAAGAAAGATTTTCTAAGTGTCACTTCTGAACGAGGGAAGTGAGATTCTTGGGCCACGTTATTTCACAGAATGGTACTGCCGTGGATCCTGCGAAGGTGACTATGGTGCAAGATTGGTCTATGCCCAAGAATGCAACATACATAAGAAGTTTCCTTGGGTTGGCTGGATATTACCGTAAGTTTATCTAGGACTTCTCCAAGATAGTTGCACCGTTGACTCAGTTAACCAAGAAGAATCAAGATTTTGTTTTTGACGAAAAGTGCGAGGTTGCATTTAAGTGTCTAAAGGAAAAGTTGACGTGCACGCCAGTGTTAGTCATTCCTAAAGGGAATGAAGAGATGACGGTATACACAGATGCATGTGGTACCGGACTAGGTGCTGTATTGATGCAAGGAGGTAGGGTCGTAGCTTATGCAAGTCGACAACCAAATCCGCATGAGAAAAGATACCCTACCCACGATTTGGAATTGGCAGCGATCGTGTTCGCATTGAAGATGTGGAGAAATTATCTCTTAGGAGAAAGATTCGAGTTGTTTACCGATCATAAATCGTTAAAGTATCTCTTCTCCCAGAAGGATCTAAATCTCAGATAGCAGAGATGGTTAGAATTCTTGGCTTCCTATGATTTTGATATCGCATATACACCAGGAAAGGGCAATGCGGTAGCTGATGCATTGAGTAGAAGACACGCCAGTTTAGGGGCTATGCTTCTTGAATGGAAGCAACTGGAGTACATTGCTGGGTATGATTTCAGACCAAAGTGCGAATTGGATCCAGAGATGTTAGCAAGTTTGACGGTCAGGCCCACTTTGATTGAGTGGATTGGTTCCAGTCAGAGGGACGATCCTAGTCTATTAGAAATCATCTCCAAGTTAGAAATGGGAATTGACGAGGAGATGAACAAGTATAGGCTTGATCGAGATGGATGGCTTAGAAAGAATGGGAGACTGGTTGTACCCAATGTCAATGGATTGAGAGATGAAGTGCTTAGAGAATGTCATCACTCAAAACTGACTATACATCCCGATGGTAACAAAATGTATCGAGATATGAAGCAGACCTACTACTGGGAAGGGATGAAAAGAGACATATCCAAATGCATGAACTGGCAGCTAGTCAAAGCTTAGCAAAAGAAACCTAGTGGTTTGTTGCAACCATTAGAAATTCCAGAATGTAAATGGGAACAAGTCTTAATGGATTTCATTGATGGGTTACCAAGGACTAGATCGGGCCATGATAGCATATGGGTGATTATGGACCGATTGAGCAAGAGTGCAAGGTTTATACCCGTCAAGTCGAATAGAACAACAACTAAATTAGTAGAACTGTATATGAAGTGGGTAGTGAGATTTCATGGAGTACCCAAAGGCATTGTAAGTGACCGAGATCCGTTGTTCACTAGTGGATTCTGGAAGAGCCTACAGGAGGCTTTAGGATCAGAATTACATCTCAGTACCGCGTACCAACCTCAAACCGACGGTCAGACAAAGAGGGTGAATCGTATATTAGAAGATCTCTTGAGAGCTTGCATATTAGATTTTGGAGGTTCATGGGATGACCATTTGCATCTGGTTGAATTCGCATATAATAATAGTTATCAGTCCAGTATTGGTATGGTCCATTTTACGCTTTGTATGGAAGACCCTGCAACTCACCGTCATGTTGGCTAGAGACCGGTGAGAAATTTGTGCTTGGGCCAGATGTGATAAGAGAAACTTCAGACAATATCAAGATCATTCAACAATGAATAAAGGCTACCCAAGATAGGCAGAAGAGTTATGCTGATTAAAGACGAAGAGAATTGAGATTATCTGTTGGCAACTTAGTATTTGTCAAGATCTCTCCATTAAGGGATGTGATTCGATTTGGTAGGAGAGGAAAGTTGGCACAAAGATTTGTTGGTCCATTCCCAATTCTTGAGAAAATTGGGAATTTGGTGTATAAAGTTGAGTTGCCAGACAAGATGGCGGGAGTTCATAACGTATTTCATGTTTTACAGTTAAAGAAATTCGTGCACGACCCCGATGTGGCTATTTCACTTGATCAATTGGATGATATCAAAGTAGAACCTGAGGCGGTTGGGAACCGCAAGCCGATTCGTATTGTCGATCACGATACGAAGAAACTTCGAAGGAAAGCGGTGAATCTAGTCAAGGTTCAGCGGGGCGGGGAAGAGAATGACCGTACTTGGGAGACGGGGAGAGCATTAGGGAGACGCATTCAGAACTCTTTGCCTTATAAGGGTTTCATTTCGATTTAGTCTTTCTGCATGCTACGATTGGTTTGTTTTGTATGTTTAAGGGCAAGATATGGCTAGTAGGCATGCGGGACCCTTTGGTTATTTTTTAATTGAGGAATTTCGGGGGTGAAATGTCTTAAGGGGGGAGAGTGTAACGACCCACATTCTACGCATCAGAGGATCGTAGAATATTTATTTTATTTTCATATGAGGTCATATAGTCGTGTAACTTTAGGGAACGATTATTGGGGTCATTTCCCATATTCACGATTTTTGCCGATTATTATATGACCATTTTGCCCCTAGCTGATCTTGTTTCAGCTATAACTTTTGATTGGTAAGGAGTTTTTACCTGAAACCACTTCCATTGGATTCAGATAATGGTTTACATTTCCGTAGATTGGTCACATTAGCCAAATGGACTCACCATTTGAGAGATATGGCTGAAACAATGTTTACAAGGTGAAAATTTGCTTAAGTGGGTTGATTAGGGTAATTAGCAACTGGGCCCATAATCCATTTCAGGACTAGCGCTATAGGGAGGCTGAAATGAGTTAGTTTTTTATTCTATTTCAGTTTTGTAGTTGCCATTTACCTCTTAGAAACCCTTAAAATGGCCTTTACCTTCTAATTTCATCCCAAATCGCTCTCTAATCAAAGATTAAGCTAATCTATGTCAAATCGAGGAGAAATAGCACCAAATTAGAGTCGGAGCCGCTGCTAGGCATTAGAATTTGACCCAAACAGTGGAGTTTTAAGATTTGATATTTTATTCGAGGCTAAGGTGAGTGATTTGCATTGTTTTTCACTAATTACGGCTAATTAGGGGTGATTAGTGATAATTAGCGAAATTATGGCTTAGAAAAATCTAGAAAAATTTGTAAAATTCTAAAACATTATTTTAAGCGACTGTTAGAAATTTGGGTTAATTTGGATATGTTTTGCTAATCCTATCATTAGTTATTGTTAAGCTTGATTAAGAGGGAAAACATGGGTTTTGGGTATGTTTGATCCATTTTGGCATATTACATTATTGTTTTGGTGTTTATGATAGATTATACATGTTGCTACGACTGTTTGGAATGATTTGCGATTGCATAGAAAATTTAGGTTGGTCAAAAACACCGTTGAATGACATAAATAGTCGCTGGGAAAGTAGCAGGAAATGGTGCAGGAACCAGATCAGATCGGTGGAGAGGGACTGGGTTGGGTCTTGTAGCCCACCCACGAGCCGCCTCATGTTTCCGAACCGAACTGACTCGCCATCACAAATCTTAACCCTTGGTGTCACGAGCCGGTCTGGAGCTTGGAGAAGACCACGACCGAACCGGAGCTCGAACCCGAATCGATGAAGGCTCGACCTACGAGCTAATGAAGGAGCCCGATTCGAAGCGCCATGAGAGGGAGTTGACGACTCGACCGCTCGAGTGAAGGAGCCCGATCCGAACCTCCATGAGAGGGAGCTGACGAATCCACCGCTCGAGTGAAGACATCACGAACCGAACCGAAGATAGGGGCTATGAGCAGAACCAACCTAATGCTATGGAAAGGGGATCACGAACCGAACTAGGACGGTCGAACCGAACTAGGACGGTCGAACCGAACCGATGATAATTGGGGTACTATGCACATTCAAACCGATCCGGAGGAGTCCAAAACCCGAGATGCAAAGATAGTCCAAATGGGAAGTAGAACCCAGGATCCAAATGGGAACCGACGAGTTAATTCATGATCGGACTTTGATGTGGGACGTGTGAAAAGGGGTTATCGATGTCTATAGCTTTGATTCACCACTGAGTGAAGGATATTGGCTATGGATCAATGCAGTGAGGTTGTCATGACTTCATGGGGCAGAGTGATCGTAGCAAGGCTATGAGCAAGTGCAGTGAAGTTGTTATGACTCCATGGGGCAGAGTGGACATAACAAAGGATTAGCGGCTATGGATTAGTGCAGTGGAGTCACAGTGACTCCATGGGGCAGAGTGATCGTAGCAAAGGATTGGGTAATCAATGTGGTAGATATCGTATGCTTTACGCACTAAGTGAGAGATGTGAGGATGGTTGCTATGTTTGATGTTTTCTATCACCATGACATGCACACCCCCTTCCCTGTATCTTTACACCATATGTTATTGTCACCTTAGAATATTGTACATCTTGTGTGCTAACTCTTTGGTTGGAGGTCCAGGTTCAGGTATGGTTATGTATACCTGTTATTGTTCTGTTTTGCTGCTTATTGCTCATACCAGACTTTTGTATGACCCAGAGTTTTATGTCTCTTCTTATTACTCTGGGTGCTTTTAAACGGGCACACTAGAGACATGTTAGGTGGTATGCACGAGTAACTATACTGGAGACGAGCAGGAGGCTTCCACGTATGATATATATATATAGATATTCTTCCTGTGTTGTTGCTGGTCACTACTTTGGGCATTAGTAGTGCACCTTTTTCTTTGCTTTAGAGACAGTATGTTGGAGTTGTAATAAGCTGTATTTTGAATTTCCGCTGTCATGATGATTATGGTTTAGTTTTCAGCTTATGCACTGTCTCACCTGTTTTATGTCAAGTATGTTATTATTATATTTTATTCCATGTGCTGTGAGACATTCTACGGGTTTCTTGTTAGTTCAACATTAAGTTTCCTTTATTCTGACGACCGTCCCGTGCTAGTCGGGCATTGGCACAACGCACTTTCAATGGAAATGTCGGCTGGTGTGGGCGGGCCATCACAATACCTATGGTACTTTTAGAGAAATCAATTTGTGATTTGGCGGGTATGATGTTGTGGAAATCAAAGTAAATATAGATGTGATCTGTATAAGAGTATGTTATGACCTTGAGCCTCATCAACTGGGAAATAAAAAAATGGGGCAGGAAGCATGGCTAAGTGAGTCGCACCCAATTAGGTATATTGTCACCATATAGAGAATATTCATATTTGTTACTTCTTTTCATTTCTGTTTCTCCTGGGAACGGTCATGTTGGTATACCAACCGTAGGGTTACAATATATTCGGAACACTCAAGCGAAATGAATGGCCAGTTATGTGTGGTCGAGTTGCAAGATGTTCTTGTTGAACTCCAGCGTATCGCTTCTAGAGTACACTGATCGGAAGGTGATTCCATACCTTGTCATAGTTGGAAATCCATTACCTAATAAGAGCTTGCGGTTTTCGATTGTATATTATATATGCAGAGCGTAATACGAAAGTGTTCTGCTAGATTGTTATTTACTTGATTTAGACATTATTATAATATCATATAAGTATTGATTTTAAGGAATGTTTTGGGCCATCGTAAGGTAAAAACCATTCGTGTTTACACGTGGATCGGTCTTGCGATTTTCCTTTCTTTTGTAAAGGATTTTCAAAAGTTAAACCAAAATGATTAGAGTTTACTCACACCAGTCACATGATTGACCTAGAGTTTATTTTGTTTGTTTTCCCCTAAAATCTTGGGTGCTCAAATTTGTACGAGCAGTCAGGATTTTTCAGATATACTTGGATTAGCTCGGAGCAGGAGGCTTTAAGGTTATATATATATATATATATATATATATATAGTTTATTCCCGCTGTGATGTTATGTGAAAATGGTATGTATATACAGTTACTAGTTTGTATTTCCAAAGTTGTTATATAATATATTTTATTCATTCCAATATGAGTTTCATGTTACTCTGATTCTATTATGTGGTGATCTTCTTATTCTTCTATTCTAATTTTCTTTCTTTCTATTTTTCACCTTCTAACTTCTTTCTATTAATGATCTGGTATTTACGATGCTTGGATAGTCAACATGGGTTTGTGTTGATTTTCAGGGTCGAAATTCCCAGTTTTTTTACAATTCTCCCCCATTTTGATGATGACAACCTTTGTTTATAAAATATTCAAACCTGATATTACATGTTGATCTATTTCCTCGAATACTTCCCCTTTCACCATGAATCTCTTCTGACTCCCCTTTAAACTATGCCTGTTTCTTTTTTTATAATTTCTCCCCCTTTGTCATTATCAAAAACAAAACTTAAAATAAATTATACTGTGCTATACTAAACTGTATTGTACCTATAGTAGACTATACTAAACTAATCTTAAACTAAATTATACTCCCCCTAAATTTATAATATATATAATGCTAAATATCCATGTCTAAATAACTCCCCTTAAATCTATGCTATATGACCCTAATGATTTACTCTATATCACTAAATCTATAGTATTAAATAAGAAAATAATAAACATAAGCATTGAATAAACTATGTAATTCAAACAATGTTTTACACACGGGTTACAATTCAATAAAGTTTTCACATGAACACGTATTTACAACGAATATATGTTTTACATCGCTTGTACTAATAAACAAAAATATTAAATGTCTAATGCTTTTTGACAATTGGGGACTTATGAATTCGGCAATGGGGATAATGGAGATCGAATTCCCCACTTTGCTCAACTACATTCCCATCTCTGTCAAAGCAAACTTCGCATACGCATATTAATTGTTCATCTTCTTCCATGCGCTCGGTTTGTGCTTCTTCCTCTTCCTCTTCTTCTTCTTCTTCTTTTTCCTCTTCCTCCATTTGGTTATCATTCTTGATAACAATTGGACTAGTGTGCTTATCCATAACAGATCGTTGCAAAATTTTCATTATTTTCCCTTGCCTCTCATGCTCCATATTCTTATTTGTAAACTTGAATTTCAGTGAGCATTTGCAGTACATTGTCCATTTCTCCTCTAATTTCATGACTCTAGCGAGCGTAGATCGTTGAAATAGACCTTTGGATGGTCTGGGAAATGAAACGGGGTTGGATTGATTGTTATTATTAGTGGAGGCCATTGTTTTATTTGGTTGAATTTTTCCAGAACTGAAATGAGAAGATGAAGAAAAAAATACGAAGAAGTTTAAATAGTGGTTATAACTACCTTTTGCCGGGAATTAATTTAAAATTCTGGCAATTATATGTCGACATACCATTTTCCACATGTCGACATATATATATATATATTTCTTATTTTTCTTATTATATTATATTATATATTAATATATTTAATTACTCTATTTCACTTAAAGAAAAAATGCCTAATTCTCTTCTAAACTTAGTAAATATTGTTTTGTTTAATGGTTTTGTTAATATATCTGCTATTTGTTTTTCTGTTTCTATGAATTCAAGTGAAATTTTCTCTTTACTTACGTTATCTCCTAAGAAATGATGTCTTATATCTATATGTTTGTTTTCAAATGATGAGTTGGATTTTTAGATATATTTATGACACTCATATTATCGTAATATATTGGTGTTTTATTTATATCTAATCCAAAATCTTTTATAGTTTGTTGCATATATATTGCTTGTGAACAAGCCAAAGCAAGAGATATATATTCTACTTCAGTTGTTGACAAAGATACTGTATTTTGCCTTTTACTAAACCAAGAAACTAGTGAATGTCCTAACAAGTGACATGTTCCACTTGTGCTTTTACGATCAGACTTATATCTCGCGTAGTCAGCATCAGAATAAGAGATTAAATCAAATGAATTATCCTTATGATAAAATAATCCAAAATCTAATGCATGTTTTACATATCGTAGAATATGTTTTACGGCTTTTAATTGAGTTTCCTTAGGTTGAGACTGCTATCTTGCACCGAGACATACACTATGCATTATTTCTGGTTTACTGGCAGTTATATATAGTAACGATCCTATCATTCCTCTATATAATTTTCAATCAACGTATTTACTTAGGGCCATATTAGTTGCCATAGGTGTGGGTCTTCGATTAGTTGTTGTTAAATTATATTTACTAATTAAATCTCTTGCATAATTTTCTTGATTAATAAATATTCCATTCTTTAGTTGATGTAAGCCTAAGAAAAATGCGAGTTCACTCATGTGACTCATCTCAAATTCTTGGGTCATAATATCTGAGAATTTTTTTGCTCATTTGAGTATTGGTTGATCTGAAGATTATATCATCAACGTATATTTTTACTAATTGAATATCATTTTTATTTCTCTTAATAAGCAGTGTATTATCTACTTTACCAATCTCGAAGTTTGATTGTAATAAATACGCTCTTAATCGATCATACCATGCTCTAGGAGCTTGTTTTAATCCATAAAATGATTACTTTAATTTATATACATGATTTGGTCTTCTTCAAAAAGAGGAAATTTCTATACATATAGCCTTCTTTAACATATCCATTTAGAAAAGTACTTTTAACATCCGTTTGAAATAATTTGATAATTATTATGATTAGCGAAGGCTAATAAAATTCTAATCACTTCTAATCTTTCTACAGTGGCAAAGATTTCATCAAAATCTATTCTCTCTTCTTGACTATATCCTTGTGCGACTAATCGAGCTTTATTTCTTATGACCTCACCAAGTTCATTCATTTTACTTTTATAAACCCATTTAGTTCCAATTACAGTTTTATCCTTTGGTCTAGGAACAAGTTCCCATACATCATTCCAGGTAAACTGATTCAATTCCTCTTGCATAGAATGGATCCATGAATCATTGGATGATTCTTCCTTTGGATTCTTAGGTTCAATAGTTTAAATAAATGCTGAATTACTAATATTATTTAATCGGTTTCTAGTCCTAACAATAGATTCAATATCTCCTAAGATATTCTCTATTGGATGATCTCTTAGAAGTCTGATTCTTTTGATTTAAGTGAACTTCTTTTCAATTTTCCGAACTTGCAGGCATCACATAAATTATTTACTTTAAATTTCATTTTAGGTAACCCGCTAATTAATTCTAATTTTGAAATCCTAGAATTATGTTTGAAATTTTTATGACCAAATCTCTTATGCTAAATCCAAGGGTTACTTGTACTGGCCATAAGACGTAAGTTATCATCAGAAATTTTCATACTTAATATATAGATATTTTTCTTTCTATCTCTTACGAATATTATTTTTGAATTCTTATCTTCTATAAAGCATTTATCTTTTTCAAAATTGATTTTATAGCCTTTATCGCAATGTTGACTTATACATAGTAGATAATGTTTTAAATTCCTAACTAATAAAATATCTGAAATAGTAAGAGTTTTAAAATTACCGACATTGTCGATGCCAACTATATATCCTTTAAAGTTATCTCTGAAGTTGACCATTCCACCATCTTCATATACTAGATTATTCGGTTCCTGGATTTTCCGTCATATGTCTTGAACAACCACTATCCAATATCCATTTGTCCTTTTTGATCTCCATCATTTGTCCATCAAAATTTTAATTTTCAACAGCTATGTAAAATAGCTTTTCATAATTTGAATTTCCAATAGCTATGTAACATATATTTTCCTTTTTTGAATAACAATTCAGTAGATCACTTGATTTTTCAACATGATTGAATGCATACTCTTCTAACATTGATACAATGCATGAATTAAGACTAGTGTTAAAAATCCTTTCAATAGTTGCCATTTAATATTTCCAAAATTCATATGATGAACTTTTGAAAAGCTATGCTCTGATACCAATTGTTAGGGAACGCGGATTAAGGAATTTAAGGCAAAACTAACACTAGAGGAGGGGTGAATAGTGTTTTAAAGAGATTATGGAAAACTTAAACAATCTTGAAATACTATATGAATCACACAATGATTATCACACCAGAAATGGTCACGAACACAGAAACAATCACAAACACATATATAAGTAAATATAAAATGCAGAAAAGGAAAGAACACACTGGATTTTATACTAGTTTGGATTACTCCGACGTCCTATCTCATGCAACGCTGGATTGTACAGAGTTTTATTAATACTAGTATCAATCTTACAACACAATTAATTTCATGGCTATATGGTTCACACTGATTCCACCACCCTTGATTTCATGGCTACAAGGTTTACTCCGCTCCCTTTCCTTGATTTATGGGCTACAAGGAACACATCATTTCCCAAACAATTCCCAAATGATTACAATCGCCCTAGAACTCTTGAATAACACTTCAGACAAAGAGTAGTTGATAGAGATTGAGAAGAGAAGAAGTTTGCTAAATTTTGAGTAGGAATCGACAGAGTATAAGTGTAGAAATCAAGAAATTTATGTATAATAATGGTGATATAAGATAGAATGATAATGGAGAAGAAGAAGTGATAAAAAATCTAAACTAACTCCTATTTATATAGGTTGAAAGTTGCAACGTTTCTAAAGCGTTTTAAATATGAAAAGACACTTCCTTTGAATTTTGAAAAAATGACAGTTATATGTCGACATGCTCAAATATGTATGTTGACATATGCATGTTGTTTTGAATTTAAAATCAGTTTTTCAAGTGTTAAAGCCAATATACATTTTCTAGAAATTTTTGAATCAAACTAGTGTTATAAAATAAGTTTTCTAAAGTGTAAAAACATATAAAAATATAATATAAACATATTTATAAAATTATATGATATAAGACGATAAAACGTGTATATATATATTATAAAACTTATAAATATATATATACATATATATATGAAATCATAAGTTAAACCTATAATAATTTGAAATCATTTAGAGAAGTAGTTTGAAAATTGTTTTGAAAATAAATTTGAAAACAGAATTTGAAAGTGCTAACCTGGAGTTTTACATATATACTAGACTCTATTACATGACAATCTTGAGCTCTTGAAATGTTGATTATCTTGATACTCATGAGTCTTGAATTCCTTGATATCTTGAATCTCCAAAACTGTACAGTCTTCAAAATTTATATCCTGCACATATATATCCACCATATATATATATATTCTAGACAAAAGATATTAGTATATATTTTATTATCAATAATGTAAATAACTGAAATAAGGTTGTTGTCATCAAAATTCCATTCTCCAATGGTTTTCATTTCCTTTATAAAACTTTCCCTTCAAATTGTCATAAAACATTTTAATAAGAGGATGATAACAAACAAAATCATTTTAACTTGCATCAGCAAGAAAAAAAAGCAGAACAATCATTGAAAAGAGTATCAAGTTCATAAGAAGGAAAATCACTAAAAATGGAAAACCAACAGGAATGGACTTTGTCGTAGTTCACATACTTGATATAGCCTAGAATATCCTTTTGATTATTGAAAAGATGAGTTTTGATAATTTTTAGGGTCTCATGGTGGTAGGCGTAACGACCCAAGGGATTTTTTACGCCGAACATCGACATAAACACGATGTCAATTATTCAAGTATCGAAAATACCAGGTCATTAATAGAAAGAAGTTAAAGGGTGAGAAATAGAAAGAAAGAACATTTGAATAGAAGAAGGAGAAAAAGAACACAACAGAACGGAATCAGAGTAAATAAGAATCTAACAGCGGAACGAATAAAATATATTATATAACATAACTTTGAAATACAAATCTGAATTTGTATATACATACCATATCAGAGTACAACACATATGCATCTTAGCTGAACGTAACTCTAAATAACTAACAGTGAAGCCTCTTTCTTCAAGCTCCTCCAAATGTACCTATAAAATCCTAAAACACTTGTCTACCCATAAAAATTTGGGCACTTAAGATTTAGGGAAAACAAATAAAATAAACTATGGGTCAGTCACGGGACTGGTGTGAGTGAACTCCAACCATATTGTTTAAATTTGAAAATCGTTTTAAAAAAAAGGATAACAGTAAGACCGGCACACACATAAATATGGATGTTTTTTTACCTTACTATAACCCAAAACATTTTTTGATACGAAATCCGGTGATATTATAATAATGTCTAATCGAGTAAATAACCAAATAGCAGAATGCTTGCATCTCACGCTCCACTTACATAATATAAAATCAAAAACCATAGGGAACTTATTGGAGATTGGATTCCAACTATGTTAAGGTATGGGACCACCCACTCTAAAGGAGATACACTGAAATTCAACAAGAACATCTTGCCACCTGGCCACACATGACCGCCCACTCATTTAGCTTGAGTGTTGCGAATATATTATCACCCATGGTTGCCGGCCGTCCAATCATAATCCGTATGATACTGAATCAAAAGAAGAACAAATAATGAAATTTCTCTAGATCGGTGACAAATATATCCTGCTTGGATATGACCCAACTAGCCATGCTGCCTTCCCCATTTTGGTCATTTCCTGGTTGTAAGGCTTGAGGCTATGTATACCTTTTAGAAAATCTGGCCACCATAAATTTTGAATGCCACATCTTCAAACCAGTCAAATCACTAGTTGATCTTCCCAAAAATATTACGAGTGTAAAAGCTGAGAGAAATGAATTCCTTCGCCACCTGACATAATACTTTGAAAAGATCGTCTTATGTGATCTGTTAGGAATACTCTGTCAGACATTCGTCCATACAAGTTGTTCTGGGTCTAGACAAATCGAAAGCATGATTTTGTAAGTAGAAATGCCCTTGCCTTTCACTCCGTCTTCAATTATATCTAGCATAATCTAATTCGCAATGCCTATGCCTATACGGAGTGGTTTTCGGATAATAAATCCAACCGGTCTCTCCGTATTTGACAATGATGGTAAAAAAATCTTTGGTAGCCGGTGATTTAACTATCAAAGAAAAACAACAACCATTCAAATTTATAGCTAAGCATGAAACAATCACTGGCCGTTATTAATTAACATTAATTTCTCAGCTTCCCATATCTTTCCAGATATTTCTCAATCCCGTTTAGTCCCTCGCTTTTCTTGGAAAAACATTTCCAAATATTATAAACTCTATTTTTCCCTTTTTCTAGAAAATGTACGTTATTAATGTTCAAAAAACATTTCCATCCCTTTTCAGTATCCCTTATTTCTTGTATTTTAGAAAATATACATTATTAACATTGGAAAACATTTCCAATTTCCACTATAATCATTTTAATCTACAAACCGTTTGCTTCTAAACCATTACAAAACGTGAATATTAATTCTTATAGAATCTGATCTCGTTAGTCAATCTAAACTTGGTTTTATCAATAAATATTAGTAGTAGTTAAAATTTAATCTATCAAATTATTTTCTAAAAATATAATCCAACTTCACTTCATAAACTTCATCTACAAGTCAAGTTCTCATTAATTATTAATCCAGTTTATAACTGAATCTCAACTTACTATTTGATTATAAATTATGGGTTTCAAACCAACTATTAACTATCTTATCAAATATAAATATATAATTTCTAAAAATAGATTATTTATATACAATTCGACACAGTCGAATTCTAATTATAACCCTTATGGATTTCAATTCTGTTTGCATTTCGAACATCAAAATAATTTCATCGTTTCTTTTGAAACGAATTCCCATTTCCCATTTAAAAATCTATTCTCGAATTCATATTTCCCAAATTTCTCAATGATAATTATTTCATTCCATTTTAAATATCATTTTTAAATCAAACTGTTTGTTTTATATAATTAAAACAAGTTATTGTATTCTAGCCCAATCAAGATTAAATTTCTATTATTTAAAATAATAAATAATAGATTTCTCCTTTTCAAATTTTGAATTCATTTCCAATATATTTTTAAGGTATTTAAGTACCAATTATTTCAGGGCTAATGTTATTCAGCATCCCAAACACACAACAACCAACAATCGATTATTTAACACATCATATAATGCAATATATGAAAATCAACATTATAATTGTTAAGGAATCTAGTTGGATCCCTTCACCCTGTTTCCCTGCATCAACAAATGTTAATCCACATGAATAACACTGATTTCATATCAATATGAAATATGATAATAAATAAGATCAATATTTAACCAACAATTTATATAAATAATTTTATTTATAACTTCAACCAATTTATAAGAAATTCATCCAAACAATCATTACACAATATTCAATCATCATTTATCAGTTCTAAACATGTTTATGAAATCTCAGCTAATTTTCGTTTAGGGCCATGGTCGGGTTGTTAATCGTTAAATAATGGTTAATGTCGCTTGATTCCTATCAGGCATTTTATTTTGTCTAAAATTGTAATTTGCTCCGAATTATTCCAAACCAACTTCATCGTGTAGCCTACTCTCATACGATTCCAACGAATCCTATTTTATTAAATTCCGTTAATGTACTAGCAAGATAAAATAATTTAAAGTTAATACTATGTGAGTATAAACGTAATTAAATTTTATATTGGGCTTTACCTTAAACCACCCGCATACCCCGCCCAACATAACAGTCCTATTTTCCACAAATTTAAGGTAGTGTTTGGTATAAAATAATTTTGATTTTTGAGTCTTCAATATTGATGACAAAACATAAAAAAAGTTAAGGGACAATAGAGGAAGTGAAATGTGTGATGGAGGGGACCATGTAAAGAAAAGAGGGACGACGGAATGGTATATTCTCTCTTTCTTGTGTAAATTTCCAAAATAAGTAAAATAAAATAAAAATTGTTTTCTATTTTTTATGTTAACTTTGGTTTCTAAAACGAATGGTTTTGATGTTATACACGTATCGTTTGCATTTTAGTGTGGGCAAAAACTTAAAAGCATAAAACAAACACCGCCTAAGCTTCTTCCTCGTTCTTATTTGCTAATTACGTTCCTATTTTTGGGCCTTCAATCTCTTTTTTATTATAATAATAAACCTGGCCTTACTCCTTAATATTGGCCAATAACCCATTTTACTAACCCAGACCCGCATGCCCTCTTCTTTTCCAAAGAATACAACCTGCGTCCTCCTATTGTTTATAGCCATTGCCATTTTTTCTCTTTCTTTTTCTTATTATATTTTATTTCGGCCCACTTTGCAGTTAACCCGCCCACCACAAATCATCGACCCATGTAAATTGCCACAGTAATCTCCCTTCGACCATAAAATAGAAATCCCGTCTTTCAGCACACACGTTAGCCATGGCCGACGTTTCACGAGGCTTCCATCTCCCTTGTTTTCCATGAAAATACAAAACGAAGTTGTCTTTGAACTCCTTTTCCTCTTTCCCGAATGAACGTAATCAGCTCCTCCTTAACACCACAGACAATAGCTGAAACTTCAGAGTCTCCTTCCCGTTCAAAATTTCAAACCGCTCCCCCCTATATAATCTGCACGCGCATGTGCCTCCTACTGCACACAGATCAAAACTCACCATGGCATGTGCCTCTTACTTAACGCGCCCCATCGAAGAAGAAAGAAGGTACACCACATCTCTCTTCCCATTCAAGTGCACCATCTACTGCCGTGTACACGCCTGGACACCCTGTTGGAAATATTGTAATGATTATTTGTCCCACATCGGCAAATAATGTGGAGCAATTCTGGATAAATACTAATCCTTTGAACTAGTAAAACGACCCGAAATTCCGTACCATTTAATTTGACTAGTAACACCACACGTCCAACCCAAACGACACAGAAATACGAATCATTATTAGAAAGAAGTTAGAGGATGAGAAATAGAAAGAAAGAGATATTAGAATAGAAGAAAAACGAAGATCATGAACTCACAGCGGAACGAAGAAAACATATTATATAACATAACTTTTAAAATACAAATCAGTAACTGTATATACATACCATCATCAGAGCACAACATTTATCCGTGGAACAATTATAAACTCCTATTTCCAGATACAACATAGTACACAGCGGAGAATATGATAGTCTATAGCCAACTGATGAAGCCTCCGGCTTCGAACACCTCTAAGAGAATCTGTAACATCCCGACTACTTGACAGCCCGTACAAATTTGGGCCCCCAAGAGTTTAGGGAAAACAAAACAAAATAAACTCTGGGTCAGTCATGGGACTGGTGTGAGTAAACTCCAACCATTTGTTTAACTTTCAAAATCCTTTCGAAAGAAATGATAATCGTAAGACCGATCCATACATAAACACGGATGGTTTTTACCTTACGATAACCAAAAATATTTTTGATATCAAAATCTGGTGATATTATAATAGTGTCTAAATCAAATAAATAGAATCTAGTGGAACGCTTGCATCTCACGCTCCATACATAATATTAAATCAAAAACCTCAGGGCGATTATTGGAGATTAGATTTCCTAACTGACAAGGTATGGGACCACCTGCCGATAGTGTATCTCTAGAGACGAATACACTTGGTTCAACAAGAACATCTTGCAACCCATCCCACACATGACCGACCACTCATCTCGCTTGAGTGTATCGAATGTATATCACCAACGGTTGGGATCAGCAACCGTTTCCCGAAAGGGACAACATCGATAGATTAAAGAACAAATGGAATTTCTCTAGATAGGTGATTATACATCCTAATGGGAGCGACCCACTTAGCCATGCTGCCTGCCTGATTTTTGTCAATTCCCGGTTGTGAGGCTTGAGGTTTTAAATTATCTTCCAGAATATCTGGCCACCATTCACTTTGAATGCCACATCGTCATACCCGCCAAATCACAAATTGATTTCCCCAAAAATACCACGGGTATAAAGCTAAGAGAAACGAATTCCTCTGCCACCAAACGTAAGTACGTTTGGAGAGATCAACTTATGTGATCCGTTAGATATACTCTGTCAGACATTCGTTCATTCATGTTGCCCTGGGACTGGACAAACCGAAGGCACTATCCCGTAAACAGGATAGCCCTTGCATAACTCCGTCTTCAATTTTCTTCATCATATTCGATTGCAATGCTAACATCCATACAGAGTGGTTTTCAGATACTGGATCTGATCCCGGTCTCTCCATATTGACGACGGAAAAATGGTCAAAATTTTTGATAGTCGGTGATTTAACTATCAAAGAAAAATAAAT
Source organism: Allium sativum (assembly GCA_030737875.1). Classification (NCBI taxonomy): domain Eukaryota; kingdom Viridiplantae; phylum Streptophyta; class Magnoliopsida; order Asparagales; family Amaryllidaceae; genus Allium; species Allium sativum. The sequence goes on along the minus strand of CM060919.1, from coordinate 873,874,311 downwards.
GTGCAACCAACGATCTTATTTCCAGATAGGAATTCGATCGATCAATAATAAATTAACATCAGGCCCCTTTAAATCCATTCCTTATTATATTATCATTTCAAAAATCCATTTCCCATCTTTCGTATTCTTTCAAATCTCAATCTCGATTCTTAGAAGACATTTCCAACGTCATCATTCCTTTATTTGAGAAGATATCTCTTATTCCAAATTGAAACTATTTCTGTATATTCATATATTCTTTTACTAATCTGATCCCTAACCACTCTTCACTACCGAACCTTAACCACTTCTTAGTTAATTATGAAGTCAATCAAGTTGGGGTATAATTACCCCTTAGACCTTAAATGAACAACATTCTCAACTTTGAAACAGTCAAAGCTCACCACTTCAACAAACCATCGCTTATGCGACTTTCGTATTTAATCTAAGAACACACTTCCTTTACGGAAGAATATTGATTATAACGGTAGCGTTATAATCGCTATTTCCAAGTATTTGATTTATAAAACATTGCTTTTAACAACAACGTTACAATCCCTGTCTAGAGTTATAGAACATTTATTATAACAACAACGTTAAGATCGCTATTAAAACAGTTATTATAACGATAGCGTTAAATTTTTTATTTAGATTTACCAAAATATTTATTATAACGGCAGCATTTAAAATCACTATTTAAAAATATTTGGTTTATCAAAATGCAACTTTATTTATTTATTTCAATAAATAAATTAATAAGTAAATAATTAAATTTGATTCAAACGGAAAGTAAAATATCTACTACCCCAAATTCGATATAATCGAATTCCAATAAACAACTTCCATTCGAATACTCTAAATTCGATTTTATATTCTGAACTTCAGAATTTATTTACCATTTCAGGTAAATTCAAGTTTCAAATTCACTATTTAATTTACCCTTTCAAATCATTACCAAATTCTTTTATAACCATTCCAGTTAACAAAACATTATCATACTTTATTTCTCTTTCCCATTTTTGGAATAAAACTCATCGTTTTCATTTTAAACGATTATCCATTTTCCTCTTTCATTCAAGTTTTCAATTTTGATTAATATTTCAAATCTAAATTTCCTTCAAAGATATTTCATTTGCAAAATATTTCATCTAAACAATCATTCACTTTATTCATAAATATACTTCTTTTTTTTATTATAGTCAAATCTGTTTGATCTTATACTTTATATGACATTTCAAATCCAATTTTCATTTATAATGTCTATTTAGCATTTTTCATAAAAAATCTCATTCTATATATTCTATTCCTATATAGATCTCTTTCACCATTTACTTTGTAACCGATAAGTTCAAACCAACTAAGGTTAATGGTTTCAAATTTCATTTCCTTCTTTCCCAACAAATTCAGACTTTGAATTTATATTTCAAGTCCATCCAATGATAAACAATTTACTAAATTCAAAATGTCGTTTATAATAAACTTCTTGTTCTATCCATTTGAAACAAATCCTTTTTTTTCTCTTCTTTCAAATCCATTCGGAATTCTATTTATATTTTGGAAATAAATTTCCCCTTTAAAAACTCAAGTTCTTCTTTTACTTTTTAAAAAAAAAAATATTTTCGATATCTAAAATACCCAAATTTCTAGGTCCAATGATATCCAACACAACATAATTTATCATAGTAAACAATAATATAAATGTTGAGGAACCCAGTTGGGTCCCTCCAACCTGTTTCCCTGCGTCCACAGATGTTAATTAGCATCGAAAATATTATTTCACATCAATATGAAATATCAGAACTAATCATCGATCAACGATGTAATCATATCAACCAATTTTATCAATCAATTCAACCAATCAACCATTTCACAGTATAAAATAAATTTAAAATTTGTTTATATAAAAATATAAACGAAGCAGAGTTAGTGAGTTTACTCACCTTGTTTTGAAGTTGACAGTACTTCTTTTGTTTCGCTTTAAAATCAACAGTGTTTGATTTTTCTATGAAATTCCAGTACTTCTATTTTTAGTGGCGTCACTTTCACGATGTAAACCTCGTTGCTACAGTTCCAACAGATTCGATCGCATTTAATTCTGATAATATGTGAAATATATTTTAGCATTACATGTTTATATGAAATAAAAAGGTCATTAACCAACTTAATAATTAATTATTTGTTAGCTATCTTAATTACCTTTGATTAACGTTAACACTGCTTTAGTCCTTGCCCCTCATATGAAATTTTACTCTTTGGGCAATGCATCATCACGACCGATCATCGGATCCGATTTCCATTTTGATGTTCATTTCAGGCTTCCACTTCGCATAGCATCCACTGATGCACTTCCCATCCCATCAATTCAACACAACCTGAAGCACCATCAAGTAGCCTAACGCATACCCTGTTGATTACAAAAAAACTTCCACTCACAGCTCTTCCTTATTCGATCTACAACCAATGTCTTCCACTGCTTCCACTTAACTTCCCACAACATCGTCACTTACTCAAACATTTTTCCTAGTCTATGCAATCCAATACTGCTCGAATACTGAGGATATCCTATGCCCTCCCACTGAGTATCACCATGATCTAAACACCTCTCCCCCTTCATTACAGTCTCCGAGCTGCCAAGTCACCATCAATGTCCTCCCTCGTTTTTCCCAGACTTTAACACTAAACATTTAACCATTTTTTTCCCGTTAAAACTCTTCTTTCAATCCTCTTAGTTTCAAGACAGTTTCCAGATTCATCTGTATTGCTTCTTAGTTATTTCTCAATACCCAAGTCAACGTCCCTGGTTCCCATCCTAAAGCCTTAGCTCAGTCTCACGTTCTAGTAACCATTTCCAATTATTTCCATCTTCACTAATTACCATGACTTGAAACTCCAATCCTTATAGCATTTTTTTCCATGCTACACATCTCCACTCACGTACACCTCCCATTCTCCACGAGAACGCACCATTCAACTTGCGGCTCCTCCCTCAGACCGTCGTACTCCAGCAGGTCCCACCGCGTTGACCCCCTATGATTTAGCTTCCTCCCTCATCAACAACACTACCTTCGAATGGGTCTCCAGCTTTCCCAAGCGCCACGGTGTACTGATCTAAGTTACTCTGTATATGCTACCAAACAGCAAAAGAAAGCCCTATCGCACCAAAAGAAAAGGGCGTCAGATTGAAGAGCTTGCTCCAGTGATTCCATAGGATTTAATTTCGTTTTCCTCTTGTATTGATATTGTTCTGCAATGGATGAGCAAGTCTGTATTTATGGGAGCAAGTTGGGTCCCTCCAACCTGTTCCCCATGTCACAGTCTACACAGATCATTCTTCTCTTCGGTACCTTTTTGCTAAAAAGGATGCTAAGTCACGCTTAATTCGATGGATCCTTTTACTTCAAGAATTTGATCTTACAATCAAAGACAAAAAAGGATCCGATAACCTCATACCCGATCACTTATCTCGTCTCCCTAACGCGCATCTTTATTGCCAATCAATGAAAACTTTCCTAATGAACAACTTCTTTCTGTTTCAATCGATCCTTGGTTCGCCGACATAGTGAACTATCTAGTCACTAAGGAAACCCCTCATTTTGGTCCAAACAAGATAAATACAAATTTCTTTCCCAAGTGAAATACTTCTATTGGGATGACCAGTACTTGTTTAAGTATTGTCCAGACCAAATCATTCGTCATGCATTCCTGATAGCGAAATTAGGAGTGTTCTCTCATTCTGCCATGATCATGCATGCGGTGGAAATTTTGGTCCTAGGAAAACCGCTGAAAAGATGCTTCAATGTGGTTTTTATTGGACTAATCTCTTTAAAGACTCGTTCGAATTCTGTAAAACTTGCAATCGTTGCCAAATGTTAGGAAAGATTTCTCGACGGAATATGATGCCTTTGAACCCCATCCTTACGATCGAGATCTTTGATGTATGGGGTATTGACTTTAGGGGACCTCTTCGAAACTCCTTTGGAAACTTGTATATTCTTCTTGCCGTCGATTACGTTTCAAAATGGGTCAAAGCCGTTCCATGTAAAACAAATGATCGTAAAATTGTTGTGAAATTTCTAAAAGAGAATATATTTTTGAGGTTCGGCACACCGCGCACAATAATAAGCAACAATGGAACAAATTTATTTAATCGATCTTTTGAATCCTTAATGAAGAAATACTCAATAACCCACAAATTATCCACTCCTTATCATCCGCAAATTTTTGGTCAAGTCGAAGTATCGAATCATCAAATAAAACAGATTTTGGAGAAAACTGTAAATAAAAACCGAAAAGATTGGTCGCAAAAATTGACCGACACGCTTTGGGCTTACCGTACTGCTTTTAAAACTAATATTGGAATGTCCCCTTTCTGATTGGTTTATGGTAAAGCCTGTCATTTAACTGTTAAAATTGAACATAAAGCGCTTTAGGCAATAAAGAACTTAAACTTTGATCTTGAACAAGTTGGCGAAAACCGAAAAGTGCAACTTAATGAGTTAGAAGAAATAAGGAATGACGCATACGAAAATGCAAAAATTTACAAGGAAAAAACCAAAGTTTTTCAGGACAAATCAAACCTAAGAAGAACATTCTTGCCAGACCAAAAAGTTCTGCTGTATGACTCACGACTTCATTTATTGAGACGACCCCAAACCCCGTACCGGCGGTGGCAAGGGTAATCCTTGGAATATAACACATAAACAGATAATAGCAGAACAAAATTAAATAAATACACCAGATGATGAACAATAGAATATACTGGATAAAAGTAAACATCAGAGTTACACAGTATACAAGATCATACTTAGTACAAATATAGTTCAACTATACATATATGTTTACAGCGGAAAACAAATATAATGTACAATAGGAGCTGAACAGCATAAAAAGAGATAAATGATAGAATCCATCTTCAGATCCAGCTATCCAGAAAGAACCAGATAAACCTGAATACAAGGTTGCTCGTGTAGAAAAAGGGGCACCCGAGTTTGAAAGTGAAACAAACTACGAGTCAGTCATGGGACTGGTATGAGAAATCTACTCAACACATTTATAATATGGCTAATCACAGGACCACGCCACTTTCATGGAACGGGTTTACTCCATTGGATTGCCAGTGCTTTAAAAATAAATCTTTCTTTTAAACATCGCAATGCTTTTTATAAAAATGAAGCCATTATAAGACTCAGTTCCCATCACACAATGCAACGCAAACCGGAGGATAGAGTTTTACCTTATAATGGCCAAAATATGGTTGATACGAATAAAACAAAAGCAATTGATATTATTACTAGTGTTTATATGTTTCAAAAACAATTTCAATCTTAACTATTAATCATAGACGACAAGGGTACAATCAAAACCGCACAGTCACGTATTTGGAAATTGGATTTCCGTCTTGAACCAAGGCAAAAGATAGTCCTTACCGAATTCGATATAATCTAGCCCATGTCTCAGGCAAGCGCGCAGGCAAGCCTTGGATCGTCAGGGCCGGTCCACCGAAGTGGATTATTATGCCTGAACCATACGTTTCCCCGCCCTTTGGGGGCGTAAACGAGCCAACGAATGACTCCATCGAACCCGGATCGTCCGATCTAACCGAGGCGCCTCGCAACAGCAACAACCACATAAGTCAAACTCGTTAGGGCGTGTAAAACCACTGACACCACTCATAACTAGAAGGAAACGCATGCCCACCCTGAGGTCCTGCTCCCGTTTCTGGTTCATACCAGGGTGTGAGGCTCGCGATTTCACGTTATACACAAAGCTACGCCACACAGACGGTGCTTTGATCATCACCATAAGACTTTGCTTTTCAACAGAATCCCTGGTCACTGCATCTTAGCATGCCACACAGGCAATTCACCCCGTGCAACTGATGGCTATCAATCACACAGAAAAAATTCCAATATCAAACACACTGTCCATTTGCTAGTCCGTTCTGGGTCTGAACAAAACCGGAGGCACTAAATACCTCGCAAACCCATCGATCACCACGTACGTCTGGACGATCACCACTAATTATCCATATTTCGGGATGCCTCCCAATCAGGACCTCGGTTACCATCCAAACGAGGTGAAGATCTCCGGTCTTCGACCACCGTCTTCTTCTTCGATTCCTTATCGTCGATTCAGTTATTCAGAATGGGATAAACCCGGTCTTTCTGAACAACTCGCGTATATAATAAACAAGTGCAACACAAACATACACATGCACCATTTCAATTCATTAGCCACTAACCGTCAATCAGTAAGAGAACGATTTCCCAAATATTGACCCCGAAGGCCGAAACCAACATCAGATCAACACCCAGGAAACCATTCGACTTAGCCAACCTTCAGTTAATTTCTAAATCACATCCATATCGTCTATAATATTTCATAACGATTTATCGCTATTTTTATTTATTTTAAAATAGCCAATTTATTCAAAACGACGCTTCGGGCCACAACGCGGCCGTGGCGCTGTTTTTCTTCAGATTTGATTTACACATATCTGAAAATCTAACTGTTAGATCTTCACAAAATTTACATCATTAGAAAGATCTTTTCAAAACGAATCCAACGGTTCCACTTTCGGGAAAATCCGATGGTCGGATCTCCCAGTACAATCGTTTGAAGTTTCGATTTCAAAATACGAACTGCAGCGTCGTTATTCGATTAATTATAATTATATTTATATATATAAATATAATCGTTTCTGGCGCTGTTTTTCTTCAGATTTGAATTAAACATTCCAGACAATCCAACCGTTGGATTTTTACAAAGTTGGTGTCGTTGGAAAGATTTTTCCAAAGCAAACCCAACGGTTGCGATTTTAGGAAAATCCGATGGTCGGATCTCCCGTACTAATCGTTTGAAATCACGGTTTCAAAATACGAACTGCAGCGTCGTTATTCGATATATTTTAATTCTATATATATATATATATATCGATTCTTCGATTTCAAAGCTATATTCTTTTCATACATTTGATAAAAATGATATTTTTATCTCTGTCTTCTATTTCAGCACTTCACTATTTTTAACAATTCATTTATATAATAAAAATGTGATTTTTATTGTAAAACAATTCATTTCAAAACACTATTATTTCGTATAGTTAATATAGGTGATAAAAATAGGATTTTTATTGTAAAACAATTTATTTCAAAACAAGATGATTTTATACATTTCATATTGATGTTAAAAATGGGATTTTTATTATAAAACATTTTCTTTCAAAATATGAATACCATCCAACACATGAATTTCAATTCAACGAATGAATATCGATTCAACACATGAAGGTTTTCTATAGTTTATATATATAGATAAAAATGTGATTTTTATATTTAAAACACGAATACCATTCAACACATGAATTTCAATTCAACGAATGAATATCGATTCAACACATGAAGGTTTTCTATAGTTTCTATATTTAGATAAAAATGTGATTTTTATATTTAAAACCCGAATACCGTTCAACACATGAACTTCTATCCAACGAATGAATATCGATTCAACACATGAAGGTTTTCTATAATTGATATATATAGATAAAAATGTGATTTTTATATTTAAAACTCGAATACCGTTCAACACATGAATTTCTATCTAATGAATGAATATCGACTCAACACATGAAGGTTTTCTATTCAATGAATAAATATAGTTTCAGCAAATGAAAATAATTCAAATACATGAATATTATTCAAAATTTCGGCAGCATAACGGCAGGGTAGTTAAACGGGATCGTCCCTAGTATGGCTCCTCGCTCTACCTTAAAACCTCGCGGTTTTTGACAATGGGGATCATGCATCTAGTTCGCATGTAGGCGGCATGTATATATTTATTTCATTTCCACAAACTAATCCTATGTGGTTTCAACCAAATATTTCTCAACCACAAACGAGTATTTTTCAACCACAATCAATCAATATCAACCACAAACAATTCCAATCAACCATTCACTATCAAATTAATTTTCACACCAATCACAACCAATAAATATCGTCCATGGTTTGTGGACGAGGGGCATATATATATATATATTTATATATAGCAATTCACTTCTATTTCAACACATATATAATTTTTACGACGCATATATAACTTATACATCGAACGTACAACTTATACAACGCTTATACAAGAGGTGTACAATGCTTACATAAGTCATACATCGACTATATAATTTATACATTGTCGTTTTCCATATCGTTTATAAATTAGAAATCTCACATTGGGTTCCACTCCACCAAAAATAGCAGATGGTTCAGAAAAATATGCGGTCTTTTCTAAAATGTAGAAGACGTCCACATGAGTCCACTATCTCTTATTTCACTGAATTTCGTCAAGAAACGAAAAAGATATGATTTTTACAAGGTTTGCAATGGTTTAAAGGTGTTAAAAATCATTTCAGAAAATAAAACCCGTACCTTTCTATTTCTGTTCAAAACTAGGTTTTGAAAATTCGTGAAATCCGTAGCACTTCGTCCCGATCAGGTTGTATGATGTCGAAGAGGGTGGAAAGGGCTTCGCGGCGCCGGGGGTTTCGTCAAACTCGATCAGGCGAGGAGGGGGTATCGGCGGCGGTAAGTTCGGATCTTCCTGGGCTCGATTCCCGAGGCACAGCGCACGGTGGAGGTTGAGGGTGGTATGGATTTGAAGGCCTTGAGGAGTACTACAAAAGCCTTAAGTGGAGTGGGGGCTAAAGGTGAACGGATTTGCCAGAAAATGGAAGGGAAGGGAGGAATGTCGGCCGTCGTCGATCGCTGATAATCGGGGAGAGAGAAAAAAGGATTTTTTTTATAAAAATTATGATTGGCCGATGGGTTTTAAAGTGGTTTCTGACACGACCACCAATCTAAACCCAACGACTGTCGTCCCTAGCGTTTTACCCCCATTTCGAACACAATGGGATATGTTTCGTAGGCCCATTCGACTGTTCCAGTCAGTTTTCCTTCAAATTAAAATACAAAACATTTAATATTCGATTTGAACGTACATTTCAATTTGCCAGGGCCCCAAACTGATTCGAAAAATTCCATAAAAATAAATCTAGCTATGTTTTGACGACACGGTCCCAACAAAACTAGTTTCGTCGAATTCTGAGACCGTTTGCAAAAAGGCCCATTTCTGGTCGATCCAATTTAACTGTAATTGATCAAAACACGTTTTCCTTTGCCACGCTCACATACTAGCCTCAAAAATTATGAAATTTGAAACCTAGCAATAACTTCACATACCGGATACAGCAAAAGTGGTTTCATCGAATTCCGAGGTCGTATGCAAAATGGCCAATTTCACGGGCTATATAAATTCCATAGCGACCTTTCTGAAAATTCATTTGGCCATAACTTTTGCTTTCCGCTATGAAAATTCGATTTTTCAGATTCAATAGAAAGGTATTAACTAACAGATTTAAATATTTTTGGTTTCACTCAAATCCGTTTTGTTTTGCACCCGTTACAGTCCGACAAAGTTTGAATTCAAATTTTGAAATTGCAGCGCCATTTCAGGCCTTGTTTATAATTAGAATTAATTATATTCGTTTTCAAACGTCGATTCAAACTCACTTTTCATTGCTATAATTTAAAATATTTATTTTAAATATTTAAAATCCATTATTTTAGCCAATTTAAATATTTTAAATTGGTTCAGATTTTCTGGGTCGTTACAATCTCCCCCACTTAAAACTTTTCGTCCCCGAAAAGGAACAAAGTCGAAAGTGGTTTGATTAATCAACTCTACGTCCAATCTGGCTTCTATTCTCCAACTTTTCAATTTCGGAGAATTTTCAAATCCTTCAAAAATTTGGCTAACACCCGGAATTTTCAAAAAATTTCGCCATAACCTCCTTTGTATGGGGAGGGGTTTGGAAATTTATTGGGCCGTATTAGCTACCCAATAAATCCTAATAAGCATACACATATTTATAGTGATATATTCTGGTGTTTACAGGGGAGCGTGTATTGATAATAACTCCAGAGAATAAATTCTCGTCACCTGTCAAAGCCCGAGGAAGTGTGTATTTTAAATGCTCCAGAGGATAAATCCTCGTCACCTCGTCCCGTGTGGGAAATAAATAGTCCATGTGCCATATCTAATAACTAGAGAGACGTGATTATTGTCAACTCCAGACCTATATGGGGTTTTTATTAATCTGGCAATTTTATCGTTACAATTTAAATAGTCCATATCAGTCATCAGTTCAACCTGTAAAATATAGTCATCGCCATACAAGCCTCTCGCTCGTATGGTAAATCTTACACCTCGTCACACAAGCTCCAAATGCTTATGTGGTATATGATGAAGTATGCCTATCTTCTGAAGTATGCCATGTAATGTAGTTCAAAATTAATTGTTACTATCCTATGGCGATGTTTATTATTTCACACAGAAAAACCAGCACTCCGCATCCAATGGCATTCACAGGAGTTGATATAATAATATTTCGCATCCTACTCATTAAGGTTTACCTATTTGTCGGGCACGCAAATAAAATCTTTACTCAACAGCTAATCCATTTACCTGTTCAAACATATATAATGCACAAGTATATATATTTCCATCTATTTTTGAATCAGTTCAATGTGTGATTTAAATGAATAAATTCTACCATTATTCTCTTATTAATTAAATTAACTATCGTTTCAACAATTTTAATTAATCAAATCTACTATCACACAACACAAACAACCATTAATTGTTTTTAACTTTTCAAAAATATACTGATCAATTTCTATACTCTTTTAAAATCATTCAGACTATAGAATTAAAAGTGCACATCCATGGAAAGAAAATAACAACAGAGTAGAGAATTAAATGGTAATGCAAAGTATGGTAAATATACCTTGCACCGGAGTCAATCAGAGATATCCACTCGGCATCTAGGATAAGCTTTCTGAATGCTCTCTTCAGTTTCCCAAGTACAATCTCGAGGATCCCCACTCCATTGCACTTTGACTAAGTGAACCTTCTTGTTCCTCAGTTCTTTGGTTTCTTTACCGATGATCTTTAGCGGCTCTCTTCTCACCGCCAATTCAGGAGTAATTTCAATATCCTGTTGAGCTGCTTCTTCCACGATCACGTCTGGGTCATGAACGTGCTTTCGAAGTTGAGATATGTGAAATACATCATGAACTCCAGGCAACCAATCAGGCAATTTAACCCTATAAGCGAGAGTTCCGATCCGTTCCAGAATAGGAAACGGACCAATGAATTTGGGCGCCAACTTTCCAGTTTTACCGAACCGGATAACTCCTCTCATCGGCGATACTTTCAAATATACATAGTCACCAATAGCAAAGGATACATCTCTTCTTCTCCTATCGGCATAGCTCTTTTGTCGTCTTTGAGCGGCGAGTAATCACTTCTTAATAAAATCGACTTTGTCGGCAGCTTCTCGGATCATATCAGGCCCCAATACAAGTCTATTTCCGGGTTCGACCCAACAAGTAGGAGATCGGCACGGTCTACCATACAACGCTTCGAATGGCGACATTGTCAGACTCGCCTGGTAGCTGTTGTTATATGAGAATTCAGCCAAATGTAGATGGTCTTCCCATGATCCGCCGAAATCTAGAACACAAGCCCGCAATAGATCTTCTAAAATACGATTCACCCTCTCAGTCTGACCATCTGTCTGAGGATGATAAGCTGTGCTCAAGTTCAGCTTCGTTCCCAGCTCTACTTGAAATGCCTCCCAGAATTTGCTAGTAAATATTATATCTCTATCACTGACTATACTGAGCGGCACTCCATGTAGTCTAACTATTTCCTTGAAGTAAATCTGCGCCAGACTCTGAGCAGTTCTGTTTGATCTGACAGGTATGAAGTGGGCGGTCTTCGTGAAGCGATCTACGATCACCCAAATACTGTCATTCCTTTTCTGGTTCTGGGAAGACCATCAATGAAATCCATAGAAATATATTCCCACTTCCAACGAGGAACGTCTAGCGGTTGTAACAATCCAGCCAGTTTCTGTTGGTCGCTTTTGACTAACTGGCAAGTAGGGCATCGGCTAACATATAAAGAAATGTCCCTCTTCATCGACCTCCACCAGAAAGTGTGTTTGATGTCATTATACATTTTGCTTACTCCCGGATGGATACTAAGTTTTGACTTGTGGCATTCATCTAGTACTTCCTTTCGGAGCTCGGCAATGTTAGGGACACAGATTCGACCCTTGAGCCTTAGAATCCCATCATTATCAACTTGAAAGCTTGAGGGTTCGCCTTGTTGAATTATCTCCCTGATCTTCTGAATGAAGCGATCATCCTTCTGAAGAGCAGATATTTTACCTAGCAATGAAGTCGCGATAATAAAACTGGCGATCATTTCATTCTTTTGGCTCAGCGCATCGTCCACGACATTGGCTTTCCCTGGAGTGTATATAATTTCAAAGTCGTATGCTGCAAGGAACTCTAACCAATATTGCTGCCTCAGATTCAAGTCTTTCTGGGTGAACAGATACTTTAACGACTGGTGATCTGTAAACAGTTCAAATCTCTCACCCAGAAGATAGTGTCTCCAGATTTTCAAGGCGAATACTATAGCCAATAACTCAAGATCATGAGTTACGTAGTTTTTCTCGTGCGGCTTCAGTTGACAGCTAGCATAAGCAATCACTTGGCCCCTTTGCATTAACACTGCACCAAGGCCTTCTCTAGAAGCATCAGTCCAGACTTTCAAATCCTGATTGCCATCGATGATGGTTAACACTGGAGCTGTCGTTAATCTCAACTTTAGCTCTTCAAAAGCCTCTTCACTTTCTGGAGTCCATTTGAATTTAGAGTGCTTCTTTGTAAGCTTCGTTAAGTGGCCAGATATCTTCAAAAAGTTTTTAACGAACTTCCGGCAATAACTAGCCAATCCGAGAAAGCTGCGGACTTCCGTAGGAGTACTGGGCTGCTTCCAGTTTTGAATAGCTGTGATTTTACTTGGATCCACAACAATTCCTTCTTTCGATACAATGTGACCCAGAAATTTGACTTCTTCTTGCCAGAATATACATTTGGAAAACTTTGCTATCAACACATTCCTTCTGAGGATTTCCAGAACCTGTTCCAAATGCTTTTCATGTTTGGCCTTTGATTTAGAGAAGATTAGAATATCGTCAATGAAAACCAGAACAAATTTATTCAATACTCCTCTGAATACTCTGTTCATTAGATCGACGAAATAGGTTGGAGCATTACATAAGCCGAACGACATTACTAACCACTTGTAGAATAAGTCTGGACCTCTGAATGCTGTCATTGGAACACACTCTTCGGCAATTCGAAGTTGATGGAAGCCTGTAGCTAGGTCCATCCTTGAGAATACTTGTGCTCCATTTAATCGATCCAACAAATCATCAATCCGCGGCAATGGATATTTATTCTTTATTGTCTGCTTGTTCAGATCACGATAATCCACACATAGACGTAGAGTACCGTCAGATTTCGGGACAAACACCACTGCTGCACCCCAATCAGAGAAACTAGGCCTGATCAGACCCTTCCATACTAGTTGTCATGTTTGATTGTCTAATTCCTCTTTCTCTTTCAAGGACATCCTTTGAATAGCGTGAACTACCGGCCTTGCATTCGGAATTAAAGCAATTTTGAAATCATTTTCTCTTTGCGGAGGTAAGCGAACAACTTCTTCAAACACATCCGCATAGTTCTGGACGACAAGAATATCCTTTATAAGGTCGGGAATATTCTCTGTAACTTCGGGAATATTTTCTATTTGAACAGGAGAAACATCCAACGCTGTCCAGAAATCCTTTCTATTAGAATTCTGACCTTCACAGGGAATGGTTATATAATTACCTGATTTTATCTTCGCCTTTACGACTCTGTCGGCGCATTTAACTTCAGCTTCATATTTGGTCAACCATTCTAACCTCAAGATTAGATCAAACTCTTTAAAATTCATGACGACTGCGATGGTAGGAAACCGATAACGAGAGAAGGAAACCGGAACTCCACAAACCCAACTGAGATCAATGGAACCGCCAACCGGATTCTGGACAGTCATTGGTTCCTTGAGCTTCTTCAAATTCAAATCCAGCTTCTTAATTGCACTCTTGGCAATGAAGCTTCGTGACGCGCCTGTGTCAAACAGTACTTTAACTGGGATGTCTTTGACAGTTAGCGCACCTTCTAAAACATCTGGCCTTTCCTGAATAGGCGAGGAGACAGGCACTTCTGCCACTTCATTTACCTGAGCCTCTTTGGCCCTTTTTAACAGCCAGCAATCTCGCTTTAAATGACCGGACTGATCACAAAGATTGCACTCTCGAGTCATAGGAGACTCGTTCTTGGATTTAGATTCATTCTTATTTCGCATTTTCAAGGGTTTGCAATTCCCTTGAAAATGCCCTGGCTTATGGCAGTTGTTGCATATGGCAGTCGTTGCTGGTTCTTTTTCAGATTTAGCCTTTTTCGATTGACTCCGGGCTTCTTTCTGACCTCAGACATCGTACTGGCCTCAGGACGATCAGTTTCTGACTCAACTTTCTTACTAGAGCTGACCTCTTCTTCGTAAGGCAACATACCTTTCTTGTCGAGATCTTCATACTGGTAAGCCATGTATATCATTTCAGAAAAGGGGAGCTTCACATTCCTCATTACACTGTTCTGATATTTTCTTTGCAGGCCATAAATAAATCTCAGATTCTTCCTCTTTGGATCTTGAATCAGATGGGGAGCAAAGTGAGAAAGTTCATTGAATTTCTTATGATATTCTGGGATGGTCATATCACCTTGTATCAAATAAGAAAATTCATCACATAATCGCTCGGTTGCTTCGGGAGGAGTAAATCTTTCTAAGAAAATCACTTTGAATATGTCCCAGGTGATATCACCTCCTGGATTATCTTTAATAACTGAATCCCACCAAAACAAAGCTTCTTCTTTGAGTGCCCAAGATGCCAGTAATCTTTTCTGATCGTCTCTCAGCTTTAAACCCTCAAAGATTTTCTCTGCAGAACGAATCCAAGCTTGTGTTTCCATAATGAACTCTTTGCCTAAGAATGGCGATCCACCCATATTTCAAAATCTCTTGAATAGAATTTCTATATTGGATTCTGGCTGCGGGAGCACAACTGGCTCATTAGTTGGTCGAGCCATACGATTATTTCTTCTGTTCTTGTCACTCATTTTCTAGTGCATCCGCAATTAGCAGACAAAGTGTCAGGTCAACAGAAAAGATATTTCAAATTAAAGAGACAAATACTTCAACGTAAATGTGTCTACTGGGGTGTATTTTCATTATGCTTTACTCATACTAGGATATTACTGATCCTATCTGTATAGAATTACCCGTCCCAGGACACTACATGTTCTATTTCAGACGAGTTCGTCCATATGTTATATACCAGAACTAAGCTTAACCAAAGCTCTGATACCAAATGAGACGACCCCAAACCCCGTACTGACGGTGGCAAGGGTAATCCTTGGAATATAACACATAAACAGATAATAGCAGAACAGAATTAAATAAATACACCAGATGATGAACGATAGAATATACTGGATAAAAGTAAACATCAGAGTTACACCGTATACAGGGTCATACTTAGTACAAATATAGTTCAACTATACATATATGTCTACAGCGGAAAACAAACATAATGTACAATAGGAGCTGAACAACATAAAAAGAGATAAATGATAGAATCCATCTTCAGCTCCAGCTATCCAGAAAGAACCAGCTAAACCTGAATACAAGGCTGCCCGTGTAGAAAAAGGGGCACCCGAGTTTGAAAGTGAAACAAACTACAAGTCAGTCATGGGACTGGTATGAGAAATCTACTCAACACATTTATAATATGGCTAATCACAGGACCACGCCACTTTCGTGGAATGGGTTTACTCCATTGGATTGCCAGTGCTTTAAAAACAAATCTTTCTTTTAAACATCGCAATGCTTTTTATAAAAATGAAGCCATTATAAGACTCAGTTCCCATCACACAATGCAACGCAAACTGGAGGATAGAGTTTTACCTTATAATGGCCAAAATATGGTTGATACGAATAAAACAAAAGCAATTGATATTATTATTAGTGTTTATATGTTTCAAAAACAATTTCAATCATAACTATTAATCATAGACGGCATGGGTACCATATATAACGTCGCCATATATATATATATATATATATACAATCAAAATCGCACAGTCACGTATTTGGAAATTGGATTTCCGTCTTGAACCAAGGCAAAAGATAGTCCTTACCGAATTCGAGACAATCTAGCCCATGTCTCAGGCAAGTGCGCAGGCAAGCCTTGGATCGTCAGGGCCGGTCCACCGAAGTGGATTATTATGCATGAACCATACGTTTCCCCGCCCTTTGGGGCGTAAACGAGCCAACGAATGACTCCATCGGACCCGGATCGTCCGATCTAACCGAGGCGCCTCGCAATAGCAACAACCACATAAGTCAAACTCGTCAGGGCGTGTAAAACCATTGACGCCACTCATAACTAGAAGGAAACGCATGCCCTCCCCGAGGTCCTGCTCCCGTTTCTGGTTCATACCGGGGTGTGAGGCTCGCGATTTCACGTTATACACAAAGCTACGCCACACAGACGGTGCTTTGATCATCACCACAAGACTTTGCTTTTCAACAGAAGTCCTGATCACTGCATCTTAGCATGCCACACAGGCAATTCACACCGTGCAACTGATGGCTACCAATCACACAGAATAAATTCCAATATCAAACAAACTGTCCATTTGCTAGTCCGTTCTGGGTCTGAACGAAACCGGAGGCGCTAAATACCTCGCAAACCCATCGATCACCATGTACGTATGGACGATCACCACTAATTATCCATATTTCGGGATGCCTCCCAATCAGGACCTCGGTTACCATCCAAACGAGGTGAAGATCTCCGGTCTTCGACCACCGTCTTCTTCTTCGATTCCTTATCGTCGATTCAGTTATTCAGAATGGGATAAACCCAGTCTTTCTGAACAACTCGCGTATATAATAAACAAGTGCAACACTAACATACACACGCATCATTACAATTCATTAGTCACTAACCGTCAATCAGTAAGAGAACGATTTCCCAAATATTAACCCCAAAGGCCGAAACCAACATCAGATCAACACCCAGGAAACCATTCGACTTAGCCAACCTTCAGTTAATTTTTAAATCACATCCATATCATTTATAATATTTTATAACGATTTATCGCTATTTTTATTTATTTTAAAATAGTCAATTTATTCAAAACGACGCTTCAGGCCATAACGCGGCCGTGGCGCTGTTTTTCTTCAGATTTGATTTACACATATCTGAAAATCTAACCGTTGGATCTTCACAAAATTTACATCATTAGAAAGATCTTTTCAAAACGAATCCAACGGTTCCACTTTTGGGAAAATCCGAAGGTCGGATCTCCCGGTACAATCGTTTGAAGTTTCGATTTCAAAATACGAACTGCAGCGTCGTTATTCGATTAATTATAATTATATATATATATATATAAATATAATCGTTTCTGGCGCTATTTTTCTTCAGATTTGAATTAAACATTCCAGACAATCCAACCGTTGGATTTTTACAAAGTTGGTGTCGTTGGAAAGATTTTTCCAAAGCGAACCCAACGGTTGCGATTTCAGGAAAATACGATGGTCGGATCTCCCGTACTAATCGTTTGAAATCACGGTTCCAAAATACGAACTGCAGCGTCATTATTCGATATATTTTAATTCTATTTATATATATATATATCGATTTTTCGATTTCAAAGTTATATTCTTTTCATACATTTGATAAGTATGATATTTTTATCTCTGTCTTCTATTTCAACACTTCACTATTTTTAACAATTCATTTATATAATAAAAATGTGATTTTTATTGTAAAACAATTCATTTCAAAACACTATTATTTCGTATAGTTAATATAGGTGATAAAAATAGGATTTTTATTGTAAAACAATTTATTTCAAAACAAGATGATTTTATACATTTCATATTGATGTTAAAAATGGGATTTTTATTATAAAACAATTTCTTTCAAAATATGAATACCATCCAACACATGAATTTCAATTCAACGAATGAATATCGATTCAACACATGAAGGTTTTCTATAGTTTATATATATAGATAAAAATGTGATTTTTATATTTAAAACACGAATACCATTCAACACATGAATTTCAATTCAACGAATGAATATCGATTCAACACATGAAGGTTTTCTATAGTTTCTATATATAGATAAAAATGTGATTTTTATATTTAAAACCCGAATACCGTTCAACACATGAATTTCTATCAAACGAATGAATATCGATTCAACACATGAAGGTTTTCTATAATTGATATATATATAGATAAAAATGTAATTTTTATATTTAAAACTCGAATACCGTTCAATACATGAATTTCTATCCAACGAATGAATATCGACTCAACACACGAAGGTTTTCTATTCAACGAATAAATATAGTTTCAACAAATGAAAATAATTCAAACACATTAATATTATTCAAAATTTCGGCAGTATAACGGCAGGGTAGTTAAAACCGGGACCGTCCCTAGTACGGCTCCTCGCTCTACCTTAAAACCTCGCGGTTTTTGACAATGGGGATCATGCATCTAGTTCGCACACAGGCGGCATGTATATATTTATTTCATTTACACAAACTAATCTTATGTGGTTTCAACCAAATATTTCTCAACCACAAATGGGTATTTTTCAAACACAATCAATCTATATCAACCACAAACAATTCCAATCAACCATTCACTATCAATCAATTTTCACACCAATCACAACCAATAAATATCGTCCCTTGTTTGTGGACGAGGGGCATATATATATATATTTATATATTTATATATAGCAATTCACTTCTATTTCAACACATATATAATTTTTACAACGCATATATAACTTATATATCGAACGTACAACTAATACAACGCTTATACAAGAGGTGTACAATGCTTATATAACTCATACATCGACTATATAATTTATACATCGCCGTTTTCCATATCGTTTATAAATTAGAAATCTCACATTGGGTTCCACTCCACCAAAAATAGCAGAAGGCTCAGGAAAATATGCGGTCTCTTCTAAAATGTAGAAGACGTCCACACGAGTCCACTATCTCTTGTTTCACTGAATTTCGTCAAGAAACGAAAAAGATATGATTTTTACAAGGTTTGCAACGGTTTAAAGGTGTTAAAAATCATTTCAGAAAATAAAACCCGTACCTTTCTATTTCTGTTCGAAACTAGATTTTGAAAATTCGTGAAATCCGTAGCACTTCGTCCCGATCAGGTTGGATGACGTCGAAGAGGGTGGAAAGGGCTTCACGGCGCCGGGGGCTTCGTCGAGCTCAATCAGGCGAGGAGGGGGTATCGGCGGCGGGAAGTTCGGATCTTCCTGGGCTCGATTCTCGAGGCACAACGCACGGTGGAGGTCGAGAGTGGTATGGATTTGAAGGCCTTGAGGAGTACTACAAAAACCTTAACTGGAGTGGGGGCTAAAGGTGAACGGATTCGCCAGAAAATGGAAGGGAAGGGAGGAATGTCGGCTGTCGTCGATCGCTGATAATCGGGGAGAGAGAAAAAAAGGATTTTCTTTTTTTATTTATAAAAATTATGATTGGCCGATGGGTTTTAAAGGGGTTTTCTGACACGGCCACCAATCTATACCCAACGACTATCGTCCCTAGCGTTTTACTCCCATTCCGAACACAATGGGATATGTTTCGTAGGCCCATTCGACTGTTTCAGTCAGTTTTCCTTCAAATTAAAATATAAAACATTCAATATTTGATTTGAACGTACATTTCAATTTGCCAGGGCCACAAACTGATTCGAAAAATTCCTGAAAAATAAATCTAGCTATGTTTTGATGATACGGTCCCAACAAAACTAGTTTCGTCGAATTCTGAGACCGTTTGCAAAAAGGCCCATTTCTGGTTGATCCAATTTAACTGTAATTGATCAAAACACGTTTTCCTTTGCCACGCTCACATACTAGCTTCAAAAATTATGAAATTTGAAACCTAGCAATAACTTCATATCTCGAATCCAACAAAAGTGGTTTCGTCGAATTCCGAGGTCGTATGCAAAATGGCCAATTTCACGGGCTATATAAATTCTATAGCGACCTTTCTGAAAATTCATTTGGTCATAACTTTTGCTTTCCGCTATGAAAATTCGATTTTTCAGATTCGTTAGAAAGGTATTCACTAACAGATTTAAATATTTTTGGTTTCACTCAAATCCATTTTGTTTTGCACCCGATACAGTCCGACAAAGTTTGAATTCAATTTTTGAAACTGCAGCGCCATTTCTGGCCTTGTTTATAATTAGAATTAATTATATTCGTTTTCAAACGTCGATTCAAACTCACTTTTCATTGCTATAAATTAAAATATTTATTTTAAATATTTAAAATCCATTATTTTAGCCAATTTAATTTTTTTAAATTGGTTCAGATTTTCTGGGTCGTTACATTTATTCCCTTGGAAGTTTAAATCGAGATGGACCGTACCATATGTTGTTCGAACTGTTTTTCCACATGGTGCTATTGAAATAGAAAACCCGAGGGATGGATCCATATTCAAAGTCAATGGTCAACGTCTAAAACCGTTCTTGGAATTGCCCACTGATCAAGAGGAGGAGCTCATGATTCTTCATGAGCCATGCTACGTGAAGTAAGAAAGTTAAGTTTAACCCTTCTTTGTAAATATGTAAATATTTCTCTTCCGTTCAACTCATTGTGTCATGCATTGACTGTGGGGACACAGTCGAAACTAAGTGTGGGGGGAGTTTCATATTTATTTTGGTTTTACATAGAATTTTCTTTTTCTTTTTTGTTTTCATTCAAAAAAAAATCATATTTCTATTTACTTTTAAATAAGACATGATGGAGTAAGCATATAATTTTGGTCGTTCGATTTAAATATTTGGAAATTTACATCTCTTAGTGGATAACGAAAGGAAAGTTTGAATTATGAGCAAATTTGTGTAACTGGTATATTGGGAAATTCGTAGGTGATGAGTATGAAATGTTTTCTGAATTGCAATCCAGTTAAATGAATGGTTGATTTTGACTACTTGCGATAACATTTTAGATCTTTTAAGTGAAGTTGTGCTAAGATCAAGGTTTTAAATCAAGGATATCGGTCGCGTTTCGTCTCGGGGATTTTATTGACTCGGTCTCGTATCGGGGGAGATCTCGGATAAGATGAGCCTAACTCGGGAGTTTGTCTCAGATTTTCATCTCGGGTTTGAAAGTTCATATCGGAACCGTCTCGGGGTACATGATATGTTAAAAATGATATTTTAACAAAATGATTTTTGTGAATGCTATCAAAAAAATAGTAACTTAAACTTAAATGCAAAATAACTTTATTATTATTTATTTTGCGAAAGATCATTCATACTCTAAATCATAATATGTTTAAAACAGGAATATTGTTAGATAGGAAACATTAAAAGGATCCAAAACATTAAAAAATTCAACATAAATAGACCATAAAATACATAATTTCATAAGTAACATGTATGTAAAAAGACGAATATGAAAATCACAAGCATTGTAAAACATATACGAACATACAATATAGTCATTTAACATGCAAAATGTAAAATAACAAAAGATTGATGTGGATAGGTTTTGAGTTTTTTAATTATAGTTCTTGTTCAGGCACAAATTTAAATTTTAACAAAAAAACAAAGGTCTCAGATGATATTCCAATATTTCGTCTTGGTTGATATATTGCAATATCTCGGGCGATATATTCTAAAGGAGATTTATAGTGATATTTGCTGTTTCGTTTCGGAACGAGCTCAAAACGAGATCTCGCAGGAGATCCCGGGCGATATTTGCGAGATTTGAAACAGTGCTAAGATATTCTCGCTTAACTCTCTCTCTCTTATTTGAAAAAAAAGAGAAGAAAAAAAAAAAAGTTTGTATGCATATATTAATAATCCAACGGTATCCAACATTGCTAGTACATCTCGCGTTGGTGTGCAAACCCGTCAAGCTCTTTACAATGCCTTGTTGACAATATCAGCGTCCGTATATCTTGGTCTCATTTTATGAGTTGGACAGCTAAGGATTACTGACATCTTGTTGACAAAGTCAGCGTCGGTCTGCACAATCCGCCAAGCTCTGTCCCAAACTCTCACGGGTGGTATACCTTGGTCTTTTCAGTTAGGTGTTTGTTAATAGTAATAATGTAAATATTTTGTAATAAAGTGAGAGTAAGCACTTGAAATCCAAGCACACTCTTCACTTATTCGACCTAACTTGTTAACAAAAAGGAAGTTGAGATGCCGTTTTACGATTGTTGATATCGATTATAGAATTCATTTCATATTTGCATTATGTCTCTACCAAAACAACTGGCCAAGCAGGAGGAGTTTGTGATGATAACATGACTTTTCTTTGAAGTTTTGATTGGTAACGGACTTACAATTTATAGTGACGACCCCAATTTGTGTTAACTCATTCGTGTAGTATTTAAAAGTAAATTATTCATTTGTAAATATTTCTTTATCATGCATTTTGTAATTATTTTTTGCATTTAACTTTTGGATTTTGTGGGTAGTATCCACTAAAAACCCTCACGAGACAACACTCATCCTACCAGGGACACCCAAAGGTTTAACGGCATGTTGCATACGCTCAATGCAATCGTGTTCCCTATGAAAACGGATTTAGCTTAGTTTTTTAGTTTATTCGAGGACGAATAAAAAGATAAGTGTAGGGGTATTTGATGTGCACGTAAAAATGCACATTTATATTCACATATTTATTCTTGTTTAGTGCTAATAAATGTCATATATGGGTATTTTATCATGTTTAAACAATCATTGAATTGATTTTAGAACATCATGCATTTACCGTCATATAGGAGGAGAATGGTCTTTTTTGTGCTTATATTATTTTGAGAATGTTTACTTGGACATTTTTCATATTTTGCAGAAATTGGATGCATGTAAAAGAGGACTTCATAAAGACATATATGCATACAAAAAAAGCAGGAAATCAATCAATGGAAAGGGAATCAATTCAAAAGGAGGAAATCAATGCCTTGCCAAAAAAGATGAAAGAGGGAAACAATTCGAATAGAGAATTAATGGTGGACCTTATTCACTCTCCTTCCTTCTTTAGTGGAGACACAAAATTAGGGCTTCATGAATCATTATTGCTAAAGACAAAATGAAGCTTAAAGAGGGTGCATTCTTGGTAGCACGCAAAAAGTTAATTTAGGGTTTTCTCTAATGTATAAATTACCCATGTATGATGATGTAAAGGGGATCTTGGATTTTTAATTTAGAGTGAGGCTGAAATCAAAACCTCTCTTTTTCTGCCATGGCTTCTTAGCCATTTCCTTTTTGTAATCTATCGCTTTAATGCAATATTAATTTGTTGTTTTTCATTTACATGTTATTTTCTCTTCTATAAGTAGAATAGATTTTTATCTTTATTTGCTCTTTATTTTGTTCTCTTTTATAATGAAATATTTTATGTTATCATTGAATTCATTATGAGTAGCTAAACCCCTTCCATTTAGGGGTGGTGAAGCTCTCATGATTCATGAATAATTAACATAATAATTTCTTATTTCTAACTCTCTTATTTCAGGTTAATCTATAATTGGATATTGATAAAGTAAAAATTTTATATGGTGAAAATTGATAACACATGCTGGTTGATTATTCCCAAATGTGTTATCATATCATTAATAGAATAATACTTTATCACAAACAAATTCATATTAGAACAATTATTTTCTATGTGATAATTAGGGCTTTAAGTTCATATTGAAAATTGATGATTTATGTAGCTTGAATTTTCTAGTATATAAATCATGCTTGTAAGAATACAACACTTAATGTGCTAGTTATTAAAGAGAGTTAGAACCATTTTTTATGTTAATTAGATTGACGTTGATAGTGAATCTACTCCTAAATTGCCTCCTAGTCTCATATTTGTATTCATTTTAACATTGTTAGTTTTCTTTTAGTTTATAGTTAACAAGTTCACTCGCTTTTGGTTTAATTTTATTGAGTAAGACTAGAATAAATTCTTTCCCTGCGGATCGACCCGTATTCGCCACGTACTACGATTGTACGCCGTGCGCTTGCGGTTATTATTACGATATTTTGTCAATGGTTTTCTAATTCCATAGAAACGCCGTTTATCGAACACTGGTAGAAACTTTATAAATGTTCATGAAAAACCAGGAGGAAATCAGTAACCGATATGTGGTTATGATATTTTACAGAAGAATCATGATATTTATGTGTTTATATATTTCGTTTCATTACAAAGGATTTTAGTTTAAGATTTTAACTACCAAATATTCTATTGAAACTTTAATATATGAACTTTCTAAGAGGGTTAAGTGGGATATACTAGTGACAAGCTTAGGTGGGTAGCTTGTGGGGGCCCATTTCGACCAGTATCCCAAACGTATCTTAATGGGCTCGACCCAAGTCGAGGACGGGACACGCATGCTGGGTTTGACTGTAAGAGGCCAAAATGGGGTGCGGTGGCAACGCAAGTCAAATGGGTTTCCAAATGCGTGTGCGGACCCGGGCTGGTAGGTAAGACGTTGTTGCATCGTGTAGGTATAAGCCATGCATTCTCAAGTTGTATCGGGTTGCCACTTTAGGGGAGTGATACAACCCACTGTGGGGCCAGCACGGGTATCTACGAGTAGGGAGCCGATCGAAAGTAGGTAGTGGGGTACACCTAATGGAGATAGGGGCAGACGACACCTATGTAGTCAGCTAGGGGTACGTAAGGCTATTTATAAAGTTTCTGTGTGAAGCAAGTGGGATCAAACAATAGGGTGACTGGTGCGGTGCAGTGTAGTAATCATTCGTTAGTAATTAGGTGTGCCTTTACTGTTATCTTTAATGTTATCTTAAACGCTATCTTTATCTTCCTAAGAGTTCATAGACATTTACTTGTCTTCCAGCTTATGCCTTAGTCTAGTTATTTTGATAATAGTATTGTTAGAATTATCATACTCGCCAGGCTTTATGTCTGGACCCCTCTATTTCTATCCTTTTTCCCCCCTCTAGGTCCTCAGGTTGGGCCCAGCTCTATTGGAGTTTGATTGAATTGCTTCATCTCTCTTTGGATAGCTTGGACCGTTGAAGTAAAGTCCAGCTTGTTATCTTTTTATTGGCTATTAATGTAATAGGATTATGTATTTTGTTTTTATGAAGATGGATATTGTACTTGGTTATGATATATGGTTTTATGATGTAACAAACATGTTTAATTTCCGCTGCAATAAAATGAAGTTTTAGATTCCCAAGTACTATTTATTATCTGTCTTGTTGTAATTTTTATGTTCTATATTCACTTATAACCTCCATGGAAGTTAATGCATTCCCTTTGTGAGTGACATTAATGGACGTGGGGTGTTACAGCAATCATAACTAGATAACA
The DNA here is from genome assembly GCA_030737875.1 of Allium sativum. Classification (NCBI taxonomy): domain Eukaryota; kingdom Viridiplantae; phylum Streptophyta; class Magnoliopsida; order Asparagales; family Amaryllidaceae; genus Allium; species Allium sativum. The sequence goes on along the minus strand of CM060919.1, from coordinate 873,848,891 downwards.
AGTATATGGTCTATTGGAGTTCTCCGCTTTTCCGCTTCACGTATCTCGATTGACTCAAGATGGTAGGTAGACGACGAGTTGTTATCACAGGGCTACTGGTCTCACCGAATCACGCTGGTCCATCCTAGTCTTTAGGTTGCAATATATTGCAACCAAGGCATACCCTTGGTTCTTCTAACGCAGACCTTAACCTCTGTGGGCCCAGGTGGATCATCTGTAGCCTCACAGAGGGATACCAAGGTTACACTCACGTCCCCTCGAAGCCGCGTGCTTCATACCCCAGTTCGTTGGAGACTTCCTTATGATCAGATGGACGTTCACTCCTTCTCGTATTCTACTAAGGTTTACTACTTAGTTTCCTTAACTAAAGTTTACTACTTAGTTTCCTGAACCGTCGTTTTCTTAACTAAGGTTTACAACTTAGTCCTCTTAACTAAGGTTTACTACTTAGTTCTCTTTCTCGTCAAGTTTGATTGGTTAAGTGTCATTTAGTCAATTCAAGTTAACTTAACCCATTCATTTATTATGTTAGACTGGTTAAGTGTGATCAGTAGTTCATGTTGACTTAACCCTACCACAAATCAAGTTATATTGGTTAAGTATTTCTTATTACTTAACCCCACCCCTTTATCTTGTATTGGTTAAGTGTTCCCTTAGTTAACTTAACCCCAACATCTGTTTAATTCACATGTTCTAATGGTTAAGTATTGTCCCTTCATGTTTTACTTAACCTTGTTCATTTGTCACACTATGATGGCTAAGTGTTCTAAGTTTACTTAACTCCACCTTCTAGTCCAGTTAAAATGTTAAATTGGCTAAGCGTTTTTTACTTAACCCCACCTTCTAGTGTAGTTAAAATGTTATAACTGTTATTTAACCCCTACAAGTCTTGTCTTGTTAACATGTTAAGTTAGTTAAGTGTTCCTATGGACTTAACCCTCCCATTCTAGCTTAACTGTTTCTTAGCTTTAAATTATTCATTTAAGGCACCAACCACTCACATTAGACAGATATTGTTGTGGTTACTGAATGTGTCGGTCGGTTCCGGGCAGATTTACACCGCAACCCAGTCTAACCTCGGGTCCTTTTGGGCTCAATGCTCTAACCACCCACATTAGATAGGTATTGTTATGGTTGCTGGATTTGCCGGGTAGTGATGGTCAGTCTTATACCGCAACTCGATCTAACCTTGGGTTAGGTATATTCGTATTTTATACAATGTACACATTTCTCATTTAGGACAAATTCTTCATGTAAATTATTCCTAATTTTCTTATGCCTTAATTACTCTTCTATTGTACATTATCAACAATTACTATTATGGCCCACTTTCATGTTTATAAGATTTTACCAAATTAAGTGTCACTAACCATGATTATGCTAAACATGACAATTACAGGTAATTTCAAGTTATTAACCAGAATAGGCTATAAACCACCTTCCCAAGTTCGTTATAATAGTCATGCCCAAAATCACTATGCCATACATTTGGCGTTCCAAATAAGTAGTTAAGCCTAATCTAGACTTAATGTTCCGATTTACATTTTTGACCCAGTCTAAATTAAATATCCAAATTTTCAATTCCTGCTGGAACTAGATTTAATATTCTAGTTTACAATTTATGCCAAAATTAGATTCACATGCCAACTACATGTTTTGCAGCCAACAATTTACCGTTTACGCCCAATGCATGCAAATTACTCACAAGTATAGCCAATTCAGATCATGCCAACATATTTATTATGCCAAATTATATAAATTTCATGTTATACCAAACTTCCAAATTTTCAATCACATTCATGTTAGTATCATGTTCTGCCCAAATCGTATTCCCATCATTTGCGTAATCGTGATTCAGTCTAGATTATATGTCAATCCAGATTCGTAGATAAAAGGGAATAAACAAGAATACGATGAAAAGATAGGTATAAGAATAGGCATAAGATGATAATCCCAAATTCATGACTTACAGATCTAATAAATATACTAAATAAATTGACTAAAACATCGCAGGCATAGATCTGATAACATTATGAACGTGAAAAGGTTTGAATAATAATCTAGGTTCAAGAACATGGATAGACCTAACTTAATAGGAAAATTCCCAAAATCAGGATCCAAGGATAATTAAGAATAGGTCTAAATAGAAAATCAAGCTTAGATCCAATTTCATAGTCATAATCCTAGGCAATAATCTCATAGTCATGAATTATAGGTGATTAAACACAATGGTCCTTGTCATAGTCATAGGCAATAGTCTTATGTTCACAGTCATAGGCATAGGCATAGTCTTATGTTCATAGTCATAGGCACAGGCATATTCTTATGTTCACAGTCATAGGCAATAATCTTATGTTCTTAGTCATAGTCTTATGCTATTAACAATAGTTTCAACGTCATAGGTATAGGCACAGTCTCATCGGTAATTAATCACAATAGTTCTTAATTAGATCCAAAGGCATATACAAGCACAGATTCAAATGAGAGGATCAGGCATATTCTTATATCCATTTAATTACATGCCACAAACAGATAGACGTTCAAATCGAAAAAGTAACCGACTTACAACAAAAGACGAACCTGAATTCTGGATTCTGAGTTCTGGAATTGAGATGCTTTCCTTTGGGTAGATAAACGTTGTTTTGATTTTAAGTTTTGAATTATATTTGATCGTCTCTAAGCTTTCTTCAAGTAGAGGTTATTTTTGGCTTCTTTCCAGCTGCATGACGGCTCTAGCTCTATTTTATTTGTGTGAATTTAGGTTGAGTGTTCGGTTGTATTTATAAAATTTCAGATTGATTTGGGCCATCAGATGATCAAAGAGTGAATCCAGACCATACACACCAAAAGGAGCCAATCAGAAAGTGACAAATCATCCCTAGTGACACAGCCAAGCCCTAGAAACTGAGCCAGGACCAGACCAAGCAGTTCAAGCCGACCAAGCAGGTCGACTTGCCGGTCGACCCCCAGGTCGACTACATAGTCGACCTGGGTACCCAGGTCGACGCCCAGGTAGACTATGGTGTCGACCTAGTTTGGGGGGGGGGTTGACTACACAGTCGACCTCCTGGCCTGAGCGGGAATTTTCCCGCCCAGCCTGCCTGTGCGTTTGAAATTCGAATTTGGCCTTGTTTTTGAGCTGTTTAGTTTTTTAATTAAATTCTGAAACTTCCGTAGGCCATTACTCCTTTATACAGAGTCCAATTTATGCAAACTCGGACTCTATCTCAAGCAGAATTCCGAGATGAACACAATGGCGTAACCCATTTCCCTTAATTATTGCATTTAGAATTAAGTATACTTAAATTTGTGAAACTTAATGTTATAGAATTACGGGGTGTTACAATTATGGACATAAATAAATTTGGAATTTATTGACAAATTTGAATAGGGATATTAATCCAATTTAGCGTTAAATAAAGATGTGTAATAATAAACAGCCAAAGAAATGAGGTTAGACTCTTTTGTGGTGTAAGACTGACCAGACCCGCCCGGCAAATCCAGCAGCCACAAATGCCAGTCTGATGTGAGAGGTCTAAGGCACGAATTATATGCATAACAATTGTAAAGACAAGAGGTTAGGCTCGTTTGCGGTGTAAGACTGCCCGGACCCACCCAGCAAATCCAGCAAACGCAAATGCCAGTCTAATGTGGGAGGTCTTTACAAGGTTACGGTTCTAATGATTTAAGTAACACTTAACCAGATAAACATATGGTGGGATATGAGGGGTTAAGTGGGAGCCTTAGGTGGCATGTGAAATACGATTAGATGCACTTAACCAAGATTGAAACACGTAAGAAGACATGAATAAGAACGCGGTTAAGTGGGGAAACCTTAGGGGGGACCAAGCATAGGTGGAAGGCTTGTGTCAAGCATGGGGGCCCTTTTCAAACCAGTAACCCATTAAGTATCTTTGTGAGCTCGACCCAAGTCGAGGACGGGACATGCTTACTGGATTTGATTGTAAAAGGTCAAAACGGGTTAGCAGTGGCAATGCAAGTCCAACGGGATCATGTGCGTGCGTGGGCCCGGGCCGGTAGGTAAGACTTTGTTGCATCATGTAGATTTAAGTCGTGCATCTTTAGTGGTATCGGGTTGCCACTTTGTGGAGTGATACACCCCACTGTGGTACCAGCATGGGTATCCACGAGTTCAGGAGCCGATCGAATGGGGGTAGTGGGTACAACTAGTGGAGATAGGGGCAGACGACACCTCTGTAGGCAGCTAGGGGTACACGAAACTACCATTATCATTATTAAGTTCTGTAGGCGGGATCAACTTTTAGGGTGACTAGTGGTGTTGCAGTATAGTAATTATCCTATAGTGATTAGGAACGAGATTAACGCAAGAATATCCCTCTTATTTGCTTTGTCATGCCCACTTGTTTCATGGTCATATCTTATCGTACCAGTTTATGCCTTATCCTAGTCACTTTAATAATTATATTGTTAAAGTTATTATACTCGCCAGACTTTATGTCTGACCCCCCTTGTTTTCGCCTCTTTTCTTCCTTTTTTCTCCCAGGTTCTCAGGGTGGGACTAGTACTAGTGGAGCTTGATCTTGGATCTCTTTCCCTCTCTTTTGGAAGTGCTTGGATTGCTGAAAGTAAAGTTCAGCTCATCTCTTTTATGGCTACTTGTGTTGGGGTTTATGATTTTTATTTTATGCACTCTGAAACAATTTGTCAAGATGGATATTAAGTGTACTTGGTTTATGAAGTTGTTGTAATCAAACTATTTCTCCGCTGCAATAAAAGTTGTTTTAAAATTTTCAAGTACCATTATTTATATATGCCTTGTTGTATTCTGTTCTATACAATAAATACGCTCCATGGAAGTTAATGCATTCCCTTTGTGAGTGACATTAATGCACGTGGGGTGTTACACCCTTAGTTCCAACAATTACCCTAATTTTTTAACTTCTGTTAAGGGTAGGTTTTTGCAGCACCCAATCAAAACTATCCATCATCTTTCACATTTGTTGATCTACCCCTGCTATGCTTAAACTACCCCTACTTCTCTTAAAACTTCAAAACAACCCTTCTTTTTAATCCTACCCCTGATTCTCTAAATAGCCCTTCCAACAATTACCCCTATTTTTTAACTTCTGTGAAGGGTTGGTTTTTGCAGCACCCAATCTAAATGATTCAACACCTTTCATATTTGTCGATCTACCCCTACTATGCTTAAACTACCCCCACTTCTCTTAATACTTCAAAATATCCTTTCTTTTTAATCCTACCCCTAATTCTATTAATAGCCCTTATTTCCAATAATTACCCCAATTTTTTAACTTCTGTGAAGGGTTCACTACAAGAAAAAAGATTTTCTATAGCGTGTAAAAACCGCTATAAAAACTTTCTATAGCGATTCTGTGGTTGTCATATATCAACATGATGTGAAAAGTCTGATTGATACTATAGCATGTCCTACTTGCAATGGAAAGCCTACTTTTGTTGTCATCTTAAACAGGCCACATTAGTGCAACTGCTTTTTTATAGCTTATGGAGCATGCTATGGAAAGTTTTTATGACGCATTGAAACAGGCAATGAAAAGTTTTTATGACACATCAAACAAGCTATGGAAAATTCACCACTATTTACTATAGCATCGTTTTGTTGTTATAAAAACTGTTTATTCCTTAAAAAATGTTTCGTATAACACTACCATGATGCTATAATATAACGAATCTAAAACAATTTTTCTTTTCATTGCACAGTTATAACGCTATACAAAAAATTCTATTGCAACATTTTTCTGCAATAACATTCAAAGTTTACAATTTCTAATTCCAATAATATATCATCACAATTCCAAAAAAAAGCATATTTGTCACATTAATCTAATTGCATAAATGGAGTCATAAACCAAATCACAAAAAATATATATCCATAATATTTCATACATGATGAATTCAAACATAAATCATAACAATACATACTACTATAGCAAACCAAAACGATACATACAAAAAATATTCATTAACGTCGACAAGCGTAACCAGTTTGAAGAAGCCTCAAAAGAATCATACAACACCTGACAATAAGAAGCATAAACATACGTATATTAGTGAGTATACTAATAATCAAATAGTTAAACTGAAGAAAGCATGTTGTAGTTATGAAAAATAAATAATTCATGCATTTACCTTATTGAACAATTACAGACACACATCCAAGACAGTCAGGCGGTAAAATGTTATTAACGTGATACTAGTAAATTCTTTCACTGCATATCACGTAGTATACTAGTCAATTCATTTAATGCATATATGTAACACCCCCTAATTTTATAACATTAAAATTCACAAATTAAAGTATGCTTAATTTTTAGAAAAGAATTAAGCGTAATGGGTTGCGCAGAGAAATATATATATATTGATATATATATATACATATATAAATTAAAAATTAAATAAATAAATATGCGAAAAAGTTCAAAACAGCGAATTGGGAGGGGGAATAACCGAACCGGCCCATTTTTGAGGTCGACCCAAGCTCCACTGGGACGACTAGGGGTTAATCCAGGGTGTTTGGCTATCAACCCATGGGCCGATTCGCTCAAATGCAGATTTTGCATTTGATTGGTTCTCATGGTTCAGGGTTAATCTAATGGTCCTAAATAACTTCCTACACCTATAAATACATCCTAATGCTAACCCTAAACCTAATTAAAATAGAATAGTTACCATCATACCATCGCCATGGAAATCAATGGAGCCGCCGCCAACTAAGAAAGAAGAAAAGCAAATTCAGTTCTAATTCTCTCAACCCTAAAGCAAAGAAAAACTCTCTCTTTTCTTCTCTAAATTTTGAGTGTGATGATCTTAACAAGATTATTATCATTTTAATTAGGTTGAGTTATGAATGGATTATGAGTAGATGATGGGAATTATCATATATGTTGTTGTAAACCCCTTTTGCTATCATGTATATTGTAAATCCAATGTTATGTGATGATGATATCTTATATGTTGTAAATCATGCTATGATGATGTTATGTATGTTGAAAGTTTCTATGCTATGTTGTGATGAATCATACATGTTAAAAAGGCCATGATGTTACCATCTATGCTAGTTAGTTCATATTAATTAAATCATCATGTTTGGGTTATGTTGATCTATATGACAAGTCACATATGCAAGTTAGATTGATAAGAAAAGCTATGAACATATACCAAGACATCTGTTATGACATCTAGAATTATGCTATGACATATGTGATATCATATGCCAGTTCACACCATCATTATGTTGCCTAAAAACCACATATGCAAGTTTATGTATAGATTTGGGCTATGATCATATCATATAAATTGAGACATTTAGCAATTTGACACCTTTTGATCCTTAACATGTGTAGTTTATGCAATTTTCACCCCTATTATGATTAGATTTATTTTAATTGTCTATATTTTATGATAATTTATCTTTGTGCTAGGTGTTAGACTATACAAGTCTAGCCTATGTTATGCGTTGAATAAGCGAACGTATAAATGTGGGGTAGGGGTAATATTAAGGATTTAATATTAAAAAGTTGGGGTGCAATTGATATGATTTTGCATGCCATAAGTGGATGGCGATAATTGAGTCAATTATGGACATCATTAAAAGTTGACTTAATTAATAATTTGAATAGGGAATTATTAAAACTGGGGTAAAAGATTTAAGTGTTAATCCATGCTTAGGACACGAGGTTGGACTCGTTTGTGACGTAAACCTGCCCGGACCCGCCCGGCAAATCCAGTGGTCACAAATGTCAGCCCAATGTGAGAGGTCCAAGGCCTAAACTAAAGCATAACTGTTGTAAAGACACGAGGTTAGACTCTTTTATGGTGTAAGACTGCCCGGACTCGCCCGGCAAATCCAACTGCCATAAATGCCAGTCTAATGTGAGAGGTCTTTATGAGGTTATGGCCTGAATGATTTAAGAAATACTTAACCAGATAAACATGTAAGGTGGGACATGGGGGTTAAGTAGGTGCCTTGGGTGGCATGAGGAATCTACGGGGTGCCCTTAGTGGCATGTGAAATACGATTAGTAAGGCTTAACCAAACACACATGTAAATGAACATGACTAAGAGGGTTAAGTGGGATATACTAGTGACAAGCTTAGGTGGGTAGCTTGTGGGGGCCCATTTCGACCAGTATCCCAAAGGTATGTTTGTGGGCTCGACCCAAGTCGAGGACGGGACACACATGCTGGGTTTGACTGTAAGAGGCCAAAACGGAGAGCGGTGGCAATGCAAGTCCAACGGGTTTCATATGCGTGTGTGGACCCGGGCTGGTAGGTAAGATGTTGTTGCATCGTGTAGGTATAAGCCGTGCATTCTCAAGTTGTATCGGGTTGCCACTTTAGGGGAGTGATACACCCCACTGTGGGGCCAGCACGGGTATCTACGAGTAGGGAGTCGATCGAAAGTGGGTAGTGGGGTACACCGAGTGGAGATAGGGGCAGACGGCACCTATGTAATCAGCTAGGGGTACGTAAGGCTATTTATAAAGTTTCTGTGTGAAGCAAGTGGGATCAAACAATAGGGTGACTGGTATAGTGCAGTGTAGTAATGTGCAGTGCAGTGTAGTAATCATTCGTTAGTAATTAGGTGTGCCTTTACCATTACCTTTAACGTTATCTTAAACGCTATCTTTATCTTCCTAAGAGTTCATAGACATTTACTTATCTTCCAGCTTATGCCTTAGTCTAGTTATTTTGATAATAGTATTGTTAGAATTATCATACTCGCCAGACTTTATGTCTGACCCCCTCTATTTCTATCCTTTTTCCCCCTCCAGGTCCTCAGGTTGGGCCCAGCTCTAGTGGAGTTTGATTGAATTGCTTCACCTCTCTTTGGAAAACTTGGACCATTGAAGTATAGTCCAGCTTGTTATCTTTTTAATGGCTATTTATATAATGGGATTATGTATTTTGTTTTTATGAAGACGGATATTGTACTTGGTTATGATCTGTGGTTTTATGATGTAACAAACATGTTTAATTTCCGCTACAATAAAATGAAGTTTTAGATTTCCAAGTACTATTTATTATCTGTCTTGTTGTAATTTTTCTGTTCTATATTCACTTATAACCTCCATGTAAGTTAATGCATTCCCTTTGTGAGTGACATTAATGGACGTGGGGTGTTACACGTGGTATCAGAGCTTTAGGTTACCAGAACAGATAAAAATACTTTAGAAAAATAGTTATTTTTGGAAGAAGTGCTTTCAAAAACCTGTTTTAATGAGAAATTTAAAGAGAAAAGTTTTTAAGAAAAACATAATCCCCAATAGCTACATATCTTTATCCTTCGAATTCTCCATTTTGAATCTTTCCTTTTTCGTTTCAGCATGGCTGAAGGTCTTAATCTACCCGACGGTGTAACGATACCAGGATGGTATAGGAGGCTATTGGAGGTTAGGGCCGCTGCAGGCCCAGCCAATGTTCCTCCACCACCAGTTGCACCCATTCCTCCTCCTCCTCCTCGCGTAGATACTTTTGCAAAGACGTGCAAGGAATTCAAGGCTATGGGTGGAAAACCATTTCAAGGGTCAGAAATGTTTGTGGAAGCTAGAGATTGGCTTAAGGAGGTGGAAGAATTGCTAGAAATCTTTGAAGTAGAAGAAGGGAGGAGAGAACGATTAGCAGCTTGGTTGATGAAGGGAGAGGCCTCGTTTTGGTGGGAGGTCACTAATGGGGAGCGTCATGTTGACTCTTGGGCGGATTTCAGACGTAGGTTCGAGGCGAAGTTTCTCTCACGGGCGGAAGAAAATCTATATATGGAAAGGTTCTTGACATTGAAGCAAGGAAGCTCATCAGTGAAAGAATATGTTAATAAATTTAATCAGTTAGCAAGGTTTGGCTTGGACTTAGTAAACACGCCGAAGAAGAAGTCTCTAAGGTTCGTGAATGGCTTGAATGAACCATTGCAAGGGTTGGCTATGACCCACATCCCGATGGGGGCCACCTTTGAGAAGTTAGTAGAAATGGCGCTCATGCATAAGGAGAAAAGCGCTAAAGTTGATAAGGCACCCGAGAAGAAGGGGGACCAGAAGAAACCACAACAACAAAACAAGAAGGGTGGAAAAGACAATAACGGCAAGGGAAAGAAGAAGTGCTTTAACTGTGGAACCCAAGGCCATCTCAGCAAGGATTGCCGAAAGAAAAAGAAAACAGGTTGTTTTCAGTGTGGCGATGTGGGACATTTAGTGAAGGACTGCCCAAAGAAGGGGCAGAGGGTAGGAGCTACCTCGGGAGGACAGGTGCAGCCTCTTATGGCACCAGGGCAGGCTAGGGGACAAGTTCAGGCTCTCGCGGTCCCACCGCTGCAAGAACGAGGTAGAACCATTTCTGTTGAAAGCTTAGTTTTTCTATTTGATCATCCTGTCCGTACCTTATTCGATTCGGGCGAATCACATTCGTTTATCTCTACATCATTAGTTGAATCACTGCACTTAAACACCAGTTTAGTAGAGGATCCCTTAGTTGTTTCGAATCCAATAGGGGGCTCAGCTTATTTGTCCATGATGTGTTTGGATTTGAAAATTTCCATACTTAGCGTTGAATTTAGATGTGATGCTTATGTGTTGGGCTTCACGGGCTATGAGCTAATTTTAGGAATGGATTGGTTATCCAGAAATGGGGCCGTTCTTGATTGTGAAAGGAGAGTAGTTAGCCTCGTGACTCGCCTTGACAACACTCTCGAAATCTTCTGTAATCCCATAAATTCGGTTATGCTAAGTTATATAGAATCGCTTGACGCGTCTGAGGAAAATCTATGATCTGTTAGAGTGGTCCGAGAATATTCGGATGTGTTTGAGGAGGTGAAAGGCTTGCCTCCGAAGCGGGAGATAGATTTTCGAATATATCTTGTGGATAATGCGAAACCAGTATCTTTGCCAGTACGCCACATGGCTCCACGTGAAAGGAGGGAACTCGATAAGCAAGTGAAGGAGTTGCTTGAGAAGGGGTTCATAAGACGAAGTATATCAGAGTGGGGTGCTCCAGTAGTATTTGCCACGAAGGCGGATGGGTCCCTTAGACTGTGTGTGAACTATAGAGAACTTAATAAACTTACTAAGAAGAACAGACACCCACTGCCGAGGATTGACGATCTCTTTGATCAGTTAGTTGGCGCCTCAGTGTTTTCGCAGTTGGACTTAGCCACTGGGTTCCATCAGTTGAGAGTGGCTGAGGATAACATAGACAAGACTGCCTTTAGGACTCCGGACGGTTTCTATGAATGGCTAGTGATGCCCTTCGGGTTGACAAACGCCCCCGCATACTTGTTGATTTGATGAGTAGGGTGTTTAGGGAGTACTTTAACAAATTCGTGGTAGTCTTTGTAGATGACATCTTGATCATTTCTAAGGATGAAGAAGAGCATGCCCTACATCTTTGGGAAGTGTTGGAGACCCTACGAGTGCATAGCCTTAAGGCTAAATTTTCTAAGTGTCACTTCTGGAGGAAGGAAGTACGGTTCTTGGGGCATGTGGTTTCCAAAGAAGGGATAGCCGTGGATCCCGCGAAGGTGGTGGCCATCCAAGATTGGAAGGTCCCTAAAAATGCTACCAAAGTGAGAAGTTTCTTGGGGTTGGCTGGCTACTATAGGAAGTTTATCAAAGACTTCGCAAAGATATCAGCTCCATTGACACGCTTGACGATGAAGAACCTAGTTTTCACATGGGACGTAGATTGTGATGATGCGTTCCAACGTTTGAAGAGAGCTTTGACTTCAGCCCCAGTCTTAGTATTGCCAGACGGGAGTAAGTCGTCTACCGTTTATATTGATGCTTGTGGGACAGGACTAGGCGCAGTCTTAATGCAAGAGGGTAGGGTAATAGCCTATGGTGGAAGGCAGTTGAGAGCGCATGAGAAAAATTATCCTACACATGACCTAGAATTGGCCGCTATTGTTTTCGCGCTTAAGTCTTGGCGTCATTACCTTCTTGGCGAGAAATTTGAATTATTCACTGACCACAAGTCTTTAAAATACCTATTCTCTCAAAAGGACTTGAACTTAAGGCAGCAAAGGTGGATGGAGTTCTTAGCGTCCTACGACTTCGAAATAGCCTATACCCCTGGCAAGGGTAACGTGGTGGCAGACGCCTTAAGTAGAAAAAGATTATCCTTAAGTACTTTGTTTGTTGAGCGGCGAAGTTTAGAATTCATTTCGATGTTTGACTTTAGACCTTCCGTTGATTTCGTACCCGGTTTGTTAGCATCCTTGGAGGTCAGACCTACGCTTTTGGGACGGATTGGCGAGGCACAGCGAGACGACCCACAGTTGGTTGAGTTAGTAGAAAAACTCAAAGGAGGGGAGTCATCAAGCCATCTCCGTAGGTATACCCTAGATGATAAGGGTTGGTTACGTAGGGACGGTAGACTTTGTGTACCAAAAGACGATGACCTAAGGAAGACTATTCTTGACGAAGCACATCATTCGAAGATGAGCATTCATCCCGGAGGGGACAAGATGTACAAAGACATGAAGAGAGTTTACTTTTAGGCTGGCATGAAGAAAGATGTGGCCGAGTATGTCGCTAGATGCTTGGTGTGCCAACAAGTAAAAGCGGAGCAAAAGAAACCCGGTGGGTTGCTTCACCCATTGGAGGTTCCACTATGGAAGTGGGAAAGTGTCTCGATGGATTTTGTGGATGGGTTACCGCGATCAAGGAAGGTTAATGCGGGAATTTGGGTTATAGTAGATAGACTTACTAAAAGCACCCATTTCATTCCCGTAAAGAGTAAGAGGACTGCTCCATGGTTAGCCTCCGTATACGTTCGAGAAATAGTTCGTTTGCATGGTGTTCCTTCTAGCATAGTGAGCGACCGCGATCCTATTTTCACTAGCGAATTTTGGAGAAGCTTACAAGAGGCTGTAGGGACTCAGTTATGTTTGGGCACCGCATATCATCCTCAGACGGACAGCCAGACCGAGATGGTAAATCGCATTCTAGAGGATCTGTTGAGGCTATGTATCCTAGACTTTGGGGGTGCGTGGGAAGAGCATATTCCATTGGTGGAGTTCGCATATAATAACAGCTTTCAATCCAGCATTGGTATGGCACCATTCGAAGCTCTTTATGGACGACCTTGTCGTTCACCTACATGTTGGTGAGAATCTACGGATAAGATCTTACTTGGGCCCGATATGATTAGGGAGACTTCGGAGAAGATCGACGTGATTCGAAGGAGGATGAATGCAATGCAAGATAGGCAGAAATCTTATGCGGATAAGAGGAGGACAGATCTCAAGTTTGAAGTTGGGTACATGGTCATTGTCAAAGTGTCTCCATTACGAAACGTTGTTCGCTTTGGGTCCGTTGGGAAATTAGCACCAAGGTTTGTAGGGCCGTTTCCTATTAAGGAGAAAATTGGACAGATGGCGTATAGAGTGGAGTTGCCCGAGAGACTTAGTGGTGTACATGACGTATTCCATGTGTCACATTTGAGGAAGTGCTTGCACGAGACCGCGGAAGTGGTAGAGCCGAGCCTGCATAGAGAGGTGGAGATAGAGCGCGACAATTCGACGAGCTCCAACGCGCATTCTTGGGTCGGAGATCAAGAGGTTGAGGAATCGAGAGGTCAGACTAGTCAAAGTGCAATGGGGAGATGATGAGAGCAACGCTACTTGGGAGACGGAAGAGAAGATGCGTTCACGATACCCTTTTCTTTTTTAGGGTATGTCCTTTAATTTCTCCTTTATCGCTTAGCTTGTACTTATCTTATCTTTAGAATATCCTCTCGCAAGTATCTTTGACCTTTAGTTAGGATAATCCTATGGTTGAAACATGTGTTTGAGACATGTTGTGTTTGGTGGATGCAAAGTGGATGCAAGTGTTTGCTAGTGGTTGCTCGTGGATGCATATACACACACTATTAGGCACCAGATCGGCTCAATCACTTTATATTGCATATTGCATATATATGGATGTATTTAGTAAAATGGATGTATAATGGTTGTATTATCATATAGTTGCTGCATTCGGGTGGATAGTTGTGCACGCATATAGAATTAATATGTATCATTAGGAATCTTTTGCATACATATTGGACGCATGGCACTATCTTGAATTGCACTAAGGAGGTCGAATGAATCAGTAGACCGCCTAATTTTGCATTAGATATGGACATATACACACACTGTGCATATAAACATTAAAGCATTAGAAGTCTTTTAAGGACAATGGATGCTGGTGTTTGATGGTTGAGTAGATGGACGACTAGATGGTAGGATATACATTCTTCTTGACTTGGAGATTTCGGGGACAAAATCCTTTAAGGAGGGGAGAATGTAACACCCCGTAATTTTATAACATTAAAATTCACAAATTAAAGTATACTTAATTTTTAGAAAAGAATTAAGTGAATTGGGTTGCGCAGAGAAATATATATATAAATTAAAAATTAAATAAATAAATATGCGAAAAAGTTCAAAACAGCGAATTGGGAGGGGGAATAACCGAACCGGCCCATTTTTGAGGTCGACCAGAGCCCCACTGGGTCGACTAGGGGTTAATCCAGGGTGTTTGGCTATCAACACGTGGGCCGATTCACTTAAATGCAGATTTTGCATTTGATTGGTTCTCATGGTTCAGGGTTAATCTAATGGTCCTAAATAACTTCGTACACATATAAATACATCCTAATGCTAACCTTAAACCAAATTAAAATAGAATAGTTACCGTCATACCATCGCCATGGAAATCAATGGAGCCGCCGCCAACTAAGAAAGAAGAAAAGCAAATTCAATTCTAATTCTCTCAACCCTAAAGCAAAGCAAAACTCTCTCTTTTATTCTCTAAATTGTGAGTATGATGATCTTAACAAGATTATTATCGTTTTAATTAGGTTGAGTTATGAATGGATTATGAGTAGATGATGTGAATTATCATATATGTTGTTGTAAACCCCTTTTGTTATCATGTATATTGTAAATCCAATGTTATGTGATGATGATATCTTATATGTTGTAAATCATGCTATGATGATGTTTTGTATGTTGAAAGTTTCAATGCTAAATTGTGATGAATCATACATGTTAAAAAGGCCATGATGTTACCATCTATGCTAGTTAGTTCATATTAATTAAATCACCATGTTTGGGTTATGTTGATCTATATGACAAGTCACATATGCACATTAGATTGATTAGAAAAGTTATGAACATATGCCAAGACATCTACTATGACATCTAGAATTATGCTATGACATATGTGATATCCTATGCTAGTTCACACCATCATTATGTTGCCTAGTGTAACAACCCGTATTTTTGAATAACATGTTATAACATAAATCAAGGCAGAATTAAATGTTAAACTCTGAATCAAGGGAAACGGGCTGTGCTATTGCGTTCGTCTCGGAAAAATACGCGAAATAGAGTCCGAGTTTTCGAAAAACGGAGTCCGTATGACCAAGTTATGACCCGTCAAAGTTTTCAGGAAATTTCAAGTTCAAAAATAGTTCAAATTTGAATTTAGAATTCAAATTCAGCCAAAACAGACTGGGCGGGAAAATTCCCACCTAGACAGGTCGACAGGGGGGGTCGACACTAGAGTCGACCTCCCCCCCAGCTAGGTCGACACTAGAGTCGACCTGGGGGTCGACTTCCCTGGTCGGCCAGGTCGGCCTGGTGCACTTAATTGGGCTGTTTGGACCTGTTTTGTTGGCTAGTGACATGATTTGATGGCTCAGATTTGATTTAGGGTTAATCCTATGGCTAAAACTAATCCTAAACTCTATAAAAAGACCCTAATACCTAGCCTAAATCATCATTAATCATTCCTACAACTAAATGCTTCCCAAATGTTCACTAATCATGGCCTCCACCTTCCTCATGAGAGCATGAGTGTCTCAAATCAATTTATGTCATAAAAGAGCCATCTTTCTTAAGTAAATGAGCCATCTTCTTTGTCTTTGGGGTTATTACTTCTTGGTTCAAGGCGTTTAAGTGGAGCTTATTATTTTCTTTGCGGATTTTGCTTGTGGCTTCGTCTCAATCTTTATATATATTGATCTAGATCGCATAACCGCTCATTGTAAGCCCTATACTACTCTTAGATTCTAACTATGAAGTTAAATGTGATATGTTGCAAGTTGAGTTTGGGCCTAAGTATGATATATGCTTTGATCTTATCATGTTATGCATGAATATATTCTACGCATATTTGAAAACCTATCACCTTGACCTTGTGGGGTAAAAGCTTCAAGCTTTAATATAAAGGTTGCATTTTGGCAACATGGAAGTTATCATATCCCTTATGATAACCTGCATGTGAGGCTAAATGCGAACTTCTAGCAACTTCTACATGTCATTTATCACCATGTATCACTTATATGCTAAGTTTGGTTTTATGCATACTTTTGAAGCCTAATAACGCTATATGCGAACTTTTAGCCATCATCCTATGTCCTTCATAATCATGTTTCACCTATTTGCTTAAGTTGATATTATGCATGTTTTGAGGCCTATGATGTAATATGCAAGCTTATGAACCTATTTATGCCTCATATGCCACCATGTTTAACTTGTGGCCAAAGCATCCTTATGCTAGCTTGTGGCCAAATCACCCTTATGCTATTTGATATGTATGAGGCCAAGTCACCTTTTATGCTATCATACATGTTGAGGCCATACACTAGTATGTTGAACCCCTTTTGGCCTCAAATGTCACCATGTTTAATTTTTGGTAGTTTTTCCCATTTTATGCCCACCTTGTCATATAGTTATGTTCCCTCTTTGATCCATTTGCGTTGATACGAATTTACGTGCGATGGGAATACGTTATGGGTAGTTGGGCAAACTTAATAACATGAGAACATGACTCGAAAATATGACATGAAAGTTTCACATGTGTTTATGCTTGAAAACACGAATGTGAACATGACATGTAGAAAACATGAGAGTGGCCAACTCGAGGTTGGGTTGAGTTTGTAGCATAAGTCTACCCGGAACCGACCGGTTTAACTAGTGGCTACAAGCAATAGAACCCAATGTGAGTAGTTGGTCATGTCGCACTTAAAACCCGAGGTTAGACTAGGTTGTGGTGTAAAGCTACCCGGACCCGCCCGGCTTAACTAGTAACCACAACAAAGTCTAATGTGAGAGGTTGGGGTGCATTAAGTTAATTAATGCCACATGGTAGGGTTAAGTCATGGATTCATGGAATATACTTAACCAAATGAACATGATGGATTGATAGGGTTAAGTCATGAACCACTTGAATATTTAACCAAATGAACATGATGGATTGATAGGGTTAAGTCATGAATCTTGGATAAACTTAACCAACTTGATACGTGGTTTGGATAGGGTTAATCACATTTAACCCATTAGAAACCCTAGTTGCGGGGTCCTTTTCAGCAGTAACCCATCAGAGCGTATCGGGATACCCTAGGGACTAGGCTAGGGGTAGGGCACAATTATTGGGCTGATTGTAAGTGACCAAAAAGGGACGGCTGGTTTGGTGCGCCATTGTAGATTCCGGCGGACTATGGTCGTGCACGTAGTCGGGATGAAATACAGGCATGGGCACCAGTGGGTTTGGACTGTGCATGCTTGTTTTGGTGTCAGGGGTTGGCACCCTAGGGCTCGGATACACCCTAGGGTGGACCTAGCACAGTCGACTACATCTCGCGTTTGGGCCGCATGACACCGATACACGACGAGTTAGGCTTATAGGGAGCCGATCGACAAGACCGAGTAGTTGGACCTCGATTTAGGTCATCTCATGATGTGGGCCAGCTTTGGGCCAAGGGATCATTTCTTGATTATACTTGACATGGATTAGAATACTAGTACACACCTGGTGCAACTTAACCTTGTATATGCGATGCCACACTTGATCTATCTTGTTAACTTTTCACCATGCTAGTTATCACCCTATGTTTCATCTCTGCTTCACATGACCAGTTAACTTTATTAGCTTTTATACTAATAGTAGATAGGACTTACCAGTCTTTTTGACTGACCTGTTTTCTTTCGCCTCTTTTCTTCCGTTTCCCCCCCCCCCTCCCCCAAGGTCCTCAGGGTGGGAACATTGGATCTTAGCTTGGATCCATATAGCTTGCTTACTGGATTTGCTCATGTATGGTTATGGACATTGAGCTAGCTATGGTTTATCACTTCACTTTGGGGATAGTACTTTATGTATTTCAGTTTTTCAGTTTATGTTTTTCTCTAAGACTTTGTTTATTGGAAAATAATGACCAAGTACTTTGTTGTAACTTAACTATGGTTTTGAAATGCTAGTTTGATCCGCTGCTTTATTTACTCTGTTTTACCTACATGTTCTGTCTTGTGATATCTGCATGCATGTTTACCTTGTTTAAACGCCCCTCCAAAGCTAGTGTGCTTGCAAGAGTTACCCTGGCGGAGGTGGGGTGTTACATTTGGTATCAGAGCATAAGGTTTACAAGATTCGAGCAAAAGTGTTTTTAAAACTTACCTTTTGAAAAACTATTTTCAAAACCAATTAAGTATTTTCCAAGAAAAGTCTAGTTATTTTAAAAAGGCTATTCCCCAAAAGCCATAGCACTATCCTTCGTTTCTTCGTTCTGAATCTATCTTTTTCTTTTTCAGTATGGCCGATCTTAACTTACCCGAGGGAGTGACCATTCCCGGATGGTTCCGGAGGTACTTGGAAGCTAGGGCCAACGATGTGGGCCCAGCAAATACCCCTAATATAACTGAGGTTCCTCCTCCTCCTCAGAATCCGCAAGCAGATTTCGCTAAGATTTGCAAAGACTTTAAGGCGATGGGTTGCAAGAATTTTGTCGGAACGGAGACTTTTGTGGAGGCAAGAAACTGGTTAAAGGAAACTGAAGACCTCTTTGCTATCGTTGATATGGAAGATCGTAGGAAAATTCTGTTGGTGGTATGGCTATTGAAAGGGGAAGCTGCTTATTGGTGGGTAGTCACCACCACTACTAGACCAATTGAGACTTGGGATGACTTTAGGAGAAGGTTTGGACTAAAGTTTCTATCATCGACAGAAGAGAACCTTCAGATGGAGAGGTTCCTATCTCTAAAGCAAGGGGACATGACCGTTAGGGAATACGTGGATAAGTTTAATCAACTTACTCAGTTCGGTCTAGAATTGGTAAACACAGCTCGGAAGAAGGCCCTACACTTTGCTCTTGGATTGAATGAGCCATTGCGCGGTTTGGCCATGTCTCATATACCCCTGGGGGCGACCTTCGAGAGTTTGGTGAATAGGGCCCTACTTCAAGAGGAAGATAAGAGTGGCAAGAAGGAGGTCAAGGCAAATGAGTCCCAAGGCAAGAAGGAATATTCCGGAAAAGGAGGCAAGAACAACAACAGTAAGGACAACAAGTCAAGAAAGAAGAGGAAGTGCAACTTCTGTAGGATCACTGGACACATAGCTAAGGACTGTAGGAAGAAGAAGAGGAAGCTGGGCGAGTGCTTTCTCTGTGGAGAAGTTAGACACCTCAGCAAGGATTTCCCCAAGAGGCAAGGGAAAACTCAGCAAGCAGGACCCTCTGGAGGGCAGTTGCAGGCTCTCCTCGCTCTTCCTTCTCTTGATCGAGGTAGTGTTTCTATAGAAAGTCATGTTTACATTTCTGATTTCCCTGTTCATACCTTATTTGATTCTGGCACATCGCATAGTTTTATTTCTGATCTTGTTGAAAGTTTGCACCTAAGTACTAGTCTAGTTGAGATCCCGTTAGTGTTTCAAATCCAATTGGGGGTTCCGCCCATCTATCTGCGATTTGTATGGATTTGAAAATCTCTATCTTGAGCGTAGAATTTGTGTGTGATGCTTATGTTCTCGGGTTTATAGGACACGGGTTGATTTTGGGCATGGGTTGGTTGTCCAGTTATGGAGCCATTCTCGATTGTGAGCATAGGGTGGTGAGGCTCATGACTCGCCTCGGTAATACCCTAGAAATTTCTTGTAACCCTAGAGGTCCCATCATGTTATGTTATCTTGAATCTCTTGACTCGTCCATCGATGATCTGCAATCTGTAAGGGTAGTCCGAGACTATCTTGATGACTTTGAAGAAGTAAGGGGGTTACCCCCTAAGCGGGAGATAGATTTTCGCATTTATCCAGTTGATAATACCAAGCCAGTTACATGGCCCGTTAGGCACATGGCCCCACGTGAAAGAAGAGAGCTCGGTAAGCAAATCAAGGAGTAGCTTGAGAAAAATTTCATTAGGCGAAACATTTCAGAATGGGGTGCTCCGGTGGTATTCGCTACTAAGGCGGATAGTCCATTTCACTTAAGCATGGGTTAGAGAGATCACCCTAGTAAGTACATTTGGCAACGTGGATTGGCACTTGTTTCCAAGAGATAGTTTTCTGCATGGGATACCGTATAGTATGTAAACGAGATCCGAGATTCACTAACGAATTATGGAAAGCTTGCATGAAACCAGGAGTAAGCAGTTGGGTGGAAGCCAAGTATTTTAGGCAAAGAATAAGTGGAAGGGGAATGAGAGGCAACGGTGAAATGAGTTCTAACTCATATTTTGGAAATAAGAGTTAAGAACTACGGAATTGCGAAGTTAAAAGACGGTCAGGGCACGATGGGATTAAGCACAAGAAAATGCGGCTTAGAAGACTGAAGACTAGATACGCACATTAAATCTCCTTTTAAGAGTATATCCTTGATCCCTATTGTTCCGTAGAGCTTACTCGCATGTTATCTTTTAAGTACATCCTCTCGGTCCTATCCTCAATCTTAGTTCTGTTGCAAACCCCATAAGGAGTATAACTCGCCTATTTGTGATATATGGTTGGGGTGAAGATGTTCGTCACCAAACTATTTGGGCTTCATGGGATATGGGTTATAACTGATAGACTTACAAAGAGAGCCCATTTCATTCCGGTGAAAAGCAAGAGGACTGTATCATGGCTAGCATCTGTTTATCTTCGAGAGACAGTGCGGTTGCATGGAGTTCCTTCCAGCATAGTTAGCGATCGTGGCCCAATTTTCACTAGCCAGTTCTGGAATAGTTTGCAAGAAGCGATGGGTACGCGATTGAATCTGAGTACAGCCTATCACCCCCAGATGGATGGCCAAACCGAAAGGGTGAATAGAGTGCTAGAAGATCTCTTGAGGCTTTGTTTTCTCGACTTCGGTGGTACTTGGGAAGACCACCTTCCTCTTGTAGAATTTGCTTATAATAATAGCTATCAAGCCAGCATAGGAATGGCACCATTTGAAGCTTTGTATGGGAGGCCATGTAGGTCACCATCTTGTTAGTGGGAGACAACAGATAGGATTATACTTGGGCCCGATATGATAAGGGACACATCCGAGAGGGTTGAATTGATTCGAAGACGGATGAAAACTGCCCAAGACAGACAGAAATCCTATGCAGACAAGCGAAGGACAGACTTGGAATTTAAAGTTGGAGATATGGTCTTTGTGAAGATTTCTCCTTTGCGAAATATGGTTCATTTTGGGCAGCTGACACCAAGGATCATAGGACTCTTCCCTACTATAGAAAGAGTTGGGAAGATGACTTATAAGGCGGAATTGCCCGAGCAGCCGCTCGGAGTGCATAATGTCTTTCATGTCTCGCATCTCCGGAAGTGTTTGCACAGATCCGCCGAAGTGGTTGAACACAGTATTCTTGAAGACATGGAGGTAGAGGAAGAGGCAACCCTGAGACGAGCTCCGATTCGTATCATGGAAACGGAGACAAAGAAGCTAAGAAGCAAAGAAGTTAAGCTTGTTAAGGCGCAATGGAGTGAAACAGAGGAAGATGCAACTTGGGAAACCAAGGAGAAGATGCGTGTGCTTTATCCATTTCTTTTTGAGGATACATTTTCAATCTCTTTTCCTAGATTGGTATATCTTCCCTTTGCTATCCATGTTTATCTAGTTTATCTTGTTTCGTGAATCTTGTCATGAGAACCTTAGGTAGAAACCCTTGGTTGAAACATGTATTTGAAACATGTTATTCTTGATGTTTGCAAGTGGTTGCAATTGTTTGCAAATGGATACTTTGGATGCATGATACACGTTAGGCACTAAGATCGGCTCACACACTTGCATACGCATATGCATGAGTGTTTATGCTTATTCATGGATGAAACTTGTACGCTATCACGTGGATGTTGCATATGGATGAATGTTAAGTGCACTCATGTAGAAATTATAAATTATGTTAGGAATTTGCATACATCTGGACTCATTTCACTAACATGTCTTGCATTAAGGGGGTTTACTGAATCAGTAACCTCCTGATTTTCGCATTAGATAAGTACATATAACACACACCTTTTTCATATGTTCATACAGCATTTAGAATCTTTTTAAGGACAATGCTTACTTGTGGATGATGTTTTGAGTAGATGGATGATGGATGGTAGGATACGTTCTTCCTAACTTGGAATTTCGGGGACGAAATCCTTTAAGGAGGGGAGAATGTAACAACCCGTATTTTTGAATAACATGTTATAACATAAATCAAGGCATAATTAAATGTTAAAGTCTGAATCAAGGGAAACGGGCTATGCTATTGCGTTCGTCTCGGAAAAATACGCGAAATAGAGTCCGAGTTTTCGAAAAACGGAGTCCGTATGACCAAGTTATGGCCCGTCAAAGTTTTCAGAAAAATTCAAGTTCAAAAACAGTTCAAATTTGAATTTAGAATTCAAATTCGGCCAAAACAGACTGCGTGGGAAAATTCCCGCCCAGACAGGTCGACCGGGGGGTCGACACTAGAGTCGACCTCCCCCCCAACCAGGTCGACACTAGAGTCGACTTGGGGGTCGACCCCCCTGGTCGGCCAGGTCGGCCTGGTGCACTTAATTGGGCTGTTTGGACCTGTTTTGTTGGCTAGTGACGTGATTTGATGGCCCAGATTTGATTTAGGGTTAATCCTATGGCTAAAACTAATCCTAAACTCTATAAAAAGACCCTAATACCTAGCCTAAATCATCATTAATCATTCCTACAACTAAATGCTGCCCAAATGTTCACTAATCATGGCCTCCACCTTCTTCATGAGAGCATGAGTGTCTCAAATCAATTTATGTCATAAAAGATCCATCTTTCTTAAGTAAAAGAGCCATCTTTCTTTGTCTTTGGGGTTATTACTTCTTGTTTCAAGGCGTTTAAGTGGAGCTTATTATTTTCTTTGCGGATTTTGCTTGTGGCTTCGTCTCAATCTTTATATATATTGATCTATATCGCATAACCACTCATTGTAAGCCCTATACTACTCTTAGATTCTAACTATGAAGTTAAATGTGATATGTTGCAAGTTGAGTTTGGGCCTAAGCATGATATATGCTTTGATCTTATCATGTTATGCATGAATATATTCTATGCATATTTGAAAACCTATCACCTTGACCTTGTGGGATAAAAGCTTCAAGCTTTATATTAAAGGTTGCATTTTGGCAACATGGAAGTTATCATATCCCTTATGATAACTTGCATGTGAGGCTAAATGCGAACTTCTAGCAACTTCTACATGTCATTTATCACCATGTATCACTTATATGCTAAGTTTGGTTTTATGCATACTTTTGAAGCCTAATAATGCTATATGCGAACTTTTAGCCATCATCCTATGTCCTTCATAATCATGTTTCACCTATTTGCTTAAGTTGATATTACGCATGTTTTGAGGCCTATGATGTAATATGCAAGCTTATGAACCTTTTTATGCCTCATATGCCACCATGTTTAACTCTTGGCCAAAGCATCCTTATGCTAGCTTGTGGCCAAATCACCCTTATGCTATTTGATATGTATGAGGCCAAGTCACCTTTTATGCTATCATACATGTTGAGGCCATACACTAGTATGTTGAACCCCTTTTGGCCTCAAATGTCACCATGTTTAATTTGTGGTAGTTTTTCCCATCTTATGCCCACCTTGTCATATAGTTATGTTCCCTCTTTGATCTATTTGCGTTGATACGAATTTACGTGCGATGGGAATACGTTATGGGTAGTTGGGCAAACTTAATAACATGAGAACATGACTCGAAAATATGACATGAAAGTTTGACATTTGTTTATGCTTGAAAACACGAACGTGAACATGACATGTAGAAAACATGAGAGTGGCCAACTCGAGGTTGGGTTGAGTTTGTAGCATAAATCTACCCGGAACCGACCGGCTTAACTAGTGGCTACAAGCAATAGGACCCAATGTGAGTAGTTGGTCATGTCGCACTTAAAACCCGAGGTTAGACTAGGTTGTGGTGTAAAGCTACCCGGACCCGCCCGGCTTAACTAGTAACCACAACAAAGTCTAATGTGAGAGGTTAAGGTGCATTAAGTTAATTAATGCCACATGGTAGGGTTAAGTCATGGATTACTGGAATATACTTAACCAAATGAACATGATGGATTGATAGGGTTAAGTCATGAACCACTTGAATATTTAACCAAATGAACATGATGGATTGATAGGGTTAAGTCATGAATCTTGGATAAACTTAACCAACTTGATACGTGGTTTGGATAAGGTTAATCACATTTAACCCATTAGAAACCCTAGTTGCGGGGTCCTTTTCAGCAATAACCCATCAGAGCGTATCGGGATACCCTAGGGACTAGGCTAGGGGTGGGGCACGATTACTGGGCTGATTGTAAGTGACCAAAAAGGGACGGCTGGTTTGGTGCGCCATTGTAGATTCCGGCGGACTATGGTCGTGCACGTAGTCGGGATGAAATACAGGCATGGGCACCAGTAGGTTTGGACTGTGCATGCTTGTTTTGGTGTCAGGGGTTGGCACCCTAGGGCTTGGATACACCCTAGGGTGGACCTAGCACAGTCGACTACATCTCGCGTTTGGGCCGCATGACACCGATACACGACGAGTTAGGCTTATAGGGAGCCGATCGACTAGACCGAGTAGTTGGACCTCGATTTAGGTCATCTCATGATGTGGGCCAGCTTTGGGCCAAGGGATCATTTCTTGATTATACTTGACATGGATTAGAATACTAGTACACACCTGGTGCAACTTAACCTTGTATATGCGATGCCACACTTGATCTATCTTGTTAACTTTTCACGATGCTAGTTATCACCCTATGTTTCATCTCTGCTTCACATGACCAGTTAACTTTATTACCTTTTATACTAATAGTAGATAGGACTTACCAGTCTTTTTGGCCGACCTGTTTTCTTTCTCCTCTTTTCTTCCGTTTCCCCCCCTCAGGTCCTCAGGGTGGGAACATTGGAGCTTAGCTTGGATCCATATAGCTTGCTTACTGGATTTGCTCATGTACGGTTATGGACATTGAGCTAGCTATGGTTTATCACTTCACTTTGGGGATAGTACTTTATGTATTTCAGTTTTTCAGTTTATGTTTTTCTCTAAGACTTTGTTTATTGGAAAATAATGACCAAGTACTTTGTTGTAACTTAACTATGGTTTTGAAATGCTAGTTTGATCCGCTACTTTATTTACTCTGTTTTACCTACATGTTCTGTCTTGTGATATCTACATGCATGTTTACCTTGTTTAAATGCCCCTCCAAAGCTAGTGTGCTTGCAAGAGTTACCCTGGCGGAGGTGGGGTGTTACACCTAAAAACCCCATATGCAAGTTTATGTATAGATTTGGGCTATGATCATATCATGTAAATTGAGACATTTAACAAGTTTACACCTTTTGATCCTTAACATGTGTAGTTTATGCAAGTTTCACCCCTATTATGATTATATTTATTTTAATTGTCTATATGTTGTGATAATTTATCTTTGTGCAAGGTGTTAGACTATACAAGTCTAGCCTATATTTTGCGTTGAATAAGCGAACGTATAAACGTGGGGTAGGGGTAATATTAAGGATTTAATATTAAAAAGTTGGGGTGCAATTGATATGATTTTGCATGCCATAAGTGGATTTCCATAATTGAGTCAATTATGGACATCATTAAAACTTGACTTAATCAATAATTTGAATAGGGAATTGTTAAAACTAGGGTAAAAGATTTTAAGTGTTAATCAATGCTTAGGACACGAGGTTGGACACGTTTGTGACGTAAACCTGCCCGGACCCGCCCGGAAAATCCAGTGGTCACAAATGGCAGCCCAATGTGAGAGGTCCTAGGCCTAAATTAAATCATAACGGTTGTAAAGACACGAGGTTAGACTCTTTTATGGTGTAAGACTGCCCGGACCCGCCCGGCAAATCCAGCTGCCATAAATGCCAGTCTAATGTGAGAGGTCTTTATGAGGTTATGGCCTGTATGAATTAAGAAATACTTAACCAGATAAACATGTAAGGTGGGACATGGGGGTTAAGTAGGTGCCTTGGGTGGCATGAGGAATCTAGGGGGAGCCCTTAGTGGCATGTGAAATACGATTAGTAAGACTTAACCGAACACACATGTAAATGAACATGACTAAGAGGGTTAAGTGGGATATACTAGTGACAAGCTTAGGTGGGTAGCTTGTGGGGGCCCATTTCGACCAGTATCCCAAACGTATCTTAATGGGCTCGACCCAAGTCGAGGACGGGACACGCATGCTGGGTTTGACTGTAAGAGGCCAAAATGGGGAGCGGTGGCAACGCAAGTCAAATGGGTTTCAAATGCGTGTGTGGACCCGGGCTGGTAGGTAAGACGTTGTTGCATCGTGTAGGTATAAGCCGTGCATTCTCAAGTTGTATCGGGTTGCCACTTTAGGGGAGTGATACACCCCACTGTGGGGCCAACATGGGTATCTACGAGTAGGGAGCCGATCGAAAGTGGGTAGTGGGGTACACCTAATGGAGATAGGGGCAGACGACACCTATGTAGTCGGCTAGGGGTACGTAAGGCTATTTATAAAGTTTCTGTGTGAAGCAAGTGGGATCAAACAATTGGGTGACTGGTGTGGTGCAGTGTAGTAATGTGCGGTGCAGTGTAGTAGTCGTTCGTTAGTAATTAGGTGTGCCTTTACCGTTATCTTTAACGTTATCTTAAACGCTATCTTTATCTTCCTAAGAGTTCATAGACATTTACTTGTCTTCCAGCTTATGCCTTAGTCTAGTTATTTTGATAATAGTTTTGTTAGAATTATCATACTCGCCAGACTTTATGTCTGACCCCCTCTATTTCTATCCTTTTTCCCCCTCCAGGTCCTCAGGTTGGTCCCAGCTCTAGTGGAGTTTGATTGAATTGCATCATCTCTCTTTGGAAAGCTTGGACCGTTGAAGTAAAGTCCAGCTTGTTATCTTTTTAATGGCTGTTTATGTAATGGGATTATGTATTTTGTTTTTATGAAGATGGATATTGTACTGGTTATGATCTATGGTTTTATGATGTAACAAACATGTTTAATTTCAGTTGCAATAAAATGAAGTTTTAGATTTCCAAGTACTATTTATTATCTGTCTTGTTGTAATTTTTCTGTTCTATATTCACTTATAACCTCCATGGAAGTTAATGGATTCTCTTTGTGAGTGACATTAATGGACGTGGGGTGTTACAATATAGAACATGCACACCTGGAGTCTCGTCATCAATGCCAAGAAACTCAAGGCCTACCGCCTATGTCATCCTTTTATGTCACACCAGATCCAAACAAAAAAAAACTCATAAAACAACACAACCCCTTTATGTCACCTGCAAGCACACAACCCACCATTAGCCTCACTAAATCCCCAAGCTTCAATCATTCTATCGCACAATTGATAACTACATTCCCCTCATCTCCCTCAACAAATAGTTTCAACCTTCATTGCATATAAATTCACCCAGTTTCAACCTTCATTGCATATATGTTCACCCAGTTCCGTTCATTTCCTTTACCACCCAGTTTTATCACACTTTATCACCCAACTCAGTATATATATCCTACTTATACACAACATAACCATAATATCTCTTCACCGCTTTAAAGAAATTTTCTGGTCAAATATAATTACCATCAACTATGTTTAAAAGATGCAACGTTTAAAAGAGTATATATATCCTATTTATCCTCATTTAAATATCTATCACATATTATTACATTAAACATTTTCGACCATCATGTAGAGTCAAGTGGTATAAAGTCTTATTCCATAGAGTAATTACAATATATGTGTAATATAAACCTTGTAGGTAAAGTGCATGGTATATGCATAAACCATGTACTAGCCAGCGCCGGCCCAAGGGCATTCGACGCCCTAGTCGAGAAAGTATTTTTGCTTGTTTCATTGCCCCTTGACTCAATTAAAAAATACAAAACAAAATGTAAATTATTCATAATATTTAACATCTATCACAAAATATCAACAAATTAAGTTCTTTTGATCACATATCAGAAAATCAAAATGCAAATATAATATCCTAAGTCCTAACACTTTGGTACATGTTAACGAAAATTACTTCTTGCTTTTGAAGCAGCAAACTCGTCTGTTACATATATTGTTTTGTCATTCTATTTTGAAATCTGAAATTTTGTTTTTAGTTCCTAACTCAATTTAATATAGGGCGTGATATCAAATATTCATTAACAAACACTATACTATTTTATACATCAAAAATCCTGAGAACACAAATCTAAAGAACACAAGTTTGGAGACAACCGTACCAGATTAACAGCTTATTTCGATCATAGAAAGTAATAGTCTTTATTTCAATCATAATGTATACAGCAAAACTATTGTGAATTAATTATTGTTCACCAACATAGAACGAAATCCGGAAAATAATTTACATGCTAAAACTAATACACTAAAGCTAAAATTATGGTATGCCTGTGAAAAAAAACCTAAATTTGATATTGAACTAAACAGCACAATTTTCTCATGATATCTTTCACAAAAGCTTATTTCAATCATGGACTAATTGATCATAGAAAAAAGATAACAGACCCATGTTGATTTTGCTGAGGCTAGATCCAAACTCTGATTTGGGGATAATTTTGAAACTGAAATCAGGTTTGCATTTGAAAATTGCAGTCCAAACGAAGCAAATTAATTGAGGATGAAGTCGATCGCTTGAGAGAGATGAGATGATGGAAGCCTGGAGGTGGTCGAGAGAGATAAACTAAGCGCGGTCTTCGCAATACTTCTACAGTCGACGGTGGAACAAAATAGAAAAATCACTTTTTTTTCTTCTAATTTTAGTTGCCTCTCTTTTGTGCGTTATCCCTCTTCTGCGCGTTGCCCTAGTCATTTGTCTCTCTCGACTAAGCTGTGGGTCGGGCCTGGTACTAGCCCTATATGGTTTTGTTTGAATCCACGTGCATGCCCTACGATGTGAAACGATCACAATGTTAAAATATAAGGCATAAATTCAAAGGATGACATTTTCTGTCCAATTGAATTTTATAAAATTTAAGAGGTAACGAGCATTTTCATGCGTTGAACTAAAATTCGACATAGGGAACTTCCTCAGTTATTAGAAGTAAAATTCCAATCCATAATCCATTGTTGGAATCTGAAAAAAAAAGAAGGAATAAGAAAGTTCCTTTGTGATTGGAAGCAGAATTATATTTGGGATTCATATGATGCTAAGAACATCTACGGTAGCTCGGTTATTATTGTGAGGAGTAACCAAAAATAGAATGGCACAAACCCTCACTCATCCGGCAGCAGGTGAGGGTATTTTTTTAATGTTTGAAATCCAAATTGTTTTCTGAAAACCATTTATAGGTTTAGACAGATATAAAAAATCCAATCAACCTATTAATTTTTTTTAGAAACAAATTATAAGTTATTTATTTCTATATATAACAAACATTCGCATGAATGATCGTATAAAACCAAACTCGAGAGTTTTCTCCACTTGAGCTTCAATGGCCATTGAAAAAAAAATTAACTCCAAAAATTTATTGGAAAAAGGAGGTATAAATTGACAACAAATTTCCCTTTTGCGCAAATGGGAAAGCAAACCAGTTCATGTTATGAATGGGAAAGTGAACATCTCTCAACATTGAAAAATAAATGGCCAGCGAGAACACGGAGGAGTCCTTGAGAAGGGGCAGCGTAATTGAAGTCAATTTACGAGCCTCTGTTTTCCATTATGAAGACAATTTTGGTGACTTAGGAATAGCGATATCCATGTAATCTAGGTACATGATTCTCCAACTTCCTAGGTGGCTAGAAGTAAAATTATATTTTGGATTCATATTATGCAAGGCCAAAAAGAAATTTAGAATCCAAACTGGAACAACAACCTTGTATCGGTATGTTAGATGTAAAAAACCACAGTTACAGCACTACATCAGAAAAGCTTCATATATCCAAAAAAATAAAAAGTCTGAATCATCCAAGTGTTTAAGCATTATATCGTTTTGCTAGAAGTGGTCGGTTTAGGATGGTTGCACATGTGGAAATCTGGCCAATCTTTGGTTGTCGAGTTCAGGTGCAAGTGGTGTTAATGGTAGATACGGAGTTTGGTTGCGATGTCATGTCTTACGATGATTGCGCGGGTGAGTCATGATTTAGATGGAGCTGAGGTTACAACATTGGAAATCATTTTAGGTTGCAATATAGGTAAACATACCTCTTTATAAATCATTTCACAAGTTCTTAAGAAGAATTGGAACCATACACGGTATTTATATACCAAAAAAATTAAAATAAAAAAAGTTTGATTGTCTAATGCAGGCGTACATTTAACTTTAATACAAAAAAATAAAATAAAATGGTATATTGTTTTTCTATTGATGGTATAGTCCCGTTATCCCTGTTTTCGTGTGTCCAAACTATCTCAACTATCACCATCAGCCATTGAATGGTCTGACCATTTTAATTGTACCATGGGATCACTGATTAATTTAATCCTGTTTTTGTTATCTGAGATACAAGCCTTTTCTTGCAACCACAAACACTACAGCCACCCTTTCATCATACATCACACCTCCTTTACGACTGCATCACACCATATATCCAACTCATCCATCATGGTTCATACCACAATTGTTCAAACTTCACTACCAACTCATCCACCATGGTTCATACGCATGGACCGCAACCGAACAACACTAAGCAAACTTACTAAACACACAAAGATGTCCTACCCTACACTCAGCAAACTGCAACCCGGTAAAGCACAAAACAACTTCACTGGCTACAGCAACAATCTAGTCCGCACTCCATTATGACATTCAGGTTATTTGCAGCGAGTTTAGTGAATATAAGGGGGTGCGTGTGCATAGTGTATGTGTGCATGCATGAGATTTCAGTGTACACGAGGGTTTGTGCATGTATGTCTGCTCTTGTAGTATATCTAAAAAAGTTTGAATTATACTTACTAGAAACCGATTCCTTATAATGTTCGCAGCAGGCCAAGCTATCGTAGTACCAAGAGCATCTTCTATAACTTCTAAATCGGACGTTGTTCTCCATAGACGTTCCTTTGGAATTATTACAACATCTACCCAAATTCTAACTGCATTTTTCCCCAAAGGGGCACAAGATACCACAGTAGTTGGATCGGTCGAAGATACGTGGCCTAATGCAACAATATCTCTCTTTCCCAACCAATCGATCAGCTTGCAATTACCTTTTTCCATAGATTTTGTACACTATCAATTAAATAAACATGTTATTTACATATGTGCTTCACTAATTTGCACGATGAAAAAATAATTGAATGACATATAAATAAGTTTGATACATACCTTCTCGACAACTCCAGCACTACTCGTATGATTAATTGATGATGTTGTGTTAATTGTTTCGATAATTACTGTAAGAACCCGTAACTTCCCCGGTAAGGAAAGAGCGGATACTTTGAGAACAACACACATCGGAACACAGACGGAAGAACATTTCATTGTTATTACAACAATTCCATCAGATACAAGAATATACAGAGTACAAATGAATAAATTACATTCGATAAATAAATTACATAGCAGCGGAAAAATATACAAAACACAACTAGAAGTGATACACGGATACAGAGCTTTCCGAGCATCGTTCCAGCTGTAAATCAGGACCCTGTGAATATAAATCTGCAAAACCAAAATTACTAGCTGCCCGTGCGGAAAATAGGGGCACCCAGAGTTTAGGTTAAAACAATAAACTCCAGGTCAGTCATGTGACTGGTGTGAGAACTAAAACAGTTATCAATCTTTATTTTTAAAGTTAGGTAAATCAAGGGACCACGCCGTATAACACGGAACGGGTTTCCTCCCAAGAATACCAGTGCATAGAACAAACAGCGCAATGCTAAATAAAGAAAGATGAAGCTGTTATAAGACCCAGGTCCCATCACACAATGCAACGCAAGCCGGAGGATAGGGTTTTTACCTTATAACAGCCAAAGCATGCTTGATACGTTTAAAAACACATTATTTTGATATTATAATAAGTGTATGGTGTCAAAACATTTCAATCATAAATATAAATCATAGACGGCATGAGTGCCCCATCCCACTATGTCGCCATACTAGGCTCTACAAATAAAGCCGAAATACACGTATTGGAAATTGGAGTCCGTCATGAGTCGAGGCAAGGGGCAAGCTCCTCTCCGCGTTCGAGACACTCTAGCAAATGCCTCAGGACCCCACTATGATCCTTGGAATCGGCTGGGCTGGTCCTCTCTTACTTTTGAGGATTGGCAATTCCTGAACACACGTTTCTCGGTCCTTACAGACCTATATCCGAGGCGCCTCTTATCCAACAACCACACAGGTGAAAAGTATATAAATGTCAGGGCTGGTAGGTCACTGACACCACCCTAGCTAGAAAGAAACGTCGTGCTCTCCCAGCGGTCCGTCTCCCGTTTTTGACCCATACCGAGGTGTGAGGCTCGCGAATTCACGTTATACACAAAGCTACGCCACACAGGCCGTGCTTTGATCATCAACCACAAGACTTTGCTTTTCAACAGAAGCCTTGATCAACTGCCACTTACGCATGCCACACTGGCAATTCACTCCATGCGACTGATGTCCATCGATATACAACCTCTGAGCTCGTACGTCTCAGAGAAGGGCGTTAAGCAAGAGAATAAATTCTCCGCCGCCAAACAGATGTATATTTAATAGAGATCAATCAACATAGAATAAAATCCAATGTCAGACACACAATCCATTTACAAGTTCGTTCTGGGTCTGAACGAAACCGGAGGCACTTTCCTCGCATAACAATCGATCTCCAAGTACGTCTGGACGATCACCAACTGTTTCCCTCATCTTGGGTGTACAGCCCAATCAAGATCATCAGTAATCACCCAAACGATGTGAAGACTTCCGGTCTTCAACCACCGTCTTCATCTTCGACATCTCGTCGAATCGGTTATTCAGAATGGGTATAACCCGGCCTTTCTGAATAACCCACGTATATAATAAACAAATGTTACACAAACACAACAAACGCCTCATTCCAATTCAGAATATTCTTTTATTCACAAAATCACATTCTTAGGGAAAGGTTCCCATTAATTTTATCCAAGATAAATTCTTCTAAATTTATTCTTTGATCTTCCTTTGGATATCATTTCAAACTAGTCGGGATTAACGAACCACACCGAAGTAATTATTTATTTTATTTCCCAATCCCAACCCATATATCCCATGGAGAAAAACTGGTAATACTCCATATCTAACACCACGGTGTTATCGGTAAAATTAATTACCATTTCACGTTCAAATCTGATTAAAGATTTAACTATCGCTTTGGAGCAAAACTGGTGGTACTCCATTCTCGATCACCTTTCAGATTTGATAATTTAAATTATCAATTCACATTTTAATCTAATTAAAGATTCATTAAAACTCCACTTAGTTTTAATCTTTTCAAAAATCATCATCCTGCCTTTAACCGGGTTAAAGAACCACTGTCATCTAAAACATGATTCACGATAAACCCAAATCACATTTGATATTAAATACAAGGCTCTGAATAGAAAATATAACGGCTTATATTCAATATCAAATTCTGAAACCATCAAATATCGTATTGGAAATAATGATATATAATATATCTTTCAAATTCCCAAAACAATATCTATATAGTCACGAAATCCAACATCGAAATATTCCGAAAATAATTTCGATTCAACTCCACTTCCACTTCACCTATTGGGAATATTGATTACTTTTAAAATCACTTTCAAATTCAATTTATTTATTTCAAAAATAAATTGATTTTAATTCTAGTTCAAAACTAGTTCTTTTCGATAAAAATCTATTTTTATCCTTTCAAATGTGGAATTCTTCAGCCCAATTTTTCCCAAATCATTTCTTATGATTTTACACAAATTATAGATATTTTTAAAATTTTTATCAAGGCCCGTACAGTCGATTTCCATCAACGGCCATCGAACTGCACTTACAGCGACCTTTTCTGAATTTGATTTGGACATAATTCCAAATCCAACCGTTAGATTTCAAATTTCTAATACTCAATGGAAAGCTCTTTTCGATACGAACCCAACGGTTCCGGTTTTAGGAGAATCCGACGGTCGGATCTCCCGCAATGTCCGTTTGAAATAAATGGTCGAAATTCACGAACTGCCGCGGCGCAGCGCGTTCTATTCAGGCCATTATATATATAATATATATATTATATATATTTCGTCGATTTCTTTTTAAAACGTATTTTATAAATCGTTTTAAATTCGTTTTCAAAACCATTTCAACACTACATTCAATTTCAAATCGATTTGATTTCAATTCAATTCTAATTTGTTTCAATTCAATTCAACTTGAATTCATTTTTATTCAATTCGAATTCAAATTCACTTTCTATTCAATTCAATTCGAATTTACCTTCTATTCAATTCAATTCAAATTCGTTTCAAATTGATTCCAATTCAATTTCAATTCGTTTTAAATTTCAATTTCAACTTAATTCAATTTGAATTCTTTTCTATTTTATTCGAATTTTAATCTAATTCAATTTGAATTTCATTCCAAAATATTTAGTTTTGAAATCACTTTTCAATATTCATTAAACAACGAATAAAATTGATATAAATATCGTTCGCGTCAAAATAACGCATCTCTAATCAACACGGCTTTATATTTTCAAAACTTCTTTATTCTATCCCACAAATGAATATTTATCCCATTCAACACATGAATCTATATTTCCTTCAACACACGACTAATCTCAACACATGAGTACTGTCAACACATCACTATTTTTGTTATGTAAAATATTTTATAAAACTATGGTATCTATCGTTTGATTTTTAATTAGACTTCTACTGAGAAGTAGTTCTAATCGTAAATATGATAAAGATGTAATTTTTATTATTTAAAATATTTCACTCAACACATGAATAGTTTCAACCCATAATCATCGTCAACACATGACTATTTTTATATTCAACACATGAATTTTCTTTTATAATATTCATTATTTTCCCGATTGGAATGAGGCCCAATCAATCACCATATAATGTTAATTATATGGATTCCATACAGCACATGTATATAATAGCAATGATAAACAATCAGCCATCAACCAAAGTGCACTACACTGTATAAGCATCAAATATAGATATCTAATGCTTATAACAGCCCGTCAATCAATCGATCGACATATTTAATCAATCAGGATGAGTGAACTTCAAATTTCATCCCAACACCCGTGTGGGGTTTCAAACAATCAACCACAGATTTTAGTTGTGCAGTTGGGCGATGTGTAAAATTTATCGACCCAACCAATATCAGTCAAATCAGTGTATATAAACAAATCGGCCGATTTGTTTATAAATATTTATTTATTCACTTTCACGTTAAAAATTATATTTTTAACGATAATATATTTTATTTTGACACATGAATTCCTATTCGGTTCATTTATTCAATAAAATGATATTTTTATTTTTCTAACATATTTTAGAAAATTTCGGCGGCATAACGACACGATACTAGAAACGGGACAAGGCCTAGCCTTATCCCCGGTCTAGTGAAGGCCCACGCCATTCACACATCAATCATATCAATTTCATTTCACCAAACTATTCAAATCAACCCAAACAATCTAACTAACAACACGGCCAAACAAACAAGTCCATGGTCTGTGGACGATTGTGTCGGGTGCTACTAAGCACCGTCTGCATCCTAGTATATATATATATAACTAGAAAAGAAATAGAAGAGTGAGAAGTTCTCACCGATAGCTATCCTAGCTCCACGGCACTTCATTGATAGAAATCTTCATCGCTATCGCATCATCGCCATCTTCGTTGCCCGTAGTCACTATATATATATAAAAATCACATATTTTTATATTTTGATGTCTTTAAAATAAAAGTCACATTTTTATTTATTCATTTTCAATTTAGAAATCATATTTTCATAATCACTTCATATATTTAGAAAACGAATTTTTACTATGCTATTCAATATATAAAAATCGAATTTTTACTACGATGCCATATAGATAAAAATCCCATTTCAAAAATATTGGTTTCGCCTTTATAAAAAACACCACTTTATTTCAACGTATATAAAATAAAAATCAGATTTTTATTTTGCTACATACACAAAGATGATATTTTTATATTCTCTATCCTATAAAGATTATATTTTTAATATTTTAAAAAATATAAAAATCATATTTTTAATATTTCTATATAGTAAAGATTATATTTTTATACTTTAAAAATATAAAAATCATATTTTGATTATCTTCCTTTTATAAAAATTATATTTTTCTCGAAGTAAAAATCATATTTTTACTTTACTACTCATCTAAAAATATCGTCTTTTCAGTTTTAAAAATATCGTCTTTTCAGTTTTAAAAATATCGTATTTTCAGTTTTAAAAATATCGTCTTTTCAGTTTTAAAAATATCGTCTTTTCAGTTTTAAAAATATCGTCTTTTCAGTTTTAAAAATATCGTCTTTTCAGTTTTACTATGCAAAGATCATATTTTTTACTAAAACAAAGATCATAACTTTTACTAAAACAAAGATCATAACTTTTACTAAAACAAAGATCATAACTTTTACTAAAACAAAGATCATAACTTTTATATACTAATTATGGTAAATAAAATAAATAAATAAATAAACTTACTGTAGAAGGTGGCCGAGCTCTGGATTTGCAGGAGAGAGGGGAGCTCGCGTTCGAGGTGGAGGGGGGGAAGCTCGCGAATCGATGGCGGAGGAGGGGGAAATCGCGATTGCGATGGGAGGGGCGGTGGAGTCGAACGAAGAGGAGGAGAAGCTGGGGGGAGTCCTCGCGATGGTCGGCGTCGCCACCTGCGGTGGCGCGCGTTGGGGAGCGGCCTCCTCCAACCCCGATTTGGGATCGCGTTTCTTTTTTTTTTTCTTTTTCTTTTTTTGTTCCTGATATAATGGACGGGGAGAAATCAGAAGGGGGGGGGGGAAGGGGTTATACAAATAATATATATTTTATTATTTTAAAATTTCCTAAAAGCAGCTTTTAATTTCAACCTCGAAACGAAACCCACCGCCTGTCGTCCATAGCTAATTACCCCCATTCCGAACACAATGGGATATGTATCGTAGGCTGATTCGACAATTTGAATCAGTTTTCGTCGAATTTTCATTTAAATCACTATATTGAATTTTAAACGTACATTTCAAATTACCGGGGTCGCATACGAACTCTAAAAATTCCAGAAAAATATTTTCTAGCTTCGTATTGACGATACGGTCCTAACAAAACTAATTTCGTCGAATTCTGAGATCGTTAAAAATGGCCATTTTCCAGTCGATTAAAATCAACTGAAATGGTCAAACGCGTTTCCCTTTGCCACGCTCACATATTGATTCGAAAAATTATGAAATTTGGAATCTAGCAATAATTTGACACTGCGGATCCAACAAAAGTGGTTTCGTCGAAATCCGAGGTCGTTTGCAAAATGTCCATTTTTAAGGGCCTGAATTCCATAGCGACTATTCAGAATTTTCAACTGGACATATCTTTTGATTCCCGCTATGAAATCCTGATTTGTCGGATTCGTTGGAAAGATACTATCAATTAGATCCTATCATTTTTGGTTTCACTAAAATCCGGATTGTTTTGCACCTGGTACAATCAATTGATGTTTGAAATCGAATTATCGAACTACCGCGCCATTTTCTATTCTATTTATAATTATATACAAATATTTATATTCTAACGACGACGCGTATAAATATATACGTCGAATTCTATTCAAAATAAATTTTTCGTCGATATTAGTTAAAATAATCCATTTTAAATATTCAAAATTGCCAAAATAAAAATTTTAAACTGGCCCAGATTTTGCGGGTTATTACAATCTCCCCCACTTAAAACTTTTCATCCCCGAAAAGGAACAAAGTCGAAAGTGGTTTGATTAATAAGCTCTACATTCGATCTGGCTTCCATTTTCCAACTTTTCAGTTTTTGAGAATTTTTAAATTTCAAAAATTTGGCTAACACCCTAAATTTTCGAAAAATTTCGCCATAACCTCCCCTGCACCGGGAGCATCGGGGAATTTCAAATAGCTTCCCCGGTCCTTCTGATCTCAAAAAGAAAAAGAAAAAGCCAAGCGGCTAGCCAATAGGCTCATAAAATCATCATCACCCAAACAAAACAGGAAATTATGTAGTAAACATGTACCTATTTGTCGGGCAAACAAATTTTATTCTCTGCTCTAGCCTCCTTGCTATGACCTGTTCAATGTAAGTATATGTATATGCAAGCAAATGCGACCAATTTTCAGTACAGTTCAATATTTGATTCAATAAGGCTAAATGGATAAAAATTATCCAACAAATAAACAAACAACACAAACATCAATCAATTAGTGAATTAGAGTTGCAAATTCATAATTTTACTACATATAAAGAAAATCATGTTTTTGATGCCAAATCACAACAAATAAAGTTAGCTATATTAGTTTTGGTTCTCACACCAGTCTGATGGAAATATATAGAAATCACACCTTCGAAACACGAATATAAATTCTGATGATGATATATCAATCATCAGAACCATCTCCGGGTGTCTAGAATGTGATTCTATATCTATCCAGTATATTAAAACTTCGAATATACGTTCATGACGCGTATACGCGAAATCTATATATACTCGATTGTCCATATTCAAAATAAATATATATTCAAATACGTATAAAACGATTTAAATTTCAAAACAAAATTGTTTTCATTTGAAAATTATACTCTTCACACTCGTTCTAGGATACTACTGATCCTATCTCTAACGAGTCATTCTAATTGGATATTGCTAATCCAATATCTGATGAATTCTTTCGTATGGTTCTAATGTGTCTTGTTCTCGAGCTCTGTAAACCAAAGCTCTGATACCACTGTAAGAACCCGTAACTTCCCCGGTAAGAAAAGAGCGGATACTTTGAGAACAACACACATCGGAACACAGACGGAAGAACATTTCATTGTTATTACAACAATTCCATCAGATACAAGAATATACAGAGTACAAATGAATAAATTACATTCGATAAATAAATTACATAGCAGCGGAAAAATATACAAAACACAACTAGAAGTGATACACGGATACAGAGCTTTCCGAGCATCGTTCCAGCTGTAAATCAGGACCCTGCGAATATAAATCTGCAAAACCAAAACTACTAGCTGCCCGTGCGAAAAATAGGGGCACCCAGAGTTTAGGTTAAAACAATAAACTCCAGGTCAGTCATGTGACTGGTGTGAGAACTAAAACAGTTATCAATCTTTATTTTTAAAGTTAGGTAAATCAAGGGACCACGCCGTATAACACGGAATGGGTTTCCTCCCAAGAATACCAGTGCATAGAACAAACAGCGCAATGCTAAATAAAGAAAGATGAAGCTGTTATAAGACCCAGGTCCCATCACACAATGCAACGCAAGCCGGAGGATAGGGTTTTTACCTTATAACAGCCAAAGCATGCTTGATACGTTTAAAAACACATTATTTTGATATTATAATAAGTGTATGGTGTCAAAACATTTCAATCATAAATATAAATCATAGACGGCATGAGTGCCCCATCCCACTATGTCGCCATACTAGGCTCTACAAATAAAGCCGAAATACACGTATTGGAAATTGGAGTCCGTCATGAGTCGAGGCAAGGGGCAAGCTCCTCTCCGCATTCGAGACACTCTAGCAAATGCCTCAGGACCCCACTATGATCCTTGGAATCGGCTGGGCCGGTCCTCTCTTACTTTTGAGGATTGGCAATTCCTGAACACACGTTTCCCGGTCCTTACAGACCTATATCCGAGGCACCTCATATCCAACAACCACACAGGTGAAAAGTATATAAATGTCAGGGCTGGTAGGTCACTGACACCACCCTAGCTAGAAAGAAACGTCGTGCTCTCCCAGCGGTCCGTCTCCCGTTTTTGACCCATACCGAGGTGTGAGGCTCGCGAATTCACGTTATACACAAAGCTACGCCACACAGGCCGTGCTTTGATCATCAACCACAAGACTTTGCTTTTCAACAGAAGCCTTGATCAACTGCCACTTACGCATGCCACACTGGCAATTCACTCCATGCGACTGATGTCCATCGATATACAACCTCTGAGCTCGTACGTCTCAGAGAAGGGCGTTAAGCAAGAGAATAAATTCTCCGCCGCCAAACAGATGTATATTTAATAGAGATCAATCAACATAGAA
The DNA here is from genome assembly GCA_030737875.1 of Allium sativum. Lineage (NCBI taxonomy): Eukaryota > Viridiplantae > Streptophyta > Magnoliopsida > Asparagales > Amaryllidaceae > Allium > Allium sativum. Next base: position 873,808,413 of record CM060919.1, on the reverse strand, counting down.
TAAAATCCAATGTCAGACACACAATCCATTTACAAGTTCGTTCTGGGTCTGAACGAAACCGGAGGCACTTTCCTCGCATATCCATCGATCTCCAAGTACGTCTGGACGATCACCAACTGTTTCCCTCATCTTGGGTGTACAGCCCAATCAAGATCATCAGTAATCACCCAAACGATGTGAAGACTTCCGGTCTTCAACCACCGTCTTCATCTTCGACATCTCGTCGAATCGGTTATTCAGAATGGGTATAACCCGGCCTTTCTGAATAACCCACGTATATAATAAACAAATGTTACACAAACACAACAAACGCCTCATTCCAATTCAGAATATTCTTTTATTCACAAAATCACATTCTTAGGGAAAGGTTCCCATTAATTTTATCCAAGATAAATTCTTCTAAATTTATTCTTTGATCTTCCTTTGGATATCATTTCAAACTAGTCGGGATTAACGAACCACACCGAAGTAATTATTTATTTTATTTCCCAATCCCAACCCATATATCCCATGGAGAAAAACTGGTAATACTCCATATCTAACACAACGGTGTTATCGGTAAAATTAATTACCATTTCACGTTCAAATCTGATTAAAGATTTAACTATCGCTTTGGAGCAAAACTGGTGGTACTCCATTCTCGATCACCTTTCAGATTTGATAATTTAAATTATCAATTCACATTTTAATCTAATTAAAGATTCATTAAAACTCCACTTAGTTTTAATCTTTTCAAAAATCATCATCCTGCCTTTAACCGGGTTAAAGAACCACTGTCATCTAAAACACGATTCACGATAAACCCAAATCACATTTGATATTAAATACAAGGCTCTGAATAGAAAATATAACGGCTTATATTCAATATCAAATTCTGAAACCATCAAATATCGTATTGGAAATAACGATATATAATATATCTTTCAAATTCCCAAAACAATATCTGTATAGTCACGAAATCCAAGATCGAAATATTCCGAAAATAATTTCGATTCAACTCCACTTCCACTTCACCTATTGGGAATATTGATTACTTTTAAAATCACTTTCAAATTCAATTTATTTATTTCAAAAATAAATTGATTTTAATTCTAGTTCAAAACTAGTTCTTTTCGATAAAAATCTATTTTTATCCTTTCAAATGTGGAATTCTTCAGCCCAATTTTTCCCAAATCATTTCTTATGATTTTACACAAATTATAGATATTTTTAAAAATTTTATCAAGGCCCGTACAGTCGATTTCCATCAATGGCCATCGAACTGCACTTACAGCGACCTTTTCTGAATTTGATTTGGACATAATTCCAAATCCAACCGTTAGATTTCAAATTTCTAATACTCAATGGAAAGCTCTTTTCGATACGAACCCAACGGTTCCGGTTTTAGGAGAATCCGACGGTCGGATCTCCCGCAATGTCCGTTTGAAATAAATGGTCGAAATTCACGAACTGCCGCGGCGCGGCGCGTTCTATTCAGGCCATTATATATATAATATATATATATTATATATATTTCGTCGATTTCTTTTTAAAACGTATTTTATAAATCGTTTTAAATTCGTTTTCAAAACCATTTCAACACTACATTCAATTTCAAATCGATTTGATTTCAATTCAATTCTAATTTGTTTCAATTCAATTCAACTTGAATTCATTTTTATTCAATTCGAATTCAAATTCACTTTCTATTCAATTGAATTCGAATTTACCTTCTATTCAATTCAATTCGAATTCGTTTCAAATTGATTCCAATTCAATTTCAATTCGTTTTAAATTTCAATTTCAACTTAATTCAATTTGAATTCTTTTCTATTTTATTCGAATTTTAATCTAATTCAATTTGAATTTCATTCCAAAATATTTAGTTTTGAAATCACTTTTCAATATTCATTAAACAACGAATAAAATCGATATAAATATCGTTCGCGTCAAAATAACGCATCTCTAATCAACACGGCTTTATATTTTCAAAACTTCTTTATTCTATCCCACAAATGAATATATATCCCATTCAACACATGAATCTATATTTCCTTCAACACATGACTAATCTCAACACATGAGTACTGTCAACACATCACTATTTTTGTTATGTAAAATATTTTATAAAACTATGGTATCTATCGTTTGATTTTTAATTATACTTCTACTGAGAAGTAGTTCTAATCGTAAATATGATAAAGATGTAATTTTTATTATTTAAAATATTTCACTCAACACATGAATAGTTTCAACCCATAATCATCGTCAAGACATGACAATTTTTATATTCAACACATGAATTTTCTTTTATAATATTCATTATTTTCCCGATTGGAATGAGGCCCAATCAATCACCATATAATGTTAATTATATGGATTCCATACAGCACATGTATATAATAGCAATGATAAACAATCAGCCATCAACCAAAGTGCACTACACTGTATAAGCATCAAATATAGATATCTAACGCTTATAACAGCCCGTCAATCAATCGATCGACATATTTAATCAATCAGGATGAGTGAACTTCAAATTTCATCCCAACACCCGTGTGGGGTTTCAAACAATCAACCACAGATTTTAGTTGTGCAGTTGGGTGATGTGTAAAATTTATCGACCCAACCAATATCAGTCAAATCAGTGTATATAAACAAATCGGCCGATTTGTTTATAAATATTTATTTATTCACTTTCACGTTAAAAATTATATTTTTAACGATAATATATTTTATTTTAACACATGAATTCCTATTCGGTTCATTTATTCAATAAAATGATATTTTTATTTTTCTAACATATTTTAGAAAATTTCGGCGGCATAACGGCACGATACTAGAAACGGGACAAGGCCTAGCCTTATCCCCGGTCTAGTGAAGGCCCACGCCATTCACACATCAATCATATCAATTTCATTTCACCAAACTATTCAAATCAACCCAAACAATCTAACTAACAACACAGCAAAACAAACAAGTCCATGGTCTGTGGACGATTGTGTCGGGTGCTACTAAGCACCGTCTGCATCCTAGTATATATATATAACTAGAAAAGAAATAGAAGAGTGAGAAGTTCTCACCGATAGCTATCCTAGCTCCACGGCACTTCATTGATAGAAATCTTCATCGCTATCGCATCATCGCCATCTTCGTTGCCCGTAGTCACTATATATATAAAAATCACATATTTTTATATTTTGATGTCTTTAAAATAAAAGTCACATTTTTATTTATTCATTTTCAATTTAGAAATCATATTTTCATAATCACTTCATATATTTAGAAAACGAATTTTTACTATGCTATTCAATATATAAAAATCGAATTTTTACTACGATGCCATATAGATAAAAATCCCATTTCAAAAATATTGGTTTCGCCTTTATAAAAATCACCACTTTATTTCAACGTATATAAAATAAAAATCAGATTTTTATTTTGCTACATACACAAAGATGATATTTTTATATTCTCTATCCTATAAAGATTATATTTTTAATATTTTAAAAATATAAAAATCATATTTTTAATATTTCTATATAGTAAAGATTATATTTTTATACTTTAAAAATATAAAAATCATATTTTGATTATCTTCCTTTTATAAAAATTATATTTTTCTCGAAGTAAAAATCATATTTTTACTTTACTACTCATCTAAAAATATCGTCTTTTCAGTTTTAAAAATATCGCCTTTTCAGTTTTAAAAATATCGTATTTTCAGTTTTAAAAATATCGTCTTTTCAGTTTTAAAAATATCGTCTTTTCAGTTTTAAAAATATCGTCTTTTCAGTTTTAAAAATATCGTCTTTTCAGTTTTACTATGCAAAGATCATAACTTTTACTAAAACAAAATCATAACTTTTACTAAAACAAAGATCATAACTTTTACTAAAACAAAGATCATAACTTTTACTAAAACAAAGATCATAACTTTTATATACTAATTATGGTAAATAAAATAAATAAATAAATAAACTTACTGTAGAAGGTGGCCGAGCTCTGGATTTGCAGGAGAGAGGGGAGCTCGCGTTCGAGGTGGAGGGGGGGAAGCTCGCGAATCGATGGCGGAGGAGGGGGAAATCGCGATTGCGATGGGAGGGGTGGTGGAGTCGAACGAAGAGGAGGAGAAGCTGGAGGGGGGGAGTCCTCGCGATGGTCGGCGTCGCCACCTGCGGTGGCGCGCGTTGGGGAGCGGCCTCCTCCAACCCCGATTTGGGATCGCGTTTTTTTTTTCTTTTTTTTCCTGATATAATGGACGGGGAGAAATCAGAAGGGGGGGAAGGGGTTATATAAATAATATATATTTTATTATTTTAAAATTTCCTAAAAGCAACTTTTAATTTCAACCTCGAAACGAAACCCACCGCCTGTCGTCCATAGCTAATTACCCCCATTCCGAACACAATGGGATATGTATCGTAGGTTGATTCGACTATTTGAATCAGTTTTCGTCGAATTTTCATTTAAATCACTATATTGAATTTTAAACGTACATTTCAAATTACCGGGGTCGCATACGAACTCTAAAAATTCCAGAAAAATATTTTCTAGCTTCGTATTGACGATACAGTCCTAACAAAACTAATTTCGCCGAATTCTGAGATCGTTAGAAAAATGGTCATTTTTCAGTCGATTAAAATCAACTGAAATGGTCAAAAGCGTTTTCCTTTGCCACGCTCACATATTGATTCGAAAAATTATGAAATTTGGAATCTAGCAATAATTTGACACTGCGGATCCAACAAAAGTGGTTTCGTCGAAATCCGAGGTCGTTTGCAAAATGTCCATTTTTAAGGGCCTGAATTCCATAGCGACTATTCAGAATTTTCAACTGGACATATCTTTTGATTCCCGCTATGAAATCCTGATTTGTCGGATTCGTTGGAAAGATACTATCAATTAGATCCTATCATTTTTGGTTTCACTAAAATCCGGATTGTTTTGCACCTGGTACAATCAATTGAAGTTTGAAATCGAATTATCGAACTACCGCGCCATCTTCTATTCTATTTATAATTATATATAAATATTTATATTCTAACGACGACGCGTATAAATATATACGTCGAATTCTATTCAAAATAAATTTTTCGTCGATATTAGTTAAAATAATCCATTTTAAATATTCAAAATTCGCCAAAATTGCCAAAATAAAATTTTTAAACTGGCCCAGATTTTGTGGGTTATTACAATTACTTTCGATTTAGGCCATGCAATTTCGGTACCCATAGCTTCTCCAACTCGTGTCAATCCTTTAGTAGGCCTCCATAGAAAATCAACTTCGATCTTTGGATTATCTATCCAAACTGCAATGGCATCCGGACCAAGAGGGAGATCATTCACAAGTTCCTTTGGATCACTCGAATGCAATCGTCCACCAGCGACTAATTATTCACTGTTTATAGATTGTAATCTTAAAATATAGGAATATCTTTGTGAGAGGATGACGTTTGTTCCAGTAACTTTCAGCCCCCATCTTTAAGGATTGGAATTGAATTCAGTCATGTTCTCCTATTAAAACGTAGTAAGATCGCTGCAGAGATGTACAAATGCATGCATCTAATAACTATTCCCTCTGTCCCCTTATACATCATATTTTAATTCCTTTTTATATTCATCAATACACGCTTTCTAGAATTGTATCGCATGATAAATATGGCTTTGTGTCATTACCAAGAATATACATATTACATGTTTGTGATGTAATACATGAAGTTAAACGCATTGAAGAACCCTATGAACACAAGTTCAACCGCACATCAAGCAAAAGTTACATTAAAGATAAATTTTGATCCAAAAAACATAAAACATAGAACATTAAAGTGTAGAATTTTATCTATGGTCGATGTTGAAGAGTTTGACAAAGGATGACTTTGTCATTTCGTTGAAAACTACTTGTAAATGCATTGTCATATGAATTTTATGCAAATTTATTTATTTATTTATTATATGTTTAGGTGGTATCAATGACAAGGAAGAAGTTCATTCAGGCTACTCAAGCTATATTCCTAATTACTGGAACATAACTTCAAGTGAATAACGAATAAAATAGTTCGTGAAAAGGCTAAATAATTTAATTGAAGGCTATAATTAAAATATCATGTCTACTATGTATTAATTAATAATATTCTTAATGCAGTCTTTGATTGTTTGATCAATTGCAGTAGAATGAACAAAAAAAATATTTTTTATTTTGGATCAAATTGATGTTTTTTGTTTGTTCCTTATCATAATTTACAAGAGGCTAAAAATTATACAATATGGGTTTGAGTGGGAGATTTGTGTCCTTATACTGAAACTTATTTTAATTTCATGTACACATATTTACTAAACATGTGAAAGGTACAGTCATGTTACTGTGCATCATACTCATAAGGCGAGGCGTAAGCCTCGAGGTGAGTGTTTTCCAAGCAAAAATTGAATAAATGAATAACATAGAATTTAACATGTCAACTAATCAATTAGTAATTCATTACTGTTATTATTGAACAATAAGTAAGCATTGTTTAATTATTTTTTACTAAACAAAAAACATGTTGTTTGTTCAATGATTAAAAGGTAAAGATGCATTGTTTATTTATACAATATTAAGTTAGCAATATTTGACTTTGCACATAAGTTGGCAACATATAACTTAGTAACAACGGTGTATCAATTTTGAATCAAAACTGAAAGATGATATTAATTCATAAATAATATTGTGTATACAAGAAGAAATTCTTCTTAACATGAGGTGTCCACTAACAGTTATAACATGTTAAGCTCTTGTTATTTCCACTGTTACAGTTACAACATCTAAAATACAAGACTCTATTCCACTGTTATTATGTCCATTAACACTTAAAGTAAGTCATACTAAATATTTATATCATAAATGTAATATCAACAGTCAAATTGTAACATTATTAACCATATACAGTCATATTACATATATAATTTGGGATTGTATATTAACTTAAAATAAGGAACCATAACCTTGACATAGTTTTAGATCAAAAAAAAGGTAACAAAATCTAATGGTCGAACTTAGAATTACAACAAACATTAACCCATGATAGAGATCGATATGGATAATGCCAGGTTTTCTTAAACTGTTATATGAGCTTCGTACCTAGAAGGAAGAGAACAAGCTTTCTCTGGAGTCAGATATAAAGTTTACTGCAATCTCCACTGGACTCTGAAGATTTATCAATCTATGTACTTCTAAGGTATTGAGCTCTCATACAATGTTGTTTCAAACTCATAACCTACAAATTGAGTAATCTCGATTTTAATTTATGAAAAATGAAAACAATAAGATAACAAATGCAACACCGGATATTACATCAAGGCTAGCAGAGGTCATATAGCAATCAAATATTCCTTGTAACTGGTGGAGGAATTTGGAAACTGAAATCAATAACAAAACATGATGTTATGACCAACAACACTGCTAAATAAGCATTGCTAAAATCAATTTCACAATTTAATACATAAAATCGAGTTCAACGGTCGACGTCAAACAATCGCACGTGAGTGAACCAGGAATCGAGTGCCGATCGGTGGGAATATCGATGAGAGGGATTTGTTTGAGTGGAGAGGGAAATTGGATGACAGAATTGGAGGGCATCGTGAAATTAGATTAGAGGGAAGCGTGAAAATAGATTTTGTGAAGAACAATAGGAAAAGGAAATTTCAGCGGCTGAAAATTGAGGGGGAAGAGTGAAAATTTAGGCTGCTAAAATTTTACCCTAAGTTTGCTATTGCGCGGGTGCCACGTGCTGGTATGTTAGTCTAACCCATGATATATTAGTTATTGCATAGGTCACTGTCATGGTTTTTATTCATAAGTCATGGTTTATCCTAACTAATGACTAGCATACTTAACTATAACAAGTTAAATTATCGTGCAATCCTTGCTTGTTATCAATATGTTATTTTCTTGTAGTGGTTGGTTTTTGTAGCACAAAATCCAAACAATTCATCGTATTTTATATTTGTCGATCTACCCCTACTATGCCTAAACTACCCCTACTTCTCTTAATACTTCAAAACAACCCTTCTTTTTAATACTGCCCCTAATTCTCTAAATAGCCATTACTTCTGTAATGACCCGAATTTCCGAACCCTTTGAGTAGACTAATAACACCACATGACCAACCCAAATTGCACAAAAATATGAATCATTAGTAGAAAGAAGTTAGAGGATGAGAAATAGAAGAAAGAGAATTTAGAATATATTGGTTTTGCAGCACCCAATCTGAATGATTCATCATCTTTCACATTTGTCGATTTATCCCTACTATGCTTAAACTACCCCTAATTCTCTTAATACTTCAAAACAACCCTTCTTTTTAATCCTACCACTAATTCTCTAAATAGCCCTTACATCAAGGAATTATCCCTATTTTTTAACTTCTGTGAAGGGTTGGTTTTTGGAGCACCCAATCCAAATGATTCATCATCTTTCATATTTGTCGATCTCCCCATACTATGCTTAAACTACCCCTACTTCTCTTAATACTTCAAAATATCGCTTCTTTTTAATCCTATCCCTAATTCTCTAAATACTCCTTAATTCCATCAATTACCCTTATTTTTTTAGCTACGGTAAGGGTTGGCTTTGCAGCACCCAACCCAAATAATTCATCATCTTTTATATTTGTCGATCTACCCCTACTATGCTTAAACTACCCATACTTCTCTTAATACTTTAAAACAGCCCTTCTTTTTAATCCTATGCCTAATTCTATAAATATCCCTTCCTTCCAACAATTACCCCAATTTTTTTTACTATTGTCAGGGATTGGTTTTTGCAGCACCCAATCCAAACAATTCATCATCTTTCATATTCGTCGATCTACCTCTACTATGCTTAAACTACCCCTACTTTTTTCTATACTCAAACATCCCTTCTTTATAATTCTACCCATAATTCTCTAAATATCCCTTACTGCCAATAGTTACAAATATTTTTTAACTTCTATGAAGGGTTGGTTTTTGGAGCACCCAATCCAAATGATTCATTATCTTTCATATTTTCGATCTAACCCTGCTATGCTTAAACTACCACTACTTCCCTTAATACTTCAAAACAACCTTTCTTTTTAATCTCTCCCCTAATTCTATAAATAGCCCTTCGTTCCAACAATTACCCCTATTTTTTAACTTCAGCGAAGGATTTTTTTTGCAGCACCCAATCCAAACGATTCATCATCTTTTATATTAGTCGATCAACTCCTACTTTTCTTAAACTACCCATACTTCTCTTAATAACCCTTCTTTTTAATCCTATCCCTAATTGTCAAAATAGCCCTTCCTCCCAAGAATTACCCCAATTTTTTAACTATTATGAAGGATTGGTTTTTACAGCACATGATCCAAACGATTCATCATCTTTAATATTTGTCGATCTACCCCTACTATGCTTAGACAACCCCTACTTCTCTTAATACTTCAAAACAACCCTTCTTTTTAATCCTACCCCTAATTTTATAAATAGCCCTTCCTTCCAATAATTACCCCTATTTTTTAACTACTGTGAAGAATTAGTTTTTGCAGCACCCAATCCAAACGATTCATCATCTTTCATATGTGTCGATCAACCCCTACTATGCTTAAACGACCTTAATTCTCTTAGTACTTCAAAATTGCCCTTCTTTTTAATCCTACCCCTAATTATCTAAATAGCCATTCCTTCCAACAATTACCCCTATTTTTTTACTATTGTTAAGGATTGGTTTTTGCAACACCCAATCCAAACAATTCATTATCTTTCATATTTGTTGATCTACTACCCCTACTATGCTTAAACTACCCCTACTTCTCTTAATACTTCAAAACAACCATTCTTTTTAATCCTACCCCTAATTATCTAAATAGTCCTTACTTCAAATAATTACCCTAATTTTTTAACTTCTGTGAAGGGTTGGTTTTTGTAGCAACAAATCCAAATTATTCATCGTCTTTCATATTTGTCAATCTACCCCTATTATGCTTAAACTACCCATACTTATCTTAATACTTCAAAACAATCCTTCTTTAAAATCCTATCCCTATTTCTCTAAATATCCATTAATTCTAACAATTACCCCTATTTTTTAACTTCTGTGAAGGGTTGGTTTTTGCAGCACCCAATCCAAATGATTCATCATATTTCATATTTGTCGATCAACCCCTACTATCCTTAAACTACCCCTACTTCTGTTAATACTTCAAAACATCCCTTCTTTTTAATTCTACCTCTAATTCTCTAAATAGCCCTTACTTCCAACAATTACCCCTATTTTTTAACTTCTGTGAAGGGATGGTTTTTGCAGCACCCAATCTAAACGATTCATCACCTTTCATATTTGTCGATCTACCCCTATTATGCTTACACTACCCTTACATCTCTTTATACTTTAAAATGGTCTTTCTTTTAAATCCTAACCCTAATTCTCTAAATAGCCCTTACTTCCAACAATTACCTTTTTGAACTACTGTGAAGGGTTGGTTTTCGCAGCACCCAATCCAAATGATTCATCATCTTTCATATTTGTCGATCTACCCCTACTATGCTTAAACTACCCCTATTTATCTTAATACTTGAAAATAGGCCTTCTTTTAAATCCTACCACTAATTCTCTAAATAGCCCTTACTTCAAACAATTACCCATATATTATAACTTCTGTAAAGGGTTGGTTTTTGCAGCATCCAATCAAAATGATTCATCATCTTTCATATTTGTCTATCTACCCCTACTACGCTTAAACTACCCCTACTTATCTTAATACTTCAAAATAGTCCTTCTTTTAAATCCTACTCCTAATTCTCTAAATAGCCTTACTTCCGACTATTACCCTTATTTTTTAACTACTGTGAAGGGTTCGTTTTTGCAGCATCCAATTCAAATGATTCATCATCTTTCATATTTGTCGATCTACCCCTACTGTACTTAAACTACCCCTAGTTCTCTTAATACTTCAAAACAACCTTTCTTTTTAATCCTACCCCTAATTCTCTAAATAGCTCTTCCTTCCAAAAATTACCCCTATTTTATTACTAGTTTGAAGGATTGGTTTTTGCAGCATCCAATCCAAATGATTCATCATCTTTCATTTTTCACCGATCTGCCCCTACTATGCTTGTACTACCCCTACTTCTCTTAATACTTCAAAACAAACCTTATTTTTAATACTATCCCCTATTCTCTAAATAGCCCTTACTTACAACAATTACCCTTATTTTTTAACTGCTGTGAAGGGTTGGGTTTTGTAGCATCCAATCCAAATGATTCATTATCTTTAATATTTGTTGATCTACCCCTACTATGCACTACAAGAAAAAACTGATTTTGCAATGGAAAAATTCGTTGCTAAACCCTCACTAAAGACCTATTAGCGACGGATTTGCCGCAGAATACGGTTGTCACTAAAAAACACGTCAGTATTTTATGGACAATTTTGCGATGGAAATTAACGTCAATCCTCCGTCATTTTGCCATCGTTTTCTGATATTTATTATTTCATTTAAAAATATTTCACCGACGTTTTACCGACGGATATATATAACATGACAAAATCATTAAATATTTTTCCATCGCTAAATGCACGCTATTTAGCGAGGGATTACCGACGGATATATATAGCAAACATTTTACATTCCAGTTATCCATCGGTAAATCCTAGCTATACAATGACGGATTACGGATGGAAGTATACAACAAACATTTTACATTTCAGTTATCCATCAGTAAATCCTAGCTATATAGCGACGGATTACCGACGGAAATATATAAGCTCATTTTGCAGTATTTCTAACCTTCAATCTAGACATAAAATACAATAATTATTTCATTTCAACAATACTCAACATTCAATACTCATAGTGCAATGAAACATATATACATATATATCAACAAGAAAAATTAATGTTGCAAAACATTACATAACAATATAAAATGGTACAACAATCGATAAAATATTCACATAACACCTAACATTCATAACATTATCCGATACAGTTAAAAATTAATGTCACATAAAAAAATTATGTTTACATAGTTGACAGATCTATGCATCATAATGTCTAAAGTTCGAAAAGAAAACACACATATATATACATATGCTTCTCCTTTTTTGCATGGATCTATCCTGATAGGGCTCGAATGTTTTACTTATAATTTATTAGATGATCTAATAAATTGATATGGTACGTCAGCTTCAGCTTGTATATTGTTGGCTAGCTCTCGGACCAAGACACCAAGATTCACACATATGGAGCTTTACTCATAAAAGCCATGAAACCCCGATCCTGGTCACCAAGCCCTTGCCGGATCATGACACTACTGCTATTCCATCTCGTTCACGGTCTCATACAGCGATCTGATCCGTTCATACCAGTTTTTCCCGATCCAATCCCTGAAGCTGAGAGATGAAGGCCACGACCAAGTCACCCATGATCTGAAGATGAAGGATCTTGTGACATCTATCCATAACCGCCATTTTGACAATTTCTCCATCAAGCTATGAACTGGTCCGAGATCTTCGGGATTTATGCCATGAGTTACCACGATCCGCTTATAGAAATGACCTATAAATAGCTCTAGACTTGGCATTTTTGGGGATCTTTGGGCAGTTCTGAGTGTTGCTCCTACCGTTACTATCTCTGCATTATTTCTTATCAGTGTTAATTCGAAATCATTGAGTGAATCAACATTCTAAAACTGAGATTAAGAGCGAAATCACTGATTGTACTCAAATCCTTCGTATAATCATAGATATAAAGTGGACGTAGGCTCATTAACGCCAAACCACTATAAATCTTGTGTCTTTTCCGTTTTTCTCGCATTTTTTCTAATATTAATCTCCGCATACTAGAATAATTTGCGTGTTAGACCCAATTTTGGATCTAACATTTTGGTGCTTTCACTGAGAACCGAAGTCTCGGCATATTAGATTGTTGGTCTATTGTTTGGATATTCAAGTCCGAAGAAAACTGTCCAAAACTCCACTGTTTAGATTTTTGAAGATTTCAGTAAAGCCTTGATACCATGGCTGGATAGAAGTCTAAAGAAGTGCGAGTTTCGCAAGCAAATGAAGCTGCAAACGAAGCTGTGGAAGAGGGCGCTTAGGAGCCAGTCGAAGTTCTATCCACGGATCGCGGACAGGAGGGGCGATCCGATCCATTGAAGGCGTTACGACCCGATCTCAATATAACGTCTCCATCCCTCCTGCTAATCCTTCCGCGATCTGATCCCAGGGAACCACCACAAACCGACGTCAAGAGGTTACCGTGAGCCATCAGCGTAGAAGGACCACGATCTGAACTGACAGTCAGACGAATACCCGACCTGGGAAGGAAATTATGGCTCGTTCCGCTCGTGCTGGTATTTCTGCTCAACCTGGTTCAAGTTCCTTGCGCACAGAGAAGATGAAGATGACCAGTTCGACCCTTTCACTCCAGTTAGTGAAGGACATCTGACTCGCATACTCGAAGCATTAGACAGGAAAACTGATGAATTGGCCGCTCAATGGCAGGAGAGCTCGTTGCTGCATCAAAATATTACTGCCCTAGGCAGACGAATTGACGATACTCAAAGGAAGGTTTCACCACCTCCAGCTCACCCTTTGTCAACGGAACATATATCCTCGTCTGAAGAACCTCGAAGAAACCGGCGATGGCCTCCATTGGAAAGAGCTGAAAATATAGAGGCGCTTAATCAGGAAACCGATAACCGTAACTTAAAAGAGCCCGTCCTACCGCCTAGGAATGGAGAGGTTATTGATCTAGATCATAATCGACCTTTTCTTCCTACTCGTCGCGTGATTGATCGAGGCAATAGGGGGCAAGGGAGTTCTTCCCAGGACCCAGACCATGCAGCAACATGTCAAAGAAATGCTGGAGAGGCCCGCCGAGCAAGAAGTGTTGACCCCGAATCCACCCTGACTCATGCAGATGTCGAAGCCATGATTAGGCAAATGATGGTGGAAAGTCGCGGACAAAGAACCGAAGATTGGGGTATAGGCCGCAGTCATTTGGCTTTTACCGATGATATTTTAGAGGTTCGATTCGCAAGGATATTTAATATGTCATCTATGAACCGTTATGTGGGAAAGGCTGATCCATTCCAGCACCTGATGAGATATTCATGGTACATGAATGCAGCTGCCGCTTCCAATGCCGTGAAGTGTAAGGCATTCCCGATATTCCTGGAGGATACAGCGTTAATGTGGTTCACTTGTTTGCCAGCGTGATCGATCTCCAGTTTTAGGGAATTAAGTGAACAATTTGTATACCAGTTCCGGCAACATACCCAGAGATCTAAGAATTCATTAAGTTATCCCTCATTAAGCAACGTCCGGATGAATCTTTGGGATACTATCTAGATTGCTTCAATTTAGCAGTCACGGAGGTTAGAGATCCCCCTGAACATACTGTTTTGATGGCCTTGATCGACGGAGTGGATAAGGACACTGAGTTTGGAAGATACCTAGCCGGTAAACCACCGTTAACCAAAGAAATATTTTACGAGAAGGTCAACATCCGCCTGCGTCGAGAGGAAATTTATGCTAACCGAAAGAGGAAGGCTACTAATAAGGAGGATATCCAAAGTAATGTGGCCATCAAGCAAATGGGAGATAGCTCAGGAAAAGTTGAAGTTAATGTCAGGAACAAGAATCAAGGTAGCGGTCGCCAATCGGGGAATAATAATAACAATAATTGGAAGAGAAACCGAGGAAATGACTCTTAGAGAAGATCCCGGCCTAGGCCATTTGAGATATTTACGCCATTAAACGACACTCTGGAGAATATCTTTCTGGAAACGTACAATGTTCTCCATATAAGAGGCCCCCTCCAAGAGATTCGACGGAGAAGGAACGTGAGACTGGGAAATTTTTTCTTTTTCACCAAACTCATGGTCACACCACAAAAGAATGTCATCATCTAAGAGATGTGGTCGAAAAGCGACTCCTAGAAGGAAAGCTTGATGAATTCAAGGTGACTCCTAGGGATAGGGACAAGTCGCACAAGCCCCGAACAAAAGCCAACCTGCTGCCAAACCAACGTCTCAGCAAAAAGGAAAAAATATCGTTATCAACACCATAGTTGGTTGGCTTCATCTGGCAGGGCACAGTTTCAGAGCAATGGATCGGTACGTGAACGCAGCTAAACAACATTTTGAAGTAGGGGAATGTAGCAATCCCGAGGATAATGCGCCGATTAAGAAATAGAAGACGATGTCTGATGACATTATGTTTCGCGATCGGGAAAGTTTTGGAGTCCACTCCCCAACTAAAGACCTATTAGTCATCACCGTTACCATCGGCCCGGCTATAGTCCATAAAGTTCTAGTGGATAACGGAAGTTCGGTTAACATTTTGTTTAAGAAAACATTTGACCAAATGAAACTCGAGCCGAAGTATTTGAAACCATGCGATGGTTGGATACGTGGATTTAATGGAGCCTCGACTGCTCGAATAGGATACGTGGAATTGTTAGTGACTCTTGGAGAAGGAGAATGCCAGAGAGTAGGGATCCTACCCTTCGTGGTCCTAGATATTGAGTCGCCATACAATGCCTTTTTGGGCCGACGGGCCCCAGCCAAATTCAGGGCCTGTATCGCACCTTGGGGCTTATTATTGAAGTTCCCGACGGATGTTGGTGTAGGTATAGTCAGAGGAGATTAAGTTGTCGCACGAGCATGCTACACATCAGAGCTGATGTTGCTCCGCAAATGAAGAGATGTAGGAACAAAAGGCGAGTCTTCCTCTCCGAGGGAGGAATCATCATAGCAACTAAAGAAAATACCTCCGAGAGGGCCGCCCAGAGAGTTGCCTGATGATATAGATGCCAGAGAGGATGAAGAGCCTGGGGGCAGAAAGGCGACTCCCAATGAAACGACTATGGATATACCAATCGATGATGGTGACCAGAGAAGGTTCAGAAGATTGGATCCCAGTTGGACCCTGCTCGAGCCAATACTTAACAAATTTCTTGAAAGCTAACTTGGATGTGTTTGCCTGGACCCATGCGGACATGTGTGGAATATGTCCCTCAACTATGAGTCATTCGTTAAGTATCAACCCGAAGCATCCTCCCGTCAAGCAGAAAAGGCGAATGCTTGGCCTAGAGAGGTCGGCCGCTTTGAACGAAGAAGTCGAAAAGCTGAGAAACAATGGGTTCATTAAAGATTCAATATACCCTGACTGGATCTCAAACCCGGTTTTGGTAAAAAAAAGGACAATGGAAAGTGGCGTACGTGCATCGACTACTTAGATTTAAACAAAGCCTTCCCAAAGTATAGCTTTCTGTTGCCTAGAATCGATCAGTTGGTAGATTCGATAGCAGGTCATGAGCTTCTTTCTTTTATGGATGCCTACTCAGGGTACAACCAAATCCCCATGCACGCCCTGGACCTAGAGCATACCAGCTTCATTACAGATCTGGGATTATACTTTTATGTAGTGATGCCTTTCGGTCTAAAGAATGTCGGTGCTGTGTATCAAAGGTTGGTGAATAGGATGTTCCACAACCAAATCGAGAAAACAATGGAGGTATACGTTGACGACATGTTGGTGAAATCCAGACAGTCATCCGACCATACTGCCCATTTAGCAATGATGTTCGAAATTCTCTGGAAATACGAGATGAAGCTAAATCTATTGAAATGCTCATTTGGGGTAGCATCCAGAAAATTCTTAGGTTCATCGTCAGCTCGCGTGAAATTGAAATCAATCCAGATCAAATTACAACAATCCGGATTATTCAAGAACCAGAGCAAATTAAAGATGTGCAAAGCCTTGCTGGAAAAGTGGCTGCGCTGAGCAGATTTATCTCCAAAGCTACTAATAAATGCATCCCGTTTTTCGAGCTGATAAAGCGAGGCAAGTGCAACTTTAAATGGACTCCCGATTGTATAAAAGCATTCCAGAATCTGTTGAATCACCTGAAAAGATCCCCGATACTGTCTAAGCCTGCGGATCACGAGGATTTGTTTGTGTACTTGGCGATGTCATCTCACGCGATCAGTTCGGCTTTGGTAAGAGAGGAAGACAAGGTGCAAAGACCGGTGTACTATGTGAGTAAGAAATTGGCAGCCGTAGAACGGAATTATCCAAAAGTAGAAAAGCTGGCAAATAGCTTAATAATCGAATCTAGAAAACTTTTCCACCACTTCCAGGCTCGTCCCATTAATGTGTACACCGATCATCCACCGAAGCAAGTTCTACAAAGGTCAGAAGCATCAGGAAGGTTGCTCAAATGAAACATTGAGCTGAGTCAATTCGACCTGATCTTCCAACCCCGAAGGTCGATAAGAAGGCAGGCACTTGCAGACTTTATAGCGGAGTTTACCATCCCAGAAGATGATGTAGTAGGTGAAGAATACGATCCACCAAGACTACTTCTTGACACCAGCGCCTTGAAATTGTATACTGACGGAGCTAAGAATGACAAACGATCTGGTGCCGGAGTGGTACTTGAAACTCCAGAGAAACGGCTAATATACTACGCTCTTAGATTGGAGTTCCACGCCACTAATAACGACTCCGAATACGAAGCTCTAATTGCTGGATTGAAGCCCGCAAAGGAGTTTGAGATCATGAAACAAGACATCTTTTGCGATTCCAAGATAGTCGCGAACCAGGTCACTGGAAAGTTTCAGGCCAAGAGTCCAAGGCTGATTTCATACTTGGAAAAAGTGAAGAAGTTGCTGGATGGCTTTCATCACCACAACATACCTCATATTCCTCGAACGGAGGATCAAAAGGCAGACAAGTTAGCGGAAATGGCTAGTTCTAATAATCCTCAAGATACGGAGCTAGTCCCAATTGAAGTACTACAGTCTCCTAGTATTGATCAGATGGAAGTTGATCCGGTACTAGAGATTGAACCTGAGATGGAGTCATCGATGACCCCTCTAAAGAATTTTTTGATGGGTGCAATGCTTCCAACAAAGAAAAGTGAGAGGCGTGCAGTTATATGAAAGGCTTCTCGATATGTGTTGCAAGGCAAGTCCTGTACAGACAAGGTTTCTCGATGCCCCTCCTCCGGTGCGTTGCCCATGATGACGTCAAGCGTGTACTGAAAGAAGTCTATGGAGGTGAGTGTGGCGACCACACTGGAGGGCAAACAATGGCAAAGAAGATATTACGATACGGCTATTTATGGCCCACTATAAACAAGTATGCAGCCAAGTATGCACGATGTTGTGATGCATGTCAGAAGTTTTCCAAGATCCCTAAGGCACCTCCTAGCCAGTTGAAGACGATGATGAGCCCATGGCCCTTTGCTGTTTAGGGAATCGATATTATTGGAAGCCTCCCCATAGCTAAGGGTGGAGCAAAATTCGCCATAGTGGCTGTGGATTACGTCACCAAAAGGGTCTAGGCTAAGCCATTGACCATGGTCACTACCAAGCAAGAGATCAACTTTGTCGTCAGAAAAATTATATGTCGATTCGGGATACCAAAAGTCATCATAACCGACAATGGAACCCAGTTTGATAGCACCGAGTTTTGAGATTTCTGCCAGAAGTATCGTATCGAGAAAAGATATACCTCTGTGGCACATCCGCAATCGAATGGACAGGTCGAAGCGGCGAACAAAGTAATAAAGTCTATTTTGAAGAAAAGGTTGAAGCGGGCCAAAGCCATGTGGGTCGATGAATAACCGTTGGCTCTGTGGGCCTACAGGACAGCATACAAGTCGGCAACAGGTCACACCCCATTTTCCCTCGCTTTTGGAGCTGAAGTGGTCATTCCGGTCGAGTTAGAAGTACCAACTCATTGAACCACTTATTATGATCTGATGACCAACAATGAGTTGATCCTTGAGTCTCTGGATATGGTTGAAAAAAAGAGGGATGAAGCCGATCTACGTGCCTTGAGGCATAAGCAATAGGTTGCTAGGTATTACAACAAGAAAGTCTGAGCTCGAACATTTGAACCCAAAGACATGGTTTTGAAGCGCGTCTCTCCACACCTAGTACATATGGGCCCAAAATGGGAAGGACCAACTCCATTTTATGAAGGCTTGATAATGGAACCTTCAAGCTAGCAGCCATGGATGGAGATGAAATCCCCAGAGTGTGGAATGCCCAGCATTTGCGACTTTATCTGACGTGAAAATTGTCAGTTTTACTCTTTTGTTTCTAGGACCATGTAAAAAGGCTTGACTTACCTAGAACAGTCGGTTACTTAAACAAAAGATTATAAAGTGGACGTAGGTCATGATTCGACCAAACCACTATAAAAATATCGCATGTCATTTAACTTTACTGCACTATTTTTTTTGTCTGCCCTTTTTATTTTAATTAACAAAAATCATTACCATTTTGAAGTTTGTTCAAAATTATGCAGCTATCTCAAAACAACTAATTCAAGATGCTATCTATCAGATCGGAAGGCTAACAGTAACTAAAGCTCCAAAAGGTGCAGTGAGGTAAATCACACTACTGCTTGCACTCTAACTCTCGAGATTAGGGAGAGAGTATAAAGGACGCGAAGATAACGTCCCCAAGGCGCGAAGGTGCACCATGATAAAGCCGCCTTGATAACACTCTAACCCGCTGAAGGATCGGGAGAGTATAAAGGCGCTAGAGACTTAGCGCCCCCAGAACTTCTGCTCCGTTAAAGGATCGGTCAGCAGACCAAGAATCGAGCTCGAACTCTAACCCGCTGAATGATCGGGAGAGTATAAAGGCGCTAGAGACTTAGCGCCACAAGAATTCTTATCCCAACCAAAGGGTCGGAAAAGTAATAAGGCGCAGCGATGTACGCCGTCAAATGACATAAACCCCTCATTTCCGGACATGGGGGCAGTACGAACGTGACCCTAGACAATCGCCAATAAGCCCTGGGTAGGCATTGTATTGACGATTGATTGGGGGCATAAACATACAACACTTTGCATTTATGAACACTATGTATTTACTTAGCACACGAACTTTTCAATGATTATCATTAATGACTTCAGTATTTAATTACGATTGTTTCAGTTATGATAATTTTTTAAGTTTTGTGATTCAGGATAATAAACTCTGCAAACATGGTAAACTTGCAGGTACACAATGGTGCAAAAGAAATAGATTTTCATTCACTAAAAGCAGGTTTACAAGAACAAGAAGCTAAACAAAAGTGAGGGCCACTCTCACAACTACTTTTTTTGGCCAGTGGAAAGCCTAAAAGCAAAAATATGAGGTAATAAGTGCATTCTATTTATGCTTGGGAGATGACTTTAATTTCTATTCCTTCTTCTGTTTCTCGAACTCCTCTTTGTCAGCATCAGAGCGGTCACTCTTCTTCCTCTTCCTCTTATCAACAAGAAATTCCGGGGGAGAACTAGAAGGCTGGGAGGCAAGTTGTGAAGTTATTGATCTGGAGGAGAATTTTATGATCATCCCAGTTCTGGAGTCAACCTCCGAGATTGGAGGAACATACAAAGGGTCCTGCTCCTCCTTCTTCAAGACCAATTGTTTCTCTTTCCTAGCCTACATGTCGGCCAAGGTCGCGTTATCATTATTCTTGATTTCATCTATGATGACCACATCATCTTCTTCATCTCCATGACCACCCTCGGTGTCTTGCAAAGCCGCGGTAACCTCAGCATCCACAGGAGCATCAGTGTCGGATACCACGGGTGCCATAGTGACCTTCTCACTTGTCGTGTCCTCGGTTTGCTTTGGAGTCTTAGAAACTTCAACATCAGTTCCCGAGGGGACATCAAATTTTTCTTCCACTGCCTTCTCATCTGCGTCTTTCTCGACCGGTTTGACACCTATATCATGAGAAGCAAATGTTAGAGAATCGGGAGAGGATGTGGCCATCTAATTGTATGTCCTTTGAGATGATGACAACTTACGACTGCCTTGACGAATTGTGGAGAGAATATAGAGATACCTTCATCCAACTCCTTGCCTAGATTTGTAGTGGTAGCTCCGAAACTGGAGGGGTTGGAGCCAAGGGAATCAACGGATCATCAGGGTTATATTCCTCAACTTCAGAGGTTTTGGGCTCCACCACCGAGCTCGAGCCTTCGTCAACCTTATTCTTACCCTTAAGGTTAGTATTCTCCCTCTCGATCTCTTCTTGGATTAAGCGTCTACCTTTCTCCAAAGCCTCAAGTTCTTCGCCTCTGAGAAAAGTCTATATCAGCCGGTTTTCATCAATCACATCGACCATCAACTACCGCTTCTCGCCTTCGACAATTGCATCCCATACACTGGCCAGAGTAACATGATAGTCCGAAATCCAAGAGATGTCTCGAGTCTTGATGACTTGACCAAAGAAATTGAACAACAGTTCCTCAAAACCAGCTATCTCTTTCTCTTTTTCAGCGAGTTTATCAGTGGCAGCAATGGATGATTCAAGAGCATTATTGGCGTTACTTTCAGCGAGAGCTGCACGCTCCTCAGCTTGGACAAGTTGATCATTTAAAACTTCTTTTTCTTTTTTGGCAAGAGCGATACCGTCTCTTAAGCTCGCCCTCTCTTTCTCCCTGGCAGCTTTCTCAACAGCAAAATGTTCCTGTGATGTTTTCAGTTCAGTGTTAATTGCCCAAAGATCTTCCACTTCCTTCTTCAGAGCCACTCGTTCCTGGCTGTTTGAATCAAGCTCACTGCGAAAACATTTCCTGGCACTTTCCAGCATTGATTTATAAATTTAAGCATCTCACCGAGCTAAAGCCAGTTGGGCCTGTGCATCCTCTAGTTCTTTTTCCATTTTGCTCCGGGCCCTAGCATTGTTCTCAATTTTCACTCTGGACCTAGCCGCGTCCGTCTCTAGGCGACAGATGGCATCTGAAAGATGAACGACATGCCTCTTCATCACCCCATATTGCTTGGCCACATGGCACACATACCCTATCACCTCTATGTCCCAATCCTCGGGGACCGGTTTAAGATCCGAGACGAACATCATCCTCTCAAAGAAAGTATCAAGGAATTGCTTTCGCAAGTGCTCCACCCTGGCCATAACCTCAGAAGAGGAGAAACATCCTGTGCAGCGGTAGTATCCAAGTCGTGCTCACTAGAGGAAACAAGAGTTGCCTACCCCTTCTCCACGATTTTTCCCCCATCTTCGTTCTTGTCCTCTGGCTCGTGGTGTTTTTTAGAAGACTGGACATGAGAAGGCGTACTTTTCGGAGGAGTCAAATCTCAAGGAAGTTGCTTACCCCAAGCCGGTAGCAATGGACGACTGTGAGACTTTCCAGAACCTTGCTTTGACGGAGATTGAGATCGTGTAGAATAAGATTGATGAGAGTTCTAAGGCTGATGACTATCTCTTCGCGGCTATCAATACGAACATGCTCGGGATTTGAATAAAGACTTAGTGTACCCTCACGTAAGGAGTGATAAGAGTAAAACCGTTTACGAGGCATCTCCCCTGCAAAGGAAACAAACATATGTTAAAACCACGAACATCGATGGTGAAAGAGTGCAGTGGCAAGTGGTGCATGTGATTTGTGCATCCCATGTAATTCCCCCTAACAGACCAAGGTCCAGAGCTAGGCTCGTCTGTGTGTTTTCTTTGTCACCGATCGGGACATTAACCTCCTCAAAAAGTGGAAAGAATGGTCCCCCTCCGAAGTCTTCATGTGTATAGATATCGTCTGGTAGAGGAATCTTGTTTAATTCCCCAAGTATCTGCTCCTCGGTTAACTCATCGTGAGCTACAGACTCAACCACTAGTGAAATTCTTGAGGGAGATTGCCCCTTAGAGGCCGGGATTTCTTTGGGCTCGTTAGTTTGGACCTCATCTCCTTTATATACATTTAAATCTTCATCGTCTTGATCAATCATCGGTGAAGGACTCTTGCGAACGTTGGTTATCACTATAACTGGAGAGGTTCCTTCTCCTTCAGTCGGGGGCACATATTTGTAAGGCTTACCACCCATGCCAAGTCCGAATCTTATATCCAGAAGATGGTGCTTGTGAAGATTGTGGTCGGTGATGCATTTCTTTATTATTATGAAATCTGAGTTACTCTGGAGAAGGCAGGACAGTCGGTTTTCATATATCGGACCTTCTGTTCTTGCAAAATTGTGATCTTCCCAGAATAAAAGAGCACATTAGCATTTCAATTATGCAAGTAGGGCATGCATTAAGAAATTTAAACCTTACTTGAGTGCAACCACTTCCTCGCACACCTGACTTAATGCTGGATGTAAAACGAATCAGATTTAACATCACCTATATTGCTATAACTGTCCGATAGAACTTTTCTGCTGGCAACTGATTCGAAGAAAGAAAAGTTTGGAGCTCCTATGGATCGGTGTTTAAAATGGTAGTAAAAAGTCATATTCTTGAAAGTAATCTCAGTTTGTAGCACCTCTACATAAGCAATGTATAGAGTATACAGAGCCTCGTAAGCATTAGGATGTAGTTGCATACGGGCAATGTGTAATTGTCTTAAGAGATCGGCAACAAGTGGAGGGAAAGGAGGAATAGCTCCGACCCAGCACATGAGTCGACTGACAGTCATATTCCCCTCTGGTGCAGAATAAGGCCTGTCTTCAATTTGTGGAGTTTTCACATCATCCCAAGGAATCCCATGTTTCAAGCATATCTTCTTACGTTTTATAACATCCAATTTAGAGGCCAAAGAATCAGTGAGTTTTTTCTTCCTCAATTTCTTTAACACCCGGAATCTCATTCGGGGCTCGATCATCCTCATCTTCCAAAGATGTGCTCATAGAAGTAATTGATTCTATTTCGGTATCCATCTCTTAGTCGGGGTCAGATTTTTCCCCATCTGAATCTGAAGGAAGCACATAAGGATCATGATGTACTGATGTCTCTAGTTCGGTACCTTTTTCTGGTGTCTCAGTCACTTG
Organism: Allium sativum; assembly: GCA_030737875.1. NCBI lineage: Eukaryota > Viridiplantae > Streptophyta > Magnoliopsida > Asparagales > Amaryllidaceae > Allium > Allium sativum. Next base: position 873,784,630 of record CM060919.1, on the reverse strand, counting down.
TTTATCAGACATAGATATGTTGGTAAATAAAGATTAGAACACAGTTACCCGCTCCCCCGTGTGTGTAAGTGCAAGTGTGCATGTGCATACAATAAGGAAAGCATGAAGTTAGTTAGATAAACGGAATAATGGCTGTTATATGTTACCAAGTTATGTCGCTGATCAGTCGAGGAAGTTCATTGCGAAGGTTCTAGCCTAACTGTCCATTGTCATATATTGCATTGCTTAAGTTAATATGTGTCTGAGATCATCAACAAAGATGGTTCGTTGGAGTTTTGCGGATCTGATCGCGACATAAATTAAAATGAGTGGAACTGGGATCGGATTGTGGGTGTCCGATCGCTGGCATGTTATGCCAGCAAGGCAGCATCGCCTCATGATGCAGGCTACGGATCGCAGAACGATCACGTCCATGACCACTCACCCGATCCGTTCCACTCCATGTATCAGTCAGCCAGTATCCCCCAACATATTGTGATCCGATACGTTGTTGCGATAAACACCAGCTCCACCTTGAGTTCCTCTATCCCACTGTTATCGTGATCCGAACCATTACCTCACTTACGCGCCAACATGACCCGCTCCTCTCCTTCTTCCTCGTTTCTCCTCTCCAATCCTTCTAGCTCCACTATGTAACAGCAAACCCATTAAGATCACAGAACCGCCGCGTAATCTCGAGCCATTGAAGAAAAACATTACGGAAATTGAACCCGAATCGATACTAAAAAAGAAGAGAACATGTACAAGCAAAGTTATCATTATTATTACCTTTTTAATTGAAAGAAAATCTCGATTTTTCAAAATTAGGGTTTTGAAGGTTAATGGTAAAGAGAGCGGCGGTTGGTAAAAGAAAAAGTAAAATGTAAAAAAAGGGAGAGTAAACCCGTTTATATAGTAAATGTAACGACTCGTATTTTCAGCGATGTATAATTTATTTATTTAATTATTTAAATAGTGAAAATGGTTGTTTAATTAAATTATATTGAATATTTAATTAAAATAAATAATAGAATAATATATTTAATTTCTGAAATAATCAGAAATAGTGGATCGATAATATAATGTGAACTGGACAATTCAAAGTATTTAATTCAGCTTAGAATTGAATTAGAATGACGAATATATTATTTGAATGACAGTTTGAACGTGTGATTATATTATAATTAAAATCGAGCTCGAAATGGCGCTGCAGTTCGTAATTTGGGGAATCGAACTTCAACTAAATATAAAGGGTCCGTTTTAAATCGGATTTCTATGAAACAAGAAACATTCGGAGCTGGTGAAGTATATTTTTCTAATGGAAGAGAAAAATCGGGATTTCATTGTGTAGATTTTGATTTATGTCCAAATCAAATTTTAGAATAGTCACTATGAAATTCCCTTATAATTTATATCGATTTATTTATATTATTAAATGGATTTTTAAATATAAATCGAGTATCGATGTAACACTGGATTTGGAATATCGAGTTATAAATCCAATTGGAGCTGTACGATATTCTATTGTGAATATATACGATAATATTTATTTCCAAATATTAAATTTAATTGTTTTTAAATATATTTATATATTTAAAAGGGTTATTTAGGGCTTTAAAAATAGCCAGTTTTGCAAACGACCTCAAAATTCGACGAAACCAATTTTGTTGGATTCGTAATACGAAATTATTGTTACATTTCAATTTTTGTGATTTTTGAAGTCAGTATGTGGCCGTACCGATTTTTAATGTAAGAAACAGTCAGTATTTTGATGGTTAGAAATACGCTGTTTGAGCAAATGGAGTCGGAATTCGACGAAACCAGTTTCATTAGGACCATAATGTCAAACTGTAGCTGCGTGGTCATTTTCGTGATCTTTGGGTATTGAATGTGGTCACAGGAATTTTTAGAAGACAAGTACAAATAGTGTTTGACTAAAAAGGATATTATAATCAAAATATCTCCTACCCCTTATCCTATGTAAACACTTCTAACTGATCAAAAGAAGGCCACGCCTCATTTTTTCTCAATTGTCACTTTTTCTCTTTAATTTCTTCTAGGGTAAAAATCGTATCTTCATAAAATCGAAATCAATTGTTATAAAATCATATAAATCCCGATCTATATATATTTGAATTCGCGAGTGGATTCTCTTCATCCCAGTATGATTTTTATTGGGCTCGATCTTGTTTTCTTTTTACTGGAAACTCGCGCAGTAGCTAGGGCTTGGGTTTTTGAGCGATATTGGCGATTTGAGTGGTTTTAGAGTTTCGACTTGTGATTGTAGTGGAGATTGTCATCGACTGGAGGAAACTGGGGCGGTTCAGTGATATTTGAGGTCAGTACTTTACTGTACAGTGACCGTGGGGTAGAACGACAGAAATGGGTCGGTGGCATCGAGTTTAGAGATGAGGGGATGGTCGAGTAAAGGGTTTGTTGCTGAGAATAATGGTGGCTTCAGTTTGGTGTTTAGTTAAACGTGGAGGAGGAGAGGTCAATGGGAAGGATCGGAAATGGTATGTTTTAGAAGGGGAAGTTACGACATTTTAGTTTGGGGAAGAAGCATCTCGTGTGGGCGGATAGACAGAAGATGGGTGAACTTATTGGGTAAATCCCAAAATGTAAATAAATTAGGTTTAAATTCTATTTAATAGCATATTAAATTGTAAATGTGATAACTTATTCATGTGTTATAAGAATTCCGCAAAACAAGATCTGTTAGGATCATATGGACGGGAGCAACACAATGGAACTGACTGGGAGTGACTTGAGGCTCATTAAAATTTATAGCAAAATAAATTGTCGGGTCTGAATCAAATCAAATACAGTTATCATTATTTAACGATGATCGTCTAATTTGAATAAAACTCACCAACTCTGAACAATTATATTTCTATAAAGTATTCTTAGACCTTATAACTATCTGTTGATTGTTGTGTGTTAACTGTTTGGTTGAATTGCTTAAGTATTGGTTGAAATTATAGATAACGACATATATATATGTATGTATGTATGTATGTAAATCGTTAGTCAAATATTGATTCTGTTTAGCATAATATTTCATAGTGAAATGAAATTGATGTTAATTATATTATTTAACATCTGTGATGCAGGGAAACTGGTTGGAGGGACCCAACTGGGTTCCTCAATATATAAAATACTGTTTTGTTTCATATATTGTGATATATGATGTGATATACAATTTATTGTTGATTATGTGTGTTTGAATGATATCAATCACTGTTGTTGGGTATTTTAAGTACCGTAAGAAAACCCTGGGATGAAAAAGGAAAATTTCAATAACTATATTGAAATAAAATATTATATAAAATCGATAGATTTTATATAGAAGGAAGATTTCAAACTGTATATTGGAATAGAATATTTATAAAATCAAAGGATTTTATACAAAGGAATATTTATAAAATCAAGGGATTTTATAAAGGAAGTTATTTGTAAAACAAATATAAAGGAAATTATCTGTAAAACAAATATAAAGGAAATTATTTGTAAAATAAATATAAGGGAAATATTTTTAAAACAAATAAAAAGAGAAATATTTGGAAAACATTTATGAATAAATAGAAAGAGAAATATTTGTAAAACATTTACAAATAAAACAAAAAGAGAAATATTTGTAAAACATTTACAAATAAAACAGAAAGAGAAATATTTGTAAAACAATTATAAATAGAATTAAAAAGGGAATATTTGTTATAAAACAAATTTAATTAAAAAGGGAATATTTGTTAGAAAACAAGTAAAGTTAAAAAAGGAATATTTGTTAGAAATAAATAGAAAAATAAAGGCATATTTATTTAGAAATAAATAGAAATATAAAGGAGTATTTATCTGGAAAATAAATAGAAATAGAAAAAGGATATTTATTTAGAAAATAAATAGAAGTACTTAAAAGGGAAATATTTCGGAAATTAATATTTTAGGATTTAACAGAAGTATAAAAGGAGATATTTGGAAAATAAATATCAATTAGAGTCAATCGAATTTAGTTACTCAAAAGATGTAAATCGAATTTAGTTATTCGAAGGAGTTAGTCGAATTTATTTATTCGAAGAAAGTTAACCAAATATAAGTTAATCGAATACGGTATTCGAAAGTTAGTTAATCAAATATGGTATTCGAAAAGAGTTAATCGAGTTGAGTTGGTCGAGTCGAGTTAGTAGAGTTAAGTTAGCCGAGTCGAGTTAGTCGAGTCGAGTTATCAAATATAGTTTATTCGAAAGAATTATCGAATAAAGGTTATTCGAAGAAAAGGAGTTATCAAATATTAGTTATTCGAAAGCAGTTATCAAATAATATTTATTCAAAAGGAGTTATCTAATAAAGTTTATTCGAAAGGAATTATCGAATAAAGGTTATTCAAAGAAAAGGAGTTATCAAATATTTGTTATTCGAAAGGAGTTATCGAATATTAGTTATTCGAAAGGAGTTATCGAATATAGTTTATTCGAAAGGATTTATCGAATAAAGGGTATTCGAAGAAAAGGAGTTATCGAATATTAGTTATTTGAAAGGAGTTATCGAATATTAGTTATTCGAAAGGAGTTATCGAATTTAGTTTACTCGAAAGGAATTATAAAATAAAGTTTATTCGAAGAAAAGGAGTTATCGAATATTAGTTATTCGAAAGGAGTTATCGTATATAGTTTACTCGAAAGGAAATATCGAATAAGGTTATTCGAAGAAAAGGAGTTATCGAATATTAGTTATTCGAAAGGAGTTATCGAATATTAGTTATTCGAAAGGAGTTGTCGAATATTAGTTATCTGAAAGAGTTATCGAATGAGGTTATTCGAAGAAAAGGAGTTCTCGAATATTAGTTGTTCGAAAGGACTTAATCGAATATAGTTTATTCGAATAGAGTTAAAAGAGTTAATTGAATATGGTTTATTCATATATAGTTATAGGAGTTAATTGAATATAGTTTATTCGAATATAGTTGTAGGAGTTAATCGAATATAGTTTATTCGAATAGAGTTAAAGGAGTTAATCAAACATAGCTTATTCGAAATGAGTTAAGTGATAAGAATTAATGAATTAAATTTAATTGAGTTAAAGTTAATGGAGTTAGGGTTAATTGATTTGAGTTAGTCGAGTTATATTTTGGAATTAGATATTTTATAAGTAGGGACTATAACGCTATAGTTATAATCAATGTTTTTCAATAAAGAAGAGGATTCGTAAATAGATTCCGAGAGTTTTGTAAGGAAGTTTGTTAAAGATTTAAAAGATAAACTTTGACTATTTCGAAGTTAAAACGTTGTTCAGTTAAGGTCTGAGAGGTAATTATACCCCAACTTGATTGACTTCCTTCTTAACTATGGAATGGTAAGGTTTGATAGTGAATGATGGTTAAGTGAATTTAGTTAATGAGTGAAATGGTCTGAGTTGGCATGGCGATGTTTGATTTAAACATAAGTTTAAATCCAGTGAAGGAGTTTTGGAAATGTTTTCCAAATAAGAATCATAGATGTTTTCTGATAATAGAAAATAAGAATTTAGAATATATGGAAACAAGAGATAAGTAAATTAATGAACTAAAGGGATGAATGTTGAATGATGATTGATTGATAAAATTTCCAACTGGATATAATATTGTTGTTTGCACACGGGTTTTTCTTTGATAGTTAAATCAAAGACTATTAAAGTTTTGAGCATTTTTCCGTCATCAATATGGAGAGACCGGTTGGATTCTTATCCAAAGAAGCACTTCGTATGGGCGTTAGCGTTTCGAATCAAATAGATCGAAGACAAATTGAAGATGGAGTAAAGTGCAGGGGCTGTTGTATAAGTCCTAGGTAGAGATTGCCTTGGATGGTTGTACGGAATAGTGCTTTCGGTTTGTCCAGTCCCAGGACAACTTGAATGGACGAGTGTTTGACAGAGTATATCTGGTAAATCACGTAAGTTGATCGTTTCAAACGTATTTACGTTGGTGGCGGAGGAATTCGTTTCTCTTAGCTTATACCTATAGTATTTTTGGGGAAATCAATTTTTGATTTGACGGGTATGACGAGGTGGCATTCAAAGTGAATGAATGAGTAATCTGTTGAAAGGTACGTTATGACCTCCAGCCTCATCAACTGGGAAATGACAGAAATCGGGTAGGCAGCATGGCTAAGTGGTTAGCAACCAAGTAGAGTATATTGTCACCATCTAGAGAATATTCATATTTGTTACTTCTTTCAATTCTGTATCTCTCGGGAATGGTTATGTTGGTTTACCAACTGTAAGGTGACAATATATTCGGTACACTCAAGCGAAATGAGTGAAAGGTCACGTGTGGCCGAGTTGCAAGATGTTCTTGTTGAACTCCAGTGTATCGCTTCTAGAGTACACTGGGCGGAAGGTGGATCCATACCTTGTCATAGTTGGAAATCCATTCCCTAAATAAGAGCCCGCGGATTTGATTGTATATTATATATGTAGAATGTTATATGCAAGCGTTTCTACTAGATTTATATTACTTGTGTTAGACATTATTATACTATCAGAAGAATATTGTTTACAAATGATTTGGGTTATCGTAAGGTAAAAACCAGTCGTGTTTATGTGTGGATTGGTCTTACGATTATTCTTTCTTTTGAAAGGATTTTTAAAGTTAAACAAATGATTTGAGTTTACTCACACCATCCACATGACTGACCCGGAGTTTTTTTGTTTTGTTTTCCCTAAACTCTTGGGTGCCCAATTTTGTATGGGCAGTCAAGTAGTCGGGATTTATAGATACTTGAAGAGCTGGAGCAGGAGGCTTCAAAGTTATATAGCTATGGTTTTTCACAGTGTTGTAAGTGCTATACTTTGTAAATGATATGCATATTCAAGTATAGATTTATATTTCAAAGTTATGTAATGAAATATATTTATTCGTTCCGCTGTGAGATTCGTGTTTACTCTGATGTTGTATGTTCTTCTTCTTCTATTCTAAGTTTCATCTTATCTATCCTCACCTTCTAATTTGTTTCGTGGACTATCCGGTGTTTCCGATGCTTGAATAGTCGACATCGTGTTTGGTGTCGATAACCAAGGTCGCGATTTACCGGGTTGTTACAGTGGTATCAGAGTTTAAAGTTAAGTAATTACCTTGGCTTTGTGGCGTGACTCAGTAGAGATGGGGTTAGTAATACCCTTGATTGAGGTTGAGTGTTTATATATGAGTGAACGTATTTGTTATTCAATATAAAAATTGTTTTATATTGTGGAGATTTATTGGTTGAGTTGTTTATGGATTCCGGACGATCAGTTTGATCCACTGTATCTATAGGGGTTTATAAACACTTGAATACGATGAACCGACATGGTATGTTTTGAAAAGAGGGTAAATGAAATAATTTTACCCAAATTATATTTTGATATCAAAAATTGATATTGAAATGGATATAATATATTGGATATATTGGTTGTTATTATAATCGTGTATGATTATTAAAAGTGAAATAGTTACGTAAATAATCGATCAGAATTCATATAAGTGCAATATATGAAATCAAAATGAATTAAATATGAAATTAAATTGGGATTGGAATTAAAACCGTGGAACTTGGAAAGGTGTTTTTAAATGGATTTTGATTAATTATGTGAGAATTTTTAAATCTCGGGAGATTTTAAATTGTTTGACAAGCATTGAGAAGGATATTTTAAAATGAATTTCAGAATAGAAATGTTTAAAAATGATTTTGAAAGTGATATATTATTGAACTCACTTCGATGGTTGGAAAATAGATTCCAATGATGATCATGACGTCATCGTTGTTTACTTTCGAGTGGTAAGTGACAGAGTACTACCAAAGAGATTGTTTTTGAATTGTTTGAGAAAAGCAAGTGTTTCGAATTCCGAAAAGAAATATTTTATTTTGAAAAGCTAAGTTATTTAAAACTCCCAGGAAAAGATGGTTTGAATTAAAATCAGTTAAGTAAGTGGAAATTTAACTGGATTAGAATGATATCGAGAAATTTGGATTTGTGTCATAGGAATTTGAAATGGTATTAAATTCAGGAGTTAAGAGTTGAAAATCAAGAATGTAACCTTGGTTTGAAATGGAATTCAACGTGGAAATAAGAGAATGGTTGTTTTGGAGATGAAATTGATTGGAGTTTGACTGGGTTAACATTGGTATATGCTAAGTTGATAGCATATGGAAGTGATGGAGTTGATAAGCCCGACAAAACGGTACAAGTTTATTTATATATGGGCTTGGTGATTTATGAGCAGATTTGGCAAGCCGCTTGGGTGTTTGATTTTCTTTTGGGTTGGAGAAGGCCTAGAGAGACGAGTTGGAGTTTGACCTATTGACCCGTGCAAAGGAGGTGCTGGAGAAAATTTTCAGAAATTTCGGGTGTTAGAAAATTTTCAAGATTTTTGAAAATATTCGTTAATGGAAATGAATTAATAATTTAATTGAAATCAAATTGGTTCAGTTGAAACTGAAGTTAAAAAAGTAAAAATAATTTTTAACCAGCCAATAGGGTTCGTTTTCTACCTTAAAATTTCGAGGACGAAATTATTTTAAGGGGGAAAGAATGTAACAACCCTTGTTTTCAGCAATGTATAAATAATTTATTTAATTATTTAGATAAATTATTTTCAACAATGGTTGTTTAACTAAATTATATTGAATATTTAATTAAAATAAATAATAGAATAATATATTTAATTTCTGAAATAATCAGAAATAGTGGATTGACAATATAATGTGAACTGGACAATTCAAAGTATTTAATTCAGCTTAGAATTGAATTAGAATGACCAATATATTATTTGAACGACAGTTTGAACATAAAATTATATTATAATTAAAATCGAGCTTGAAATGGCGCTGCAGTTCATAATTTGGCGACTCGAACTTCAACTGAGTATACATGGTCCGTTTTAAATCGGATTTCTGTGAAACAAGAATCGTTCGGAGCTGGTGAAGTCTATTTTTCTAATGGAAGAGAAAAATAGGGATTTCATTGTGTAGATTTTGATTTATGTCCAAATCAAATTTTAGAAAAGTCGCTATGGAATTCCCTTATAATTTATATCGATTTATTTGTATTCTTAAATGGATTTTTAAATATAAATCGTATATCGATGTAACACTGGATTTGGAATATCGAGTTATAAATCCAATTGGAGCTGTACGATATTCTATTGTGAATATATACGATAATATTTATTTTTAAATTTTAAATTTAATTGTTTTTAAATATATTTATATATCTAAAGGGTTATTTTGGGCTTTAAAAATAGCCAGTTTTGCAAACAACCTCAAAATTTGACGAAACAAATTTTGCTGGATTCATAATATGAAATTATTGTTAAATTTCAATTTTCGTGATTTTTGAAGTCAGTATGTGGCCGTACCGATTTTTAACGTAAGAAATGGCCAGTATTTTGATGGTTAAAAATACGTTGTGTGAGCAAACGGAGTCGGAATTCGACGAAACTAGTTTCGTTGGGACCGCAATGTCGAACTATAGCTGCATGGCCATTTTCGTGATTTTTGGGTATTGTATGTGGGCGCAGGAATTTTTAGAAGACAATTGCTATAAAATCATATAAATCCTAATCTATATATATTTGAATTCGTGAGTGGATTCTCTTCATCCCAATATGATTTTTATTTGGCTCAATCTCATTTTCTTATTACTGGAAACTCGCGCAGTAGCTAGGGCTTGGGTTTATGAGCGATATTGGCGATTTGAGTGGTTTTAGAGTTTAGATTTGAGATTGTAGTACAGATTGTCATCGACTGGAGGAAACTTGGGTGGTTCGGTTGTAACGACCCTGAATTTTGGGGCCAAGTTAAAATTTATTTTAAGTGATTTTAAATGAGTTTTGATATTTAAAATAATCTATTTTAAATAATAAGGATCACAAATTTGGTTCAAATCGAAGTTAGAATGAATAAATTAATTTTAAATATAAAAAGAGCTAGAAATGGCGCGGTAGTTTGAAAAGTCAAACTTGAACTTTGACTAACCATACAGGATGCAAAATTTAACGGATTTTAGTGAAACCAAAAATATTAGAATCTATTTAAAAATATCTTTCCAACGAATCCGAAGAATCGAAATTTCATAACGGGAATCAAAAGTTATGGCCAATTCAATATTTAGGAAGGTCGCTATGAAATTTATAAGGGCCAAAATGCTACATTTTGCAGAATAAGGGATTAGGACCCGAAACCATCTCCATTGGTTTTAGAATGTTGTTTACATATAAAAATGACTATAAGAACTTATATTTTTGAGTTTCGGAAAAATTCCACTATTTTTGGTATTTTTAAATATTAAAATATACACCTGAAAAATAGAATTTTTGCAAACGAACTCCGAATTCGACGAAACCAGTTTCTATGGATTCGGAATATTAAATTAAGGTTAAATTATAAAATTTATAATTTTTGGAATTATTTTGTGGCCTGTATAATTTTTACAGTGGAAATACAGCCTATTTTCAGACTTCGGAAATTTATAATAAATTCTTACGGAATCGGAAAATTACGAAATCAGGTTCGTTGGGTTCGTAATGACCTGAAATAATTATGTTTAAAATTTTATTAATTTTGAAATTCGCATGTATTTATAAGAATTTCTGAATTGAAGAAAACAGTTGAAAATTGAGTAATTGGGCACGTAATGATATTTGGGCCCAAATCAAAATTAAACCCATGGTATATATTATATTTTTTCTGAGAATTAGGGCTGAATTTCGAAATGTACAGCAGCCATTCTCTCTTCCATCGTTTTTTTCTCAATTTCCATGGCGGCTCTCTCTTCCTCTAAAATTTGTCAAAAATAAAATCTCTTCAAACCATAGCAAATTATATGTTTTCTCGAAGGTCTCGACGATACGAACCTAATGGTGTAGTCGGTTTTGTCAAACAGCGCTCGGATTCGCCGGAATCTCGTCTTAAAGCTCGCTGTTTTCGGAATTCAGAAGCTCAAAACGTAAATCAAGAAATTCCCGTGAATCGAGGAAGAATTGGACGAAGTCACGAACACGGAAGTTCTTCGTCTACGCAAGACGAAGATGCTCAGAAAATTTCAGGTCGTTTGGAGGTGTGAGGCGGCCTGTGGGACCCGCGAGGCAAAATTCTTTCTAGGCGTTTTCCCGATGATCGGAGAAGCTTTAGGGGCTGCTCTTTCTGGTGGTGGTGCGTCTCGCCAAGACGAAGACATTGGCGGTGGTCCCGTGGCGTCAGGTGGCCCGTGGAAGCGGCAAAGCGCGGTCAAAGTTCGGCGGTGAACAGTGTTTTTCGGTCAACGGGCTGAGGGTATTTTCTATTTTATTTTTTAAATTATTTAATTAATTTCCAGAACTTTAAAATTGCATAACTCACTCATACGAAGTCGAAAATCGACGATTTCAGGTGCGTTAGGATCGTGGCGACGAGATGGACGCGTGGACACTAATTTTGTCCAATTCTGAGACGGTGAAATTTTTAGGTATTTTCACGAATATTAATTAATTATTTAATTACCCGATCTTTAAAAATTCATAACTCTTTCATACGAGGTCCGTTTGACGAACCGTAAATTGCGTTGGAATCACAAAATTAAGAGCTTCACGATGGCGCAGACCGCAGCTGAAAAGGAGACAGTAAAATTTTGGCCAAAAATTCAAGGTGAGAGTTCACTTCTATTTTAATTAATTTTAATTAATTTAATTTAATTCATACTATGCGATGTGAACCTGCTATGAACAAATGCGATGTGAATCAGCTATGACCAAACTCTGTATGTATGCTAGATCTAATGTTGTGAGTATTCACTTTATTTAAATTAATTATAGATCTATTATTTGATGTATGAAGTATGATGTTTGAATTGTATGGTTGATGTTTTGAATGATTAGAAATAGTAGGTCTGAAATTTATCATCGATGAATATATTTGCTGTTGTTATGTTTCATGGAAAGATAAGATTAGCGATGTGTGTATGACATGAAAACTTGAATCACTATAGAGGTAGGAAATTTAAGTTGAACGATGTTAATTTGACATGAAACAAAAGTTAGAGATTTTATTGTTTTTATAAAAAGGTTATATTTTTATTGATTATATAAAAAGTTATATATTTTGTTGTTATAAACAAAAGACCACATTTTTATTGCAAACATATAAAAGTATATGTTTTGTTGATTTAATAAGATGGATAGATTTTACATTTGAAATTTGTAAATATAGTTGCAATGAAAAACGGTGTTTAATTTTACATTAGAAATATCTAAATATGAAAATGCATTGATATGAAGAATAACATTTTTGTCATGTGATAAATATAAAATGCACTGTAAGGAAAATGTGCATTGTATGAAAAATAGCATTTTGTTAATATTATATATAAAATGTGCATTGTATGAAAAATAGCATTTTGTTAATATTATATATAAAATGTGCATTGCATGAAAAATAGCATTTTGTTAATATTATATATAAAATGTGCATTGCATGAAAAATAGCATTTTGTTAATATTATATATAAAATGTGCATTGCATGAAAAATAGCATTTTGTTAATATTATATATAAAATGTGCATTGTATGAAAAATAGCATTTTGTTAATATTATATAGAAAATATGCATTCTATGTAAAATAGCATTTTTTTTTGTCATATTAAAATTAGATAAATGCATTGTATGAAAAACAGAATTTTGTCATGTTAATAATATAATTTGCACTGTATGTTCAACTAGCATTTGGTCATGTTAACAATATAAAAATACACTGTATGTTAAACTAGCATCGTGTCATGTTGAAAATGCATTGTAAGAAAATTAGCATTTATTTTTAGTGTTAATAAATTTGAAATGTAAGGCATGAAAAAATTTAACATTTATTGTTAATGTTAATAAAAAGGAAAATGTATTGTGGGGTAAATTAACATTTACTTTTTTTTTTATGTTAATTGAAAATGAAATGAATGCATATTAACTTAACATTCATTTTTGTTATATAAAAAGAAAGGATGATTTAGCATTATTTTTAATGTTAAGATAAAAGTATTTTTGTCATTTTTATTTAATGTTTAACATATAAGAATGCATTGTATGTGAATGGTATTTTTGTCATTCTTTATTTAATGTTATAAAATATAAGTTTGCATTCTATGTTAAATAACATTTTTGGGCATGTTATAAAAATATAAATTTGCATCGTATGATAAGATAGCATTTTGTAAAAAATGAAAATATTTACCGTATGATTGATTGATACTTATTTGTGTTAAATATGAAAATGTCACCGTATGATTCATTAACATTATTTTTAATGTTATGTACTAAGAAAATGAACCGTATGAGATTAACATTCATTTGTGTTAATATTAGAATTATAGAAAATTTTCACCGTATGTTGAATGAACAAATTTGTGTTATCTTAAATAAAGAGCACCGTATGTTGAATGAACAAATTTGTGTTATTATAAAATTTGCATTGCATAAAATAGTATTTTGTCATGTTAGAAAAATAGAAATTTGCATTGCATAAAATAGTATTTTGTCATGATAGAAAAATAGAAATTTGCTTTGCATAAAATGATATTTTGTCATGTTAGAATAAGTAAATAATGCATTGTATGTAAAATATGAAAATAATGCATTGTATGTGAATAGTATTTTTGTCATTTTTATTTAATGTTTAACATATAAGAATGCATTGTATGTGAATAGTATTTTTGTCATTTTTATTTAATGTTTAACATATAAGAATGCACTGTATGTGAATAGTATTTTTGTCATTTTTACTTAATGCATTGTATGTGAATGGTATTTTTGTCATTTTTATTTAATGTTATAAAAATATAAGTTTGCATTGTATGTTAAATAACATTTTTGGTCATATAAGTTTGCATTGTATGTTAAATAACATTTTTGGGCATGTTATAAAAATATAAATTTGCATCGTATGATAAGATAGCATTTTGTAAAAAATGAAAATATTTACCGTATGATTGATTGATACTTATTTGTGTTAAATATGAAAATGTCACCGTATGATTCATTAACATTATTTTTAATGTTATGTACTAAGAAAATGAACCGTATGAGATTAACATTCATTTGTGTTAATATTAGAATTATAGAAAATTTTCACCGTATGTTGAATGAACAAATTTGTGTTATCTTAAATAAAGAGCACCGTATGTTGAATGAACAAATTTGTGTTATTATAAAATTTGCATTGCATAAAATAGTATTTTGTCATGTTAGAAAAATAGAAATTTGCATTGCATAAAATAGTATTTTGTCATGATAGAAAAATAGAAATTTGCTTTGCATAAAATAGTATTTTGTTATGTTAGAAAGAATAGAAAATGCATTGTATGTATATCATCGTTTTTGTCAAGTTAAAAGCATAAAATGCATTATATGTAAAATATGGAAATAATGCATTGTATGTAAAATAATGCATTGTATGCATGCATATTATTTTGTCAAAGTTAGGAAATAATGCATTGTATGTAAAATATGGAAATAATGCATTGTATGTAAAAAATAAATAGAAAAGGCACCGCATGTAATATTAACATTATTTTCAATGTTAATAAATAGAAAAAGCACCGTAGGTAATATTAGCATTATTTTCAATGTTATTAAAAAGAAAATGAAATGTATATAAATTTAACATCATTTACAATGTTTAATAAAAAGAAAATTTCACGGTATGATAGTTACACCATTTTATAATGTTGAGATTTAAAGAACTTGACCGTAGGAAGAATATACATTATTTATAATGTATATAAAAAGAGAATTCACCCCGTAGGAAGAATTAACATTATTTATAATGTTAAATAAAAGAAAAGAAACTGTATGTAATGTTTAACATTATTTATAATGTTAAATAAAAGAAAAGAAACTGTATGTAATGTTTAACATTATTTATAATGTTAAATAAAAGAAAAGAAACTGTATGTAAGGTTTAACATTATTTATAATGTTAAATAAAAGAAATGATACGGTATGTAAGATTAACATTATTTATAATGTTGAATAAAAGAATATATAAAGGAATCAATTATGTTAAATAATTAAGGCAAGAATTAATCGTTATATAATTAAAATAACGATATGAAATATGTTTTTCTCAAAATATATGAATGCGAGATTATTTGGAAAGTCCGGGTTAATCCCATTCCAAATGATCGTACGATTCCAAGAATTCAAGTATGAAGACGGCGCATGAAGACCGTAAATCTCCCCTCGAATGGACAACGATCAAGACTCTGAATTGGTTTGCTCCCAATTCAAGGGTCGGGGTAATTGCCCAAACGTACGTGTTGATTTCACGGGTTTGACCCTAGTTCAGACCTAGAGCATGGGTATAAATGGATGGTGTGTCTGACATCGTACCCCACAAAATATTATGTTGTTGATATTCAGTTAATATATAAACGATTGGTGGTAGAGAATTTATTCTCTACTTAACACCCGTTTATATAGTGACGGAAGATCAATAGTACGGTATGGAGTGACGGTGTGGCATACTAAGATGCAATGATCAGGGTTTCTTGTTGAAAAGCAGAACCTTGTGGTATGAAGAACATGACTTCACGAGCCTCACAAACCGGTAGAGTCTAAAAAGGGGGAAGGGAACGCAGGGAAAGTAGCACGTTTCTTTCTAGTTAGTAGTCATTTTACTTTTGGAGGATGATGAAATGAGGCGCCTCGGATAGGTCCTATAGGACCGGGGAACGTGTGCTTAGGAATTGCCAATCCTCTAAGCTGTATGTGAGGACCGGCCCTGCAGGATCCAAGGGTTAACTGCGGGTAATCCTGAGACGTTAACTAGAGCGTCTCAAATCGGTAAGGAGTCCTCCCTAGCCTGGACTCATGATGGAAACCCAAATTTCCAATACGACCCCGACGGATTTGATTGTATTACTAGTACGGAGGCATAATATATGGTACCTATGCTTCCTAGGATTAATACATTTATTTGGAAATGTTTTCATATACACTAATAATAGTATTAGTTTCGTATTTGGCGTATTTAGCATGTTTAACCACCATAAGGTAAAACTCTATCCTCTTGGTGTGCGTTGCATTGTGTGATGGGACCTGAGTCTTATGGTGGTTCCATTTTTCAAAAGACATTGCGTTGTTGACGACTCATTTAATCATTTATTATGACACTTTAAATTATGCACGGCAGTCCCTTAGAGTAAACCCGTTCCGCGTTAGCGGCGTGGTCTTTTGGATTTGCCTTATTTTTAATAGTTACTGTAGTTAAGAATTCTCACACCAGTCCTTGTTGCTGGCCAAAGGGGCTGGGTACGCATGATAGGGGGTTCTCGCTTCGCGGTTTGGTGGCGAACGGGAGACTCTTACCCCTACATGTCCCTGTTGAGGGTTGGTAAGGCAATGGCCGGGAGGCTCGAGAGGGTCGCCGTAAAACAAGGTGTACTGGGGGACCACTGTGAGCCACGGTGGGTTTTACCTGCTGCTTTGGGGGGATGAAGGGATGGTTGCAAAGCCTACCGGATTTCGTCCGGGCCGTCACAGTTGGTATCAGAGCTTTGGTTTACAAAGCGGAGTACAACATATCTATAATAATTCGTTTACATAGAATCACTATATTCTATGGCGAACAGTTCATGAGATACATAATAGCCAGTCACTTTATCGTCATCTTTTCATTCATCCTTCGATCTTTTAGAATCACCTTTTATGTTGTTTTGACTCTTTCCTTGATCATACGTTCGAAGAAGACTAAGTGAAGTGGCGATGCTCAATGGGCACATGTGTACGAAGGAGCGAAAGGACCAACTTCTTCGGTGGAAGGTCTGATGTTATAGGCGGTACTATTTCTGTTAAAACGTTTCAACATTCTCTGTGTTTATTCTTCCTCTTCTATTTTTCTTTTTCCTTTTCGGGGACGAAAAGTTTTTAAGTGGGGGAGACTGTAACGACCCTGAATTTTGGGGCCAAGTTAAAATTTATTTTAAGTGATTTTAAATGAGTTTTGATATTTAAAATAATCTATTTTAAATAATAAGGACAAATTTGGTTCAAATCGAAGTTAGAATGAATAAATTAATTTTAAATATAAAAAGAGCTAGAAATGGCGCGGTAGTTTGAAAAGTCAAACTTGAACTTTGACTAACCATACAGGATGCAAAATTTAACGGATTTTAGTGAAACCAAAAATATTAGAATCTATTTAAAAATATCTTTCCAACGAATCCGAAGAATCGAAATTTCATAACGGGAATCAAAAGTTATGGCCAATTCAATATTTAGGAAGGTCGCTATGAAATTTATAAGGGCCAAAATGCTACATTTTGCAGAATAAGGGATTAGGACCCGAAACCATCTCCATTGGTTTTAGAATGTTGTTTACATATAAAAATGACTATAAGAACTTATATTTTTGAGTTTCGGAAAAATTCCACTATTTTTGGTATTTTTAAATATTAAAATATACACCTGAAAAATAGAATTTTTGCAAACGAACTCCGAATTCGACGAAACCAGTTTCTATGGATTCGGAATATTAAATTAAGGTTAAATTATAAAATTTATAATTTTTGGAATTATTTTGTGGCCTGTATAATTTTTACAGTGGAAATACAGCCTATTTTCAGACTTCGGAAATTTATAATAAATTCTTACGGAATCGGAAAATTACGAAATCAGGTTCGTTGGGTTCGTAATGACCTGAAATAATTATGTTTAAAATTTTATTAATTTTGAAATTCGCATGTATTTATAAGAATTTCTGAATTGAAGAAAACAGTTGAAAATTGAGTAATTGGGCACGTAATGATATTTGGGCCCAAATCAAAATTAAACCCATGGTATATATTATATTTTTTCTAAGAATTAGGGCTGAATTTCGAAATGTACAGCAGCCATTCTCTCTTCCATCGTTCTTTTCTCAATTTCCATGGCGGCTCTCTCTTCCTCTAAAATTTGTCAAAAATAAAATCTCTTCAAACCATAGCAAATTATATGTTTTCTCGAAGGTCTCGACGATACGAACCTAATGGTGTAGTCGGTTTTGTCAAACAGCGCTCGGATTCGCCGGAATCTCGTCTTAAAGCTCGCTGTTTTCGGAATTCAGAAGCTCAAAACGTAAATCAAGAAATTCCCGTGAATCGAGGAAGAATTGGACGAAGTCACGAACACGGAAGTTCTTCGTCTACGCAAGACGAAGATGCTCAGAAAATTTCAGGTCGTTTGGAGGTGTGAGGCGGCCTGTGGGACCCGCGAGGCGAAATTCTTTCTAGGCGTTTTCCCGATGATCGGAGAAGCTTTAGGGGCTGCTCTTTCTGGTGGTGGTGCGTCTCGCCAAGACGAAGACATTGGCGGTGGTCCCGTGGCGTCAGGTGGCCCGTGGAAGCGGCAAAGCGCGGTCAAAGTTCGGCGGTGAACAGTGTTTTTCGGTCAACGGGCTGAGGGTATTTTCTATTTTATTTTTTAAATTATTTAATTAATTTCCAGAACTTTAAAATTGCATAACTCACTCATACGAAGTCGAAAATCGACGATTTCAGGTGCGTTAGGATCGTGGCGACGAGATGGACGCGTGGACACTAATTTTGTCCAATTCTGAGACGGTGAAATTTTTAGGTATTTTCACGAATATTAATTAATTATTTAATTACCCGATCTTTAAAAATTCATAACTCTTTCATACGAGGTCCGTTTGACGAACCGTAAATTGCGTTGGAATCACAAAATTAAGAGCTTCACGATGGCGCAGACCGCAGCTGAAAAGGAGACAGTAAAATTTTGGCCAAAAATTCAAGGTGAGAGTTCACTTCTATTTTAATTAATTTTAATTAATTTAATTTAATTCATACTATGCGATGTGAACCTGCTATGAACAAATGCGATGTGAATCAGCTATGACCAAACTCTGTATGTATGCTAGATCTAATGTTGTGAGTATTCACTTTATTTAAATTAATTATAGATCTATTATTTGATGTATGAAGTATGATGTTTGAATTGTATGGTTGATGTTTTGAATGATTAGAAATAGTAGGTCTGAAATTTATCATCGATGAATATATTTGCTGTTGTTATGTTTCATGGAAAGATAAGATTAGCGATGTGTGTATGACATGAAAACTTGAATCACTATAGAGGTAGGAAATTTAAGTTGAACGATGTTAATTTGACATGAAACAAAAGTTAGAGATTTTATTGTTTTTATAAAAAGGTTATATTTTTATTGATTATATAAAAAGTTATATATTTTGTTGTTATAAACAAAAGACCACATTTTTATTGCAAACATATAAAAGTATATGTTTTGTTGATTTAATAAGATGGATAGATTTTACATTTGAAATTTGTAAATATAGTTGCAATGAAAAACGGTGTTTAATTTTACATTAGAAATATCTAAATATGAAAATGCATTGATATGAAGAATAACATTTTTGTCATGTGATAAATATAAAATGCACTGTAAGGAAAATGTGCATTGTATGAAAAATAGCATTTTGTTAATATTATATATAAAATGTGCATTGTATGAAAAATAGCATTTTGTTAATATTATATATAAAATGTGCATTGCATGAAAAATAGCATTTTGTTAATATTATATATAAAATGTGCATTGCATGAAAAATAGCATTTTGTTAATATTATATATAAAATGTGCATTGCATGAAAAATAGCATTTTGTTAATATTATATATAAAATGTGCATTGTATGAAAAATAGCATTTTGTTAATATTATATAGAAAATATGCATTCTATGTAAAATAGCATTTTTTTTTTTGTCATATTAAAATTAGATAAATGCATTGTATGAAAAACAGAATTTTGTCATGTTAATAATATAATTTGCACTGTATGTTCAACTAGCATTTGGTCATGTTAACAATATAAAAA
This sequence comes from Allium sativum, assembly GCA_030737875.1. Lineage (NCBI taxonomy): Eukaryota > Viridiplantae > Streptophyta > Magnoliopsida > Asparagales > Amaryllidaceae > Allium > Allium sativum. The sequence goes on along the minus strand of CM060919.1, from coordinate 873,764,788 downwards.
TACACTGTATGTTAAACTAGCATCGTGTCATGTTGAAAATGCATTGTAAGAAAATTAGCATTTATTTTTAGTGTTAATAAATTTGAAATGTAAGGCATGAAAAAATTTAACATTTATTGTTAATGTTAATAAAAAGGAAAATGTATTGTGGGGTAAATTAACATTTACTTTTTTTTTTTATGTTAATTGAAAATGAAATGAATGCATATTAACTTAACATTCATTTTTGTTATATAAAAAGAAAGGATGATTTAGCATTATTTTTAATGTTAAGATAAAAGTATTTTTGTCATTTTTATTTAATGTTTAACATATAAGAATGCATTGTATGTGAATGGTATTTTTGTCATTCTTTATTTAATGTTATAAAATATAAGTTTGCATTCTATGTTAAATAACATTTTTGGGCATGTTATAAAAATATAAATTTGCATCGTATGATAAGATAGCATTTTGTAAAAAATGAAAATATTTACCGTATGATTGATTGATACTTATTTGTGTTAAATATGAAAATGTCACCGTATGATTCATTAACATTATTTTTAATGTTATGTACTAAGAAAATGAACCGTATGAGATTAACATTCATTTGTGTTAATATTAGAATTATAGAAAATTTTCACCGTATGTTGAATGAACAAATTTGTGTTATCTTAAATAAAGAGCACCGTATGTTGAATGAACAAATTTGTGTTATTATAAAATTTGCATTGCATAAAATAGTATTTTGTCATGTTAGAAAAATAGAAATTTGCATTGCATAAAATAGTATTTTGTCATGATAGAAAAATAGAAATTTGCTTTGCATAAAATGATATTTTGTCATGTTAGAATAAGTAAATAATGCATTGTATGTAAAATATGAAAATAATGCATTGTATGTGAATAGTATTTTTGTCATTTTTATTTAATGTTTAACATATAAGAATGCATTGTATGTGAATAGTATTTTTGTCATTTTTATTTAATGTTTAACATATAAGAATGCACTGTATGTGAATAGTATTTTTGTCATTTTTACTTAATGCATTGTATGTGAATGGTATTTTTGTCATTTTTATTTAATGTTATAAAAATATAAGTTTGCATTGTATGTTAAATAACATTTTTGGTCATATAAGTTTGCATTGTATGTTAAATAACATTTTTGGGCATGTTATAAAAATATAAATTTGCATCGTATGATAAGATAGCATTTTGTAAAAAATGAAAATATTTACCGTATGATTGATTGATACTTATTTGTGTTAAATATGAAAATGTCACCGTATGATTCATTAACATTATTTTTAATGTTATGTACTAAGAAAATGAACCGTATGAGATTAACATTCATTTGTGTTAATATTAGAATTATAGAAAATTTTCACCGTATGTTGAATGAACAAATTTGTGTTATCTTAAATAAAGAGCACCGTATGTTGAATGAACAAATTTGTGTTATTATAAAATTTGCATTGCATAAAATAGTATTTTGTCATGTTAGAAAAATAGAAATTTGCATTGCATAAAATAGTATTTTGTCATGATAGAAAAATAGAAATTTGCTTTGCATAAAATAGTATTTTGTTATGTTAGAAAGAATAGAAAATGCATTGTATGTATATCATCGTTTTTGTCAAGTTAAAAGCATAAAATGCATTATATGTAAAATATGGAAATAATGCATTGTATGTAAAATAATGCATTGTATGTATGCATATTATTTTGTCAAAGTTAGGAAATAATGCATTGTATGTAAAATATGGAAATAATGCATTGTATGTAAAAAATAAATAGAAAAGGCACCGCATGTAATATTAACATTATTTTCAATGTTAATAAATAGAAAAAGCACCGTAGGTAATATTAGCATTATTTTCAATGTTATTAAAAAGAAAATGAAATGTATATAAATTTAACATCATTTACAATGTTTAATAAAAAGAAAATTTCACGGTATGATAGTTACACCATTTTATAATGTTAAGATTTAAAGAACTTGACCGTAGGAAGAATATACATTATTTATAATGTATATAAAAAGAGAATTCACCCCGTAGGAAGAATTAACATTATTTATAATGTTAAATAAAAGAAAAGAAACTGTATGTAATGTTTAACATTATTTATAATGTTAAATAAAAGAAAAGAAACTGTATGTAATGTTTAACATTATTTATAATGTTAAATAAAAGAAAAGAAACTGTATGTAAGGTTTAACATTATTTATAATGTTAAATAAAAGAAATGATACGGTATGTAAGATTAACATTATTTATAATGTTGAATAAAAGAATATATAAAGGAATCAATTATGTTAAATAATTAAGGCAAGAATTAATCGTTATATAATTAAAATAACGATATGAAATATGTTTTTCTCAAAATATATGAATGCGAGATTATTTGGAAAGTCCGGGTTAATCCCATTCCAAATGATCGTACGATTCCAAGAATTCAAGTATGAAGACGGCGCATGAAGACCGTAAATCTCCCCTCGAATGGACAACGATCAAGACTCTGAATTGGTTTGCTCCCAATTCAAGGGTCGGGGTAATTGCCCAAACGTACGTGTTGATTTCACGGGTTTGACCCTAGTTCAGACCTAGAGCATGGGTATAAATGGATGGTGTGTCTGACATCGTACCCCACAAAATATTATGTTGTTGATATTCAGTTAATATATAAACGATTGGTGGTAGAGAATTTATTCTCTACTTAACACCAGTTTATATAGTGACGGAAGATCAATAGTACGGTATGGAGTGACGGTGTGGCATACTAAGATGCAATGATCAGGGTTTCTTGTTGAAAAGCAGAACCTTGTGGTATGAAGAACATGACTTCACGAGCCTCACAAACCGGTAGAGTCTAAAAAGGGGGAAGGGAACGCAGGGAAAGTAGCACGTTTCTTTCTAGTTAGTAGTCATTTTACTTTTGGAGGATGATGAAATGAGGCGCCTCGGATAGGTCCTATAGGACCGGGGAACGTGTGCTTAGGAATTGCCAATCCTCTAAGCTGTATGTGAGGACCGGCCCTGCAGGATCCAAGGGTTAACTGCGGGTAATCCTGAGACGTTAACTAGAGCGTCTCAAATCGGTAAGGAGTCCTCCCTAGCCTGGACTCATGATGGAAACCCAAATTTCCAATACGACCCCGACGGATTTGATTGTATTACTAGTACGGAGGCATAATATATGGTACCTATGCTTCCTAGGATTAATACATTTATTTGGAAATGTTTTCATATACACTAATAATAGTATTAGTTTCGTATTTGGCGTATTTAGCATGTTTAACCACCATAAGGTAAAACTCTATCCTCTTGGTGTGCGTTGCATTGTGTGATGGGACCTGAGTCTTATGGTGGTTCCATTTTTCAAAAGACATTGCGTTGTTGACGACTCATTTAATCATTTATTATGACACTTTAAATTATGCACGGCAGTCCCTTAGAGTAAACCCGTTCCGCGTTAGCGGCGTGGTCTTTTGGATTTGCCTTATTTTTAATAGTTACTGTAGTTAAGAATTCTCACACCAGTCCCACGACTGACCCATAGTTTGTTTCACCTTTTTGCAAACTTGGGTGCCCTCTCTTCTACACGGGCAGCCAAGTAGACAGGTTCATTCTTTGCTTGGAGCTTTTCTTTGAAGCTGCTTATTTTCTCTCTCTTGGATTCTGCTTGGGAGAAGAGGTGATGACTTGGAGCTTAAAGACATTTAATTTTTGTTTCTATGGCATCTTTTCTTTTCTTTTTAGACATCAAACTTATTTCTTTTCTGCAAACTTGTTGTAATAGCTTAGGTTCTGTGACTGTGGATTTTCTGTGATTGATGACATTATATTTTTCCGCTGCTATAATGTTATTACTCTATGGATTTCCTTTGCTATATTGTATCTGTGTTCTGTTTTATTGTATTTATGTTGTATTCCAAAAATGATTTCTCCTGCTTTCACTCGTGGAAGTTTGGGGCCGTCACATCGGTGATATTTGAGGTCGGTACATTACTGTACAGTGACCGTGGGGTAGAACGATGGAAATGGGTTGGTGGCGTCGAGTTTAGAGATGAGGGGATGGTCGAGTTGAGGGTTTGTTGCTGAGAATAATGGTGGCTTCAGTTTGGTGTTTAGTTAAGCGTGGAGGAGGAGAGCTCGATGGGAAGTATCAGAAATGGTATGTTTTAGAAGAGGAAGTCATGGCAATTGAGTTTGGGGATTGTAACACCCCACACCCGCTAAGGTCACTCACAAAGGGAATGCCTTAGCTTCGGTGGAGTATTTAAGTGAATATAGAACTGAAAAATTACAACAAGACAGATATAAGTAATACTTGAAATTTAAAACATCATTTCATTGCAGCAGAAGGTAAACATGTTTGGTTACATCTCAAAAACCAACAAGAGTCAAGTACAAAATATCCATCTCGTTAAAACATAAGTACATAATCCCACTACATACTAATAGCCATAATAGAAAAGATAACTGAGCTTTTCTTCAAGAGTCCAAGCTCCAAAAGATAGATAAAGCAATCTGATCAAAGCCCACTAGTGCTAGGCCCACTCTGAGAACCTGAGGGTTGGGGAAAAACATAAAAACAATGGGGTCAGACATAAGTTTGAGTGAGCCCTATAACCTTAACAATACAATCATTAAATTAATTAGGGTATGATATAAACCTGGTACGGTACGCCTGGGGATAAATGACTACACTAAGCAGCCAACTAGACTTAGGATAAACTACGATAACGGTAAAGACGCGCCTATCCACCTAAGGATAAATACTACACTGCACCACCCCAGATCTACCCACCCAAGGGTAATTCCTACACTGCACCACACCAGTTCTACTCACCCAAGGGTAATTCCTACTTAAAGGTTGATCCCACTAAGTGTACTTAGCAAGTTTTAATAGTAGTTTCGTGTACCCCTAGCTGACTACATAGGTGCCGTCTGCCCCTATCTCCACTAGGTGTACCCACAACTTAGTAATCTTAATAGTAGTCTCTTGTACCCCTAGCTGACTACATAGGTGCCGTCTGCCCCTATCTCCACTAGGTGTACCCACAACTTAGTAATCTTAACAGTAGTCTCTTGTACCCCTAGCTGACTACATAGGTGCCGTCAGCCCCAATCTCCACTAGGTGTACCTGCTACTCCCCAAGCGATCGGCTCCCTACCATAGATACCCGTGCTGGCCCCACAGTGGGGTGTATCACTCCCCAAAGTGGCAACCCGATAATGGTGCACGGCTTATATCTACACGATGCAACAACGTCTTACCTAACAGCCCGGGTCCACACACGCATATTAAACCCGTTGGACTCGCGTTGCCACCACTACCTCGTTTTGGCCTCTTATAGTCAAGCCCAGTACGTGTGTCCCGTCCTCGACATGGGTCGAGCCCAATAAGATACATATGGGTTACTGGTTGAAATGAGCCCCCACAAGCTACTACTTAAGCTTGTCATTTTATCTAGTGCATCCCACTTAACCCCTTTTTCATAATCATGCCCACTTTCATGTTAAGGTTTGGTTAAGTCATCAATCGTATTTCAATTGCCACTCAAGGCACCCACTAGATTTCTACATGCCACCCAAGGCACCCACTTGATTTCCATATGCCACCCAAGGCACCCACTTAACCCTTTAATCATGTTTAGTTACATGTTCCACTTTGGTTAAATATTCTAGTCGTATTCTCTATTGCCACCCAAGGCAACCCACTAGATTTTTCCACATGCCACCCAAGGCACCCACTTAACCCTTTAATCATGTTTAATTACATGTCCCACTTTGGTTAAGTATTCTAATCTTATCTTCTATTGCCACCCAAGGCAACCACTAAATTTCCTCATGCCACCCAAGGCACCCACTTAACCCTTTAATCATGTTTAATTACATGTTCCACTTTGGTTAAGTATTCTAATCGTATTTTCTATTGCCACCCAAGGCAACCACTAGATTTTCTCATGCCACCCAAGGCACTTACTTAATCTCTACATGCCACCCAAGGCACCCACTTAACCCTTCATGCCCTACTACATGCTTATCTGGTTAAGTGTTTCTTAATTGATTAAGAACGTAACCGTTGTAAAGACCTCTCACATTAGACTATCTTTTATGGCAGCTGGATTTGCCGGTTGGGTCCGGGTAGCCTTACGCCATAACCGAGTCTAACCTCGTGTCTATACACTTGTCACGTATTTAGTTTGTGCCTAAGACCTCTCACATTGGGCCAATCATTTGTAGCCGCTGGATATGCCGGTCGGTTCCGGGCAGTCTTATGCTACAAAAGGGTCCAACCTCATGTCTTAGTCGGTTAATTACACCTAATTAATCACCCCCATAATTTGTATTAATTATCCCTAATTAATTACAAATTTAACGATGTACATAATTGACTCAATTATGTCCATCCACTTTATGGTATGCATAATCATACCAACTTCACACGATTTCATTAACATGTATATTAACCCCATCGTTCCCCACGTAATTCGCGAACATGACATAAAAGGGAAGTTTTATCGCAAATACAATGGGTTCAACTTGCATAACATCAACATGGGTTTATAGGTGTCAACATGCATATAGCATCAACCCAACTAGCATAAATAATCAACCCAAACTTGCATGAATCACATATGTCATAAGGAGGTTAACTTGCATAGGTTATTTATGTCATACAAAAAGGGGTAAACGTGCATATGTATGTATGACATACAAAGGGGTTAACTTGCATATGTATGCATATCATACTAAGGTGTAAACTTGCACATGTTACTTGCATACAATCAAACACCAAACTTGCATAACATGTCATATATGAACTTGCATATAATCATACACCAAATTTGCATAACATATCATGTATGAACTAGCATATAATCATACACCAAACTTGCATATCATGGTGTCATAATGGATCAATGTTTCTCATATGACTTGCATATCTTGCACAATATCATAAACACCTAGCATATGACTTGCATAACTTGCATAACTTCATGAACACATATCATATGACTTGCATAACTTGCATAACACCACAAACACATAGCATATGACTTGCATAACTTGCATAACTTCATGAACACATATCATATGACTTGCATAACTTGCATAACATCATGAACATGTATCATATGACTTGCATAACTTGCATAACTTCATGAACATATGGCACATAACTTGCATAACTTCATGAACATATGGCACATAACTTGCATAACTTGCATAACATCACAAACACATAACATATGATAACATAATCTTGCATTGATCCACATTCATAGCCATATCCTCATTATATCCTATCATAATCATTTCAACAATTGGTTTTTAAGGCTATAGAAAACTCATAACTTGTTGATTAGCACTCCTAAGAAGAAGATTAAGTTGCTAGAGTTGATTAGAGATTGATTTGAGATGCGATCTTCTTCTACAAATTGATGGAGGCTCCTTCAAGTTGCATTTTGACGGCATAACGGTGTTGTAACTATTTTTAGTATGAATTAGGGTAGTCTTAGGGTGTATTTATAGATTAGTTAGGTGTTTTAGGCCCTTAGATTAACCCTAAATCAGATTAGAGCCGTCAGATCACGTCCTAGCCACCAAAACACAGCCCAAAAGCCATACTGATGCACCCAGGTCACCTGGGCTCGACCAGGGAGGTCGACCCCCAGGTCGACACTAGGGTCGACTGCCCAGTCGACCTGGTGGGCAGGTCGACTCCCCAGTCGACCCCCAAGTCGACCCCCTGGGTCTGGCGGGAATTTTCCCACCACTTCTGAAATTTGAAATTTCTGTTTTTAAATTTTCTGAAAATTCTTCGGGCCATATCTGGGTCATACGGACTCCGATTTTCGAAAACTCGGACTCTATTTCGCGTATTTTTCCGAGACGAACGCAATGGCATAGCCCGTTTCCCTTGATTCAGAATTTTAAATTTAATTCTGCCCTGTTTTATATTATAGTAAGTTATTCAACATATAGGGTGTTACATTCTCCCCTACTTAAAGGATTTCATCCCCGAAATCTCTAAGTCAAGAAGAACGTATCCTACCAACCAAACAGCCATCTACTCAAACCCTCAAGCGCTGGCATCCATTGTCCTTAAAGTTTCTAATGCTGTATGAACATATGCAAAGAGTGTGTGTATATGTTCCCTGTCTAATGCCAAATTAGGCGGTCTACTGGTTTAGTTGACCTCCTTAATGCAAACCATGATAGTGCCATGCATCCATTATGTATGCGAAAGAACCTTATCGACACATACCATTTCTACATGAGTGCACAATCATTCACCAAAATGCATCATCCATATGATAACACAACCATTATACATCCATTAATATAGCTACTTACACACAATTTTATGCAATATGCAATAAGAAGTGATTGAGCCGATCTAGTGCCTAGAGTGTGTGTATATGCATCCACGAGCAACCACTAGCAACCACTTGCATCCACACGCATCCACCAAACATAACATGTCTCAAACACATGTTTCAACCATAGGTTTACCCTATCTAAAGGTCATAGATACTAATGAGAGGACATACTAAAGATAAGATAAGTACTAGACAAACGATAAAGGAGAAGTCAAAAGACATACCCTCAAAAAGGAATGGGTACGGTGGACGCATCTTCGCTTCTGTCTCCCAAGTAGCGTTGCTCTCATCCTCTCCCCATTGCACTTTGACTAGTCGCACCTCTCTGTTTCTCAACTTCCTAATCTCTGACCCAAGGATGCGGGTAGGAGCTCGTCGAATAGTCGCATCTCGCCCTACCTCCACTTCCCTAAGCAAGCTCGGCTCTACCACCTCTGCGATCTCGTGTAGGCACTTCCTCAAATGTGTCACATGGAATACGTCATGTACCCCACTAAGTCTCTCGGTCTGGCCGTCCGTCTGAGGATGATATGCGGTGCTCAGACACAACTGAGTCCCTACCGCCTCTTGCAAACTCTTCCAAAACTCGCTAGTGAAGATAGGTTCTCGATCGCTCACTATGCTAGAGGGTACGCCATGCAGCCGAACTATCTCTCGAAGGTAAACTGAAGCTAGCCATGGAGCAGTCCTCTTGCTCTTCATGGGTATGAAATAGGCGCTCTTAGTAAGTCTGTCTACCACAACCCAAATTCCCGTATTACCCTTCCTCGATCTAGGTATCCCATCAATAAAATCCATCGAGACGCTATCCCACTTCCATTGCGGAACTTCCAATGGGTGAAGCAACCCACCGGGTTTCTTTTGCTCCGCTTTCACTTGTTGGCACACCAAGAATCTAGCGACATACTCGGCCACATCTTTCTTCATACCGACCCAAAAGGAAACTCGCTTCATGTCTTGGTACATCTTGTCCCCACCGGGATAAATGGTCATCTTAGAACGATGCGTATCATCAAGAATAGCCTTCCTCAACCCTCGTCTTGTGGTACACAAAGTATACCGTCTCTACGCAACCACCCCCTATCATCTAGGGTGTACCTACTCAAATGGCTGGACGACTCCTCCCTTATGAGCCTCTCTACCAACTCAACAAACTGCGGGTCGTCCCGCTGTGCCTCGCCAATCCGTCTCAAAAGAGTAGGTCTGACCTCCAAGGATGCTAGCAAACCATGTATAAAGTCAAAGAAAGATCTGAAATCAAACATCGAGATAAATTCCAAGCTTCGTTGTTCCACGAACAATGGACTCAAGGACAACCTTTTTCTGCTCAAGGTGTCCGCCACCACGTTACCCTTACTGGGGTGTACGCTATCTTGAAATCATAGGATGCTAAGAACTCCATCCACCTTTGCTGTCTTAAGACTATGTGCTCGAAGAGTCTCCAACTCTTCCCTAAGATGTAGGGCATGCTCTTCTCCACTTCTGGAGAAAACCAGGATATTCTCCCATGCAAAAATCGTCACAACTATCCATCTCTCACGCAGACCGTCCTAGTCGAACCTGACATCCCCCAAGTGCAAGCCCCAAAGGCCTAAACCAATATCAGACAAACACCCAAGGGATACCTCCTTCGAATCCAGGCGACCTACGTGAGATGATACTGGTAAAACGGCTAAATGATTAAGCCCTTGTCCAACTCTGGATGTCCTTGCCAGTCTCGCTCCAAAACCACCGTTGATCAAATAACTGGCTTTGCTTAACTTATTCAGCACACACGAAAAATTATTTCGCTTTTTAGAAAAGACCAAGATGTCATCCACAAAGACCACTACGAAGTTATTTAGGTACTCCCTGAACACTCTACTCATCAAATCAACAAAGTATGCGGGGGCGTTTGTCAAACCAAATAGCATCACAAGCCACTCATAGAAACCATCCGGAGTCCTAAAGGCGGTCTTCTCTATACTATCCTCAGTCACTCCCAACTGATAAAATTCCGTGGCCAAGTCCCACGGCGAAAACACTGAGGCGCCAACCAACTGATCAAAAAGATCCTCAATCCTCGGCAATGGGTGTCTATTCTTCTTTGTGAGCTTGTTGAGTTCTCTATAGTCTACACAAAGTCTGAGGGACCCATCCGCCTTCGTAAAAACTACTAGAGCACCCCACTTCGATATACTTCGTCTTATGAACCCCTTCTCAAGCAACTCCCCTACTTGCTTATGGAGTTCCCTCCTCTCACGAGGAGCCATGTGGCGCACTGGTAAAGATACAGGTTTAGCATTATCCACCAAATATATTCGGAAATCTATCTCCCGCTTCGGAGGTAAGCCCTTCATCTCCTCAAACTCATCCGAGTACTCCCGGACCACTCTAACAGAACGCAAAACCTTGACCGAAGCGTCAAGCGATTCAAGATAACTTAGCATAACAAAATCTATGGGATTACAAGAGATCTCGAGAGTGTTACCCAAGCGGGTCATGAGTCTAACAACTCTCCTTTCGCAATCAAGAACGGCACCATTACTGGATAACCAGTCCATGCCCAAAATCAACCCATAGCCCGTGAAGACCAAACAAAAGCATCACCCCTAAACTCAACGCTAAGTATGAGGATCTTCAAACCCAAACATATCATGGACAAATAAGTGGAGCCCCCAATTGGGTTTGAAACAACCACGGGATCATCTACTAAACTGGTATCTAGGTGCAGTGACTCAACTAATGATAATGAGATAAACGAATGTGGTGCACTAGAGTCGAATAAAGTTCGAACAGGATGATCGAGAGAACCAAATTTCAACTTAGACGGTCCTACCCCCATCAGGTATACCCGTCGTGAGGGAATACATCTACCCTCCAGAAGATCCTGTACTTCATCCTTACCTCTTTGGACAACCCCAAGGTGTCCTATTTCTCCAAAACAACTAGCCTTCCCCTTCACATTCTCCTTTCGTGGCCTTCTTACCACGATGAGGTTTCGTCCTTTATTTACCTAATAGCTATTTGAACCTTCCTCTCTTGTCCATCTTAAAGGTACCCATAAGCCCTCCACCTCCTTGGACTAACTTCTTAGCCCAGCAAACGTCTTAATCCCTTGAAGTGGTTCTTCCGTCCTTCATACGGAAGTCCTTATTTATCTTAAAAAGACTTCTATACGCGGAGGGGAAATTCAAAAAGAGAAAGAGGAAGAGATTCAAAACAGAGAATCCGAAGGATAAAGATATGGCTATTTGGGGATTATGCTTTTCTTTCAAAAACTTTTCTCTTAAAAGACATGTTTTTAAAAATACTTCTTCCGAAAATGTTTTTAGAAAAAAAAATTTCTAAAAATTTTATTTGTTCTGGTAACATTGAGCTCTGATACCACGTGTAACACCCCACACCCGCTAAGGTCACTCACAAAGGGAATGCCTTAGCTTCGGTGGAGTATTTAAGTAAATATAGAACTGAAAAATTACAACAAGACAGATATAAGTAATACTTGAAATTTAAAACATCATTTCATTGCAGCAGAAGGTGAACATGTTTGGTTACATCTCAAAAACCAACAAGAGTCAAGTACAAAATATCCATCTCGTTAAAACATAAGTACATAATCCCACTACATACTAATAGCCATAATAGAAAAGATAACCGAGCTTTTCTTCAAGAGTCCAAGCTCCAAAAGATAGATAAAGCAATCTGATCAAAGCCCACTAGTGCTAGGCCCACTCTGAGAACCTGAGGGTTGGGGAAAAAGATAAAAACAACGGGGTCAGACATAAGTCTGAGTGAGCCCTATAACCTTAACAATACAATCATTAAAGTAATTAGGGTACGATATAAACCTGGTACGGTACGCCTGGGGATAAATGACTACACTAAGCAACCAACTAGACTTAGGATAAACTAAGATAACGGTAAAGACGCGCCTATCCACCTAAGGATAAATACTACACTGCACCACCCCAGATCTACCCACCCAAGGGTAATTCCTACACTGCACCACACCAGTTCTACCCACCCAAGGGTAATTCCTACTTAAAGGTTGATCCCACTAAGTGTACTTAGCAAGTTTTAATAGTAGTTTCGTGTACCCCTAGCTGACTACATAGGTGCCGTCTGCCCCTATCTCCACTAGGTGTACCCACAACTTAGTAATCTTAATAGTAGTCTCTTGTACCCCTAGCTGACTACATAGGTGCCGTCTGCCCCAATCTCCACTAGGTGTACCCACAACTTAGTAATCTTAATAGTAGTCTCTTGTACCCCTAGCTGACTACATAGGTGCCGTCTGCCCCTATCTCCACTATGTGTACCTGCTACTCCCCAAGCGATCGGCCCCCTACCGTAGATACCCGTGCTGGCCCCACAGTGGGGTGTATCACTCCCCAAAGTGGCAACCCGATAATGGTGCGCGGCTTATATCTACACGATGCAACAACGTCTTACCTACCAGCCCAGGTCCACACACGCATATGAAACCCGTTGGACTCGCGTTGCCACCACTACCTCATTTTGGCCTCTTATAGTCAAGCCCAGTACGCGTGTCCCGTCCTCGACATGGGTCGAGCCCAATAAGATACATATGGGTTACTGGTTGAAATGGGCCCCCACAAGCTACTACTTAAGCTTGTCATTTTATCTAGTGCATCCCACTTAACCCCTTTTTCATAATCATGCCCACTTACATGTTAAGGTTTGGTTAAGTCATCTAATCATATTTCAATTGCCACTCAAGGCACCCACTAGATTTCTACATGCCACCCAAGGCACCCACTTGATTTCCACATGCCACCCAAGGCACCCACTTAACCCTTTAATCATGTTTAGTTACATGTTCCACTTTGGTTAAGTATTCTAGTCGTATTCTCTATTGCCACCTAAGGCAACCCACTAGATTTTTCCACATGCCACCCAAGGCACCCACTTAACCCTTTAATCATGTTTAATTACATGTCCCACTTTCGTTAAGTATTCTAATCTTATCTTCTATTGCCACCCAAGGCAACCACTAGATTTCCTCATGCCACCCAAGGCACCCACTTAACCCTTTAATCATGTTTAATTACATGTTCCACTTTGGTTAAGTATTCTAATCGTATTTTCTATTGCCACCCAAGGCAACCACTAGATTTTCTCATGCCACCCAAGGCACTTACTTAATCTCCACATGCCACCCAAGGCACCCACTTAACCCTTCATGCCCCACTACATGCTTATCTGGTTAAGTGTTTCTTAATTGATTAAGAACGTAATCGTTGTAAAGACCTCTCACATTAGACTATCTTTTATGGCAGCTGGATTTGTCGGTTGAGTCCGGGCAGCCTTACGCCATAACCGAGTCTAACTTCGTGTCTATACACTTGTCACGTATTTAGTTTGTGCCTAAGACCTCTCACATTGGGCCAATCATTTGTAGCCGCTGGATATGCCGGTCGGTTCCGGGCAGTCTTATGCTACAAAAGGGTCCAACCTCGTGTCTTAGTCGATTAATTACACCTAATTAATCACCCCCATAATTTGTATTAATTATCCCTAATTAATTACAAATTTAACGATGTACATAATTGACTCAATTATGTCCATCCACTTTATGGTATGCATAATCATACCAACTTCACACCATTTCATTAACATGTATATTAACCCCATCATTCCCCACGTAATTCGCGAACATGACATAAAAGGGAAGATTTATCACAAATACAATGGGTTCAACTTGCATAACATCAACATGGGTTTATAGGTGTCAACATGCATATAGCATCAACCCAACTAGCATAAATAATCAACCCAAACTTGCATGAATCACATATGTCATAAGGAGGTTAACTTGCATAGGTTATTTATGTCATACAAAAAGGGGTAAACTTGCATATGTATGTATGACATACAAAGGGGTTAACTTGCATATGTATGCATATCATACTAAGGTGTAAACTTGCGCATGTTACTTGCATACAATCAAACACCAAACTTGCATAACATGTCATATATGAACTTGCATATAATCATACACCAAACTTGCATAACATATCATGTATGAACTAGCATATAATCATACACCAAACTTGCATATCATGGTGTCGTAATGGATCAATGTTTCTCATATGACTTGCATATCTTGCATAACATCATAAACTACTAGCATATGACTTGCATAACTTGCATAACTTCATGAACACATATCATATGACATGCATAACTTGCATAACACCACAAACACATAGCATATGACTTGCATAACTTGCATAACTTCATGAACACATATCATATGACTTGCATAACTTGCATAACATCATGAACATGTATCATATGACTTGCACAACTTGCATAACTTCATGAACATATGGCACATAACTTGCATAACATCACAAACACATAGCATATGATAACATAATCTTGCATTGATCCACATTCATAGCCATAACCTCATTATATCCTATCATAATCATTTCAACAATTGGTTATTAAGGCTATAGAAAACTCACAACTTGTTGATTAGCACTCCTAAGAAGAAGATTAAGTTGCTAGAGTTGATTAGAGATTGATTTGAGATGCTATCTTCTTCTACAAATTGATGGAGGCTCCTTCAAGTTGCATTTTGACGGCATAACGGTGTTATAGCTTTTTTTAGTATGAATTAGGGTAGTCTTAGGGTGTATATATAGATTAGTTAGGTGTTTTAGGCCCTTAGATTAACCCTAAATCATATTAGAGCCGTCAGATCACGTCCTAGCCACCAAAACACAGCCCAAAAGCCATACTGATGCACCAAGGTCACCTGGGCTCGACCAGGGAGGTAGACCCCCAGGTCGACACTAGGGTCGACTCCCCAGTCGACCTGGTGGGCAGGTCGACTCCCCAGGTCGACCCCCTGGGTTTGGCGGGAATTTTCCTGCCACTTCTGAAATTTTAAATTTCTGTTTTAAAATCTGTTTTTAAATTTTCTGAAACTTCTTCGGGCCATATCTGGGTCATACGGACTCCGATTATCGAAAACTCGGTATCTATTTCGCGTATTTTTCTGAGACGAACGCAATGGCATAGCCCGTTTCCCCTAATTCAGAATTTTAAATTTAATTCTGCCCTGTTTCATATTATAGTAAGTTATTCAACATACGGGGTGTTACAGGGATGAAGCATCTCATGTGGGAGGATAGAAGGAAGATGGGCCAAACTATTTGGGTAAAGCCCAAAGTGTAAATAAATTAGGTTTAAATTCTTTTTAATAGCATATTAAATTGTAAATGTGATAACTTATTCATGTGTTTTCAAAATTCCACGAAACAAGATCCGTTAGGATCGTATGGACGGGAGCAACACGATGGAACTGACTTGGAGTGACTTGATGCTCGTTAAAATTTATAGCAAAATAAATTGTCGGATCTAAAACAAATCAAAGACAGTTATCGTTATTTAATGATGATCGTCAAATGTGAGTAAAACTCACCAACTCTGAATAGTTATATTTCTATAACGCATTCTTAGAACTGATAATTATCTGTTGATTGCTGTGTGTAAACTTTTTGGTTGAATTGCTTATGTATTTGTTCAAATTATAGATAACGATATATATATATATATAAATCGTTTATTAAATATTGATTCTGTTTAGCAGGATATTTCATAGTAAAATGAAATCGATGTTAATTATATTCTTTAACATCTGTGATGTAGGGAAACAGGTTAGAGGGACCCAACTGGGTTCCTCAATATATAAAATACTATTTTGTCTCAAATACTGTGATATATGATGTGATATATAATATGGTGTTGATTATGTGTGTTTGAATGATATCGATCACTGTTGTTTGGTATTTTAAATACCGTAAGAAAACCCTGGGATGAAAAAGGGAAATTTCAATAACTATATTGAAATAAAATATTATATAAAATCGAAAGATTTTATATAGAAGGAAGATTTCAAACTATATATTGGAATAGAATATTTATAAAATCAAATGATTTTATACGAAGGAATATTTATAAAATCAAGGGATTTTATAAAGGAAATTATTTGTAAAACAAATATAAATGAAATTATTTGTAAAACAAATATAAAGGAAATTATTTGTAAAAAAATATAAGGGAAATATTTGTAAAATAAATAGAAAGTGAAATATTTTTAAAACATTTAAAATAAAATAGAAAGAGAAATATTTGTAAAACATTTACAAATAAAACATAAAGAGAAATATTTGTAAAACATTTACAAATAAAACAGAAAGAGAAATTTTGTTAAAACATTTATAAATAGAATTAAAAAGGGAATATTTGTGAGAAAACAAATAGAATTAAAAAGGGAATATTTGTTAGAAAACAAATAGAATTAAAAAAGGAATATTTGTTAGAAATAAATAGAAAAATAAAGGCATATTTATTTCGAAATAAATAGAAATATAAAGGAGTATTTATCTGGTAAATAAATAGAATTAGAAAAGGGATATTTATTTAGAAAAAAAATAGAAGTACTTAAAAGGGAAATATTTCGAAAATAAATATTTCAGGATTTAACAGAATTATAAAAGGGGATATTTGGAAAATAAATATCAATTAGAGTCAATCGAATTTAGTTATTCCAAAGGTGTAAATCGAATTTAGTTATTCGAAGGAGCTAGTCGAATTTAGTTATTCGAAGAAAATTAATAAATATAAGTTAATCAAATACGGTATTTGAAAGTTAGTTAATCGAATATGGTTTTCGAAAAGAGTTAATCGAGTTGAGTTGGTCGAGTCGAGTTAGTCGAGTCAAGTTAGTCTAGTCGAGTTAGTCGAGTTCAGTTATCGAATATAGTTTATTCGAAAGGAATTATCGAAGAAAAGGAGTTATCGAATATTAGTTATTCAAAAGGAAGTATCGAATAAAGGTAATTTGAAGAAAAGGAGTTATCGAATATTGTTTATTCGAAAGGAATTATAAAATAAAGGTTATTCGAAGAAAAGGAGTTATCGAATATTAGTTATTCGAAAGGAGTTATTGAATATTAGTTATTCGAAAGGAGTTATCGAATATAGTTTATTCGAAAGGTATTATCGAATAAAGGATATTAGAAGAAAAGGAGTTATCGAATATTAGTTATTCGAAAGGAATTTTCGAATATTAGTTACTCGAAAGGAGCTATCGAATATAGTTTATTCGAAAGGAATTATCGAATAAAGGTTATTCGAAGAAAAGGAGTTATCGAATATTAGTTATACAAAAGGAGTTATCGAATATTAGTTATTCGAAAGGAGTTATCGAATATAGTTTACTCTAAAGGAATTATCGAATAAAGGTTATTCGAAGAAAAGGAGTTATCGAATATTAGTTATTCGAAAGGAGTTATCGAATATTAGTTATTTGAAAGAGTTATCGAATAAGGTTATTCAAAGAAAAGGAGTTACCAAATATTATTTATTCAAAAGGAGTTAATCGAATATAGTTTATTCGAATAGAGTTAAAAGAGTTAATCGAATATGGTTTATTTGAATATAGTTATAGGAGTTAGTCGAATATAGTTTATTCGAATATAGTTATAGGAGTTAATCGAATATAGTTTATTCGAATATAGTTAAAGGAGTTAATCGAATATAGTTTATTCGAAAGGGGTTCAGTGATAAGAATTAATGAATTAAAGTTAATTGAGTTAAAGTTAATGGAGTTAGGGTTAACTGGTTTGAGTTAGTCGAGTTATATTTTGGAATTAGATATTTTAGAAGTAGGGATTATAACACTATAGTTATAATCAATGTTTTTCAATAAAGAAGTGAATTCGTAAATAGATTCCGAGAGTTTTGTAAGGAAGTTTGTTAAAGATTTAAAAGAAAAACTTTGACTATTTCGAAGTTAAACCGTTGTTCAGTTAAGGTCTGAGAGGTAATTATACCCCAACTTGATTGACTTCCTTATTAACTATGGAATGGTAAGGTTTGATAGTGAATGATGGTTAAGTGAATTTAGTTAATGAGTGAAATGGTTTGAGTTGGCATGGCGATGTTTGATTTAAACATAAGTTTAAATCCAATGAAGGAGTTTTGGAAATGTTTTCCAAATAAGAGTCATAGATGTTTTCTGATAATAGAAAATAAGAATTTAGAATATATGGAAACAAGAGATAAGTAAATTAATGAACTAAAGGGATGAATGTTGAATGATGATTGATCGATAAAATTTCCAACTGGATATAATATCGTTGTTTGCACACGGGTTTTTCTTTGATAGTTAAATCACAGACTATCAAAGTTTTGGGCATTTTTCCGTCATCAATATGGAGAGACTGGTTGGATTCTTATCCAAAGAACCACTTCGTATGGGCGTTAGCGTTTCGAATCAAATAGATCGAAGACAAATTGAAGACGGATTAAAGTGCAGGGGCTGTTGTATAAGTCCTAGGTAGAGATTGCCTAGGATGGATGTATAGAAAAGTGCCTTCGATTTGTCCAATCCCAGGACAACCTGAATGGACGAGTGTTTGACAATGTATATCTGGTAGATCACGTAAGTTGATCGTTTCAAACGTATTTACGTTGGTGGCGGAGGAATTCGTTTCTTTAGCTTATACCCATGGTATTTTTGGGGAAAACAATTTGTGATTTGACGGGTATGACGATGTGGCATTCAAAGTGAATGAATGAGTAATCTGTTGAAAGATAAGTTATGACCTCCAGCCTCATCAACTGGGAAATGAGAGAAATTGGGCAGGCAGCATGTCTAAGTGGTTCGCAACCAAGTAGGGTATATTGTCACCATCTAGAGAATATTCATATTTGTTACTTCTTTCAATTATGTATCTCCCGGGAATGGTTATGTTGGTTTATCAACTGTAAGGTGACAATATATTCGATACACTCAAGCGAAATGAGTGGTCGGTCATGTGTGGCCGAGTTGCAAGATGTTCTTGTTGAACTCCAGTATGGCTTCTAGAGTACACTCTACGGAAGGTGGATCTATACCTTGTCATAGTTGGAAATCCATTCCCCAAATAAGACCCCGTAGTTTTGATTGTATATTATATATGTAGAACGTTAGATGCAAGCGTTTCTACTAGATTGATATTACTTGTGTTAGACATTAGTATAATATCAGAAGAATATAGTTTAGAAATGATTTGTGTTATCGTAAGGTAAAAACTATCCGTGTTTATGTGTGGACCGGTCTTACAATTATTCTTTCTTTTCAAAGGATTTTTAAAGTTAAACAAATGTTTTGAGTTTACTCACACCAGTCATATGACTGACCCAGATTTCATTTTGTTTTGTTTTCCCTAAACTCTTGGGTGCCCAATTTTGTACGGGCAGTCAAGTAGTCGGGATTTACAGATACTTGAAGAGCTGCAGCAGGAGGCTTAAAATTATATAGCTATGGTTTTTCTGCTGTGTTGTAAGTGCTATACTTTGGAAATGATATGTATATTCAAGTACAGATTTATATTTCAATGTTATGTTATGAAATATATTTATTCATTCCGTTGTGAGATTCGTGTTTACTTTGATGTTGTATGTTCTTCTTCTTCTATTCTAAGTTTCTATCTTATCTATCCTCACCTACAAATTTCTTTCATGGAATATCTGGTGTTTCCGATGCTTGAATAGTTGACATCTTGTTTGGTGTCGATAACAAAGGTCGCGATTTACCGGGTCGTTACAATAAAAGAGAAGACCCTTGGTATAACGACCAGAAATCCCCCTTACGGGAAATCACGGATAGTAGTGAGGACAAGCCACATCGGAACACAAACAGAGGAACATTTCATTGCTTATTACAACAATACCATCAGAATACAAGAATATACATAGTATGAAAAAAATATTACACATTCGACAAATCTCAGAGATTTAAATTACATTTAAATACATAGCAGTGGAAAAATAATACAAAACATAACTGAAACAAATACACGGATACAGAGCTTTCCGAATATCACTTCAGCTATAAACCAGGATCCTATGAATATAAATCTGCAAAACCAAAACTACTAGTTGCCCGTGTCGGAAATAGGGGCACCAGAGTTTAGGTTAAAGCAATAAACTCCAGGTCGGTCATGTGACTGGTGTGAGAACTAAAACAGTTATTTAAAACTTTACTTTAAATCAGATATATCAAGGGACCACGCCGTATAACACGGAACGGGTTTCCTCCCAAGAATTCCAGTGCAAAATACAAAACATCGCAATGCTTTTTGAAAAAATGAAGCTATTATAAGACCCAGGTCCTATCACACAATGAAACGCAAGCCGGGGGATAGGGTTTTCCCTTATAATAGCCAAACATGCTCGGTACGTTTAAAACAAATCACTTGATACAATTATAAGTGCATAGTGTCAAAACAATTTCAATCATAAGTATCAATCATAGACGGCATAAGTGCCCCATACCACTATGTCGCCATATATAGGTTTACAATTAAAACCGCAAATTGTCGTATAGGAAGTTGGATTTCCATCTGTGAACCAAGGCAAAAAGATAGTCCTTACCGAATACGAGACGCTCTAGCTAGCCCCTCAGGCAAGTGCGTAGGCGAGCCTTGGATCGTCAGGGCCTGTCCACCGATGAGGATTATTATGCCTGAACACTATGTTTCCCCGCCCTTTGGGGGCGTAAATGAGCCAAATGACTCCATCGGCTCCACATAATCACTGATATATCTGAGGCGCCTCGCAACCCAACAACCACATAAGTCAAACTCGGCAGGGCATGCAAAACCACTGACGCCACTTCTAGTTATAAAGAAACGCATGTCCTCCCTGAGGTCCTTCTCAAGTTTCTGGTTCACACCGGGGTGTGAGGCTCGCGAATTAATGCTACACAATGCTATGCCATACAGGAGGTGCTTTGATCATCAACCACAAGACTCTGCTTTTCAATAGAAGCCTTGATCATTTGCATCTTAGCATGCCACACAGGCAAACCACTCCATGCAACCGATATCCATCAATCACACATAATGATATCCAATTTTAGACAAACATTCCATTTACAAGTCTGTTCTAGGTATGAACGAAACCGAAGGCACCTTGTACCTCGCATATCCATCGATCTCCATGTACGTCTGGACGATCACTAACTGATTCCCTCCTCTTGGGTGTACGGCCCAATCAAGATCATTAGTAATTATCTAAACGATGTGAAGACCTCTGGTCTACGACCACCGTCTTCATCCTCGACACATCGTCGAATCAGTTATTCAGAATGGGATAAATCCGGTCTTTCTGAATAACTCGCGTATATAATAAACAAGTGTTACACAAACACAACATACGCCTCATTCCAATTCAGAATAATCTTTTATTAAAATATTCTTATACTTTAGGAAAGGTTCCCATTAATTTTATCAAAGATAAATTCCTCAATTTTATTCTTTAATCTTCCTTTGAATATCAGTTCAAACCAAATTATGGTTTATCCAAACTAGTCGGGATTAACGAACCTTACCGAAGTAATCATTTGTTTTAATTTCCCGATCCCAACCTATTCATCCCATGAAGTAAAACTGGTAATACTTCATATCTAACACTACAGTGTTATCGGTAAATTCAATTACCATTTCACGTTTAAATCTAATTAAAGATTTAACTATCGCCTTGAGCAAAGCTGGTGATACTCCATTCTCGATCATTCAATCTAATTAAAGATTCATTAAAACTCCACTTGGTTTTAATCTTCCCAAAAATCAATATTAATGACTGTTTAACTTGGGAAATCATATCCTGTCTTTAACTGGGTTAAAGAACCAATGTCATTTAAAACACGATTCATGATAAACCCAAAATCACATTCTATTTACAATGGAATCTTCGTGGAAAAAAAATTGATATATATAATCGATATAAACTTCCATATCCGACTAATAATATAAATGGAATAACGGAAAAGCCTTTTAAATTCCAGATATATTAGTTGTCTTCCTCCACAGAAATTCACTTCGATTATTACCAAATCGAATTCCATTCCATTCCAATTTATTTTATTAAATTGGAAAACTTTACTTTGGAAAATCTTCTTTAAATCTTAACAAAAGATTTATAAATTTCAAATCACATTTCACTGTAAATCGGTTTAAAGAAGGAATGTTGTTAAAACACAGTTCACGATAAACCTAATTCCCATTTGATATTAAATACATGGCTCTGAATAGAAAATATATCGGCTTATATTCAATATCAAATTCTATGACCAACAAATATCGTATTGGAAATAATGATATAAATATATCTTTCAAAGTTCCATAACAATATATGTATAATCACGAAATCCAACATCAAAATATTCCAAAGACAATTTCGATTCAAATCCATTCCAATTCAATTATTGGAAATTATGGTTACTTTTAAAACCCTTTCAAATCCAATTTATTTATTTCAAAAATAAATGGATTATAATTTTAGTTCAAAACTAGTTCATTTCGATAAAAATGTATTTTTATCTTTTCAAATATGGAATTTTTCATCCCAATTCTTTCCAAATCATTACTTCTGATTTTACACAAATTATTACTATTTTTAATAATTTTATCAAGGCCCTTATAGTCGATTTCCATAAACGGCCATCGAACTGCACTTACAGCGACCTTTTCCAAATTTGATTTGGACATAATTCCAAATCTAACTGTTACATTACTAATATCTTGTATTCGTTAGAAAGCTCTTTTCGATACGAACCCAACGGTTCCGGTTTTAGGACAATCCGACGGTCGGATCTCCCGCAATATCCATTCGAAGTCAATGGTCGAAATTCGCGAAATGCCGCAGCGCGGCGCATTCTACTCAGGCCATTATATATATATATAATATTATATATATTTCGTCGATTTCCTTTCAAAACATATTTTATAAATTGTTTTAAATTCGTTTTCAAAACGATTTCAACTACATATTCAATTTCTAATCAAAATTGAATATTCCATATCATTAATCTATAAATGTTAATATTTTCAAAATGTTATATTTGGAAATCACTTCCTTTTCTATATTCATTATAAAAATGAATAAAATCGATATAAATATCGTTCGCGTCAAAATGGCGTCAATCTAATCAACACGGCTTTATATATTTCAATAACTTTGTTATTCTATTCAACAAATGAATATTTTCTTCAACACATGAATTTTCTTTTATTCAACACGTGAATATTCTTTTATTCAACACATGAATATATATTTTGTTCAGCACATGAATTGTTTCAACACATGAATATTCTCAACACATGAGTATTGTCAACACATGACTATTTTGTTTATTCAACACATGAATATGATTTATTTTCTAAATTGAATTGAGACCCACTCAATTACCATATAATATTATTTATATGGATTCCATACAACACATGTATATAATAGCAATGATAAATAATCAACCATCATCCAGAGTGCACCACACAACTGCATAAGCATTAAATATAATTAATTAACACTTACACAGTCTGTCAACCAATCGATCGACATACAACTAATTATTGGGATTAGTGTATGTCCAATATCATCCCAATACCCTTGTGGGGTTTCAAATAATCAAACACATGTTTTATTTGTGCAGTTGGGTGATGTGTAAAATTTATCGTCCCAATCAATATCAGTCGAATGTGTGTATATAAACAAATCGTCCGATTTGTTTATAAATATTTACTTTATTTACACGCTAAAAATTAAATTTTTAACTATAAAATATTTTATTCCATTCCACATCACACAATCAACTTTCACAACACATCAATTAAACAACCAAGTCATCTGTGGACAACGGGTGTCGGGTGCTGCTAAGCACCGTCTGCATCCTAGTATATATTACAAACTAGAAATTAAAATAAAAGTGAAGAGTTCTCACCTAGAAGCTAAACCAAACGCCACGACTCTTCATATGTAGAAAATCTTTGTCGTGCTCGCCTTTTGTCACTTTCGTCTACCGTATCCACTACATATATAAAAATTGCAGTTTTATATTGTTTTCATGTATATAAAAATCACATTTTTATACTGCTACTATATAGATAAAAATTCTATTTTTATACTACTACATATGTTATAAAGATCACATTTCTAATATGATGTTCTATACATTAAAAAATATATTTTTAATACTCTACCAATATAAAAATCGTATTTTTATTATTTCTACAATATAAAAATCATATTTTTATTCTTTCTATAATATAAAAATCTTATCTCTACACGAACAAGAATCCTAGCCTTAAGCGAATAAAAATCCTTGCTTTACATTTTGAAATCATACATAAAACCATATTTTTATTATATATGTTTTCATATTTTAAAACAATAAAAATATTAAAAAAAACTAAATTAGCCAAAGTAAAAATATACAGTTGTTCGACGTTGGACTGAGAGGAGCGGGTTCTTTCTGCTCGCGCGAGGCTGGAGTAAGAGGGGGAGGAGGCGGTCGCGGTCTCGAGGTGGCGGCGCGTTCGGGTCCCTTGCTGTGGCTGTGTTCGCTACTGGGGAGGGAAACGACCTTCGAATGGAGGAGAGGGGAGCGGCGGTGTTGGACTGGGAGGTTGCGGCAATGGTGGGGCGGCGTTCATCGATGACGGTTGGCTGGGCAGGCGACGGGATTCCTTTTCTTTTCTTTTTTTCCCTTCAGATTTGTATCGAGGAATGGGAAAGAGGAAAGGGGGTTGACTTTGAAAGAAGGGAAAGGGTTTATATAAAAATATAAATTTAATTCTATTTAAATTCAAAAAGGGAAGTTTTTATTTCGAACTTGAAACTGAACCCATCGACTGTCGTCCCTAGCTAATTACCCCCATTCCGAAGACAATGGGATATGTTTCGCAAGCCAATTTGACCGTTTCGATCTATTTCCACCAACATCAAAATATAAATCTATATATTGAATTTGAACGCACATTTCAATTTACCGGGGCCATATACGGACTCTAAAAATTCCCAAAAAATATTTTCTAGCTTCGTATTGACGATACAGTCCGAACAAAACTAATTTCGTCAAATTCTGAGACCGTTCGAAAAATGGCCATTTTCTGGTCGATCGAAATTGACTGAAACTATCAAAACAAGTTTTACTTCGCCACGCTCACATATTGATTCAGAAAATTATGAATTTTAGAATCTAGCAATAACTTGACATCACGGATCCAACAAAAGTGGTTTCGTCAAAAATCGAGGTTGTTTGCAAAATTTCCATTTTTAAGGGCCAGAATTCCATAGCGACTATTCTGAATTTTCAACTGGACATAACTTTTTATTCCTGCTATGAAATTTCAATTTTTCGGGTTCTTGGAAAGAATTCTCAAAGAGATTCTAATATTTTCGGTTTTGCTAAAATCCGTTTTATTTTGAATCCTCCACATTCATTTGAAATTTAAAATCGAAATTTCAAACTACCGCGCCATTTTCAATTCCTTTTATAATTTAAAATAAATATTTATATTCTAAAGACGATCTATATAAATATATACGTTCTAATTCTATACAAAATAAATTTATCCTCGTTATTATTTAAAATAAATCATTTTAAATATTCAAAATTCACTAAAATTGCCAAAATAAAAATTTTAAATTGGCTCGGATTTCCGGGATATTACATTCTGTAACACCCCGTATTTTCTGTGAACTTAAGAATTACAAATCTGAGTATAATTAAATATAAAGTCAAAATCAAGGGAAACGGGCTGTGCCATTGCGTTCGTCTCGGAAAAATACGCGAAATAGAGTCCGAAATTTGGTAAATCGGAGTCCGTATGACCAAGTTATGGCCTTCCAAAGTTCAGAAAAAAATTAAACAGCACAGACCAGGTCGCCTAGGGAGTCGACCCTAGAGTCGACCTGCCCCCAGGGGGTCGACCCTAGAGTCGACCCTAGAGTCGACCTGCCCCCAGGGGGTCGACCCTTGAGTCGACCCTAGTGTCGACCTGGGGGTCGACCTGCCTCCCGAATGTGCTTTTCTGCCTGGGTGCGTTCTGATGTATCTGGTCTCATTTTTTGTCTAGATTCGTCTGCCTTAACCTATTTAAACAGCCCCAAACCCAGCCTTCTCTGCACACAATTCTATTCTGCTTCTACTCTGCCTCAGTTCTAAATTAAAAATAAAAATGGCATCGCTACTCTGCTGAAATCAAAACTAGAAGCTAATCAACATCAACCTAAGCAACTCAATTCAAATTAGAGATTGAAGCTTCTGCAACAATTCTGCAACAACTAAAGTTCTTTCTTTAATCCAATCAAGGCAAGTACAGTTATTTTCCGCTACAAATGTTAAATCTGATTTTGACATGAATTGTGAATCTGAATCTGAGATTATATTTGTTCTGTTCTGATTTGATTTATCTTATTCTGTACCTCTTTCCTCTTTCTGTTCTATAGCCAGGCTACTACGAGCCTAAGCCAATCTCATAAGAGATTAACATGTGCTAAAATGTTTGGGACAATAAAATGAATGATGCATGAATTTGACTGTAAACATGTAATTTATATATGTTGTATGCATAGTGTACGTTGTAATCTAGATCTGTAACTAATTAGAGAAATGAACATATGTTATTTAGATCTGTAATTAATTAGAAAAATAAGCATATGTTGTAAACTAGTTTTAGACCTATGCATATTCTGTGATAAAAGAAGAGAGGAACCATTGTAAGATTATATATGATTTGAGACTTTGGACAAAATCCAAATAAAAGTCAAGATCTGATTTTTAGAAAATATGATTTAAAGATTTAGATTGGTCGGTATAGTTTGCATAATGATTCATGACTTAAAAAGAAGAAGATATGGAAACTTAGGTGTAAAGATTTACATTAATTAGGATATCTATTATTGCGATTACACCTAAATAGGGATTTTTGGATATATGGCATGCATTGTAATTAACAGTTATATTTGGTATAATTTATATGTGAATCTGCTGTAAAATGCTAGTTTAACAAAAAAAAAAAAAAATTGGAACATATGTTATATGGTAAATTATGTCCATATTCTGCGCTATGTAAATTTATGCAAACATGGAGTATATGTTCATATTGTGAATCATGACAATTATGTAGGCATATGAATTTAGGCCTAATTTATGATTAGGCAAGGCATGTAAATAGAACCTTTAGAAATGTTAAATTTGCTAAATCTGCTAATTTGCCAAGTTGCCTAAACTGCTAGTTTTGTTATATTGCCTAGACTGCTACTTAGATTGAAGTGCCTAATCTGTTAAATTTGTCGGTTGAAATGCCTAACCTGTTATATGCCAAAATCTGCTAAGTTGCTAAATCTGTTAAATCCGTTAAGTCATATAATCTGGAAAATCTATTATCTGCTAAAATCTGTTATCTGCTATGTTGATATAATCATCCTGTTATTGATATAATCTGAATGGGCATATATATTGGGCGTGCGCATAAAAGGTAAATTATTAATTAATTGGCCGCAAAGATAAATGTGACTAACTCGAGGTTAGAATGAGTTTGCGGCGTAATTTTGCCCGGAACCGCCCGGCACATCCAGTGGCCACAAATAATAGGTTCTAACGTGAGATGTTAGTCATAGCCTGCTTAAGACACGAGGTTAGGTCTGGCTTGTGGCAGAAGTCTGCCCGGAACCGCCCGACCCATCCAGCGGCCACAAGCTAGCGACCCAATGTGAGAGGTCTGGGCATTAATAATTAATTAATGCAAATCTAAGATAAGAATGACGTCTAAAACGTATTGGGGGAAATAGGGTTAAACCAACTGGAATAATAGGTGTAGTAAACCCGTCCAGGAATCTGTAGGCCCAATACAAAGTTAGACAAATCTGAAAAATCTGTACATCTGATCTATTAGTTTGAAAACTTGTTAACTTAATCTGTGAACTAGTAAATATGAATTCTGTATGTCTGAACTTGTAAACAAGTTAATCTGAAATCTGTTAGTCTGGGGACACAAGGTTAGGAGGGGAATTACTTGTGTCATCTGTTGTTTGGGACCCATATTAGTCAGTAACCCTTTCTGGTATCAAAACTTTGACCCAACAGTAGGTAGGGTTCGGGCACGCTTACTGAACTAATTATAAGTGGTTCACTCTGATAATGGCGAGGGGTGTTGATGGTGCGTTCCAACCGGGTCATGTGCGTGCATGGATCCCGGTCTGCCTCTGAGGATGTAAGACGCCGTGACATCTGTAAATAGGTCTGTGCCAATTGGTTGTCACTTTAGGGAGTGATACACCCTACTGTGGGGCCGACACAGGATATTTATGTATTAGGGAGCCGATTGCTTGGGGTAGGGTTTTAGGGTACACTTAGTTCTGTCTGTTTCTGTTGGTACCGTCTGTTTCTGTTGGGTGGTAACACCTGTCTGTTTCTGCGTGGTACCGTCTGTTCGGGTGGTAAAGGCCCATTACTAGTGTACACCTAATTCTACATTATGTTTCCATAGGGATTAATCTGTTTCTGCTTCTGCCTGTTTCTGATCGGGTAGTAAAGGCCCATTATTAGAATCCTGTTTCTGTTAAATTATTCTGTACCCGTTTCTGTTTCAGTTTAGACATTAGGGTAACACCTAATTCGGTTATACTAGTATTAGTGCAGAGAAGTGTAAAGAAATAGCTTATATCATTCTGTTCTTCTATTATATCTGCTACACCGGTTACAGTTATCTCTCATCTCGTTTTATGTTCATGTCATAATATTATTATCTGTTCATATGCTGAAAGTCACTGGACTTGCCAGACTTTATGTCTGACCCTTGTTGTTTCGCCTCTTTTCTTCCGTCCCCCCCCCAAGGTTTTCTAAGGAGGGAATACTCTAGCTAGATCCGGATTTCTTCTGCTTGAAGTGCTTAAAGTATGGCTTGTGTTCTTCTGTGGGGATTATGATTTTAAACTATGCATTCTGAAGGCTTTTGTACAAGTCTGATATTTTGTACTTGAATTCTGAGATTTGAAAGGATGTAACCATACTGATTTCTGTTTCCGCTGTAATAAAGTTAAAATTTTTCAAGTACTGTTTTTATATGCCTTGTAAGTTTCTGTTCTGTTTACTAAAATGCTCCACCAAAGTTAAGGCATTCCCTTTGTGAGTGTCCTTAACGGAGGTCGGGTGTTACACTTGGTATCAGAGCTGTAGGTTACCGGATTTGATAAAGAATTTTTGAAAATTATTTTCAAAAAGGTTTTGAAAAGGAAGTATTTTCAAAAGTAAAGCTTATTTTGAAAAACATAGTCCCCTAAGCCATATATCTATCTTTTGATCCTCTGCTTGAATCCTTGTTTCCTTCTTTCTTGAGTCTCTGGGGCTCCCGGCTTTCTAGGAGGTAACCTCATCGAAGGGCAAAGTAGTGCCCGACTTCCATCGATAGCTGTAGTAGTTTCACCTGCGGCTAGTTTTCTTTAGAGCTTTGAAGGATTTTTCCGGGCGATGGAGGCAGCTTTCGAGGGATTGGTCAACGTGTTACACAAGGATAGTAAAGATGAGAATGATGAGGTTTGGCTAAGGAGCACAACCCAAAGGTGAGAAACTCATATAGACTTGGTTCACAATGGAGGCAAAAGGGAAACACAAAAGAAGGAAGGAAAGTTTGAAGATAAGGAGGAGGAAAGTGTTTTACTTATGGAAGCTCGACTCATCTGAATAAGGATTACCGAAAGAGGAAGGGGAGGGTGCTTGCTTCAATTGTGGTGAGATGGGGCACTTTACTAGGGACTGCCCGAAGAAACAAAGGCAAGGACAGAGGAGAGGACCAACTTCTAGAGGGCAGGCAAACACTCTCAAGGCTAGTGGATAGGATAGAAATAGGGAAAATTTCTGTAGAAGGTTTAATTTTCTTATCTGGTTATGGAGTTAAGACTCTTTCTGATTCTGTACTTGATATTCTGCACTTGAATACTAGTATTGTTTCTGATTCTGCTGTAGACTCAGACCCATAAAGGGTATGACTCATCTGTTTTAAGTTAAGGTTTGAGGGATATCTGTGTTAGGCGTCAAATATGACGCATATATTCTGAGTTTTTGTGGGATATGATTTTATCATGCTTAGCTTCCTAAGAATCATTAGGGAACCTGATCTGTACCAGTAGTCTGTAAATATCTGAATACTTCTGATAAGATTTCCAGTTTTGACATTGTCTAAAGAGGGTAACCCTCTGGGTGTCAATCTGATGTTGATTTCGGTCTTCGGGGTTGACACTTAGGGGAATTATTTTCTCAACCAATGTCTGATAGGAATCAAGTTTTTGTTTTATCTGTACTCGCTCCATCACTCGACTGTATCCTGTCGATCAAGAGTTCAACTTATAGATAGGAATCCTAATGGGTGTAAACATGTGTTTGAGACATGTTATGGTTGATGGTTGCAAGTAGATGCAAGTGGTTGCTAGTGGTTGCTCGTGGACGCATATACACACACAAGGCACTAGATCGGCACGAAAACACTCTCATACTGCATATGGATGTGTGAGCATTTTAAATTTTTATGGATGCAAAATGGTTGAATCAGCACGTGGATGTTGCATATGAGTGGATGGTTGTGCACTCATATAGAAATGATATGTATCAAATAGGAAAATTGCATACATATTGGACTCATAGCACTGACATAATTCGCATTAAGGAGGTCAACTGAATCAGTAGACCGCCTGATCTTTGCATTAGATAAGGAACATATACACACACTTTTGCAAATGTTCATACAGCACTAGAAATTTCTAAGGACAATGGATGCTTATGGATGATGACTGAGTAGATGAGTGATTGGATGGTAGGACACATTCTTCTTAATTTGAAGATTTCGGGGACGAAATCCTTTAAGGAGAGGAGAATGTAACACCCCGTATTTTCTGTGAACTTAAGAATTACAAATCTGAGTAAAATTAAAATATAATATCAAAATCAAGGGAAACAGGCTGTGCCATTGCGTTCGTCTCGGAAAAATACGCGAAATAGAGTCCGAAATTTCGTAAATCGGAGTCCGTATGACCAAGTTATGGCCTTCCAATGTTCAAAAAAAAAATTAAACAGCACAGACCAGGTCGACTGGGGAGTCGACCCTAGAGTCGACCTGCCCCCAGGGGGTCGACCCTAGAGTCGACCTGCCCCCAGGGCATCGACCCTAGAGTCGACCCTAGTGTCGACCTGCCTCCCAAATCTGCTTTTCTGCCTGGGTGCGTTCTGATGTATCTGGTCTCGTTTTCTGTCTAGATTCGTCTACCTAAACCTATTTAAACAGCCCCAAACCCAGCCTTCTCTGCACACAATTCTATTCTGCTTCTACTCTGCCTCAGTTCTAAATTAAAAATAAAAATGGCATCGCTACTCTGCTGAAATCAAAACTAGAAGCTAATCAACATCAACCTAAGCAACTCAATTCAAATTAGAGATTGAAGCTTCTGCAACAATTCTGCAACAACTAAAGTTCTTTCTTTAATCCAATCAAGGCAAGTACAGTTATTTTCCGCTATAAACGTTAATTCTGATTTTGACATGAATTGTGAATCTGAATCTGAGATTATATCTGTTCTGTTCTGATTTGATTTATCTTATTCTGTACCTCTTTCCTCTTTCTGTTCTATAGCCAGGCTACTACGAGCCTGAGCCGATCTCATAAGAGATTAACATGCGCTAAAATGTTTGGGACAATAAAACGAATGATGCATGAATTTGACTGTAAACATGTAATTTATATATGTTGTATGCATAGTGTACGTTGTAATCTAGATCTGTAACTAATTAGAGAAATGAACATATGTCATTTAGATCTGTAATTAATTAGAAAAATAAGCATATGTTGTAAACTAGTTTTAGACCTATGCATATTCTGTGATAAAAGAAGAGAGGAACCATTGTAAGATTACATATGATTTTAGACTTTGGACAAAATGCATATAAAAGTCAAGATCTGATTTTTAGAAGATATGGTTTAAAGATTTAGATTGTTGGGTATTGTTTGCATAATGATTCATGACTTAAAAAGAAGAAGATATGGAAACTTAGGTGTAAAGATTTACATTAATTAGGATATATATTATTGCGATTACACCCAAATAGGGATTTTTGGATATATGGCATGCATTGTAATTAACGGTTATATTTGGTATAATTTATATGTGAATCTGCTGTAAAATGCTAGTTTAACAAAAAAAAAAAAAATGGAACATATGTTATATGGTAAATTATGTCCATATTCTGCGCTATGTAAATTTATGCAAACATAGAGTATATGTTCATATTGTGAATCATGACAATTATGTAGGCATATGAATTTAGGCCTAATTTATGATTAGGCAAGGCATGTAAATAGAACCTTTAGAAATATTAAATTTGCTAAATCTGCTAATTTGCCAAGTTGCCTAAACTGCTAGTTTTGTTTTATTGCATAGACTGCTAATTAGATTGAAGTGCCTAATCTGTTAAATTTGTCGGTTGAAATGCCTAACCTGTTATATGCCAAAATCTGTTAAGTTGCTAAATCTGTTAAATCCGTTAAGTCATATAATCTGGAAAATCTGTTATCTGCTAAAATCTGTTATCTGCTGTGTTGATATAATCATCCTGTTATTTATGTAATCTGAATGGGCATATATATTTGGCGTGCGCATAAATGGTAAATTATTAATTAATTGGCCGCAAAGATAAACGTGACTAACTCGAGGTTAGAATGAGTTTGCGGCGTAATTCTGCCCGGAACCGCCCGGCACATCCAGTGGCCGCAAACAATAGGTTCTAACGTGAGAAGTTAGTCATAACATGCTTAAGACACGAGGTTAGGTCTGGCTTGTAGCAGAAGTCTGCCCGGAACCGCCCGGCCCATCCAGCGGCCACAAGCTAGCGACCTAATGTGAGAGGTCTTGGCATTAATAATTAATTAATGCAAATCTAAGTTAAGAATGATGTCTAAAACGTATTAGGGGAAATAGGGTTAAACCAACTGGATTAATAGGTGTAGTAAACCCGTCCAGGAATCTGTAGGCCCAATACAAAGTTAGACAAATCTAAAAAATCTGTACATCTGATCTGTTTGTCTGAAAACTTGTTAACTTAATATGTGAACTAGTAAATCTGAATTCTGTATGTCTGAACTTGTAAACAAGTTAATCTGAAATCTGTTAGTCTAGGGACACAAGGTTAGGAGGGGAATTACTTGTGTCATCTGTTGTTTGGGACCCATATTAGTCAGTAACCCTTTCTGGTATCAAAACTTTGACCCAACAGTAGGTAGGGTCCGGGCACGCTTACTGAACTAATTATAAGTGGTTCATTCTGATAATGGCGAGGGGTGTTGATGGTGCGTTCCAACCGGGTCAAGTGCGTGCATGGATCCCGGTCTGCCTCTGAGGATGTAAGACGCCGTGACATCTGTAAATAGGTCTGTGCCAATTGGTTGTCACTTTAGGGAGTGATACACCCTACTGTGGGGCCGACACATGATATTTATGTATTAGGGAGCCGATCGCTTGGGGTAGGGTTTTAGGGTACACTTAGTTCTGTCTGTTTCTGTTGGTACCATCTGTTTCTGTTGGGTGGTAACACCTGTCTGTTTCTTCGTGGTACCGTCTGTTCGGGTGTAAAGGCCCATTACTAGTGTACACCTAATTCTACATTCTGTTTCCGTAGGGATTAATCTGTTTCTGCTTCTTTCTGTTTCTGATCGGGTAGTAAAGGCCCATTATTAGAATCATGTTTCTGTTAAATTATTCTGTACCCGTTTCTGTTTCAGTTTAGACATTAGGGTAACACCTAATTCGGTTATACTAGTATTAGTACAGAGAAGTGTAAAGAAATAGCTTATATCATTCTGTTCTTCTGTTATATCTGCTACACCGGTTACAGTTATCTCTCATCCAGTTTTATGTTCATGTCATAATATTATTATCTGTTCATATGCTGAAAGTCACTGGACTTGCCAGACTTTATGTCTGACCCTTGTTGTTTCGCCTCTTTTCTTCCGTTCCCCCCCCCAAGGTTTTCTAAGGAGGGAATACTCTAGCTAGATCCGGATTTCTTCTGCTTGAAGTGCTTAAAGTATGGCTTGTGTTCTTCTGTGGGGATTATGATTTTAAACTATGCATTCTGAAGGCTTTTGTACAAGTCTGATATTTTGTACTTGAATTCAGAGATTTGAAAGGATGTAACCATACTGATTTCTGTTTCCGCTGTAATAAAGTTAAAATTTTTCAAGTACTGTTTTTATCTGTCTTGTAAGTTTCTGTTCTGTTTACTAAAATGCTCCACCAAAGTTAAGGCATTCCCTTTGTGAGTGTCCTTAACGGAGGTGGGTTGTTACACAATCTCCCCAACTTAAAACTTTGCGTCCCCGAAAAGGAACGAAGCTGAAAGTTGTTTTACAAATCAACTCAACTTTTATTATTTTCATTATGGTCTAAGTTCTTTTACTTTTCAGTTTCTAATAACTTTTCAAATTTTTCAAAAATTTGGCTAACACCCTAAATTTTCGAGAAATTTCGCCATAACCTCCCCTGCACCGGGAGCTTCGGGATATTTCAAATAGCCTCTCATGGCCCTCACCAATCCAAAAAGAAAAAGAAACAACCAAGCGGCTAGCCAATTGGCTCATAAAATCATCAAAAACCCAAGAAATACAATAAACATGTACCTATTTGTCGGGCAAACAATTTTATTCCTCTTCTCTAGCCTCCTTGCTATGACCTGTTCAATGTAAGTACATGTATATGCATGCAAATGCGACTAATTTTCAATACAATTCACTATTTGGTTCAATTTGGCTAAAGGTTCAACATTTAATTAATCATCCAATAATCAAACAACAAAATCAGCAATCAATTAGTTGATTATCTTTTCAAATTCCTAACTTGATATGTAGTCTAAAAATCAAATTTTTGATGCCAAATCCCAACAAATAATCCTGTGTAAGTTTTGGTTCTCACAATAGCCTAATGGTAATATATAAATATCACACCTTCGAAACTCGAAAACAGATCACTGATGTCGTACGTCATCAGTAGAATCATGCCCAGGAGACTAGGGTGTGACTCTATATCCATCCAGTATATTAAAACTTCGAATACACGCAGATCAGACGCATACGCAAAATCTTTATATACTTGATTATCCAAATCCAATACAAATAAATATTTGAATACGTTGAATAAAGTTTAAATTTTCAAAACAAAATTTGCTTTCATTTTAAAAATATACTCTTCACACTCGTTCTAGGATACTACTGATCCCATCTCTAATGAGTCATTTTCATTGGATATTACTAATCCAATCTCTGATGAATTCTTTCGTTTCGTTCTAACGTGTCTTGTTCTCCGAGCTCTGTATACCAAAGCTCTGATACCAAGATATAACGACCCGAAATCCAACTTACGGGAAATCACGGATTGTACTGAGGACAAGCCACATCGGAACAAAAATAGAGGAACATTTCATTTCTTTTTACAACAATACCATCATAATACAAGAATATATAGAGTATGAATAAATATTACACATTTGACAAATATCAGAGATTTAAATTACAATTAAATACGTAGCAGAGGAAAACTAATACAAAACATAACTGAAAGAAATATGTGGATACAGAGCTTTCCGAATATCACTTCAGCAATAAACTAGGATCCTGTGAATATAAATCTGCAAAACAAAAACTACTAGCTGCACATGTCGAAAATAGAGGCACTCAGAGTTTAGGTTAAAACAATAAACTCTAGGTCAGTCCTGTGACTGGTGTGAGAACTAAAACAGTTATTTAAAACTTTACTTTAAATTAGATATATCAAGGGACACGCCATATAACACGGAACGGGTTTCCTCCCAAGAATACCAGTTCAAATTACAAAACAGCGCAATGCTTTTTGGAAAACTGAAGCTATTATAAGACCCAGGTCCTATCACACAATGCAACGCAAGCTGGCGGATAAGGTTTTTCCTTATAATTGCCAAACATGCTTGGTACGTTTAAAACAAATCACTTGATACAATTATAAGTGCATAGTGTCAAAACAATTTCAATCATAAGTATCAATCATAGACGGCATAAGTGCTCCATACCACTATGTCGCCATATATAGGTTTACAATTAAAACCACAAATTGTCGTATTGGAAGTTAGATTTCTATCTATGAACCAAGGCAAAAGATAGTCCTTACCGAATTCGAGATGCTCTACCCCGCCCCTCAGGCAAGCGCGCATGCAAACCTTGGATCGTCAGGGCCGTTCCACCGATGTGGATTATTATGCCTGGGCACTGCGTTTCCCCGCTCTTTGGGGCGTACATGAGCCAAATGACTCCATCGGCTCCACATAGTCACCGATATATCTGAGGCGCCTCGCAACCCTACAACCACATATGTCAAACTCGTCAGGGCGTGCAAAACCACTGACACCACTTCTAGCTAGAAAGAAACACATGTCCTCCCTGAGGTCCTTCTCCCGTTTCTGGTTTACACAGGGGTGTGGGGCTCGCAAATTAACGCTACACAAAGCTATGCCACACAGGCGGTGCTTTGATCATCAACCACAAGACTCTGCTTTTCAACAGAAACCTTGATCATTTGCATCTTAGCATGACACATAGGCAAACCACTCTATGCAACCGATATCCATCGATCGCACAGAATGATATCCAATGTCAGACACAAAGTCCATTTACAATTCCATTCTGGGTATGAACGAGACCGGAGGCATCTTGTACCTTGCATATCCATCGATCTACAAGTACGTCTGGACGATCAATAACTGATTCCCTCCTCTTGGGTGTACGGCCCAATCAAGATCATCAGTAATTATCCAAACGATGTGAAGACCTCCGGTCTTCGACCACCGTCTTCATCATTGACACATCGTCGAATCAGTTATTCAGAATGGGATAAACCCGGTATTTCTAAATAATTCGCGTATATGATAAACAAGTGTTACACAAACACAACATACGCCTCATTCCAATTCTGAATATTCTTTTATTCAAACATTCTTATACTTTGGGAAAGGTTCCCATTAATTTTATCAAAGATAAATTCTTCAAGTTTATTCTTTAATCTTCCTTTGAATATCATTTCAAAACAAATTATGGTTTATCCAAACTAGTCGGGATTAACGAAACTTACCGAAGTAATCATTTATTTTAATTTCCCGATCCCAACCTATTCATCCCATTAAGTAAAACTGGTAATACTTCATATCTAACACCACGGTGCTATCGATAAATTCAATTACAATTTCACGTTTAAATATAATTAAAGATTTAACTATCGCCTGGAGCAAAACTGGTTATACTCCTTTCTCGATTATTTCAATCTAATTAAAGATTCATTAAAACTCCACTTGGTTTTAATCTTCCCAAAAATCAATATTAACGATTGTTTAACTTGGGAAATCATATCCTGTCTTTAACTAGGTTAAAGAACCAATGTCATTTAAAACACGATTCATGATAAACCGAAAATCACATTATTTACAATGGAATCTTTATGGAAAACAAATCGATATTTATAATCGATATAAACTTCCATATCCGACTAATAATATAAATGTAATAACGGCAAAGCCTTTTAAATTCCAGATATATTAGTTGTCTTCCTCCACAGAAATTCGCTTCGATTATTACCAAATCGAATTCCATTCCATTCCAATTTATTTTATTAAATTGGAAAACTTTACTTTGGAAAATCATCTTTAAATCTTAACAAATGATTTATGAATTCCAAATCACAATTCACTGTAAATCGGGTTAAAGAAAGAATTCGTTAAAACACAGTTTAGGATAAACAAAATTCCCATTTGATATTGAATACATGGCTCTGAATAGAAAATATATAGACTTATATTCAATATTAGATTCTACAACCAACAAATATCGTATTGGAAATAATGATATAAATATATCTTTCAAATTTCCATAACAATATATGTATAATCACGAAATCCAACATCGAAATATTCCAAAGACAATTTCAATTCAAATCCATTCCAATTTAATTATCGGAAATTCTAGTTACTTTTAAAACCCTTTCAAATCCAATTATTTATTTCAAAAATAAATGGATTATAATTCTAGTTTAAAACTAGTTCATTTCGATAAAAATCTATTTTTATCTTTTCAAATATGGAAATTTTCATCCCAATTCTTTCCAAATCATTTCTTATGATTTTACACAAATTATTACTATTTTTAATAATTTTATCAAGGCCCTTACAGTCGATTTCCATCAACGGCCATCGAACTGCACTTACACCGACCTTTTCCAAATTTGATTTGGACATAATTCCAAATCCAACCGTTAGATTTCTAATTTCTTGTATTTGTTAGAAAGCCCTTTTCAATATGAACCCAACAGTTCTAGTTTTAGGAGAATCCGACGGTCAGATCTCCCGTAATATCCATTTGAAGTCAATGGTGGAAATTCGCGAACTGTCGCAGCGCTGCACGTTCTATTCAGGCCATTATATATATAATATATATTATATATATTTCATCGATTTCCTTTCAAAACGTATTTTATAAATCGTTTTAAATTCGTTTTCAAAACGATTTCAACTTCATATTCAATTTCTAATCAAAATTGAATATTCCATATCATTAATCTATAAAAGATAATAATTTCAAAACGTTATATTTTGAAATCACTTCCTTTTCTATATTCATTATAAAAATGAATAAAATCGATATAAATATCGTTCACGTCAAAATGGCGTCAATCTAATCAACACGGCTTTATATATTTCAATAACTTCGTTATTCTATTCAACAAATGAATATTTTCTTCAACACACGAATTTTCTTTTATTCAACACATGAATATATATTTTATTCAACACATGAATTTTCTTTTATTCAACACATGAATATTCTTTTATTCAAATCATGAATATATATTTTATTCAGCACATGAATGGTTTCAACACATGAATATTCTCAACACATGAGTATTGTCAACACATGACTATTTTGTTTATTCAACACATGAATATAATTTATTTTCTAAATTGTAATGAGACCACTCAATTACCATATAATATTATTTATATGGATTCCATACAACACGTGTATATAATAGTGACGATAAATAATCAACCATCATCCAGAGTGCACCACACAACTGCATAAGCATTAAATATAAATAATTAACGCTTACACAGTCTGTCTACCAATTGATCGTCTTACAACTAATTATTGGGATTAGTGTATGTCCAATATCATACCAATACCCGTGTAGGGTTTCAAACAATCAAACACAGGTTTTATTTGTGCAGTTGGGTGATGTGTAAAACTTATCATCCCAATCAATATCAGTCGAATATGTGTATATAAACAAATCGTCCGATTTGTTTATAAATATTTACTTTATTTACACGTTAAAAATTATATTTTTAACTATAAAATATTTTCAACTATAAAATATTTTATTACATTCCACATCACACAATCAACTTTCACAACACATCAATTAAACAACCAAGTCATCCATGGTCTGTGGACGACGGGTGTCAGGTGCTGCGAAGCACCATCCGCATCCTAGTTTTCAAACTAGAAATTAAAATAAAAGTGAAGAGTTCTCACCTAGAAGCTAAACCAAACGCCGTGACTCTTCATATGTAGAAAATCGTTGTCGTGCTCTCCTTTTGTCACTTTCGTCTACCGTATCCACTACATATATAAAAATCGCATTTTTATATTGTTGTCATGTATATAAAAATCACATTTTTATACTGCTACTATATAGATAAAAATTCTATCTTTATACCGCTACATATATTATAAAGATCACATTTCTAATATGATGTTCTATACATTAAAAATCATATTTTTATTCTTTCTATAATATAAAAATCATATTTTTATTCTTTCTATAATATAAAAATCATATTTTTATTCTTTCTATAAAATAAAAATCATATTTTTTTCACATATATAAAAATCTTATCTCTACACGAACAAAAATCCTAGCCTTAAGCGAATAAAATTCCTAGCTTTACATTTTGAAATCATACATAAAGACATATTGTTATTATATATGTTTTCAGATTTTAAAACATTAAAAATATATAAAAAAAACTAAATTATCCAAAGTAAAAATATACAGTTGTTCAACGTTGGACTGAGAGGAGAGGGTTCTTTCTGCTCGTGCAAGGCTGGAGTAAGAGGGGGAGGAGGTGCTCGCGGTCTCAAGGTGGCAGCGGCGGTGCTGGACAGGGAGGTTGCGACAATGGTGGGGCGGTGTTCATCGACGACGGTAGGCTGGGCGGGGCGAGCGACGAGATTCTTTTTTTTTCTTCTGATTTGAATCGGGGAATGGGAAAGTGGAAAGGGGGTTGACTTTGAAAGAGGGGAAAGGGTTTATACAAAAATATAAATTTAATTGTATTTAAATTCAAAAAGGTAAGTTTTTATTTCGAAATCGAAACTGAACCCACCGACTGTCGTTCCTAGCTAATTACCCCCATTCCGAACACAATGGGATATGTTTCGCAAGCCAATTTGATCGTTTCGGTCTATTTCCGCCAAAATCAAAATATAAATATATATATTGAATTTGAACGCACATTTCAATTTACCGGGGCCACATACGGACTCTAAAATTCCCGAAAAATATTTTCTAGCTTCGTATTGACGATACGGTCCTAAAAAAACTAATTTTATCAAATTCTGAGACCGTTTGAAAAATGGCCATTTTCTGGTCGATTGAAATTGACTGAAACTGTCAAAACACGTTTCACTTCGCCATGCTCACATATTGATTCAGAAAATTATGAATTTTGGAATCTAGAAATAACTTGACACCACGGTTCCAACAAAATTGGTTTCGTTGAAAACCAAGGTTGTTTGCCAAATTTCCATTTTTAAGGGCCAGAATTCCATAGCGACTATTCTAAATTTTCAACTGGACGTAACTTTTTATTCCCGCTATGAAATTTTGATTTTTCAGATTCGTTGGAAAGATATTCTCAAAGAGATTCTAATATTTTTGGTTTCGCTAAAATCCGGTTTATTTCGAATCCTGTACATTTATTTAAAATTTGAAATCGAAATTTCAAACTACCACGCCATTTTCAATTCCTTTTATAATTTAAAATAAATATTTATATTATAATGACGATCTATATAAATATATACGTTCTAATTCTACTCAAAATAAATTTCTCTTTGTTATTATTTAAAATAAATCATTTAAATATTCAAAATTCACTAATATTGCCAAAATAAAAATTTTAAATTGGCTCGGATTTCCGGGTTATTACACTTGGCATTCCCTTCTTTGTCCTATATGGTTCACCAAGCCATCAGGGGCCACGAGCAGGCGGAAATCCCACCAGGGTTCATACCAGGCCCCCTTCATGCTACGATCTGAAGCCCATAGGACGACTCTACTCGAAGGTGCGAGGTGGCCCATCACGACCCGAGACTTGAGGTGACGATTTCAGCACTAGCGTGACCAATGAATGTGAAATGACAAAGTTCCATATTTGTAGAAATACGAGAGTTATTAAATGCAACTTTTTACAATGGGTTTTGAGACTTACTGGACAATTTGATAGTAGTATCTCTAGGAATTCAAGAGACGAAAATCACTCGATGAACAGTGAAATGACTGATGATACAACCCACTATTTATACCCGTCAAAGAGCGCAGCTACCTGAAGCCGTACGACATTTCAGACAGACACGACTTTTGATTTGCGTTACTTCATGAAAAGATAAATTCGTAATTTTGAAGCATGTTCCATTCTCAATAAAACATACTTCAAGGGGGCAAAATGTTGGCTAGCTTTCGGACCAAGCCACCAAGATTAACACATATGGAGTTTTACTCATGAAACCCAAATCGTGGTCACCACGCCCTTGCCGGATCGTGACACTACTGCTACGCCATCTCATTCACGGTCTCCTACAGCGATCCAATACGTTCATACCAGTTTTCCCCGATCCGATCCCTGAAGCTGAGAGATGAAAGCCACGACCAAGTCACCCACGATCCAAAGATGAAGGATCTTGTGACATTTGTCCATAACCGCCATTTTGACTATTTCTCCATCAAGCTACGAACTGGTCCAAGATCTTCGGGATTTGTGCCACGAGTTAACACGATCTGCTTGTAGAAATCACCTATAAATAGCTCTAGACTTGGCATTTTTGGGGATCTTTGGGCAGTTCTGAGTGTTGTTCCTACCATTACTGTCTCTGCATTATTTCTTATCAGTGTTAATTCGAAATCATTGAGTGAATCAACATTGTAAAAGTGAGATTAAGAGCAAAATCAATGATTGTACTCAAATCCTTTGTATAATCATAGATATAAAGTGGACGTAGGCTCGTTAACGCCGAACCACTGTAAATCTTGTGTCTTTTCCGCTTTTCTTGCATTTTTTCTAATATTAATCTCTGCATACTAGAATAATTTGGGTGTTAGACCCAATTTTGGATCTAACATATATTATATTCATATTAATAAAAATAATATAATTATTTTGTTTCTCGAATACATGCATATACCTATTATGTGTGCAACTATAGAACAAAAATCACACATAAACAATAATAATTGTATTAATTTGCAGTTTATATATCTCATCAAAATATATCTTATATTGCATAATAAAGTTCTTATTTGAACATTAATATAATAAATACTATACTTAATACTATTGTCGTGTGCAACACATGGGTTACACACTAGTTAAGATGGAAAACCACCCCTTCGCACAAGAACAACGTGTTTACTATAATGACTCATGGTTTGTTTTTTAGCATTGTATTTAAACAAATACAACCACAAAAATTTGGAGATGTGAGACCATTCCTGCTTCCCACTCTTCTTCTTCTTCTTCACTCTTTTCCTCTTAAAACAAAAACTCACACGGAAAAGAAAGAAGGGATTTTCCTATCATATGCCAGTAGGGATAAGGTTTATTAACTACAAGAATCTATCAAAGAATGTATATGTATGAAAGAAAGAGAAGGAATAGAAAACAAAATGAGTTCCCATGCAGAGCCTTTCTTCACTGAATCAAAACGTTCCTCTTAAACTTAAATTTCCCTATGAAATCCTTAAAAAGAAAAAAAGAAAAAAAAGAGTAATATATAAACTTGGTAGTTCATTCAATTTGAGGATGCCTACTCCTATGTCGTTCCATAGCCATAATTATAGTTATTTAGTTGATTGAGTAAAATTTGATCACTACAGGAGTACAAGTAATGCTACTTTTTACACCAAAAAGGCACAATATCTGAACATTTTCATACAACTGCATCTTCAGCAAAACAATCGGTTGTGCTATTAATTAAGTCTTAAACACGATGAGATCTATTGCTTTAACAAGTTAGAAAAAAGATTCTCCTTAAATTCATAAGAAGAGCTAACATACCAACCACCTTTTTGTCATGGTGTCCTTTTCAGACGACGGCTTCCAGTCCTGCTTATAACCTTCCTATAACCTTCCATATATGATTGTATAATTTTCATGCCGGCCTAGAAATGGAATAGACATAACATGAATAACTAAGGAAATTATGTTTCAGTCAATAAAACTCAGCCTAAGTTATGAGAGAATAATCAATACAGTGTTCAATAGTTGATAGTAAGTAACGATGGAGTGAATGTGGTCCGTATCCCATAAGCGAATTTAAGAGCATCATAAGACGAATGGTTTGGATCGGCGTATTTTTCTGCATCACATTAAGAAGTAAAAAACTTAGAAAATTAAAGTTTTATGACTTGGTTTTGCTACAAATGGATAAAAAAGAGAGTTGACTTTGAACAAGTAATTTGTGCGAGCGTTTTCCATTTGCCACATATAATAAGGTCACAAAGAATTTGACACAACCTATCAGCAATCACATTTTGTCAGTTGCAATTCATGTAGACTGCTTTATAGTGCTGTTTTTTTCAAGTAAATGGAACAACTAATATTTTAACTATTTTAAATACTACATTTTCCCAACATATTCAAGTTTCACATGGTAAAAATAATAGTCTTGAATAAATAAACCTTCATCTCACCCGCCGACAAATCTAACTCAATTTTCCATGCTCAAAGGCCACAAGTTTATGGGTCCCA
The DNA here is from genome assembly GCA_030737875.1 of Allium sativum. Lineage (NCBI taxonomy): Eukaryota > Viridiplantae > Streptophyta > Magnoliopsida > Asparagales > Amaryllidaceae > Allium > Allium sativum. The sequence goes on along the minus strand of CM060919.1, from coordinate 873,720,470 downwards.
AAGAATGATAAGCTCACATTATCAAGCTCGACGTATCAACAGAGCATTATTATTTGTAACTATAATATACCCAATCCTCAAGAATCAACATATTATGATAGTTAATTTTTTTAAGCCAACTTGATTTTGGCATTGGATATGAAGAATAATCCAGCCATTCAAAATTTTAAATGGTACCCATATCAAGAGGAATCAATCTCGGTCGTGCTTTGAATATATATCAAAATATGGGGACTTTTCAGTACTAACCCGAGTATGGTACATAAGTTTGTATGGTATATGGTGAGCTTTCAAAAACTGATGTTTATAAAAGCACTGAAAGTCAAGTGTTATATGATCGATGCCAGAAGCTTTGCATTACACTAGCATCAAGATACAAAGGATGATATCATCATCAGGGACGCATTATAAAATTAATTTTACATTAGGCATACCTCTTAGAAACTTAAATTGTTCAGAGAATGTCTCCGCCTATACAGTAATATAAATGTTACTTGTTAGAAAATATGAAAGAGCAAATAGGAAAGAAAAATTTTAGCTTGTTTAGAATACAGAATTACCTTGAATTTCAAAAGGTAATTATGCATATATAATACAAAAACAAAATATACTGCAAGTGCTGAATGTAACACACATTTTTGAGAGTAAACCAGTAATACAATAACGATTATGTACCTGATCAATGCTTCCTGGTCCAATCAAAACAAGCACTACCCCAGCTGCATCCATTTAATTCTACATGAGTACTATCAACAAAACTAGTCACTTTTCAGAATGAATTATATGAATGTTTCTTTTTAAACCCATCAATTTGTAATAAAATGAGAAGTGCGAGGAAAATAATGAAGCAGGGATAAAATCCAATAACTTTATGAAGTCAGATTCATGAGCCAGTAGTTCGTACAATGAGATTAAAGAAGACTAGTTGATAAATTAGTTGCATAAACAACAAAATAATCAATGATGTAACTGTCTCTTGAGAGAAAAAAAGAAGAACACAAAGCATAGTGGTTCTTCAGCTCTGCTGTAAAATTCATAAATCATGAATACATTTTTTGAGGCAAGAAGATCAGCACGCTTTCAACAGAGAACATATCTGTAAAAACCCAAAAAAAAAAAGATTTACAAAGAGGAAAAAACTAAGGGAATTGTTGTTGACACTCCAAGTATTGTTAAGGGGGATCAATTTAAAAAGAAAAAAGAATTTGTTAAGGGGAGTATTAATGCAGAGAGCACCCCATTAACAAATAAAGTTTGTTTTACCAAATTAGCTTTCTTTATAATAATCCTTTTTTAATTGTTAATTAAAAAAATTATACGGCATATTACTCAAACTACATCAGATTTTTATATCAAATTATCAATAGTCAAATTTGTCGATCGCTTTTTTAAAATAATTTCATTGTTATTTGTCTATCGCTTTTTTTTTAAATAATTTCATTTCTCATGTGTTAAATTATCATTAATCTCATTTGTTTTAAGTTCTTTGTTTGAGCCATTATTTCTCCCCAAACGATCGCTCTTTTATTGTTTTGCAAATAATTTAGCGATTTGGTTTTTTTGCATTTGAAATTTATTGGGATTTGGGATGCCAACTGATGTTATTACCAAGGTAAGAAAGGAAACATAAAAAATTAAGTACGTGACTCCTCCTAACATTTTTGTTATGATTGGAGTGTTTTTAAAATTTTGTTTTTCCTTAACAATATTTGGAGTGTCAATAACAACACCCAAAACTAATACATCCTATTTTTAATTATAAATATTTAACATTCCTTGTTGTCTTTCATTACAAATAGAATCAGAAATGGCTGAAAATTTACTGCTAGCATATATCGAAACATGAGTCATTTCTAATTTCTCTTTGCCGATATGTCAAACTGCAAAGGAATATAATATACTTCTGTCAAGCTCTCCATTTTGGTAAATTTGTACAACTTTGTTTAGTTTCTTATTTTCTATTTTGAAAAAATAAAAATAATTATTCCACATTTACCTCATTACACATTATTATGACATGGTTTCTGCCTTTCCTCAGTAGAAAATTATGACTTCAATTTTGATTTGTCCCTATCCTTCTTCACTCTTACTTTCCATAAATAAGTTTATTTCATTTTTCTACATCACCATTTACACGTTTGATTGTATTCGACGCCAAATTTAAAACCTTGAATATTTATCTTAGTTATTCTTTCCCTCCTCTATTCATAAACATCCAGTCAATTAACATAATTTGAAATTCCATCTTTACCTGCATGTCTATAATTAATAACAATTTTTTGTTCATAAACATTCAGAGATTCAAGTAACTAAAATGGTAGTGGATTTTTCTCTATACCATGTATTATTAATATGTTTCAATAATGCTAATCATTAAATACTTTATAATTGTACTTTTCTTATTTGGTCAGTCTACAGCATGTCTAGATTAATAACTCTATGAGATATAAAGGATTTTTTTCGTAGTCTTTTTTATGGAAGTTCCTCATCTATTTAACATTTTAGTCGAGATTGAATTATCAATTTGAAGATCAAACCATTCTCAATGGTTATTGGACCCGAAACTAATCAAAAAAATTATTTAAATTGATCAAAACATATATGCATTTGGCATATTATTAGAGCAGTTGTGGGATTGTATATTGTTTGGGATAGACGCTGACATAATTTTAGGTGATGTATTATAGAAGTTGTTGTAGATGTATTATGTTTTGTGTATGTCTATTTTCACGAAATTGCATAATTTTGGTTTTTTGTATCACTAATAATTGAAATAACTACACTTTGTTTAACATGGAAGTTTGAACTTTTAACTGTTACTTAAATTTTGAATTTCGGACAAATTTCCCTTTCTATTTTTTGTAGGTAATGGTTATACATTTTTATGTGTGAATTTAGTGTAAGAACGTTTGATAGTTCATGCTAGGTTCACTTTATCCAATATAATATAACAAAGAGCCCATATCTGAAGTAATGTATGATGGATGGAAATTCAACTTTGTCATGTCATACACCATTTAATTGTTTGTATGCACATTTAATAGAAGTTAAAAGTAAAGAAATATGAACTTTTCATGGCATGCACCATTTAGTCAATTGTATGGAAAGTAGAAACTTAATAAAAGTTAAAAATAGAGAAATATGAACTTTGCCATGGCATGCAATAGTAGCACAACTAACCGTATGCAATTATATGAAAACTGATTTATGTAATTGGTCTGATAAAATTTTCATATAAAAGTATTTGTTAAACATTTTTGTTGATAATTCTAATTCGTATAATTCAAAACTAACTCCTCACCATGTTCGGTAAATCCAAATGCAGATACATGTATTTAATTAGTAAGACTTGTTTTTCTTACTAAATTATATTGATACTTACTGTTCACTAATAAATGCCGCATTTATTTTTTCTTCATTACTTATTCTGTACTATCGTCACAAGGTATCCTAAATTTGTGTTAGAAAATAAATTATTTGGTCCATTTTTAGGCTTTTATGTGGTTGAGTTGGTGTTTTGAATTGAAGCTTTCTAGCAATTTTTTCTCCATGAAAATTTATCCTTACACCGATGGAAACAAAATTAATTTTTGACTGGATGAAGATTGCCTTTCATTAAGTTTGAATGAGTTTAGAAAGAAAATTATTCAGAAAAGCTTGATTGAGGAAATAGTTTTACATGAATGCAACTTCATTAAAGTAGAATAAAAAATGGCTGATAATTTACTGTTAACATATACAAAAATCTGAGTCATTTTAAATCTCTCTTTGATGACATGTCAAACTATGAAGGAACTAGGTTGGAACCCGTGCTACGCACACGAGGAAATGTGGAATTATGCCATGGAGAGGTTGGACGGAAGTTAAAATCATGAGGGTAGGAGTGTTGTATTTGAATAGTTTTTGACCTAATGATTTACCTTTTTTTTCTTCCTTGTATTAACTGTTTGTGAGGAGTACGACTACCCGTATCATTTCAGTATTATACCTTCGACCCGTTTACTCATCGGATTGTGTTGAGCTTTTTTGTTAGGTAGATGTATTCTAATTACTATTATGTAAGGTTAAATAAGATTGTAATTTATTTATGTATAGTATTTTATATGTTCAAATTTTTCAGGGTAAATTAGATACTGAAAATGTTTATTCTTTATAAAAAGAGAAAATATTACGTGATTTGTAGCTGATGATCATTGAAAGTCATCACAATGACATTTTAGTTTGAAAAAATAATATGTAAGTTGATCATACTTATGAATTGTGAATGTTATTAAGCTTTGTTGCTTTATCTTCTTCAATTTTATATTACTTCTAGGTGCAACGTTTGATTGTCGAATATTCAATAAAGAACAAATGTGTACAATAAGCTGTCGTCTGGTTTATGTCATGTGAATGCTGCATCATTTAATCTTGTTTCATAATGATTAACTTTTTTTCATAATGGTTAATTTGATTTTTTTTAAATCATTAATTGATGCTAGTAAAATTGGAATTTACCGCACCCAGGAGGACAAAGGAGGACAACGTAATACATATAGTTACCACAGAAGGAACATCCATAAGGGTTAATAATGACTTGTACGTTAGCTATCCACATATCTATTCCCCCTCCGTTTCTTTGAGGTTAATGATGAAATAAAATCATTATTTGTACCCCTTTTTAGTGTAAAAAGGAGAAATTCAGGGTGTTCATTGTCAATTCCTCTTTTACACTAAAAAGTGTCTTTGCCTCATCTTTTTAACCAACTTTTTAAATAAGTTTGGCTTTTTTCCTATTTTCCACTTTTGAATACCAGCACTTGTCCAAATACAAATTTATCAAAAAATATAACAGTTTGTACCTTCCTCCACTTTCAGCAACAAATATATAAATATCAAGAAATAACATTTTATGCCTTAATCCACTATCAGCACAAAATTTAAAAAATAACGTCTTGTACCTTTGTCCAATATCAGCAAACTGAACACATGTACTGTTTAGTAACCTCATCCATACAATACCGAACAAAAGAATCAGACCTATTTAGAAAGAAAACAAAACATATATATTGTTTATACATGTGAAATGCTGAGGATTCAAACATAATGCAAATATAATTTTATGTCAACTTAACAGTTACAAAAAAGGCATTTCGTTTGTACAATCTGGGACAAAATCAGAGAAAAAATCCATGTTATAACTTTGTGTGCATGCTACTTTCTCCATCCTTGAGTAGAGCGTGTGTCCAAAGCCCATGACTCAAATGCTTGAGTAAAATAACAGTTCCTTTGTATAAAAGCTATGGCTTCATATTAGACGAAATCTAGCAATGTGGATTAATACGCCTAATTTGCATGCAATATCTCCATTCACTGAAAAATACTTGAACCTAAAAGAATTTGTAAATAATGTTATCTAATAAGATCATCATAATTTGTGAATTTTTCATTAAATAGTCATCGAGTACAACAGCATGAAGTAAACTACAAACAGTATTTAATGATACTGGACTGAATGTATGATGATGCTTAATAAAACCAACATGCAGAGTAATGCAATGAAATGCAGTTTCACTATTAATCTTAACTACTTAAGAACACCATACGAAAATCCTATAAATCATATAATTGTGAGTAGATTTTCCAAGTGCACAAAGTAAGCTTCAACACCATGTCAAAATAGTCTCATTTTGCCGATAGTATAAAGAGTACATGATTCTAGGTTAATTTTTGTAGCCCAATTTTCCCAAACTTGTGGATTTGGTTCAAGAAAATTCATTTCATACTCACAAAACATAGTGATACCATTATAAGTTGGCAAGGATAAATGAAACTGCGAACATTGTCCAAGGATCCATATCAAATGTAAAAAAATTGTTTATGAATGGTTTATATATATATATATATATATATATATATTCAATGATCCTTTTGTACTTATTGCATCATCCAAAAAACATGGATCAAACAAAGCTTGTAGCTAAGACGTACATAGTGAACAGAGTGATATTAAGACAGAAGTTTATGTTACAATTATTTCTAGAATACCCAAACCAAATCACTGTAATGCTATTAGTTAAGATGAGCTGATTTAAGATTCACATTCAATTGGTAAAAGAGAGTTCTCCTTTTGGTTCTTGTCAAAAAACAACTTCATTCAATTTTAATCAGAGTTGAACACTGTGGCGGCTTGTTATTTGGTAGATTGGTCCATAAAACCAACTATTGTCAAATGTCGCTTGCGCAATCATAACTATAACTATTCACACTATGTACAATGTTGGTCTGCAATTTCTACACATTATTATTTGAAAAGCTGGCTATATATTACACGTAATACATTATATATAAAAAGTCAAGTAAGATATCGATTTAGATTAAGTACATATTTAGATGGTTAAATCTATAGTTGATTAATTGTATAAAGCATAAAAAATGCTTTTGATGAAGATAAGCATTGTTACATGGCTTACTATAAACAAATTTCTAGATAAATACAAGCACTTATACAGTTATACTATTCTTTCCCCAAGTTACAAAGGCAGATAACAAATTTGGTAATTATTCTGGAATATTGCATCTATGTATTGCAGTAATACTGCAGTTAGTAAGCCTGAAAATTACCATGGAACGGGCAGGATGCAAATCAAATCAATTATTTATTTAGTAAGATGCAACCAATCATGTAATAGAAACAAACCTAAGCCCCTCCCCAAAAAATAGGGAGTTTCATTTCTGAAAGTGTGGAATGAGGATAAATTGTGCGGTAAACTATAATTATACTACTCCATTTGTTGCTCCAACATCAAAAACTTTATATCACAAATACAATGTAGAAACTGATATAAACAATTTTCTCTTGGCTGTGTGAAAAAACATGGCAGGTCAGAGGAATCTCAACATTTTGTATCATTTGGCCCTAAATTTTGTTAGCAGCGAAGCTAAAATTAAATAAAGCCCATATTAAAATTCAAATATCCCAAAGGAAGGGAAAGAACAAATTTCGTTGTATGAAAAAAAAGGCCAACCAAGGGTCCAAGAGTATCATAAATGGCCAACAATGATTCCATCATTATATTTCACCCCAATTGAATTATTCAAAACATTTTCTGCCAAAACTAAATTTGTAAATATTATTAAAATATTGTAGGTATAGTTAAATCAAGATGAATAACAAATGTTGTAATTACAAAACGTAGGATTTCAATATCATATGATAAGTTTAAATTTTTCACCATAACAGAAAATTATACTAAAATAGAAGCTTTGAGTTTACTTTATAAGTAATGATCCGCAAAAGTGGAAAGACTAACAATGCTTAAAACAATATGCAAAATTTAGAAACTACATAGTATTGTTAGATACAAATTAACACTTACAAAATTTCACGTTAACCAGAAAATATAGATAAGCAATATATTGTTTCACATATGAAAGGATTTGGCATTGTCAATGGTTCAAAACTTATTAGTTTGACATTTAATTTCGAAGTATAGCTTATTCAGTGATTTATTGATTTCATCATCTTTACTTTTCTTTTACTAAAGTAACCACAATCATGTGTTCATCTTTACTCCCTTTCCTGTTTCCACGTTCATGTATTCTTGTTTAGAGAAGAAATAAAAATATAATGATTGAATATGCCTAATAATGCAATAACCACGATAATTATTATTTTTGAGGCAAGAAAAGCTTAGTTTGGATGAGACCCTAGCGATAAAATCATAAACTGTTGAATTTACGAACCTCTCAAATGTTGTAACGGGTTGACAACACGCACCATTATTCTTTGAACTATTTCAAAAGATATTTCATAAGTACAGGGAGCAAAGGGTTAATATAATGCCTTCCTAACGTAAGTGTTACTGGTTCATCCAGAATAGATATGCTGAGCATACTGCAAATAGATACGTCATGTTCCTAAATAACAAAATTGGTGGTAAAAATAAGAACAAATAACATAAATAAAAACACTGGTATAACCTTAGTGACACACAAAACTTTCTCTACGTGCTTAATTGTCATTCCTATAGCCAAGTAAAACATGTAATAAAATAGTAGATCAAAAATAATGAGTAACTATGCAGCCAAAATTATGAGTAGATAAGAGAAACAATGCATATCAAGCAAAGATGAATATGATAAATATTTGTCAATCCTTGTCCATTTTCAAAAGTAGGAGGGTACATGATGATGGCAGTTTGCGTAATGAAAGCATAATCAAGGAGATCATGAAGACTGTGATGTAGGAATCAAAAAAAAAAAAAAAAAAAAAGAATTATCTAGGACGCACGCTTATTTTTCATTTGAGAAATTATCGCTTCAAAATTTATACAGTAAATCCCTATTAATTTATTATTTATGCCAATTTTGTAACAATTGCATGTTTTTGACGGCTAAGAATTTTCGCAGAACAATAATGCTAAAAAAAAAATGAAACTGATTTTGCAAGGTAGAAAAATGGATTAAAGATCTATAGAGAGCAAACGTAGGCCTAAAAAAATACGTAATTTCAATATTCTTCGAGATGAAAACTGCTCAAATTTTAAGGCCAGCAAGTGTTAACTTGTACGTATTATGACCAAAGATTTTAGAGGCAAGGTGGTATAATTTTGTTGAATTAAGAACTAAATTGAGGTGAATGAGTGCATTAACGAACAGGCACAATTTGTGGATAAAAAATTTAAACACAATTTGCACAATGATAACATGTTAAAATCAGAATGTGACCATGGTGGCAATATCTCTCTCCTGCCCTTGATTAAAATGTTAAACTAAGCACGCAATCAAACAAAAATGATTTTTAAGGAAAATAACCTTGATACAAAGATACACACTGGTATGGACCAAAATACGCATGTTGTTAGATTTCATTACGTATCAAATGAGAGGTGATAACTCTATACCAGTAGAGATCAAATATGAAATTAACATGAAGTTAGTAACATAACAATTTAGTTAATTGCAAATTTGATCAGGTTTATTCAAAAGTAACACTTGTTATTCATATATAAATTATAAGGAAACCAGTAAATCAAGTAACACGTAATATAAGGCATGAGTAACGATATTGAACGGAGTAATAAATGCTTAAAAGAATGAATATATGTTATAATAATGAACCTTTAATTTGTACAGCGAGGATGCACCTATCTGAGTCTTCCCTCTTCATGCCCTCAAGTTCTTTCAAAGCTGGGGCCTGTATACATTTGCCTAGTTATGCAGATAAAGATGATATGGTATGAATCATTTACACCAATATTTCTCATATTATGTTTGAAAGAGGCTTTGTCGCTGCTACCACATGGATTGATGGCGAAACAACTGAACCTATATAAAAATAATGAAGCTTTATTAATGCGAAACAGGTTTATTGATCAAGCTTTATAAGGCAAGAAAAACAATGAAAAGTCTAAAGGAATTGGATATATCCTGTCGAAAAAGATAGTCATATAAAAATACCTTTTGAAGATATGTTAAACATAGCTTCAACTAAGGTTGTGTCTTTTATTAGTTGGAAAATCAACTTTTAAAAGAGAAAACGCATGAGACTTGCTAACTTATCAAGTAACAATATTTCACATTTCATGTAGAAATGACCATGTACATTATTTTGTGGAATGCGCAGATTCAGGTTTTTGTTTATTCGGTTAAACATGGCTTGCATAAATTAATATAATAAAAAATTGATATAAGTTTCTAACTACAAACAAAACTTGCAATATCTAACTATTTTTTTTTTTTGCTAAGAAGGCAGTCATACTGCCCAAAATTACAAAAAAGAACTAAAAGTAATGGGATTGGAGAAAAAAAGACAGTAATGCATAAGATATAGTCAGTGAGAATTATATATATATATATATATATATATATATATATATTTGTAGTTATCTTATGAAAATAATAGTACTAAATCCAAAAATTGTACCAAAATATGAATATTTTTACCCACTAAAAACACATGATTCATTTACGGCTTTTTTTTTAATCAATTTGAATTGAGAAATAAATGTATAGTGTATTATTCTTCCATGCTTGCTGGGTTCATAACTCAAAATATAATAGCATGTTCGATAACTCCCTACTTACTCGCCTACAAATTCAGTCATTCATTTATTAGACATTGTATTATCATAAATACTTAATATATACAAATTTAGTTGCAAGCTCAATAAATATCCAGGAAAATTGGATTTGATCAAATATTCTTGTGTGGCAAGGTTTTTGCCGTCATAGTCAACACACACAGATCGGTGTACAAAAATTAAAATAACAGTAATTTCAGTTCAGGTGAGGTTACAATTTTAAGCTTTATTTTTTTGTTTGTTATTTATGAAGAAGTCTCCATATATTCAAAAAACGATTATGGATGTTATCCAAGATTTACAAAAGGAGACGTTGAAGCGTTATTGATTTTTGTTGGTTATTGGAGCGATCTTGGAGGGTAAAATTGAGAACCCGGAATGAAATTTAAGGATTGTTTATTAATTTATTTTTGAATAACTCCCTACTTACTACAAATTTATAAGACATTGTATTATCATAAATACTTAATATATACAAATTCAGTCATTCATTTATTAGACACTGTATTATCATAAATACTTAATATATACAAATTTAGTTGCAAGCTCAATAAATATCCAGGAAAATTGGATTTGATCAAATATTCTTGTGTGGCAAGGTTTTTGCCGTCATAGTCAACACACACAGATCTGTGTACAAAAATTAAAATAACAGTAATTTCAGTTCAGGTGAGGTTACAATTTTAAGCTTTATTTTTTTGTTTGTTATTTACGAAGAAGTCTCCATATATTCAAAAAACGATTATGGATGTTATCCAAGATTTACAAAAGGAGACGTTGAAGCGTTATTGATTTTTGTTGGTTATTGGAGCGATCTTGGAGGGTAAAATTGAGAACCCGGAATGAAATTTAAGGATTGTTTATTAATTTATTTTTGAATTGTATGTAGTCGAAAAATATGAACATGTAAAACAATTGACTTGGATCAAAAATGTGGACTTAGCTCAAATTTTAGGTGAATCAAGCATCAAAATTTCCTTAATGTGCTGAAATAATAAGTATGCAGAATAAATTGGGTTAACATACCGCTGACACATTAAAATTCCAATATAAGTATCTTATACCGTTAACCGCAAAACATTGAAATATTGTTTCTACGTGAATCCTAATTTGGAGTAAATATGAAGTGAAAGATTAACTGCAACAATGTATGGTAGTTCAAAATGAAACAACTATCCTGACCTGTTTTTTTTCACATCTTATGATGGACACGTAATGGAGATTCAGATTCATACCTGCACAAGCATACATGGCTTGCATAAATTAATATAATAAAAATTGATATAAGTTTCTAACTACAAACAAAACTTGCAATATCTAACTATTTTTTTTTTTTTGCTATGAAAGCAGTTATACTGCCCAAAATTACAAAAAAAAAATAAAGTAATAGGATTGGAGAAAAAAAAGACAGTAATGCATAAGATATAGTCAGTGAGAATTATATATATTTTTGTAGTTATCTTATGAAAATAATAGTACTAAATCCAAAAATTGTATCAAAATATGAATATTTTTACCCACTAAAAATACATGATTCATTTACGGCTTTTTTTTTATCAATTTGAATTGAGAAATGAATGTAAAGTGTATTATTCTTCCATGCTTGCTGGGTTCATAACTCAAAATATAATAGCATGTTCAATAACTCCCTACTTACTCGCCTACAAATTCAGTCATTCATTTATTAGACATTGTATTATCATAAATACTTATATATAAAAAACTAGTTGCAAACTCAATAAATATCCAGGAAAATTGGATTTGATCAAATATTCTTGCGTGGCAAGGTTTTTGCCGTCATAGTCAACACACACAGATCGGTGTGCAAAAATTAAAATAACATTAATTTCAATTCAGGTGAGGTTACAATTTTAAGCTTTATTTTTTTGTTTTTTATTTATGAAGAAGTCTCCATATATTCAAAAAACGATTACGGATGTTATCCAAGATTTACAAAAGGAGACATTGAAGCGTAATTGTTTTTTCTTGGTTATTGCAGCGATCTTGGAGGGTAAAATTGAGAATCCGGAATGAAATTTATAAATTCAGGATTCATTTACGGCTTTTTTTTTATCAACTTGAATTGAGAAATGAATGTAAAGTGTATTATTCTTCCATGCTTGCTGGGTTCATAACTCAAAATATAATAGCATGTTCAATAACTCCCTACTTACTCGCCTACAAATTCAGTCATTCATTTATTAGACACTGTATTATCATAAATACTTAATATATAAAAATTTAGTTGCAAGCTCAATAAATATCCAGGAAAATTGGATTTGATCAAATGTTCTTGCGTGGCAAGGTTTTTGCCGTCGTAGTCAACACACACAGATCGGTGTACAAAAATTAAAATAACAGTAATTTCAATTCAGGTGAGATTACAATTTTAAGCTTTATGTTTTTGTTTGTTATTTATGAAGAAGTCTCCATATATTCAGAAAACGATTACGGATGTTATCCAAGATTTACAAAAGGAGACATTGAAGCGTTATTGTTTTTTATTGGTTATTGCAGCGATCTTAGCGGGTAAAATTGAGAATCCGGAATGAAATTTAAGGATTGTTTACTATTTTATTTTTGAATTTTATGTAGTCGAAAAATATGAACATGTAAAACAATTGACTTGGTTCAAAAATGTGGACTTAGCTCAAATTTTAGGTGAATCGAGCATCAAAATTTTCTTAATGTGCTGAAATAATAAGTATGCAGAATAAATTGGGTTAACATACCGATGACACATTAAAATTCCAATATAAGTATCTTATACCGTTAACCGCTAAACATTGAAATATTGTTTCTACATGAATCCTAATTTGGAGTAAATATGAAGTGAAAGATTAACTGTAGAAACAACAATGTATGGTAGTTCAAAATGAAACAACTATCTTGACCTGTTTTTTTTTTCACATCTTATGATGGACATGTAATGGAGATTCAGATTCATACCTGCACAAGCATCAAACAAAATGCTCAATTCCACTTGGGATGACAAGTAATATTTTCCATTCCTTGTTTAAATGAAATGAAGTTACTGAACCACTAAACAACATATACTTTAAACATAACATATGCCGATTGATCATAGAATTATCAAACTTTTGTTGCATTCCAAAATTAAAAGATAATTAAAATTAATTTTATGTGGGATTTTTTAATTACAAAGTGAAAACAGTTTGCGTGTCGATCTTAACCTTCCTGGATGATGGTATTTCAAAAGAAGAAACAGAATTCCTATTACCTACTGTGATTAAATAGAACTTTGATTTGAAACAAAGGCAAAAGAGATTAAGTTCAGCATCGCTATCTCAGTTGAGGAATCAAATGCAGCAAAAAAAAAAAAAAAAAAAAAAAAAGATGAGCAAAAAGAAGCAGCATCATACCTGAATTGAAGCGCCTTATCTCTTCTGGTCTACGATTTATACACTTGTTTTTATCTTTGAGCACTAAGTTCCATTCCCAACTGACGGCATGATAAAGGGGCTGTCAGGTAAAGCAACCAGTAGTCGATAGTAACTCAGCTGGAATTTTGATGACATCCAACAAGAATTGGCGATCTTAGCGGGTAAAATTGAGAATCCGGAATGAAATTTAAGGATTGTTTACTATTTTATTTTTGAATTTTATGTAGTCGAAAAATATGAACATGTAAAACAATTGACTTGGATCAAAAATGTGGACTTAGCTCAAATTTTAGGTGAATCGAGCATCAAAATTTTCTTAATGTGCTGAAATAATAAGTATGCAGAATAAATTGGGTTAACATACCGATGACACATTAAAATTCCAATATAAGTATCTTATACCGCTAACCGCTAAACATTGAAATATTGTTTCTACATGAATCCTAATTTGGAGTAAATATGAAGTGAAAGATTAACTGTAGAAACAACAATGTATGGTAGTTCAAAATGAAACAACTATCTTGACCTGTTTTTTTTTCACATCTTATGATGGACATGTAATGGAGATTCAGATTCATACCTGCACAAGCATCAAACAAAATGCTCAATTCCACTTGGGATGACAAGTAATATTTTCCATTCCTTGTTTAAATGAAATGAAGTTACTGAACCACTAAACAACATATACTTTAAACATAACATATGCCGATTGATCATAGAATTATCAAACTTTTGTTGCATTCCAAAATTAAAAGATAATTAAAATTAATTTTATGTGGGATTTTTTAATTACAAAGTGAAAACAGTTTGCGTGTCGATCTTAACCTTCCTGGATGATGGTATTTCAAAAGAAGAAACGGAATTCCTATTACCTACTGTGATTAAATAGAACTTTAATTTGAAACAAAGGCAAAAGAGATTAAGTTCAGCATCGCTATCTCTGTTGAGGAATCAAATGCAGCAAAAAAAAAAAAAAAAAAAAGAAGATGAGCAAAAAGAAGCAGCATCATACCTGAATTGAAGCGCCTTATCTCTTCTGGTCTACGGTTTATACACTTGTTTTTATCTTTGAGCACTAAGTTCCATTCCCAACTGACGGCATGATAAAGGGGCTGTCAGGTAAAACAACCAGTAGTCGATAGTAACTCAGCTGGAATTTTGATGACATCCAACAAGAATTGGGGATTGTAGATAAAGTTGGAATTTAAGAACTTCGTACCTTTTCAGATCTGATCTGTGGTGGTGGGTGGAAGACGACGCTGATTTACAAGGAGAAATCAATCAACTTCCAGCGACAATGACGTGCGTCGATGTTCTTGCAGCATCCATTGTTGTAGTTGGCGGAAGCATCATCTTCGATAGAACGTTGTGCCCATTTCAAGATCGGGAGTCCGAAAAATAAAGATCGATTTGTTTTCAGCTGCTGAATTGGGAAAGTAGATCCTAATAACGGGGGAACGTGGGCCGCGTTGTTTTATTTTTATTTTGTTTGAATCTTTTGTTTTTAGTAAATGCGTTTAGCTAAAGTCAAGCTGGAGTGAGAATTTAAAAATCGCTGCATTTTGAAAGGCCACGTAAGCATAGTTGGAATTGTGCTTTTATGTTTAAGTAATAGATGTTATCTACTTTTCTCAAGCAGTCCATTTGTTATTTTGTTTGACTTTGTTTAATTTCTTATTTCCTATTTTGAAAAAAATAATTATTCCACATTTACCTCATTACACATTATTATTACAAAGTTTCTTCCTTTCCTTAGTAGAAAACTATGTCTTCAATTTTAATTTGTCCCCATTCTTCTTGACTCTTCTTTTCCATAAATAAGTTTATTTCATTTTTCCCATATTAGCATTTACATGTTTGATTGTTTTTTATGCCAAATTTAAAAGCCTTGAACATTTGTCTTAGTTATTTTTCTCCTCCACTATTCAGAAACTTCCATTCAATTAAGATAATTAAAATTCCATCTTTAGTTTCATGGCTATAACTAATCACATATTTCTATTCATACTTTTCTAGAGATTCAAGTAACTAAAATTGCAATAGATTTTGCTCTGTACCATGAATTATTAATCTGTTTCAAATAATGCTAAACATTAATCAGGTGTAGAAAGCAGAGCAATCCTTGAAACAGGAGGTGGAAACAAGGGTTACTACGTTCAACCTGCCATCTTCTCAAATGTGAAGGTATATAATATATGCATGCATCAATGTTCTATTTATAATGGATGTATACTTCAATTCCTGTGATAATCATGTACGGAATACGAATAACTAAATATTTATCAAGGTAGAAGGAAAAGCAAAAATGTTGCTTACAAAATGGCATGGTTATCCACTGTTGAAACGAAAATCTAATGGTTCAGATTACGGGGTATAATTACAAATTTTCAACAGACCAATATGATGAAATGCATTAAATTGTGTGAACAAGTTACGTCCTACCATAAAATCCAGCGTGAAGATTGAGTCTCTGGCAAGCAGTCTAACACATCCAGTTAAGCGTCTACTCCATTTAATTATCTAACCCATATTCTTTAGGATGACATGTACATTGCAAAGGAGGAGATATTAGGACCTGGCTAGTGCATTCTAAATTTCAAGCAAGTTTGATTTACCACTTCAATGAACATGTGCTTTCATTCAAATGGATATGAATAAAGATAAGAAAAGTTAAAATGCATATCCAGTCACCTAAAAAGAAGAAGAAGACTGAAAACGATAATAATAATTATACAAGCATAGTAGTTCACATTGTATGTTGTTATTGATAGAGATATGGATGAAGTGATAAGGAGAGCAAATACACACAAATATGGACTATCTGCAGGAGTTTTCACTACAAACATCGATAAAGCCAACAAATTAACCAGGGCACTGAGTGTCGGGTTCCCTTTGGATCAACTGTTATCACATTTTTGATGCAGCCACCCCCTTAGGTGTGGATACAAAATGAGCGATCAAGGAAGGTAGAAGGGAGTCGATTGAGTTATAGCTTATCTACAGACAAAGGCATACTCTAAAAATATGGACTAAATTATAAAGGTAGTTGTCGCATGCTGTAATGTTCTAAAAATTTGGATTCTCGGCTATTTAAAGATAACATCTTCTAAGAGAGGAATGAGAGGATTTTTCGTGATACGTCTGAAATATTTTTAGGTAATATGGTTTTGAAACGTAACTGATATATTCATGTATACGTTAGTGATTGTGTGTCTAAATAGAAATTCAACTGAGTTGTGTATGCTGTTAATTTATTTTGAAAATTTTAACCATACAACACTATTGTAACAGTTTTTCAAGGCATAAAAAGTTAAGTGTCACTTGAATATATGTTCAATGTTTAAATATATGACACTACTTTACTTAGATTTAGAGGAAGAAGCCTAAGCTACAAACTAGGAATATGTAAAAAAATTAAACTAAGGATTGTATATATTGGGTACTAGAGCAAACCGACAATGCAGATGTGAAAACTATATTGTAGGCAGTGAGGAAAACTAAAATGTGCACGTGATTAGTCCATGGATGTACGTATAAATACATGAAAACAATAAAAAATACATGAATATTATAATTTTTTTATGGCTCCTAAGCAAACCGAAGCATGAAAATAAATATTATTAACAGTATAAAGCAATTAAACTAAACATAAAAAGTCAGCATGGCATATAAACATTGAGCACGACGGATTACAAAACACCACTCACGGTGGGATCACGCGTTACACCCAAGCTAAAACAAAATCAAGTTGAATAAACTATAATAATAACTCATATTTGAGTAGGGTACCATTATTGTGTTTTACTGCATAGAAGAGTGTTTGTAAATATACAGATGACTATGTACGAGTTTATATTTATTTGACCGTTATTTCACTATTAATAAATTTGGTTTCGGTATTCTTTGCACGCTTCCAACGGATGTGCCTAACGTACTAGTAATTATAATAACATTAATGAAGTTGTGACAGCTGTATAGCACATCATATGTCATATGTTGCCAAGGGAATTTCTGCTACAACATTATCACCACACCTACATGACATTTCTAAGGACATTATATATTGAATGGTAACTGGTAGATCTATTTGTATTTAATTTTCATCCACTGGAAATGGAAATTTTTTGCAATGAAACTGCCTTTTATTGGTCAATAGCGAGAATTTTGATGCCCTAGTTGAATATGAGTCCCTAAAAGCTAGCTAATTCGAAAAATACAACAAGCAGAATCAGATTTGAAATTTATGTATGCTGTTGCTACTAGTTTTAAATATAAATAGCTATAAAATGATGACAACAAAGCTAACAAAGGCATATGGAAACAATTGTAATTGAGTATGCATAGTACCAAACAACTTGACTATGAATATAGAAACTTCCAGGAAATCACATTAACAAATGATAACTCTGAACAATTGTGAAAAAAGACATAAATTAGGTGCAATCAAGGAAAATTACCTTTAATTTAGATCCAAGGAAGTGTAAAGCTGAAATTTGTATGTTCCGTCTTTCTAATTGAGAAATCCAATTGTGTAAATAAAAATAACGTTCTAACTTAATTTGAGAAAGAAAACATGAACTGCAAAATTAACAACCAAACCTAGAAGAACGGGTGGTGCTTAGGCTGCTCCCAATCTAAAACCATAAGGTTTTTCTAATATTTGGGTGTTTGCATTTCATGGGTGATAATTGATAACGATGAGCAGAAGATAGGGTTTGCTGGAAACGAAATGAGGGATTTCCCGGAGCGATTGAACGAAAGGATTCTGAGAAGAATTTTCCGTGTTTTCTACTTGTGTGAAAAGATGTCTCAGATCGCAAGTAGGATTGCAGATCAAACGGTTAAGATTTCTTCCATTAGTAAGACGCAGATCAACGAATGAATAAGGAATTAGTAGGACACAGATCTACAATGAGCGTTTTAGACCAATAATTCAAAGCATATTAACAATACAAGGAAAGTTTTGAAAGAAAAAATTAACAAATTATTTTTCTAAAATGAAATTTAGATGCAAAACCAAATGAAGCTAACGTAGAATACTTTTTAAAATCTTTCTTTCTGTTTAAGTTATGTACCTTTAATTTTGAGATTTAATCTTCAAAAATGTCTTTTTTCTTCTACACTCAAACATTCTTTAAAGTTCAACATTTTTGAACATTCGTATTTTTTCAAAGCTTATATTATAGTGTTTCTATGATCCAAAATTCTACAAATATTTGAAATTTCCACAAATCCATTGTAATAAACCGGAAATCCGAGCCAATTTAAAAATTTTATTTTGGCAATTTTAGCGAATTTTGATTATTTAAAATGAAATGTTTTAAATAATAACGATGAGAAATTTATTTTGAATTGAATTCGAACGTATATATTATACACGTCGTCGTTAGAATATAAATATTTATTTAAATTATAAAAGGAATTGAAAATGGTGCGGTAGTTCGATAATTCGATTTCAAAATTCAAATGACTGTACCGAATTCAAAATAAACCGGATTTTAGCGAAACCAAAAATATTAGAATCTAATTGAGAATATCTTTCCAACGAATCCGGAAAATCAAAATTTCATAGCGGGAATCAAAAGTTATGTCCAAATGAAAATTCAGAATAGTCGCTATGGAATTGTGACCCTTAAAAATGGAAATTTTGCAAACGACCTCGGATTTCTACGAAACCACTTTTGTTGGATCCGTGATGTCAAGTTATTGCTAGATTCCAATTTTCATAATTTTTCGAATCAATATGTGAGCGTGGCAAAGGAAAACACGTTTGACCAGTTTTAGTTGATTTTAATCGACTGGAAAATGGCCATTTTTCAGTCGGTCTCAGAATTCAATAAAATTAGTTTTGTTAGGACCATACCATCAATACGAAGCTAGAAAATATTTTTCGGGAATTTATAGAATTATTGTGAGGCCCCGGTAATTTGAAATGTATGTTCAAATTGAATATATAAAGATTTATATTTTAAATTAAACGAAAACTGATCGAAACAGTTGAATCAGCTTATGATGCATATCCCATTGTGTTCGGAACGAGGGTGATTCGCTAGGGACGACAGGCGGTGGGTTTCGTTTCGAGTTCGAAATAAAAAGTTACTTTTTGGATTGAAATAAAATAAAATAAATATATATATTAACCCCCCTATCTTTTTTCATTCAGTCAACCCCCCCGTTCTATTTTCCCAAATCGAGAACACCCCCCCCCCCCACGATCGACACCCCCGCGCCCCCTTCCGCTACCCACCGATGTGCACTAGGGCGCCGACCACCCCTCCTCCTCCCTCTCGCGCTCGCTCCCTCCTCTTCTCCTTCTCCCTTCTCCAACTCGCGCCACGAAGCCTTCACCACAAATCGAGACCCCAATCTGCCGCCTCTCAGCCCACCACCGCGCCCCCTTCCGCCATCCCCACCTCTTCCTCCCCCTTCTTCGATGTGGAATCCGCCCAACCCCCAAACAGCGAAGCACTCAAACCCTAGAAGCCCCCTACCACCTTCCTCGACCCGGCGCAGCCCATGTCAGTCCCCCTCCTCGATCAAAGATGCGGTTTTTGCATTTATAAATGTGAGTTTTATTTATTCCTTCATTTTTTTATTTTTGTTCTGCGATGAAGTATATAATAGTGGAGTTTTCGATGGTTAAATAAATGTTTAGATCTTTAATTATATTAAAGGTTGGATTTTTCATAGTATTGAGATACAATTTTTATGACTAGGTTAGAATATGATTTTATATAGGAAAGATCAAATTTTTATAGAGCAAAAAGGTCAAATTTTTTATTCAAAGAAATTTGAAAATTTTGATGTAGGAAAAAAATTAGATCTTCAAAGAAGTAAAAATATAATCTTTTGAGGTTAAAAATATAATTTTTACATTATAGAAAGTATAAAAATATAATTTTTATAAGATAGAGAATATAAAAATTCGATTTTTATATATTGAATAGCGAAGTAAAAATTCGATTTTTTTATAGTGAATAACGAAGTAAAAATTCGATTTTTATATATTGAATAGCGAAGTAAAAATTCGATTTTTATATATTGAACAGCGAAGTAAAAATTCGATTTTTATATATTGAATAGCGAAGTAAAAATTTGATTTTTATATATTGAATAGCGAAGTAAAAATTTGATTTTTATATATTGGATAGCGAAGTAAAAATTCGATTTTTATATATTGAATAGCGATGTAAAAATAGAATTTTTTATCCATGTGGAGTGATTATAAAAATATGATTTTTATATACATGACAACAATATAAAAATGTGATTTATATATATATATATATATATATAGTGATAGCGGGCAACGAAAGTGACAAAAGGGCGAGAACGGGAAGGTTTTCTACATATGAAGAGTCGTGATGAATTGGTTTAGCTATCGGTGAGAACTTCTCACTTTTAATTTAATTTTCTAGTTAAAATATACACTAGGATGCAGACGGTGTTTAGTAGCACCCGACACCCGTCGTCCACAGACCATGGACGGCTTGTATGCTTGTTTGTTTGATTTTGATGTGTAGTTGATTATGTGATGTGAAATGAAATATTTTATAGTGGAAAATATTTTATTGTTAAAAATATAATTTTTAACGTGTATATAAAATAAATATTTATAAACGAATCAGACGATTTGTTTATATACACACATTTGACTGATATTGATTGGCACGATAAATTTTACACATCGCCCAAATGCACAAATAAAATCTTTGTTTGATTGTTTGAAACCCCACATGGGTATTGGGATGATAGATGACATACACTAATCCCAATAATTAGTTGTATGTCGATCGATTGATTGACAGGCTGTTATAAGCGTTAAATATTTACATTTGATGCTTATACAGTGTAGAACGCACTCTGGATGATGGTAGATTATTTATCGTTGTTATTTTGTACATGTATTGTATAAAATCCATATAATTAACATTATATGGTAATTGATTGGGCCTCATTCCAGTTTTGAAATAGAAATATTTGAAAAAGAAATATTTGAAATAGAATATTTGGAAATAGAAATATATGAAGCCGTGTTGATTAGATTAACGCCATTTTGACGTGAACGATATTTATATCGATTTTATTCAATTTTCATTGTACATTGAAAGTGATTCCGAAATTTGAATTATATTGAAAATAATCGAAATTCGAATTAAGTTGAATTGATTTGAAATTCGAAATAAATTGAATAGAATTGAATTCGAATTGAAATTGAAATTGAACAGAATTGAATTCAAACTGAAATTGAATTGCTTTGAAATTTGAAATAAATTGAACAGAATTGAATTTGAATTGAAATTGAAATTGAATAGAATTGAATTCAAACTGAAATTGAATTGATTTGAAATTCGAATTAAGTTGAATTGATTTGAAATTCGAAATAAACTGAAGTGAATTGAAATTCGAATTAAATTGAATTGATTTGAAATTCGAAATAAATTGAATAGAATTGAATTCAAATTCGAATTGAAATTGAATAGAAAACGAATTCGAATTGAAATTGAATAGAAATGAATTCGAATTAAACTGAAATGAATTGAAATTCGAATTAAATTGAAATTGAATTGAAATCGTTTCGAAAACGAATTTAAAACAATTAATAAAATACGTTTTGAAAGGAAATCGACGAAATATATAATATATATATATATATATATTATATATATAATGGCCTGAATAGAACGCACCGCGCCGCGACAGTTCGTGAATTTCGACCATTGATTTCGAATGGATATTGCGGGAGATCCGACCGTCGGATTCTCCTAAAACTGGAACCGTTGGGTTCATATCGAAAAGAGCTTTCCAATGAATATTAGAAATTTGAAATCTAATGGTTGGATTTGGAATTATGTCCAAATCAAATTTAGAAAAGGTCGCTATAAGTGCAGTTCGATGGCTGTTGATGGAAATCGACTGTAAGTGCCTTGATAAAATTATTAAAAATAGTAATAATTTGTGTAAAATCATAAGAAATGATCTGGGAAGAATTGGGATGAAAAACTCCATATTTGAAAAGATAAAAACAGATTTTTATCGAAATGAACTAGTTTTGAACTAGAATTATAACTCTATTTATTTTTGAATAAATAAATTGAATTTGAAAAGGGTTTTAAAAGTAACCAGAATTTCCAATAATTGAATTGGAATGAATTTGAATTGAAATTGTCTTTGGAATATTTCGATGTTGGATTTCGTGATTATATAGATAGTGTTATGGAAATTTGAAAGATATATCGTTATTTCCAATACGATATTTGTTGGTCGTAGAATTTGATATTGAATATAAGCCGATATATTTTTTATTCAGAGCCTTGTATTTAATATCAAATGTGAATTGGGTTTGTCGTGAATAGTGTCTTCATTAACACTATTCTTAAGCCCAGTTGAGAAAAAGATTAAATCTTTTTATTTGGATTTAATGATATTTAATTGGAATTAAATTGAAATTGATTTTTGGGTTTATCGTGAACAGTGTTTTAAATAACATTTGTTCTTTAAACCGATAATTAATGAAATGTGATTTTGGGTTGTCGTGAACGGTATCTTTAATAATACTGTTCTTAGACCCAAAGGAGTTAAGAAAATCAGAAACTAACTGGAGATTAGTTAAGCTGAATGGTTTCTGGGGTATTGATCTGATGTTGGTTTCGGCCTTCGAGGTTAATACTTAGGGAATTGCTCACTTGCTAATTTACGGTTAGGGACTGATTGAAATGTGATGTGATTTTGGGGTTTATCGTGAACCGTGTTCTAAATGACACTGATTCTTTAACCCAGTTAAAGATTAAAACTAAGTGGATTTTTAATGAATTTTTAATTAGATTGAAAAGATCGAGAATGGAGTATCACCAGTTTTGCTCCAGGCGATAGTTAAATCTTTAATTAGATTTGAACGTGAAATGGTAATTGAATTTACCGATAACACCGTGGTGTTAGATATGAAGTATTACCAGTTTTACTTCATGGGATGAATAGGTTGGGATTGGGAAATTAAAATAAATGATTACTTCGGTGTGGTTCGCTAATCCCGACTAATTTGAATTGATATTCAAGGAAGATTAAAGAATAAATTTAAAAGAATTTATCTTTGATAAAATTAATGGGAACCTTTCCCTAAGAATGTGAAATTTAGAAACTAACTGTAGGTTAGCTAAGCAGAATGGTTTCCTGGGTATTGATCTGATGTTGGTTTCGGCCTTCGGGGTTAATATTTGGGGAATTATTCTCTTGTTAATTTACGGTTGGTGACTGATGAATTGGAATGAGGTGTATGTTGTGTTTGTGTAACACTTGTTTATTATATACGCGAGTTATTCGGAAAGACCGGGTTTATCCCATTCTGAATAACTGATTCGACAATGAGTCGAAGATGAAGACGGTGGTTGAAGACCGGACGTCTTCACGTCGTTTGGATAATTACTGATGATCTTTATTGGGCTGTACACCCAAGAGGAGGGAATCAGTTAGTGATCGTCCAGACGTACTTGGAGATCGATGGATATATGGGGTACTAGGTCCCTCCGGTTTCGTTCAGACCCAGAACGAACTTGTAAATGGACTGTGTGTCTGACATTGGATTTTAGTCTGTGTTACTGATTTCTATTAAATATATATCTGTTTGGCGGCAGAGAATTTATTCTCTTGCTTAACGCCCTTCTCTGAGACGTACGAGCTCAGGGGTTATATATCGATGGATATCAAACGCATGGAGTGAATTGCCTGTGTGGCATGCCTAAGTGGCAATTGATCAGGGCTTCTGTTGAAAAGCAAAGCCTTGTGGTTGATGATCAAAGCACGACCTGTGTGGCGTAGCTTTGTGTAACGTTGATTCGCGAGCCTCACACCCCTGTTGTGAACCAGAAACGGGAGAGGACCTCAGGGAGGGCAAGCGTTTCCTTCTAGCTAGAAGTGGCGTCAGTGGTTTTACATGCCCTGACGAGTTTGACTTATGTGGTTGTTGCTGTTGCGAGGCGCCTCAGATATATTGGTGACTATGTGAAGCCGATGGAGTCATTCGTTGGCTCATTTACGCCCCAAAGGGCGAGGAAACGTAGTGTTCAGGCATTTTAATCCACATCGGTGGACCAGCCCTGAAGATCTAAGGGTTGATGCGTTCTGATCCTGAGACTCGGGCTAGACAGTCTCGAATCGGTAGAGGACTATCTTTTGCCTTGGTTCACAGATGGAGATCCAATTTCCAAATAAGTGATTTTGCGGTTTTAATTGCAGAACTAGTATGGCGACACGATATATGGTACCCATGCCGTCTATGATTGATATTGTTGATTTGAAGTTGTTTTATACACTATGCACTTATAATAGTATCAAATGATTTGTTTTAAACGTACTAAGCATGTTTGGCTATTATAAGGGAAAACCCTATCCCCCGGCTTGCGTTGCATTGTGTGATAGGACCTAGGTCTTATAGTAGCTTCATTTTTCCAAAAAGCATTGCGCTGTTTTGTTATATGCACTGGTATCCTTGGGAGGAAACCCGTTCCGTGTTATACGGCGTGGTCCCTTGATATATTTGATTTAAAGTTAAGTTTAAATAACTGTTTTAGTTCTCACACCAGTCACATGACTGACCTGCAGTTTATTGTTTTAACCTAAACTCTGGGTGCCCTAATTTTGACACGGGCAGCTAGTAGTTTTGGTTTTGCAGATTTATATTCACACGATCCTGATTTACAGCTGGAACGATACTCGGAAAGCTCTGTATCCGTGTATTACTTCTGGTTGTGTATTGTATTATTTTCCGCTGCTATGTAATGTTATTGTAATCTCTGATATTTTATAATGTATAATATTGATTTATACTCTGTATATTCTTATATTCTGATGGAATTGTTGGAATAAACAATGAAATGTTCTTCCGTCTGCGTTCTTTTGTGTTTTGTCCTCGACTCAATTCGGGCTTTCCTCATCGGGGAAGTTCGGGTCGTCTCATCCATTGCTTCTAGTGATAAACATTTTTTGAAGTTTAAAGTTTTAAGTTATTTAACTATTTTTAAAAGGATATTTTAAGGCAGTGTGAATGTAAGTCGAAGCATACCTCTTTACAATTGGAAAAATATATTCTAACCTTTTAGACATTCGTAATAATGCTTTTTTTGTGAAATAAGTTAATTTCATAACACTCTTTCTTTTTGTTAAATCAAATCTCTTGTTTTGTTTTTAGTTGGCTATGAAAAAATAGTTTTAGAGTAAACAAAATGTGTCATTTAATTACATTGCAAAACAACATTGCATAAACGTTGTTGAGGAAAGTTATCTTTTATGACATATATTAAAGATGAATTCAAATTTTTAAATTTTTCGAAATATAAAATACAATTATCAACTACAATTATAAAATATAAGTATCAACTATAATTACAGTTAAATACAGTTATTTAAAATTAATTATTGAATACAAGATATTATTTCATCAGTATTAAAATTTATTATTAATTATTCCATAATTATTATAATAAACTGATATTTTCATTATTTAGGATAATAAATATAAAAGAACAAATTAAAATTTTAAGATTTAACGTAAAATATACTGGCATAGTGATTGAAATTTGTGATGAAAACAGAGAACTTAATTAAGAATTTAGTAATTACATCAGTTATGAACAAAGATTATTTTGCTAATTCTAAGTAAGCAATTATTATGATTTATTTAATATAGAACGTAAATTATTATTTATTACTACCTATAAATCATTAATTTAACAAATTAATTATTAATTATTGAAAATTTTAATAATTACTAAAAAAATAACAATAAAGTGTATCTTAGAAAAATAATATAAACATATCTTGCAAATCTGTTGAAATTTTGCAGTAAAATAGCTTCTATTAATATTCCTTGGTAATTTGCTTGTATTTGCAGCGAAAAATAGCGATAGAAAATTTCTGTCAGTAATTTGACGTAATTTGCGTCGGATTAGTGAGGGATGACAGAATACGATGGTAATAAATAAAAGGAAAAAGTTTAAAAATACAAAAAATTATCCCTTGCAAATCACATGGAAATCCATCACAAATTAGTGACGGAAATTTCCGCTTCTAAAAATTTGACGCTAATTTAGTGTTTTCTTGTAGTGATGCTTAAACTACCCCTACTTATCTGAATACTTCAAAACAACCTTTCTTTTTAATACTACCCCAAATTCTCTAAATAGCCCTTACTTTCAACATTTGCCCCTATTTCTTAACTACTATGAAGGGTTGGTTTTTGCATCATCCAATCCAAACGATTCATCTTCTTTCATATTTGTCGGTATACCCCTACTATACTAAATCTACCCTTACTTCTCTTAATACTTCAAAACAACTCTTCTTTTTAATCCTACCCCTAATTCTCTATAAAGCCCATTCTTTCCAATAATTACCTTATTTTTTAACTACTGTGAAGCATAGATTTTTGAAGCACCTAATCCAAACGATTCATCGTCTTTCATATCTGTCGATCTACCCCTACTAGGCGTAAAACGACCCGAAATCCCCCTTACGGGAAATCACGGATTGAGTTGAGGACAAGCCACATCGGGATGCAAACGGAAGAACATTTCACTGTTTGTTACAACAATTCCATCAGAATACAAGAATATTACAGAGTATGAATAAATATTACACAGAAAATATCAGAGATCTAAATTACATTTAAATACATCACAGCGGAAAGTAATACAAAACACAACTAGAAGTAATACACGGATACAGAGATTCCCGGATATCATTCCATCTGTAAATCAAGATCCTTTGAATATAAATCTACAAAACCAAAACTACTAGCTGCCCGTGTCGAAAATAAGGGCACCCAGAGTTTAGGTTAAAACAATAAACCTCAGGTCAATCATGTGACTCGTGTGAGAACTAAAATAGTTATTAATCTTTATTTTAAAGTTAGGTAAATCAAGGGACCACGACATATAACACGGAACGGGTTTCCTTCCAAGAATACCAATGCATAAAACAACAACGCAATGCTAAATAAAGAAAAATGAAGCTATTATAAGACCCAGGTCCCATCGCACAATGCAACGCAAGCCGGAGGATAAGGTTTTTACCTTATAGTAGCCTAGAATGCTTGGTACGTTAAAACAAATCATTTGGTACTATTATAAGTGCATAGTGTATAAAATAACTTCAAATCATAAGTATCAACCATAGACGGCATAAGTGCCCCATACCACTATGTCGCCATATATAGGTTATACAATCAAAACCGCAAAGTCACATATTGGAAGTTGGATTTCCATCTGTGAACCGAGGCAAAAGATAGTCCTCTACCGATTCGAGACTCTCTAGCTCGAGCCTTAGGATCAGAGCTCGAGTGACCCTTGGATCGTCAGGGCCGGTCCACCGATGTGGATTAAAATGCCAGAACACTGCGTTTCCCCACCCTTTGGGGCGTAAATGAGCCAAATTACTCCATCGACTCTACACAGTCACCGATATATCCGAGGCGTCTCGCAACAGCAACAACCACAAAGGTGAAAATAATATAAATGTCAGGGCTGGTAGGTCACTGACACCACCCTAGCTAGAAGGAAACGCATGCCCTCCCTGAGGTCCTCTCCCGTTTCTGGTTCAAAACCAGGGTGTGAGGCTCGCGAATCAACGCTACACAAAGCTATGCCACACAGGCGGTGCTTTGATCATCAACCACAAGACTTTTCTTTTCAACAGAAGCCTTAATCATTTGCCACTTAGGCATGCCACACAGGCAATTCACTCCATGCGATTGATATCCATCCATATATAACCCTTGAGCTCGTACGTCTCAGTGAAGGGCGTTAAGCAAGAGAATAAATTCTCTGCTGCCAAACAGATATATATTTAATAGAAATCAATCACACAAAATAAAATCCAATGTTAGACACACAGTCCCTTTACAAGTCCGTTTTGGGTCTGAACGAAACCGGAGGCACCTTGTACCTCACATATCCATCGATCTCCAAGTACGTCTGGACGATCACCAACTGATTCCCTCCTCTTGGGTGTACAGCCCAATCAAGATCATCGGTAATCACCCAAACGATGTGAAGACCTCCAGTCTTCAACCATCGTCTTCATCCTCGACACCAATTCGAATCAGTTATTCAGAATGCGATAAACCCAGCCTTTCTGAATAACTCGCGTATATAATAAACAAGTGTTACACAAAAACAATATACGCCTCATTCCAATTTAGAATATTCTCTTATTCGAATATTCTTATACTTTGGGAAAGGTTCCCATTAATTTTATCAAAGATAAATTCTTTAAATTTATTCTTTAATCTTCCTTTGAATATCAATTCAAAATAGTCGGGATTAGCAAACCACACCGCAGTAATCATTTATTTTATTTCCCAATCCCAACCTATTCATCCCATGAAGTAAAACTGGTCATACTTCATATCTAACACCACGGTGTTATCGGTAAATTCAATTACCATTTCACGTTCAAATCTAATTTAAGATTTAACTATCGCCTGAAGCAAAACTGGTGATACCCCATTCTCGATCACTTCAATCTAATTATAGATTTATTAAAACTCCACTTAGTTTTAATCTTCCCAAAAATCAATATCCTATCTTTAACTGGGTTAAAGAACCAATGTCATCTAAAACACGGTTCACGATAAACCCAAAATCACATTCCATTAATTATCGGGTTAAAGAACAAGTGTTATTTAAAACACCGTTCACGATAAACCCAAAAATCAATTACCATTCAATTCCAATTAAATACCAATTAATTGGTACACTTCATTAAATCTAAATAAAAAGATTTACTCTTTTTCTCAACTGGGTTTAAGGACGGTATTAATGAAGACACCATTCACGACAAACCCAAATCACATTTGATATTAAATACAAGGCTCTAAATAGAAAATATATCGGCTTATATTCAATATCAAATTCTACAACCAACAAATATCCTATTGGAAATAACGATATAAATATATCTTTCAAATTTCCATAACAATATCTGTATCATCATGAAATCCAACATCGAAATATTCCGAAGACAATTTCTGTGACGGCCCGCCCCGCACCGACCGACATTTCCTCCAAAAGTGCGCTGTACACATGTCTAGTTAGCACGGGACGGTCGTTAGAAGAAAATGGGAAGAAGGAAATGAACTAACAAGGAACCTGTAGAATGTCTCACAGCGCATGGAATAAAATATAATAATAACATAATCTTGACATAAAACAGGCGAGACAGTGCATAAGCTGAAAACTAATCCAACATAGCAGCGGAAATCCAAATACAGCTTATTACAACTTTCCAAATTACTGTCTCTGAACAAAGAAAGCTTAAGTAGAAGATGCACAACTAATTCCCAAGCAGTGATCTTCAACAACACAGGGAGAATATCTATATATCATACGTGGAAGCCTCCTGCTCGCCTCCGAATCAGCTACTCGCGCATCACCAGCTAACCTGTCTCTAGTCTGCTCGTGTGAGCACCCAGAGTAATAAGAGGAGACATAAAACTCTGGGTCAGACATAAAGCCTGGTATGAGCGATAAGCATCTAAACAGAACAATAACAAGTATAATCCAATCATACCTGGACCTGCAACCAAAGAGTTAGCACTACATACTGTACAACACTCTACGGTGCCATTTCAAATGGTGTAAAGATAACGGGGGTGGGGGTGTGCATGTCATAGTGATGTCAAACAATCAAGCATAGCAATCATCCTCACATCCCTCACTTAGTGCATAAAGCATACGATATGCACTACTTTGGTCACCTAATACTTTGGGCCATGACGGAATCCAATCCCGTGTAACTATCACTACAAGCCCACTATCTATCTCTCTGTGGTGAACCACAGTTATGAATACCGACAACCCCTTTGCACACGTCCCGCAGCAAAGCCCAACCATGAAGTGAACTCATTGGTTCCCATCTAGATCCTGAGCTCTAACTTCCATTTGGACTACCTTTGCATCTCGGGTTTTAGTCATCATCTTCATCTAGGTCGGTCTTCACTTCACCTTGCTTCGGATCGTGGTCATCACCCTCGCTCGGGTCGGATCGTGGTCTTCACTTCAAGTCCAAGCATCTCAGATCGGGTCGGTCGTGCTACCTCAATCGGATCGAGTCGTTACATACGGATCGGGTCGCACCATCGGTTCTTGGCTTCTGAAGTGGATCGGGTCGGTCGTGCTCCCTCCATCGGATCGAGTCGTTCCATACGGATCGGGTCGCACCATCGGTTCGTGGCTTCTGAAGTGGATCGGGTCGTTCGGTCAAGAACCTTTCATTCTGGTCGGTTTTCATCATCTCTATCCTTGTCGGTCAGTATTGCCCCCTGGTCGGTCGAACACTTCACCATTCCTGGTTGGTCGTACTTCACCATCCCCGGTTGGTCGGTATTTCACCATCCTTGGTCGGTCAAACACTTCACCATTACTAGTCGGTCGTACTTCACCATCCCTGGTCGGTCGAACACTTCACCATTCCTGGTCGGTCGTACTTCACCATCCCTGGTCGGTGGGTATTTCATCATCGTATGGGGTCGGTCGAACATCGCATAGTGGTCGGTCTTGCCCAGCCTGGTCGATCTGCCTAGTCGGTCGAACACTTCATACAGGGTCGGTCATGAGCTCGGGTCGGTCGGTCATGATCTCGGGTCGGTCGGTCAAAACCTTCCCCCGGTCGGTCTAACTCGACCCAAAGAAAACCTGCACCATTCCAGCAAGCTATTTTCGCCTCTCGACGGCGTTTTCAACCATTCCAACTATTCTAAACAATCATAAAGCATACCATACAGTCATAGCAATATGTATAAACATCCACAAATAACAAAACAACAATATGGTATGTTAAAACGGATCAAACATAGCCAACAACCCCATATTTTCCCTTAATCCCTATTAATCACGTTTAAGAAAATCTAATGATAGGATTAACAAAACTTAACCAAATCAGCCAAATTTGCTTACATAGGCCTAAAATAATATTTAGCAATTTATAAATATTTTTTCAGATTTTTAACATGCATAAATTCGCTAATTTCCTCTAATCACCCCTTAATCCCCCAAATTCCGGGATTTGCAAAATTAGTCGAAATTAACCCAAATTCATATCAGAGGCATAAAATGATGTTTTAGAATTTCCGGAATTTTTCTAGATTTTTCTGAGCCATAATTTCGCTAATCTTCGCTAATTACCATAATTAGCAATAATTAGTGAAAAACAATGCAAATCACTCACCTTAGCCACCAACAAACTTTAGATCTGAAATAATCTCTGATTTGGATCCAGTCCCTATGTGTTTCAGCAGCTCTGTATCTGATTTGGTGCTACCCTCCCTTGATTTGATGTAGTTTTGTTTAATCTTCGATTAGAAAGTGATTAGAGATGATTTGGGATGAAATTAGAAGGTGGAGGCCATTACTACGGTTTCAAGAAGGAAAGTGGCGGCTCAAAACTAAAATGAAAATGATTTCCCAAACCCTATCAGCCTCCCCATAACCCTAATTCCGAAATGGGTTATGGGCCTAGCTGTTAACTACCCGGTTGAGCACAATTAAGCTGTTTTTCACCTTCTAAACCTTTGTTTCAGTCATATCTTCAAAACGGTAAGCCCGTTTGGCTATTGTAACCACTCTACGGAAAGAGAAACCATCATTCGAATCCAATGAAAGTAGTTTTAGGTCAAAACTCCTTTCCAATAAAAAGTTATGGCCGAAACAGTACCAACTGGGGGTAAAACGGTCATTTAAAAATCGACAGAAATCTTGAACATGGGAAATAACCCCAATAGTCGTCCCCCAACTCTACATGATCATAAGACTTCGTATGTGAGAGAAATAAATATTCTACGATCCTATGATGCGTAGAATGCAGGTTGTTACATCCCCCCCCCTCTTAAGAAATTTCGCCCCCGAAATTCCCTAACCAAAACACACAAAGGGTCCCGCATGCCTATAAACCATAAAACAACAATCAACATGCAAAACAAGTCTATCCTAGCATTCGGTTTACTAACAAGGGAATATACTATCACTACCAAAACCTTACCAGGCAAAGAGTTCTGGATACTTCTTCCTTATATCCTTCTCTGTTTCCCAAGTACAGTCTTTTTCAATCTCACCCCACTGGACTTTGACTAGTTTCACCGCCTTCCTTCGAAGCTGCTTCGTATCGTTCCCAACAATACGCATAGGCTTGCGGTTCTCAACCGCCTCGGGTTCAACCTCGCTATCGTCCAACAGATCTGGTGAAATAGCCACACTAGGGTCTTGCACAAACTTCCTTAACTGGGAAACATGAAATACATTGTGAACTCCCGCCATCTTGTCAGGTAGCTCTACTTCATACGCCAAATTCCCAACGTCTTTCTTTATCCTTTCCCAGTAGTAGATCTGCTCCATGTCTCAATACATCTTGTTACCACTGGGATGTATAGTCAATTTCGGGTGATGATATGCTCTAAGCACTTCACCTCTCAGTCCATCTACGTTGGGTACAACTAGTCCCTTATTCTTTTGAAGCCACCCTTCTCGATCAAATCCTTACTTGATCATTATCTTTCCATTGATACCCATCTCTACCCTAGAGATGGTTTCCAATAGATTAGGATCGTCCTTCTAACTGGAACCAATCCACTCAATCAAAATCGATCTAATCATCAAGCTTACTAGTGTTTCTGAATCAAATTCACTCTTGGTCTCGAAATCATATCCTGTGATATACTTTAGTTGCTTCCATCCTAGAAACAAAACCCCTAAACTGGCATGTCTCCTACTCAATGCAACTATTACCGCACCCAAATCCCTTACTATGATCACTCTGCCCCATGGAGTCATGGCGACTCCACTGCACTGATCCATAGCCACTATTCCTTTGCTATGTCCACTCTGCCCCATGAAGTCATAACAACTCCACTGCACTGGCTCATAGCCTTACTATTCCTTTACTATGTCCACTTTACCCCTCGAGTCATGACGACTCTACTGCACTGGCTCATAGTCCTACTACAATCACTTTGTTCCCCATCGCTGGAACCCTACAGGTGATAGTCTACTCAAGAAAGAAAGATAGGAACAAACATAACAACCATAACATCAATCAAACAAATCCTGTCTATCACCTGCTAAAGTCATAAACACATCGACGCCTACATGACTGGTCTAACCAATCCCAGTATGTCGATTCTAGTATGTCTGGTCCAACCAACATCAATAACTAATGGAAGCCCAGCCTCCATACATGCACCGATGCTTACTTGACTGGTCCAACCAATCCCAGGCTAATGGAAGCCCCGTCTCCCTACGGACTACCGTACGTCCAACGTACGTTTATCCTCCAAGGATAACTAGATCATGTCCATCAGATCCAAGGTAATGGGCGTCCCCAAATACCCCTGCTTTTAGTCCGCCTAAAATACATGAGTCCAACCCAAGTCTATCCATTTTCTTGCTGCCCTCTTGAGTCCAACTCAAGCCGAATCCAATTCCTTGCAGCCTACTTGAGTCCAACTCGAGTCAATCTATAACTCAGACCCAGTCTTGAGTATCCATTAGTGACAAACTCTAGTCCAACGTGAGTCGTCTCCCTATTCGTTGCATTTCCAAGTTAAAGTCCAACTTGAATCGCCCTAATCTTCATTGTATCTTCCATGATCAACGAACACATCCTATTCCTTCAAAGTTCTACTATCCAATAGAGAACATCAACATAGGGTCCTAAACAATCCACTACTTTGCATCTTTCTCGAATCCCAGTTGAGCAATCTCATAACCCTATCGAGTCTAACTCTGGACAGTCTATACCATTGAACAATCTTATCATGTTCCGTCTGCCCATCACTCCTCGAGTAAACCAAGATATCATCCAATGAAAAATCACAACAACTATTTACCCCTCAAGCAAACCATCCTAGTCGAAATCGACATTCCCCATGCACAAGCCCCAAAGGCCTAAACAAATATCAGACAAGCACCCAAGGAACATCTCCTCCGAGTTCGGACAATCCATGTGAGGTGATACTAGCAAAACAATCTAGCACTGGAGTACTCGTTTGCCTCCCAGAGACAACTAGAACTTATCACAACGATAACCTCTTAGCTTCCTTAACTCCAGTTACTATTGCCATAACTAGGTAGGTACCTAATACCACTGTATTCCTTTGGAGTAGATCGACTCCCCAAAATAATGCTAAACCCAGTAAAGCCCAAAACAAAGCAATCACAAGGAAACATACATCCATGACTCGATAAGACCAGACCATAAAAAATCATACTAAGATCAGTCGAACCACCTATCGGGTTCGTCAAAATTAGAGGTCTATCGACTATCTCGGGTTTGTCAAACAATACCCGAACAGAAACATCTTAAATAGAAAGCATACCTTTTATAACGACACCCTTTCCCTCCTGCGCCGCACTTGGAGCATTCGACGAAGAAGGAACAGCGTTGATAGCATACGCTTTCACAATCTGCTTCTCCCTAGGAGGTTGTGGGCAATCATCCTTGTGATGTCCCGCCTGGCCGCAGTTAAAGCACTTCCTTTCCCCAGGCTTTTCTCGACAATCTCTGGCATAGTGGCCCTTCTTGCCACAACTAAAGAATTCGCCATCTTTCTTATTTTTCTTATTCTGACCATCCTTGGTCGGGTTCTGCTTCCTCTTGCTCTGAGAATTCTTCTTGCCTTCACCGCCTGCTTGCGGCTTTGGCTCCCCTGTAGATGCAATAGCAACTTCGTCTTCGACTTAGGCAAAAGGCTCTCTGACCTTAATGCCTTTCTTACAATAGATTCAAACGTCTCATCGATATGGTTTATAAGTCTTTCCCCCAAGTACCCATCCAAGACGGTTATGAACTTCTCGTTCTTCTTTTCGACTGTATCGATAAGGGACCATCCATATTTCCATAAAGTATCAAATTCTGTTATGTACTCCGAGACTGCCCTACCATTCTGCTTAAGCTCCAAGAACTTCCTGAACAATTCTGATTTATGAGCAGCTGGAATAAACTTATCACAAAAGCGAGTCTTAAACTGATTCCAAGTAACTTGATCCTCTGGAGTAGCTGTCTTAATGGCATTCCACCAATTCATCGCTCACCCTTGCAGCTGACGAGACGCTAGCCTTCACTTCATCGCATCCTCAATACCCAAGTCGTCGAAGATACGATCACAGCTATCCAACCAATCCTGAACATCTGTGGCCGACTCCATTCTATGGAACGGCTTCCCACTAAGATTAGTGTAATCCTTGCACAACTTGGCAAAATCGACCCTAGGCGCCTGCACTACTGGACCACCACCATTACCGCCATCGGGAACTGCTCCCTGAACATCCCTAAGCATCCCCCTCATGAAGTCAGTGAACATCGTCCTCATGTCAGGAGCATTCCCATTATTGGTCCCTCTACCAACACCTCTACATATCGGCTCATCGTCGATCTGTAAAAGGGAAACGATTAACGACCCTATAGTGGTGCTAGTGCAGTACGACTTCATTCTTATACTACTAATAGTGTATATATATATAGTTTTTGAAAACCAAAATAATCACAAATACATGCTCTCGTATACGTACTATTTCTCCCTAGTGTCTTTCCCTAGGTTAACTACGCAACCTAAAGCTCTGATACCAAATGTGACGGCCCGCCCTGCACCAACCGACATTTCCTCTAAAAGTGCGATGTACACATGTCTAGTTAGCACGGGACGGTCGTCAGAAGAAAAAGGAAAGAAGGAAATGAACTAACAAGGAACTTGTAGAATGTCTCACAGCGCATGGAATAAAATATAATAATAACATAATCTTGACATAAAACAGGCGAGACAGTGCATAAGCTGAAAACTAAACCAACATAGCAGCGGAAATCCAAATACACTTATTACAACTTTCCAAATTACTGTCTCTGAAACAAAGAAAGCTTAAGTAGAAGATGCACTACTAATGCCCAAGCAGTGATCTTCAACAACACAGGGAGAATATCTATATATCATACATGGAAGCCTCATGCTCGCCTCCGAATCAACTACTCACGCATCACCAGCTAACCTGTCTCTAGTTTGCTCGTGTGAGCACCCAGAGTAATAAGCGGAGACATAAAACTCTGGGTCAGACATAAAGCCTGGTATGAGCGATAAGCATCTAAACAGAACAATAACAGGTATAATCCAATTATACCTGAACCTGGACCTGCAACCAAAGAGTTAGCACTACATACTGTACAACACTCTAAGCTGCCATTTCAAATGGTGTAAAGATAACGGGGGTGGGGGTGTGCATGTCATAGTGATGTCAAACAATCAAGCATATCAATCATTCTCACATCCCTCACTCAGTGCGTAAAGCATACGATATCCACTACTTTGGTCACCTAATACTTTGGGCCATGACGGAATCCAATCCCGTGTAACTATCACTACAAGTTCACTATCCATCTCTCAGTGGTGAACCAGAGTTATGAATACCGATAACCCCTTTGCACACGTCCCGCAGCAAAGCCCAACCATGAAGTGAACTCATTGGTTCCCATCAAGATCCTGAGCTCTAACTTCCATTTGGACTACCTTTGCATCTCGGGTTTTAGTAATCATCTTCATCCGGGTCGGTCTTCACTTCACCTTGCTTCGGATCGTGGTCATCACCCTCGCTCCGGTCAGATCGTTGTCTTCAATTCAAGTCCAAGCATCTCGACCGGGTCGGTCGTGCTCCCTCCATCGGATCGAGTCGTTCCATACGGATCGGGTCGCACCATCGGTTCGTGGCTTCTCAAGTGGATTGGGTCAGTCGTGCTCCCTCCATCGGATCGATTCGTTCCATACGGATCGGGTCGCACCATCGGTTCGTTGCTTCTGAAGTGGATTGGGTCGGTCGGTCAAGAACCTTTCATTCTGGTCGGTTTTCATCATCTCTACCCTGGTTGGTCAGTATTGCCCCCTGGTCGGTCGAACACTTCACCATTCCTGGTCGGTCGTACTTCACCATCCCCGGTTAGTCAGTATTTCACCATCCCTAGTCGGTCGAACACTTCACCATTCCTAGTCGGTCGTACTTCACCATCCTTGGTCGGTCGAACACTTCACCATTCCTGGTCGGTCGTACTTCATCATCCCTGGTCGGTCGGTATTTCATCATCGTATGGGGTCGGTCGAACATCGCATAGTGGTCAGTCTTGCCCAGCCTGGACGATCTCCCTAGTCGGTCAAACACTTCATACAGGGTCGGTCATGAGCTCGGGTCGGTCGGTCAAAACCTTCCCCTGGTCGGTCTAACTCGACCCAAAGAAAACCTACACCATTCCAGCAAGCTATTTTCGCCTCTCGACGGCGTTTTCAACCATTCCAACTATTCTAAACAATCATAAAGCATACCATACAGTCATAGCAACATGTATAAACATCCACAAACAACGAAACAACAATATGGTATGTTAAAACGGATCAAACATAGCCAAAAACCCCATATTTTCCCTTAATCCCTCTTAATCACGTTTAAGCAAATCTAATGATAGGATTAACAAAACTTAACCAAATCAGCCAAATTTTCTAACAGAGGCCTAAAATAATATTTAGCAATTTATAAATATTTTTCCAGATTTTTAACATGCATAAATTCGCTAATTTCCACTAATCACCCCTTAATCTCCCAAATTCCGGGATTTGCAAAATTAGTCGAAATTAACCCAAATTCATATCAGAGGCATAAACTGATGTTTTAGAATTTAAGGAATTTTTCTAGATTTTTCTGAGCCATAATTTCGCTAATCTTCGCTAATTACCATAATTAGCCATAATTAGTGAAAAACAATGCAAATCACTCACCTTAGCCACAAACAAACTTTAGATCTTAAATAATCTCTGATTTGGATCCAATCCCTATGTGTTCCAGCAGCTCTCTCTCTGATTTGGTGCTACCCTCCCCTGATTTGATGTAGTTTTGCTTAATCTTCGATTAGAAAGTGATTAGAGATGATTTGGGATGAAATTAGAAGGTGGAGGCCATTACTAGGGTTTCAAGAAGGAAAGTGGCGGCTCAAAACTGAAATGAAAATGATTTCCCAAACCCTATCAGCCTCCCCATAACCCTAATCCCGAAATGGGTTATGGGCCTAGCTGTTAACTACCCAGTTTAGCCCAATTAAGCTGTTTTTCACCTTCTAAACCTTGTTTCAGCCATATCTCCCAAACGGTAAGCCCGTTTGGCTAATGTAACCACTCTACGGAAAGAGAAACCATCATTTAAATCCAATGGAAGTAGTTTCAGGTCAAAAATCCTTTCCAATCAAAAGTTATGGCCAAAACAGTACCAACTGGGGGTAAAACGGTCATTTAAAAATCGACAAAAATCATGAACATGGGAAATAACCCCAATAGTCGTCTCCCAACTCTACATGACCATACGACTTTGTATGTGAGAGAAATAAATATTCTACGATCCTATTATGCGTAGAATGCAGGTTGTTACATTCTCCCCCCATTAAGAAATTTCGCCCCCGAAATTCCCTAACCAAAACACACAAAGGGTCCCGCAAGCCTATCAACCATAAAACAACAATCAACATGCAAAACAAGTCTATCCTAGCATTCGGTTTACTAACAAGGGAAGATACTATCACTACCAAAACCTTACCAGGCAAAGAGTTCTGTATACTTCCTTATATCCTTCTCTGTTTCCCAAGTACAGTCTTATTCATTCTCACCCCACTGGACTTTGACTAGTTTCACCGCCTTCCTTCGAAGCTGCTTCGTACCGTTCCCAACAATACGCATAGGCTTGTGGTTCTCAACCGCCTCGGGTTCAACCTCGCTATCGTCCAACTGATCTGGTGAAATAGCCACATTAGGGTCTTGCACAAACTTCCATAACTGGGAAACATGAAATACATTGTGAACTCCCGCCATCTTGTCAGGTAGCTCTACTTCATACGCCAAATTCCCAACGTCTTTCTTTATACTTTCCCAGTAGTAGATCTGCTCTATGTCTCATTACATCTTGTTACCACTGGGATGTATAGTCAATTTCGGGTGATTATATGCTCTAAGCACTTCATCTCTCAGTCCATCTACGTTGGGTACAACTAGTCCCTTATTCTTTCGAAGCCACCCTTCTCGATCAAATCCTTACTTGATCATTCTCTTTCCATCGATACCCATCTCTACCCTAGAAATGTTTTCCAATAGATTAGGATCGTCCTTCTAACTGGAACCAATCCACTCAATCAGAATCGATCTAATCGTCAAGCTTACTAGTGTTTCTGAATCCATTTCACTCTTGGGCCTGAAATCATATCCTTTGATATACTTTAGTTGCTTCCATCCTAGAAACAAAACCGCATGTCTCCTACTCAATGCAACTATTACCACACCCAAATCCCTTACTATGATCACTCTGCCCCATGGAGTCATGGCGACTCCACTGCACTGATCCATAGCCACTATTCCTTTGCTATGTCCACTCTGCCCCATGAAGTCATAACAACTCCACTGCACTGGCTCATAGCCTTACTATTCCTTTACTATGTCCACTTTGCCCCTCGAGTCATGACGACTCTACTGCACTGGCTCATAGTCCTACTACAATCACTTTGTTCCCCATCGCTGGAACCCTACAGGTGATAGTCTACTCAAGAAAGAAAGATAGGAACAAACATAGCAACCATAACATCCATCAAACAAATCCTATCTATCACCTACTAAAGTCATAAACACATCGACACCTTCATGACTGGTCTAACCAATCCTAGTATGTCGATTCTAGTATGTCTGGTCCAACCAACATCAATAACTATTGGAAGCCCAGCCTCCATACATACACCGATGCCTACTTGACTGGTCCAACCAATCCCAGGCTAATGGAAGCCCGCCTCCCTACGGACTACCGTACGTACAACGTACGTTTATCCTCCAAGGATAACTAGATCACGTCCAACGGATCCAAGGTAACGGGCGTCCCCAGATACCCCTGCTTTTAGTCCGCCTAAAATACTTGAGTCCAACCCAAGTCTATCCATTTTCTTGCTGCCCTCTCGAGTCCAACTCAAGCCGAATCCAATTCCTTGCAGCCTTCTTGAGTCCAACTCAAGTCAATCTATAACTCAGACCCAGTCTTGAGTATCCATTAGTGACAAACTCTAGTCCAATGTGAGTTGTCTCCCTATTCGTTGCATCTCCAAGATCAACGAACACCCATTTCTTTTATGAGTTCAAGTCCAACTTGAATCGCCCTAATCTTCGTTGTATCTTCCATGATCAACGAACACATCCTATTCCTTCAAAGTTCTACTATCCAATAGAGAACATCAACATAGGGTCCTAAACAATCCATTACTTTGCATCTTTCTCAAATCCCAGTCGAGCAACCTCATAACCCCATCGAGTCTAACTCTGGGCAGTCTATACCATTGAACAGTCTTATCATGTTCCGTCTGCCCATCACTCCTCGAGTAAAACAAGATATCATCCAATGAAAAATCACAACAACTATTTAACCCTCACGCAAACCATCCTAGTCGAAATCGACATTCCCCAAGCACAAGCCCCAAAGGCCTAAACCAATATCAGACAAGCACCCAAGGAACATCTCCTCCGAGTTCGGACAATCCACGTGAGGTGATACTAGCAAAACAATCTAGCACTGGAGTACTCATTTGCCTCCCAGAGACAACTAGAACTTATCACAACGATAACCTCTTAGCTTTCTTAACTCCAGTTACTATCGCCATCACTAGGTAGGTACCTAATACCACCGTATTCCTTTGGAGTAGATCGACTCCCCAAAATAATGCTAAACCCAGTAAAGCCCAAAACAAAGCAATCACAAGGAAACATACATCCATGACTCGATAAGACCAGACCACAACAAATCATACTAAGATCAGTCGAACCACCTATCGGGTTCGTCACAATTAGAGGTCTATCGATTATCTCGGGTTTGTCAAACAATCCCGAACAGAAACATCTTAAATAGAAAGCATACCTTTTATAACGACACCCTTTCCCTCCTGCGCCGCACTTGGAGCATTCGACGAAGAAGGAACAACGTTGATAGCATACGCTTTCACAATCTGCTTCTCCCTAGGAGGTTGTGGGCAATCATCCTTGTGATGTCCCGCCTGGCCGCAGTTAAAGCACTTCCTTTCCCCAGGCTTTTCTCGACAATCTCTGGCATAGTGGCCCTTCTTGCCACAACTAAAGAATTCGCCATCTTTCTTATTTTTCTTATTCTGACCATCCTTGCTTCTTCTTGCTCTGAGAATTCTTCTTGCCTTCACCGCTTTCTTGCAGCTTTGGCTCCTCTGTAGATGCAATAGCAACTTCGGTCTTCGACTTAGAGAAAAGGCTCTCTGACCTTAATGCCTTTCCTACAATAGATTCGAACGTCTCATCGATATGGTTTATAAGTCTTTCCCCCAAGTACCCATCCAAGACGGTTATGAACTTCTCGTTCTTCTTTTCGACTGTATCGATAAGGGACCATCCATATTTCGATAAAGTATCGAATTCTGCGATGTACTCCGAGACTGCCCTACCATTCTGCTTAAGCTCCAAGAACTTTCTGAACAATTCTGATTTATGAGCAGCTGGAATAAACTTATCACAAAAGCGAGTCTTAAACTGATTCCAAGTAAGTTGATCCTCTGGAGTAGCTGTCTTAATGGCATTCCACCAATTCATCGCTCGCCCTTGCAGCTGACGAGACGCTAGCCTACTCTTCATCACATCCTCAATACCCAAGTCGTCGAAGATACGATCACAGCTATCCAACCAATCCTGAACATCTGTGGCCGACTCCGTTCCATGGAACGGCTTCCCACTAAGGTTAGTGTAATCCTTGCACAACTTGGCGAAATCGACCCTAGGCGCCTGCACTACTGGACCACCACCATTACCGGCATTGGGAACTGCACCCTGAACATCCCTAAGCATCCCCCTCATGAAGTCAGTGAATATCGTCCTCATGTTAGGAGCATTCCCGTTATTGGTCCCTCTACCAGCACCTCTACATATCGGCTCATCGTCAATCTGTAAAAGGGAAACGATTAACGACCCCATAGTGGTGCTAGTGCAGTACGACTTCATTCTTATACTACTAATAGTATATATATATATATAGTTTTTGAAAACCAAAATAATCACAAATACGCGCTCTCGTATACGTACTATCTCTCCCTAGTGTCTTTCCCTAGGTTAACTATGCAACCTAAAGCTCTGATACCAAATGTGACGGCCCGCCCTGCACCAACTGACATTTCCTCCAAAAGCGCGATGTACACATGTCCAGTTAGCACGAGACGGTCGTCAGAAGAAAAAGGGAAGAAGTAAATGAACTAACAAGGAACCTGTAGAATGTCTCACAGCGCATGGAATAAAATATAATAATAACATAATCTTGACATAAAACAGGCGAGACAGTGCATAAGCTGAAAACTAAACCAACATAGCAGCGGAAATCCAAATACAGCTTATTACAACTTTCCAAATTACTGTCTCTGAAACAAAGAAAGCTTAAGTAGAAGATGCACCACAAATGCCCAAGCAGTGATCTTCAACAACCTCTAGCATACGTGGAAGCCTCATGCTCGCCTCCGAATCAGCTACTCGCGCATCACCAGCTAACCTATCTCTAGTCTGCTCGTGTGAGCACCCAGAGTAATAAGAGGAGACATAAAACTCTGGGTCAGACATAAAGCCTGGTATGAGCGATAAGCATCTAAACAGAACAATAACAGGTATAATCCAATCATACTTGAACCTGGACCTGCAACCAAAGAGTTAGCACTACATACTGTACAACACTATAAGGTGCCATTTTAAATGGTGTAAAGATAACGGGAGTGGGGGTGTGCATGTCATAGTGATGTCAAACAATCAAGCATAGCAATCATCCTCACATCCCTCAATCAGTGCGTAAAGCATACGATATCCACTACTTTGGTCACCTAATACTTTGGGCCATGACGGAATCCAATCCCGTGTAACTATCACTACAAGCTCACAATCCATCTCTCAGTGGTGAACCAAAGATATGAATACCGACAACCCCTTTGCACACGTCCCGCAGCAAAGCCCAACCATGAAGTGAAC
Organism: Allium sativum; assembly: GCA_030737875.1. Classification (NCBI taxonomy): domain Eukaryota; kingdom Viridiplantae; phylum Streptophyta; class Magnoliopsida; order Asparagales; family Amaryllidaceae; genus Allium; species Allium sativum. The sequence continues at coordinate 873,676,947 of CM060919.1, read as the reverse complement.
TCATTGGTTCCCATCTAGATCCTGAGCTCTAACTTCCATTTGGACTACCTTTGCATCTCGGGTTTTAGTCATCATCTTCATCCGGGTCGGTCTTCACTTCACCTTGCTTCGGATCGTGGTCATCACCCTCGCTCGGGTCGGATCGTGGTCTTCACTTCAAGTCCAAGCATCTCAGATCGGGTCGGTCGTGCTCCCTCCATCGGATCGAGTCGTTCCATACGGATCGGGTCGCACCATCGGTTCGTGGCTTCTGAAGTGGATCGGGTCGGTCATGCTCCCTCCATCGGATCGAGTCGTTCCATATGGATCGGGTCGCACCATCGGTTCGTGGCTTCCGAAGTGGATCGGTTCGGTCGGTCAATAACCTTTCATTCTGGTCGGTTTTCATCATCTCTACCCTGGTCGATCAGTATCGCCCCCTGGTCGGTCGAACACTTTACCATTCCTGGTCGGTCGTACTTCACCATCCCCGATTGGTCGGTATTTCACCATCCCTGGTCGGTCGAAGACTTCACCATTCCTGGTCGGTCGTACTTCACCATCCCTGGTCGGTCGAACACTTCACCATTCCTGGTCGGTCGTACTTCACCATCCCTGGTCGGTCGGTATTTCATCATCGTATGGGGTCGGTCGAACATCGCATAGTGGTCGGTCTTGCCTAGCCTGGTCGATCTCCCTAGTCGGTCGAAAACTTCATATAGGATCGGTCATGAGCTCGGGTCGGTCGGTCAAGACCTTCCCCTGGTCGGTCTAGCTCGACCCAAAGAAAACCTACACCATTCCAGCAAGCTATTTTTGCCTCTCGACGGCGTTTTCAACCATTCCAACTATTCTAAACAATCATAAAGCATACCATACAGTCATAGCAACATGTATAAACATCCACAAATAGCAAAACAACAATATGGTATGTTAAAACGGATCAAACATAGCCAAAACCCCCATATTTTCCCTTAATCCCTCTTAATCACGTTTAAGAAAATCTAATGATAGGATTAACAAAACTTAACCAAACCAGCCAAATTTTCTAACAGAGGCCTAAAATAATATTTAGCAATTTAGAAATATTTTTCCAGATTTTTAACATGCATAAATTCGCTAATTTCCACTAATCATCCCCTAATCCCCCAAATTCTGGGATTTGCAAAATTAGTCGAAATTAACCCAAATTCAAATCAGAGGCATAAAATGTTGTTTTAGAATTTTAGAAATTTTTCTAGATTTTCCTAAGCCATAATTTCGCTAATCTTCGCTAATTACCATAATTAGTGAAAAACAAAGCAAATCACTCACCTTAGCCACAAACAAACTTTGGATCTGAAATAATCTCTGATTTGGATCCAATCCCTATGTGTTCTAGCAGCTCTCTCTGATTTGGTGCTTCCCTCCCTTGATTTGATGTAGTTTTGCTTAATCTTCGATTAGAAAGTGATTAGAGATGATTTGGGATGAAATTAGAAGGTGGAGGCCATTACTAGGGTTTCAAGAAGGAAAGTGACAGCTCAAAACTGAAATGAAAATGATTTCCCAAACCCTATCAGCCTCCCCATAACCCTAATCCCGAAATGGTTTATGGGCCTAGCTGTTAACTACCCGGTTTAGCCCAATTAAGCGGTTTTTCACCATCTAAACCTTGTTTCAGCAATATCTCCCAAACAATAAGTCCGTTTGGCTTATGTAACCACTCTACGGAAAGAGAAACCATCATTCAAATCCAATGGAAGTGGTTTCAGGTCAAAACTCCTTTCCAATCAATAGTTATTTCCAAAACAGTACCAACTGGGGGTAAAACGGTCATTTAAAAATCGACAAAAATCATGAACATGGGAAATAACCCCAATAGTCGTCCCCCAACTCTACATGACCATACGACTTCGTATGTGAGAGAAATAAATATTCTACGATTCTATGGTGCGTAGAATGCGGGTTGTTACAATTTCGATTCAAATCCATTCCAATTCAATTATTGGAAATTCAGGTTACTTTTAAAACCATTTCAAATCCACTTTATTTATTTTAAAAATAAATAGAATTATAATTCTAGTTCAAAACTAGTTCATTTCGATAAAAATCTATTTTTATCTTTTCAACTATGGAACTTTTCATCCCAATTCTTCACAAATCATTTCTTATGATTTTACACAAATTATTACTATTTTTAATAATTTTATCAAGGCCCATACAGTCGATTTCCATCAACGGCCATCGAACTGCACTTACAGCGACCTTTTCCAAATTTGATTTGGACATAATTCCAAATCTAACCGTTAGATTTCAAATCTCTAATATTCGTTAGAAAGCTCTTTTCGATACAAATCCTACGGTTCTAGTTTTAGGAGAATCTGACGGTCGGATCTCCCGTAATATCCATTCGAAGTCAATGGTCGAAATTCTCGAACTGCCGCAGCACGACGCGTTCTTTTCAGGCCATTATATATATATATATATATATATATATATATATATGTATGTATATCGTCCCTTTCCTTTCAAAACGTATTTTATAAATCGTTTTAAATTTGTTTTCAAAACGATTTCAACTTCATATTCAATTTCTAATCAAAATTGAATATTCCATATCATCGATATATATACATACATACATATATATATATATATATATATATATATGATAATACTTTCAAAACGTTATATTTTGAAATCACTTCCTTTTCTATATTCATTATAAAAACAAATATAATCGATATAAACATCGTTCGCGTCAAAATAGCGCATATCTAACTAACACGGCTTTATATATTTCAATAACTTCGTTATTATATTCAACAAATGAATATTTTCCTTAACACATGAATATACATTTTTATTCAACACATGAATTTATATTCTGTTCAACACATGAATTTTTATTCTATTCAACACATGCATTTATATTCTATTCAACACATGAATTTTTATTCTACTTAACACATGAATTTATATTCCTATTCAACACATGAATTTTCATATCTATTCAACACCTGAATTTTTATTCTATTCAACACATGAATTTATATTATATAATATTCCTTATTTTCCAAATGGAATGAGGCCCAATCAATTACCATATAACGTTAATTATATGAATTTTCTACAACACATGTATATAATAGCAACGATAAATCATCAACCATCATCCAGAGTGCACCACACAACTGCAAAAGCATTAAATATAAATAATTAACGCTTACACTGTCTGTCAACCCATCGATTGACATACAACTAAACAATCGGGATTAATGTACATCAAATATCATACTAATACCCGTGTGGGGTTTCAAATCAACAAACACAGATTTTTATTTGTGCAGTTAGGCGATGTGTAAAATTTACCGTCCCAACCAATATCAGTCAAATCAATGTATATAAACAAATCGTTCGATTTGTATATTACTATTTATTTTATATACACGTTAAAAAAAATATTTTTAACCATAAATATTTTCCACTATAAATTATTTTATTTCATTCCACATCACACAATCAAATTTCACAACACAGAAATCAAACAAACAAGTCATCCATGGTCTGTGGATGACGGGTGCCAGGTGCTGCTAAGCACTGACTGCATCCTAGTATATATTTTAAACTAGAAATAGAAATAAAAGTGAGTAGTTCTCACAAAGGGTTCCACTTCGCTGTGCTTTACTTTTGAACTGCTGAACCGTCTGGATCTGTTTCAAATTCCAATGCAGTCCTTTTCACGTTGTTCATATAAAAAAGTTATATTTTTATCGCTTCATTTCAATAAATAAAAATCATATTTTTATTTCTTCTTCATATATTTTTACAACGCTTCTTCCTATATAAAAATTATAATTTTATATTTCTACTTCATATATAAAGATCGAATTTTTATATCATCGCTATAAAAATCACATTTTTATTTCAACATATATATAATAAAAATCAAATTTTTATTTTGTAACATATATAAAAAATATATTTTTATATTCTCTATCTTATAAAAATCATATTTTTATAATCTCTACTATATAAAAATCGTATTTTTATCTTCACATTATATAAAAATTATATTTTTAATCTTCACATACAATAAAAATCACGCCTTTATATTTTTAAAAATCTAATCCTTTTATTTCTAAAAATCTAGTCTTTTTATTTTCTTCATGTATATAAAACTGATTTTTGTAAAAATAAAAATTGTGTATTTTCACAACTAAAAATCATATATTTTCCAAACATTAAAAATCAGAATTTTTATTGTTTTAATTTACATAACTGAAATCACATTTGTATAAACTGAATTTTACAAATAAAAATCATTCCTTTGTAACATAAACAAATGTAAATAAAAAGAGAACTCACCGGCCTTTCACGAATAACTCATGTAAACCTAAATGGGTGTGGCAAGGAGCTTTAACAATCAGTTGAAGGAGGGGTCTTCTGGTCCGAATTGGAGATGGGAGGAGGGTCTGTAGAGGAGCGACTGAGGGGTCTTCAAGGCGGCATCGTGGTGCGCTGGGGGGGAGGCGCGACCTAGGGCTTCGCGCATGGGGATTGCGCGATTGAGGGAGGGTTTAATTGGAGGAAGAGGGAGCTGAGGAGAGGGAGGCGCGACACCTGAGGGGGGGAGGTGGCGCTCTGGTCGGAGGCGCAATGAACGGGGACAGAGGCGGCGGCTGGATCGGTGAAAGAGGGTTGGGCGACGGCTAAGGGATTACAGGGTTTTCATTTTATTTTTATTTTTCTTTTGACTGAAAGGAGAGAGAGAGAGACAACGACCCTTATATAATTATTTAAATATTTATTTCAAAAAGTTACCTTTTTATTCGAACACCAAATCAAACCCGCCGACTGTCATCCCTAGCTAATTACCCCCATTCCGAACACAATGGGAAATGTTTCGTAAGCTGATTTGACTATTACGATCAGTTTTCGTCAAAACCAAAATATAACTCTATATATTGAATTTGAACGCACATTTCAATTTACCGGGGCTACAGACTGATCCTAAAAATTCCACAAAAATATTTTCTAACTTCGTATTGACGATACGATCCTAACAAAACCAATTTCGTCAAATTCTGAGACCGTTTGAAAAAGTGGTCATTTTTCAGTCGATTAAAATCAAATAAAACTGGTCAAATGCATGTTCCTTTGCCACGCTCATATATTGATTCAGAAAATTTCGAATTTTGAAACCTAGCAATAACTTGACATCCTGGATCCAACAAAAGTGGTTTCGTCGAAAACCGAGGTCATTTGCAAAATTTCTATTTTTGAGGCCCAGAATTCCATAGCGACTTTTCTGAATTTTCAATTGGACATAACTTTTTATTACCGCTATGAAATTTCAATTTTTCGGATTCGTTGGAAAGATATTCTCAAATAGATTCTACTATTTTTGGTTTCGCTAAAATCCAGTTTATTTTGGATCCTGCACATTCATTTGAACTTTGAAATCGAATTATCGAACTACCACGCCATTTTCAATTCTTTTTATAATTAAAAATAAAATGTTTATATTTTAACGACGGTCTATATAAATATATACGTTCTAATTCTGTTCAAAATAAATTTCTCGTCGTTATTATTTAAAATAATCCATTTTAAATATTCAAAATTCATTAAAATTTCCAAAATAAAAATTTTTAATTGGCTCAAATTTCCGGGTTATTACAATCTCCCCCACTTAAAACTTTTCGTTCCCGAAAAGGAACGAAGCTGATAGTTGTTTCACAAATCAACTCAACTTTCATTATTTCAATTATTGCTTAAGTTCTTCAAATTTCAGTTTCTAAGAACTTTTCAAATTTTTCAAAAATTTGTCTAACACCCTAAATTTTCGAAATTTTTTGCCATAACCTCCCATGCACCGGGTGCTTCGGGATATTTCAAACGGCCTCCCATGGCCCTCACCAATCCAAAAAGAAAACGAAACAGCCAAGCGGCTTGCCAGTCGGCTCATAAAATCATCAAAAACCCAATAAATACAATAAACAAGTACCTATTTGTCGGGCAAAAAATTTTATTCCACTTCTCTAGCCTCCTTGCTATGACTGTTCAATGTAAGTACATATATATGCATGCAAATGCGATAAATTTTCAATCAAGTTCAATATTTGATCAATTTGGTTATATGGTTAAAATTCTAATTAATCAACCAATAATCAAACAACACAATTAGCAATCAATTTGTTGATTATCATTTCAAATTCAAAGCTTTGATACATAGCCCAAAAATCAGATTTTTGATGCTAATTCACAACAATAAGCCCTATGTAGTTTTGGTTCTCACACCAGTCAATTGGAAATATATAAATATCACACCTTCGAAACTCGAATACCAATTCTGATGATGTCTAGACTATCATCAGAATCGTCTTCGGGCGACTAGAGTGTGATTCTATATCTATCCAGTATATTAAAATTTCAAATACACGCGGATCAGACGTATACGCAAAATCTTTATATATTGGATTGTCCAATCAATACAAATAAATATTCAAATACGAATAATTGAATTAAATTTCAAAACAAAACATGTTTTCATTTTTAAAAATATACTCTTCACACTCGTTCTAGGATACTACTGATCCCATCTCTAACGTGTCATTCTCATCGGATATTACTAATCCAATTTCTGATGAATTCTTTCGTATGGTTCTAACGTGTCTTGTTCTCGAGCTTTGTAAACCAAACCTCTGATACCAAACTAAAACGACCCGAAATCCCCCTTACGGGAAATCATGGATTGAGTTGAGGACAAGCCACATCGGGACGCAAACAGAAGAACATTTCATTGTTTATTACAACAATTCCATCAGAATACAAGAATATTACAGAGTATGAATAAATACTACACAGAAAATATCAGAGATTTAAATTACATTTAAATACATCACAGCGGAAAATAATACAAAACACAACTAGAAGTAATACACGGATACAGAGCTTCCTGGATATAATTCCAGCTGTAAATCAGGATCCTGTGGATATAAATCTACAAAACCAAAACTACTAGCTGCCCATGTCGAAAATAAGGGCACCTAGAGTTTAGGTTAAAACAATAAACCCCAGGTCAGTCATGTGACTGGTGTGAGAACTAAAACAGTTATTAATCTTTATTTTAAAGTTAGGTAAATCAAGGGACCACGCCGTATAACACAGAACGCGTTTCCTTCCAAGAATACCAGTGCATAAAACAACAGCGCAATGCTAAATAAAGAAAAATGAAGCTATTATAAGACCCAGGTCCCATCACGCAATGCAATGCGAGCCGGAGGATAGGGTTTTTACCTTATAATAGCCAAGAATGCTTGGTACGTTAAAACAAACCATTTGATAGTATTATAAGTGCATAGCGTATAAAACAACTTCAAATCATAAGTGCCCCCATACCACTATGTCGCCATATATAAGTTTCACAATCAAAACCGCAATGTCACGTATTGGAAGTTGGATTTACATCTGTGAACCTAGGCAAAAGATAGTCCTCTATCGATTCGAGACTCTCTAGCCCGAGCCTCAGGATCAGAGCTTGAGTGACCCTTGGATCGTCAGGGTCGGTCCACTGATGTGGATTAAAATGCCTGAACACTGCGTTTCCCCAACCTTTGGGGCGTAAAAGAGCCAAATGACTCCATCGGTCATCACGGTCACCGATATATCCAAGGCGCCTCGCAACAGCAACAACCACACAGGTGAAAATAATATAAATGTCAGGGCTGGTAGGTCACTGACACCACCCTAGCTAGAAGGAAACGCATGCCCTCCCTGAGGTCCTCTCCCGTTTCTGGTTCACAACCGGGGTGTGAGGCTCGTGAATCAACGCTACACAAAGCTATGCCACACAGGCGGTGCTTTGATCATCAACCACAAGACTTTGCTTTTCAACAGAAGGCTTGATCATTTGCCACTTACGCATGCCACACAGGCAATTCACTCCATGCGATTGATATCCATCAATATATAACCCCTGAGCTCGTACGTCTCAGAGAAGGGTGTTAAGAAAGAGAATAAATTCTCCATTGCCAAACAGATATATATTTAATAGAAATCAATCACACAGAATAAAATCCAGTGTCAGACACACAGTCCCTTTACAAGTCCGTTCTGGGTCTGAACGAAACTGGAAGCACCTTGTACCTCACATATCCAGCGATCTCCAAGTACGTCTGGACGATCACCAACTGATTCCCTCCTCTTGGGTGTACAACCCAATCAAGATCATCAGTAATCACCCAAACGATGTGAAGACCTCTGGTCTTCAACCACCGTTTTCATCCTCGACACCACGTCGAATCAGTTATTCAGAATGGGATAAACCCGGTCTTTCTGAATAACTCACGTATATAATAAACAAGTGTTACACAAACACAACATACGCCTCATTCCAATTCAGAATATTCTCCTATTCCAATATTCTTATACTTTGGGAAAGGTTCCCATTAATTTTATCAAAGATAAATTCTTTAAATGTATTCTTTAATCTTCCTTTGAATATCAATTCAAATAAATCGGGATTAGAGAACCACACCGCAGTAATCATTTATTTTATTTCCCAATACCAACCTATTCATCCCATGAAGTAAAACTGGTCATACTTCATATCCAACACCACGGTGTTATCGGTAAATTCAATTACCATTTCACGTTCAAATCTAATTAAAGATTTAACTATCGCCTGGAGCAAAACTGGTGATACCCCATTCTCGATCACTTCAATCTAATTAAAGATTCATTAAAACTCCACTTAGTTTTAAACTTCCCAAAAATCAATATCCTGTCTTTAACTGGGTTAAAGAACCAATGTCATCTAAAACACGGTTCATGATAAACCCAAAATCACATTCCATTAATTATCGGGTATAAGAACAAGTGTTATTTAAAACACCGTTCATGATAAACAAAAAAATCAATTCCAATTAAATACCATTTAATTGGTGCACTTCATTAAATCTAAATAAAAGGATTTAATCTTTTTCTCAACTGGGTTTAAGGACAGTGTTAATGAAAACACCATTCACGACAAACCCAAATCACATTTGATATTAAATACAAGGCTCTGAATAGAAAATATATTGGCTTATATTCAATATCAAATTCTACGACCAACAAATATCGTATTGGAAATAACGATATAAATATATCTTTCAAATTCCCATAACAATATATGTATCATCACGAAATCCAACATTGAAATATTCCAAAGACAATTTCGATTCAAATCCATTCCAATTCAATTATTGGAAATTCTGGTTACTTTTAAAACCATTTCAAATCCACTTTATTTATTTTAAAAATAAATAGAATTATAATTCTTGTTCAAAACTAGTTCATTTCGATAAAATTCTATTTTTATCTTTTCAAATATGGAATTTTTCATCCCAATTATTCACAAATCATTTCTTATGATTTTACACAAATTATTACTATTTTTAATAATTTTATCAAGGCCCGTACAGTCGATTTCCATCAACGGCCATCGAACTGCACTTACATCGACCTTTTCAAAATTTGATTTGGACATAATTCCAAATCCAACTGATAGATTTCAAATCTCTAATATTCGTTAGAAAGCTCTTTTCGATACGAACCCAATGGTTCTGGTTTTAGGAGAATCCGACGGTCGGATCTCCCGTAATATCCATTCGAAGTCAATGGTCGAAATTCGCGAACTGTCGCAGCGCGGCGCGTTCTATTCAGGCCTTTATATATATATATATATATTATATATATTTCATCGATTTCCTTACAAAACGTATTTTACAAATCGTTTTAAATTCGTTTTCAAAACGATTTCAACTTCATATTCAATTTCTAATCAAAATTGAATATTCTATATCATCGATATATATATATATATATATATATGATAATATTTTCAAAATGTTATATTTTGAAATCACTTCCTTTTCTATATTCATCATAAAAACAAGTATAATCGATATAAATATCGTTCCCGTCAAAATGGCGCATATCTAACCAACACGGCTTTATATATTTCAATAACTTCGTTATTCTATTCAACAAATGAATATTTTCTTCAACACATGATTATACATTTTTATTCAACACATGAATTTTTATTCTATTCAACACATGAATTTTTATTCTATTCAACACATGAATTTTTATTCTATTCAACACATGAATTATATTTCTATTCAACACATGAATTTATATTCTATTCAACACATGAATTTTTATTCTATTCAACACATGAATTATATTTCTATTCAACACATGAATTTTTATATCTATTCAACACATGAATTTTTATTCTATTCAACACGTGAATTTATATTCTATAATATTCCTTATTTTCCAAATTGGAATGAGGCCCAATCAATTACCATATAACGTTAATTATATAGGTTTTCTACAACACATGTATATAATAGCAACGATAAATCATCAACCATCATCCAGAGTGCACCACACAACTGCATAAGCATTAAATATAAATAATTAACGCTTACACAGTCTGTCAACCCATCTATTGACATACAACTAAACAATCGGGATTAGTGTATGTCAAATATCATCCCAATACCCGTGTGGAGTTTCAAATCAACAAACACAAATTTTTATTTGTGCAGTTGGGCAATGTGTAAAATTTATCGTCCCTATCAATATCAGTCAAATCAGTGTATATAAACAAATCGTTCGATTTGTATATTACTATTTATTTTATATACACGTTAAGAATTATATTTTTAACCATAAATATTTTCCACTATAAAATATTTTATTTCATTCCACATCACACAATCAAATTTCACAACACAAAAATCAAACAAACAAGTCATCTATGGTCTATGGACGATGGGTGTCGGGTGCTGCTAAGCACCGCCTGCATCCTAGTATATATTTTAAACTAGAAATAGAAATAAAAGTGAGGAGTTCTCACAGAGGGTTCCACTTCACCGTGGTTTACTTTTGAACTGCTGAACCGTCTGGATCTGTTTGAAATTCCAATGCAGTCCTTTTCACGATGGTCATATATAAAAATTATATTTCTATCGCTTCATTTCAATAAATAAAAATCATATTTTTATTTCTTCTTCATATATTTTTACAATGCTTCTTCCTATATAAAAATTATATTTTTATATTTCTACTTCATATATAAAGATCGAATTTTTATATCATCACTATAAAAATCACATTTTTATTTCAATATATATATAATAAAAAATCAGATTTTTATTTTGTAACATATATAAAAAATATATTTTTATATTCTCTATCTTATAAAAATCATATTTTTATAATCTCTACTATATAAAAATCATATTTTTATCTTCACATTATATAAAAATTATATTTTTAATCTTCACATGCAATAAAAATCACGCCTTTATATTTTTAAATATCTAATCCTTTTATTTCTAAAAATCTAGTCTTTTTATTTTCTTCATGTATATAAAACTGATTTTTGTAAAACTAAAAATTGTTTATTTTCACAACTAAAAATCATATATTTTCCATAAATTAAAAATCAGAATTTTTATTGTTTTAATTTACATAACTGAAATCGCATTTGTATAAACTGAATTTTACAAATAAAAATCATTCCTTTGTAACATAAACAAATGTAAATAAAAAGAGAACTCACCGGCCTTTCCCAAATAACTGATGTAAACCTAAATGGTTGTGGCAAGGAGCTTTAACAATCAGTTGAAGGAGGGGTCTTCTAGTCCAAATTGGAGATGGGGGGGGGTCTGTAGCGGAGCGACTGAGGGGTCTTCAAGGCGGCGTCGGGGTGCGCTGGGAGGGGAGGCGCGACCTAGGGCTTCACGCCTGGGGATTGCGCGATTGAGGGAGGGTTTAATTGGAGGAAGAGGGAGCTGAGGAGTGGGAGGCGCGACACCTGAGAGGGGGGGGGAGCCGCCGCTTTGGTCGGAGGCGCGACGAACAGGGACGGAGGCGGCGACTGGATCGGTGAAAGAGGGTTGGGCGACGACTAAGGGATTACGGGGTTTTCATTTTATTTTTATTTTTCTTTTGATTGAAAGGAGAGAGAGAGAGACAAGGGCTCTTATATAATTATTTAATTATTTATTTCAAAAAGTAACCTTTTTATTCGAACACCAAATCAAACCCACCGACTGTCATCCCTAGCTAATTACCCCCATTCCAAACACAATGGGATATGTTTTGTAAGCTGATTCGACTATTACGATCAGTTTTCGTCAAAAACAAAATATAACTCTATATATTGAATTTGAATGCACATTTCAATTTACGGGGCTACAGGCTGATCCTAAAAATTCCACAAAAATATTTTCTAATTTCGTATTGATGATACGGTCCTAACAAAACCAATTTCGTCAAATTCAGAGACCGTTTGAAAAAATGGCCATTTTCCAGTCGATTAAAATCATCTAAAACTGGTCAAATGTGTGTTCCTTTGCCACGCTCACATATTGATTCAGAAAATTACGAATTTTGAAACCTAGCAATAACTTGACATCCCGGATCCAAAAAAAGTGGTTTCGTCGAAAACCGAGGTCGTTTGCAAAATTTCTATTTTTAAGGCCCAGAATTCCATAACGACTTTTCTGAATTTTCAATTGGACATAACTTTTTATTCCCGCTATGAAATTTCAATTTTTCGGATTCGTTGGAAAGATATTCTCAAATAGATTCTAATATTTTAGGTTTCGCTTAAATCTGGTTTATTTTGGATCCTGCACATTCATTTGAACTTTGAAATCGAATTATCGAACTACCACGCCATTTTCAATTCTTTTTATAATTAAAAATAAAATATTTATATTCTAATGACGATCTATATAAATATATACATTCTAATTCTATTCAAAATAAATTTCTCGTCGTTATTATTTAAAATAATCCACTTTAAATATTCAAAATTCATTAAAATTGCGAAAATAAAAAAATTTAATTGGCTCAGATTTCCGGGTTATTACAATGCTTAAACTACCCCAACTTCTCTTAATATTTCAAAACAACCCTTCTTTTTAATGCTATTCCCAAATTCTCTAAATAGCCCTTACTTCCAAAAATTCCCATATTTTTTAACTTCTGTGAAGGGTTGGTTTTTGCAGCACCCAATCTGAATGATTCGTCATCTTTCATATTTGTCGATCTACCCCTACTTCTCTTAATACTTCAAAACAGCCCTTCTTTTTAATCTTACACCTAATCCTCTAAATAGCCCTTCCTTGCAACAATTACCCTAATTTTTTTTACTGTTTTGAAGGATTGGTTTTCGCAGCACCCAATCCAAACAATTCATCATCTTTCATACTTGTCGATCTACCACTACTATGCTTAAACTACCCCTGCTTATCTTAATACTTCAAAATAGCCCTTCTTTTTAATCCTTCCCTAATTCTCTAAATAGCCCTTCCTTCCAAAAATTACCCTAGTTTTTTAACTACTCTGAAGGATTGGTTTTTGCAGCACCCAATCCAAACAATTCATCATCTTTCATATTTGTCGATCCAGCTCTACTATGCTTAAACTACCCCTACTTCTCTTAGTACTTCAAAACAACCCAAATGATTCATCATCTTTCATATTTGTCGATCCACCCCTACTACGTATAAACTACCCCTACTTCTCTTAATACATCAAAACAACCCTTCTTTTTAATCCTACCCCTAATCCTCTAAATAGCCCTTCTTTCCAACAATTACCCAATTTTTTTTTTCAATTGTGAAGGATTGGTTTTTGCAGCGCCCAATCCAAACAATTCATCATCTTTCATATTTGTCGATCTACCCCTACTATGCTTAAAATACCCCTACTTCTCTTAATACTTCAAAACAGCCCTTCTTTTTAATCCTACCCTAATTCTCTAAATAGCCCTTTCTTCCCACAATTACCCCAATTTTGTAACTACTCTGCAGGATTGTTGTTTGCAGCACCTAATCCAAACGATTCATCATCTTTCATATTTGTCGATCGACCTCTACTTTGCTTAAACTACCTCTACTTCTCTTAATACTTCAAAACAACCCTTCTTTTTAATTCTTCCCCGAATTCTTTAAATAGCCCTTACTTCAAACAATTACCCCTATTTTTTAACATCTGTGAAGGGTTGTTTTTTGCAGCACCCAATCCAAATGATTCATTGTCTGTCACATTTGTCGATCTACCCCTACTAACTTAAACTACCCCTACTTCTCTTAATACTATAAAATAGCCCTTCTTTTTAAACATAACCCTAATTATCTAAATAGCCCTTACTTCCAACGATTACCCCTATTTTTTAACTAATGTGAAGGGTTGGTTTTTAAACATATCCGTAATTGTTATTTTGCTATTAAGTTTTCATTTTATCCTACCAAATGGAACACAAAAGTTAATCTACAACATATTTTTCAACGCATTCACATAATTATTGTTGCAGTCGCACATCTGCACAACTTGGTTTTCTTTACATACAATTTTTTTTTGCTTATACGGATGTTATTATTTTGCAACCTACAGTTAGAATATATATATACATATATAACACTCAATAATGAGCTATTATTCCTCACATGTGTGTAGTTTTCACACTTTTAACTTATTTATTCATTTATGTAACTAATTTTCTCTACATTCTCTTACAAATGATAATTCTTCACAACTTTGAGCTCGGGGACATGTTATTTTGCTATTAAGTTTTTATTTTTGCATGCCAAATGGAAAACAAAAATTAGTCCGCAACATATTTTTTTATGCATTTACACAATTATTGTTGTTGTCACACTATTGTTGTAGTCACATAGCTACACAACTAGGTATTCTTTATATACAATTTTTTTATTTTGCTTATACAGATGTTATTATTTTGCAACTTACAGTCAGAATATATATATTTAACTAAATAATGAGCTATTATTCTTCACACATTTGTATTTTTCACACTTTTAACGTATATAACTTATTAGATTTTGAGTACTCATGGCGACTGATTGGAATTCAGAACTAATGGGATGCTCAAATCAGAGGAGAGGTTGGATAAGATGTAGATGTATTCTGAAGCAATGAATGAGAAGTAAGAAAGATGATTTTAGAAGCAACATCTGGAGTATTGCAGATGTAGGCTGAAATCACTGAGAATATGAAGAGAAGAACTATTACGGGAATATGATAATTTGATTGGAATATTTGATTGGAATATAGTATTTGATTGGAATATTCCCTAGAATATCTTTTGGGAATATTTGATCGGAATATAATCTTTTGGTAAATATCTTGTAATTAAACATAATTGATGTAATTGGTAGTTGTTTCCTTATTTTCTAGAATATCCTTGATTCTAGGGAATATTCCTGTATGTAAACATATAAATGCTTGGTATCGTGAATGAGAAGATCAAGCCTTCATTGTTAATTCCTTCATGGTATCAGAGCATAGCCGGCGATAACGATGCTCTACCACCGCCACCATCAAAAATCGAAATCAACAACCCGTTTTACCTCGGCGCACATGATAGGCCGGGGGATTTCATAACACCTATTAGATTGAAACTTGATAATTTTGATTCTTGGTCACATGCCATTAAAGTTGCTCTCTCCTCTCGTCGCAAGTTTGGTTTTCTTGATGATACGATTGTGGATGTTGTACCTCCTGCGACAAAGGAGGATTGGATTGTCGTCCATTGTATGCTCGTATCATGGCTCATGAATACGATAGATCCCGAGGTAAAGTCTGTGCTTTCCAATTATGATAATGCGAAACAATTGTGGGATGATTTGCACGAACGTTTTTGTGTTGTGAATGGACCTCAGATTCATCAATTGAAATCTCAGATTAATAAATGTGAGTAAACTAAAACCATGTCTGTTGCAATTTATTATGGAAAATTGAAGGCCTTGTGGGATGAACTTGCAAATTTACAACCTTTAATTAACTGTAATTGTGGTAAATGCACTTGTAATGTTGGCAAGCAACATGAAAAACGTCGTGAAGATGATATGTTGCAACAATTCTTGCTTGGATTGTATACGGATTATTATGCGCAGATTAGGTCTAATATACTTGCTCAAGACCCCTTGCCATCTTTAAACAAAACCTATCAACAAGTGTCTCAAGAGGAGCTTGTTCGTGGCTTCAATCGTGTTCAAGACGATTCTTCTTCTGCTGTTGGATTTGCTGTTCGTGCGGCAGCAGGGAGGGGCCGTGGTTCTAATGATAAGCAGGCCTCGGATAAGCCTATGTGTAGCTATTGCAAGAAGCCGGGTCACGTGGTTGGTGATTGATATGCTTTACAGGTGTGTACTAATTGCAAAAAGAAAGGACACAATGTTAGTCGCTGCTATGAACTTAATGGGTACCCTGAAGGATACACTCCGGGAGATCGAGGAAGGAAATCCACCACGACTGGTCAAGGCCGTGGGGTGGCGCGTGCAAATGCAGCAGCCGGCAGCAGCTGTTCTTCAACTCTTCCGGCATCAAACTCCACCACTCCTTCGCCTTCACATGGTCAAGTTTTTACAGAAGAACAATGGAAAGCTATCATGGGATTTTTTGGTAATTCTAATATACCGGAAAATAGCTTAAGTGGTAAGTTTGATAATACTTCTTGGATCATTGATACAGGAGCAACTCATCATGTAACTGGAGAAAAATCTTGGTTGTTTGACATTAAACAATTGAATTGTCCTGTTGGTTTACCTAATGGGGACACTGTTATTGCATCTATGGAGGGATCAGTTTATTTGTCAGATATGATCACTCTGAATCATGTTCTTTATGTTCCTAACTTAAGTTGTAATTTACTTTCGGTTTCGCAATTAAATGATAATTTATAATCAATTGTCACATTTAATTCTGATGTGTGTTTGATACAGGACCGAATGAAGGCTCTGATTGGAATGGGAGTTAGGCAGGATGGACTATACTACTTCAGCAAAACAGAGGTGGTGTCTGCAATTGATGCTCCATCTGATGTGGAATTGTGGCATAGGCGAATGGGACATCCTTCTGAAAAAATAGTTAAGTTACTACCCCCTGTTAGTAGGTCTAAGAATAGTTTGAATAAAGGATGCAAAGTGTATTTTCGGGCTAAGCATCATAGAGACAAATTTCCTTTGAGTAATAATAATAGTTCTAGAATTTTTGAAAAAGTTCATTGTGATTTGTGGGGTCCATATAGACATGAGTCCTCATGTCGTGCTCGTTATTTTTTGACTATCGTGGATGATTTTTCAAGAACTGTATGTCTTTATTTGATGGTGGATAAAACAGAAGTTTTTCATATTTTTATGACTTTTGTGGCTATGGTTGATAGACAATTTGGTCAAAAGATTAAGATTGTGCAAAGTGATAATGGTACTGAATTTAAATGTTTGTTTGATTTTTTTCGTGCCACTGGTATAATTTTTCAATCTTCTTGTGTTGGTACACCTCAACAAAACGGGAGGGTTGAAAGGAAACATAAACACATTTTGAGTGTGGCGAGAGCATTGCGTTTTCAAGCCAATTTGCCTATTTATTTTTGGGAGAATGTGTCCTTGCAGCAGCCCATCTCATCAACCGTACACCAACTCCTATCCTACAAAATAAAACACCTTTTGAAATCCTTTTCAATAAATTACCCAATTTTGATGCTATACGCACATTTGGATGTCTTTGCTTTGCACATAATCAGAAAACACAAGGGGACAAGTTTGCTAGTAAGAGTAGGAAATGCGTGTTTGTGGGGTATCCATTCGGGCAAAAAGGTTGGAGAGTGTATGATTTAGATGCAACAGAGTTTTTTGTTTCTAGAGATGTCAAATTTATTGAAGATGTGTTCCCTTTTGGCTCTCCCGATGATGTGAATATTGAGTCTAATGTGGATTATGTGGGTGAAATACATGAAGACTTTGCGGAATTGAGTGTATGTGATGAGGATTATGGTGTAGAGATACATAGTCATGATCAAAAGGGGGAATCAATGAGGCATGAGAAGCCTAGCCACGGGAATTTGCAGCCCTCAATTGCCAGCGGTCCGCCCCAGACCACAGCACCAGCCACGCATATTGATGCTGGCAGCGAAGAACAGCAGCAAGTCGAGGCTCCCGACAACACAAATCAGACCACCGAAAATATGGGCCGTGGATTTCGTACCAAATATCCATCAGTTAAGCTTCGTGATCATGTTACCCACACTGTTTTAGCTAATAGTCCATCTCTCCCGACTTCCGTTTCTGATCATCCTTCAGGTACTCCGTATCCTCTTGCACATTATATACATTGTGATAATTTTTCTGTAAATTACCGAAAGTTTGTTGCAGCTATATAACAATGATCCTAAATCATTTAAGGAGGCGATGAAATATGAGGGTTGGAGACAGTCAATGCAGGAAGAAATACGAGCTCTTGAAAACAATGGCACATGGACCTTGGAGCCACTTCCACCTGGAAAAAGGGCTCTTGGCAGTCAGTGGGTTTACAGGACAAATTTTTTGTCCAATGGTGATATTGAAAGACTGAAATCCAGACTAGTTGTACTTGGGAATCATCAGCAAGCAGGTATTGATTACACTGAAACTTTTTCTCCAGTCGCTAAAATGACTACTGTTCGCACTTTTTTAGCAATTACTGCATCTAAGAACTGGGAACTTCATCAAATGGATGTTCACAATGCCTTCTTGCACGGTGATCTTGATGAAGAAGTCTACATGAAATTGCCTCCCGGATTTGAGTGTTCTGATCCTAATATGGTTTGCAGACTGCGAAAGTCCTTGTATGGATTAAAACAAGCTCCCAGATGTTGGTTTGCAAAGTTAGTCACAACCTTGAAAGAGTATGGCTTTCTTCAATCTTACTCTGATTACTCTTTATTTACATATACTAAGACAGGTATACAGATTAATGTCTTAGTCTATGTTGATGATATTGTTATTTCTGGGAATGATTCTGCTGCTTTGTGTACTTTCAAGTCTTATCTTAGCGATTGTTTTAAAATGAAGGACTTGGGTCCTTTGAAATATTTTCTGGGGATAGAGGTTGCTAGAAGTTCTGCAGGGTTGTTTTTATGTCAAAGGAAATATACTCTGATATTGTTTCTGAAGCAGGATTGTTAGGAGCAAAGCCAAGTGGATTTCCCATTGAACAAAATCATAAGCTTGGCTTAGCCAGTGGAGATTTACTTAAAGATCCGGAATCATATCGCAGGCTTGTTGGTCGATTGATATATCTTGCGGTTACTCGTCCGGATTTGGCATATTCTATTCATATCTTGTCTCAGTTCATGCAGGAACCCAGAACTGAGCATTGGGAGGTGGCCTTAAGGGTCGTTCGATATTTGAAAGGGACACCAGGTCAAGGCATCCTTTTGAGTGCAAATTGTGATTTAACTCTATAGGGTTGGTGTGATTCGGATTGGGCAGCATGTCCACTCACTCGACGCTCTCTTACGGGTTGGCTCGTGTTTCTTGGTAAATCTCCTGTGTCTTGGAAGACAAAAAAACAACATACAGTCTCCAGGTCCTCGGCTGAAGCCGAATACAGGTCTATGGCAGCCATCACTTGTGAGTTAAAATGGTTAAAAGGCTTGTTGTTGAGTTTAGGTGTGAATCATCCAAAGGCAATTAAGTTGTTTTGTGACAGTCAATCCGCTTTGCATATTGCGAAGAATCCTGTTTTTCATGAAAGAACGAAGCACATAGAAGTTGACTGTCACTTTGTTCGGGATGCAATCAATGAAGGCCTCATTTCTCCATCTCATATCTCTACATCTTCTCAAATGGCAGATATTTTTACTAAGGCGCTTGGTAAAATGCAGTTTGATAATTTACTCTCCAAGTTGGGCAGTCATAATCTTCATGCTCCAACTTGAGGGGGGGGGGTATTACGGGAATATGATAATTTGATTGGAATATAATATTTGATTGGAATATTCTCTAGAATATCTTTTGGGAATATTTGATCGGAATATAATCTTTTGGTAAATATCTTGTAATTAGACATAATTGATGTAATTGGTAGTTGTTTCCTTATTTTCTAGAATATCCTTGATTTTAGGGAATATTCCTGTATGTAAACATATAAATGCTTGGTATCGTGAATGAGAAGATCAAGCCTTCACTGTTAATTCCTTCAAGAACAGTCCAGGGGAACACACTCCTTGGACCCGCGCTATTGCATATAAAAGATACAAGAAGATTGTGTTGTTGGATTTATGAAAATAATGTGATAAAGCAACAAATTTTGAGCCAAGCTGCAAAATAACAAAAGGACTAGGATGGCTTCAAGGACAGGTCCGGGCGCCATCAAATAAGGGCGAGCGGCTATTGCATAATGAAAATTGAACTATCATTCTTTAATCATTGCTGCATTCATAGCGGTTCTTTATATTGCAACAATTATGAGTTTCCTATATTTAGATAAATTGTTAATTCTCTAATATAGTCCACGTATTATACAAGTTAACTAACAGGTGAGATGAATTCTTCTGTACCCAACTCCGGTGTTCGCATATACCGAATCAATCATATCCATTGATTTGCACAAAATCTAATGGTTTTGAGTGGATTGTAGGACCCATTCATTAGATTATTAATAATATGTGTGGTTGATGTGTGGTGGTGATTTGTCGGATACACGGGAACACCGGAGTTGGATACAGAAGAATTAATCCCCTAACAGGTGAGCAACTACAGCTGATGTACGTTTCTATGTTTAATATTACAACCTTCCATGTACTTAATGTTTTGTTGTTTCAAGATCAATATCTAGTGAAGCTTAATGGATCATTTATAATGTTTATATCTGTTTGTGTTTGTGTGTATGAAGTCTCTATCCCAAACTAAAAAAAGTAGTGTCTTCAAAGCCTTGGTTTCAGATTTCAATTTACTAAAGGCGAAAAGGTAGGACACAATGCAATGAGAGATTCTCACATGATCGTAATACCAACCTTATTTTTTTGTCACATTTTTTTCTTCTTCCAAGCTTTGTGTGGTTCGACGGTCCTTTCCCGTATCTTGAGTAGCTGCTCATCATTTGTATTATTCAGCCTTTAGGGATATAGGCGTGTTTACATTTAAATATGATTGTGATACAAAAATAATGCATGTTGTACACATTGGGTTACATGCAAAATAGTCTATATATATGTTAGGTACAAAAACATTGAACAAAGATAAGATGACAGTCCGTGAGCGTAACACAGGTTCACACTTGTGATTAATAAAAATGTAGTTCATTTGTATCAAACCATAGATTATTATTATCATAAACCAATTAATTTATATAAAACTCTCTTAGATTACTCCAATAAGAGAAACTTATCATCGTTTAAGTATTTCTCCTAAAATAGAGAATAAAATGGTTTTTCTATAATAAGTCAAGAAGTAAATATGACAAGAGATTTATAAACTTGCAAACAAAATCAATTCAACATTATCATACTAAAAGGAACCAGGCTAATGAAGATACGATCCGTTCCATATGTTTTTGTAGAAAAATGAGAATCAAGTATGCGTTCATTGCATGAGTTCCATCTTTAAGGTATGTAAATTCAAATGAAAATACAAAAAAGACAATACATGTGACGTTCCTCAGCATAACAACTTATTTTTAAAAAAAAATTAGAGCAAACAAAGTTGTGATAAGGAGGTTACATTTTTGTTCCACTGAAGCAAGTATAGGAAGGTTAGTAGCTTACATGGTAGAAGTGACAATGCCTTATGCAACTGCGCTAGGATAATCAGAAATTACGGTAACGGTGCACAGTATCTTTGTTCCCATCGCTCACTTAGCGCAGCAGTAATTGCACATAACCTCGGTTCCTACTGCATCGCCAAGGCAAGAGAAGATGTCTTCATGGTGCTCTTCGACTTCACTGCCTTTAGATAATTGCCTCTTAAACTTGGCATACCTCTGATACAGGGTTGCAATATTGGCGTCCTCTACAACTTGTTTATGCTTTTTCTCTGTGCAATCCAAATACCTTCAAGTTCCTTCACAGCCTTAATGATCAATGTTTAGTACAGCATAAACAAGACAGTGTAGCCCATTAACATAGCATTTTACTATTCGAAGCCATTGTAAACCAACAACAGTTAAAAATTAAATGTCTTACCCATAAAGGTAAATGCTCAAAATTATTTTACACAATGATATCAACAAAAATGGTATAAATAAAGCTTATTGATGAACAAGAGCAAAAAAAACTAATTCAAACAAAGCATGTGAGTAAACAAGTTAACTACTTGGATTATATAATTCAAACAATATTGAAGAACAACATTAGCATATCATTAGGAAAAAAAATTCTCTTAGACGATGCTAGAGGAAACCTGATCATGAAATCGGTAATTTCGTCTACATTTTCAAATGCTGACCTAGATGCCCCTCGGCATACAGTTGTATCAAAGTGTATATGGGCAGTTGTATCAAATAAGTCACTCTGTTACAATTTTTCAGTGAACTATTAAGCCTTCAATTTATTTTTGCTTTTGTTCTGTAAATTTCTATCTTATTTGAGAAATGCCACCAGATATTATCTCTTATTGGCAAGATATCATGTGATACAGTAAAGACAGATTTGGTATGTGCATGCAAAATCTGGGCCACGCTATTAGGACGTACTTGCTATCTCTTTTATTTTATGAATGGACTAAGTCAACCCTCAATTTTTTTGCTTTTATAAATTAGCAACTGGCCATAAGTGATAAAGGAATCATTATGCTACTACCAAAATCAAAAAAATTAAAGGCACTTAGCGTATGCCTCTAATACTGCTATTAGAGGCCGAAATCAATATGAATTGCTCCTATAGTTATGAGAGGCAAATTAAGAGTTTCCTCTAAAAGTCATGCCTCTAATAATAAATATAGGAGTATAGGTCTCTTAAATAGCCTCTAATAAAAAAGCATTCCACGTCAGCAACAAGCAAGAGGATTCTAATAGAAACAATAAAAATTGCCCCAAAAAGCTGTAATATAGGCAATAAAAAACGCCTGTAATGCAATGTAAAATACAAACAGAATTTTAACAGACGTATAACAAAATGCCCAAAATGACATGCTTATAATTAATCAAAGATTAAATTGAAGAATTATGCTACTTCAAACTTGACAGATAACAGCATACACTTGCATCACAATATATTTAAACAGGTTACATTACGCATATAGATAAATCCAAATAAAAAATGGAGTAAACATCTAAAATACATTTCACATAACAAGTTTGATTACACAGTCAATTTATCACAAAACATGTACAAAGTTTTGTGCTTAAATATTTGCAAATTGCACTCACATAGCACAGAGTTTACAACTATAAATACAATCGAAATGTTTTCTACCAATAGAAAGGAACATAATGCTGAGTCGAACCAAATTCCTGCAATAACAAGTACAAAGCTGTAAATGTTCTTTCAACATTTTTTCCAGCCTTACCTCACATGTGAAGATAAACCAAAATGCCAACCAATGAAAAAAAGGACTCTGATAGTTTGATTAGAAGAAAGAGACAGTGAAAACCCTTCCATAGTTGTTCAATATAGCTATAGATAGTGCCTGCAAACTATTGCAAGACATGGCGATTAGCTTCTGCTAGCTATTGCAACATAAGTGCCTGCAAAATTTGGTATCAATATTGTAAGAAAGTATTACAATGACCGATAATGGATGACTACAAACAAAAGAAGCTTTAATGTAACGTTTGTTAGTTATTAGTTATTATACATGTAAGTTAAATGTTGGATTTATAATCTAGAATAAACATGTACCTGACAACAAGTATTATTTATCTAAAAGCTTACACAATAAAATATTTAGTGCTGAGCCTATAATATAATTGAAATATTTGGATATGCGAGAAATCAAAGGTGGTTCACCCATAATATCAAGTAAAATGTGAGTCTGGAAAGGAAACAAATTCCCTGCCACAATGACAAGCTTCATTGCAGGCATTAATCCCAATTTGGTTCAACAATTTAGCACTATCAATAAAACATCCAAGGATCTTCTATTAGTTTGAGTACCAAATTAAGTAACATAAATCTACAAGTTGTTTGCATGTTGTGTAGTAAATTAACACCTTTTATTTTGTACCCCGCTTAGATACAAAAAGAACACAACAAGGTAGAAAAATATTATATGATATAGAGGTTGGTTGTTAAATTACAATACTTCACTACAACATAAATAGTCTTTATTTCAAAATGAAATGTTATATCTCATATTTACGTATATATGTATACATAATGCTACCATCGAGAATAATCATCTGATTCAATAAAGTAAAGTTGATTTGAATATACATATAGCTTCAGTAGTAGTTCTTAAACCAGTTAACAAATGATAAAATCAAGCCAAAATTCGGTTATTAATAATGAAAGTATAATTGATTTGAAACTAACACAAAACCATAAAAACACATAGCTTACGGTGTGCACCAAAATAGGATTGAGGTAGTCAAGGTGATCGCTTATAAGGAACAAATAATAAAATTTTGAAGAACGATAACAGGCGAAGTCAAAAGTGTATGAATGTGTGCAATCTTGGAGCCAATGTGTATGCATGTGAAATTTTAGGAGCTGAAAAATGGTTCAAATGGCTTCAGTTTAATGTGGAACTTGAAAGTTATTAATCGAGTATGATCAATTTGGTAAGCATCAGTTGAGGGAGGTAGCATCTAGTTTGTAGTAAGAAATATATCATATGGCAAAATTGGCCGAATTTAATGAACCAAGTTAACGGAAGACCCAAAAAATACAAAAGACTGTTGTGATGTAAAGTTGTAATAATATAAATTGGTGCAGGAGTGGATAGTTCATCGTATTATATACATACATACATACATACATACATATATATATATATATATATATATACATACATACATACATACATACATATATATATATATAAACATACATACATACATACATACATATATATATATAAAGACATTAGCTTAAACAACATAAGTATCCAATTTCCCTATATATATATATATATATATATATATATAAAGACATTAGCTTAAACGACACAAGTGTATCCAATTTCCCTTCAATGCGTTACCTCCTTACACCCATGTAATCATCTCCAATTCCGCATAAAAAACATAAGCTTAAACAACTCTTTCTATTAATGCTACCCATGATTCAGTTCAACATCATATGCAAGTTAAAGATTTTAGCGCTTGAATGCAATTGATAGAGTTATGTTTATAAAACCTCATAACATTTGAATGTAATATGTATACTAAAAATTTATCAATGAATATCTTTGGCATTCTTTTATATGGTATACGTTCAATTTTTACAGATTTTCGATCATATTTTAGTGCATAACTCACAGTAAAGTTGCACTTTTGACTAGGAAATGATAAATATGTGGAAATTAAGATTGATATAGACCAATATTGAGCATGTTACTCTTGATATATTTTTGTTATGCTTCTAATGTGAAATATATTTTTCTATAAGTTGATGGTTAAAATATATTTTTCTATAAGTTGAAAAGTGGATTCAATGGAAATTTACCTTGATATCGTGTTTTTATGTTCTCCTGTAAATTGTAATCCGTAATATAAAAGTTAGAAACCAAAATGTAACTTTAAAATACTTCTAATGTGAAATCTAAATATTATGTTTTAATTGGCAGTTAGGCATACTTAGGCAGATGCTGGTGTGAAATTAGAAATAAGTAAACTAATACCACTACATTCACAAATAGCACAACATACTTGCACAAATTTTTTCTCAGTAGAAATTGGTCCCAATCTTAAAAAATAACCGCATAGTTAAATCATAATTTAGAGACAACAATAACAAACACCATATTGTGGTAATTCTAGTAAAGTAAAAAATTATAATAGAAGTATTACTTGTATCATAATCAATTATCAAAAGCTTATGTCCCTGCTTCATGATGATTTGTTTCTTGCTCGCGCAACCTACATCCATCAACATTTTTAATTTCTTCGTTGTTCCAGACCAACATAACGAACGTCTATCATGAAATTACTCTCCAATCTGGAGTTTATGGATCTAGCATTGAAGAAGCGAGTAGGTTTTGCATAAGAAATAGGCTTAGTTAACAAAAAAATTGGTTAAAAATAAAAGATAATTTTGATTATTTTTTCTGGGTGTTATTATAATTTCAGTTTAATTAATGGGGATATGATATTTATCTATATACAATTGAAACTCTCCTACATATCAGATAATTCATAAATGTTGATTTTTATTTATTGATATTTATTTATGTTTTGGTGCAAGATAACTTATACGAACAGATTTTTGTTTGAAAACACCCGGACCTTTTCTAAGATGGCAAGCAGCAATCACCAATGTTTTCTTATAAGCAATGATTGCAGGTATAAATTAGAGCATTAAATTCAAGCATAATTTACAGTGTAGTGATCTTTAGAAAAGTTTTATGTAGCATGCTTACTAATTTTAACTGTATATGCTTCCAAATTATCTTTAACAAGAAAGGTCTACATATGAAAGTTTATTTGCTATATTCACCAAGGAAAAGTGCATGTATATTTTGTCCATAGTGGCGATTAGAACGCATGTAAAAAAAATTATTTGATATACATGAGCAATCCCCTAGGTGTGTACTAGAGATCAACGTGCACTTGATAAATGCAACATAAATGGCAAATATTTCTATTTGTTGCACACCAAAAATGGCTAGTGGATCATACATGGCCATGCTGTAAAAAATCTGACAAGTCATATGGACAACATGGGCACTTCTTCACCACTTTCTATGCGCTAAAGGTACGATCTTCTCTTATTATCTAATGGATAAATGATTAATCATCATAATCAGTATGAGGACACACATCGTAGAAGCAAAGGGCGTACGATCTTCTCTTATTATCTAATGGATAAATGATTAAGACATGAATTTTGCATAAAAATATCAGTTAAACTGTTCAAAAAAGGTAATTTCTTATTAAATGTGTTAATGATAATAAAAGGTAGCTGAAATTTCCTAAACGTAAGATGAAATTATACCTTGAAAAAGATTGTCCTTGTTGGTTTCCCTTTCTTTTAGTAAAGTCAGTTGCTTTATTCAATTCTTATGTTCCAAGTGAATGCTGGGACAATCTAAGTGTTCATCGCTTAATATTACAAAGTGTGAAATCTTAGGTATCGAAATTTTTTTAACAGTAAAGTAACATACATAAATAGTATCAAAATATAATGGATAGAGCTACCAGAAAGATATGTATGATTACATTGAGAGAGCCATGGCTTTGCAAGTAAAAAAAAACTTGAGAAAAGGAAACAAAAAAGCATCATTAGTAATGTTGAATCTTGTAACAAACTAATGAAAAGACAAACACACAAATGAAATTCAATTCATTAGTAATTGCATGAAAGTCATAGATCTAAGTCACTGTTTGAAATTTAGAACAAATTCCTAAATCGAAACTCCAAACAAAAGCCTTAACAAGTGAAGGGAGAAGACCACTAAATATTTAATTAAATTAAATAAATTAGAAGACGACAAGATTGACATACCTTGACATTCGAAAGGAAGATCATATGCATTTGAGACGAATTGTCGAGATTTTCCCCTCTTTTGATAGACAGAAGCCAAGAAATATTACATCAGTTTTATCGAGGAATGATTCCTCTAATATACATGAATCAACATCCATCACTCTTTAAATCAAACGATAAAAGAAGCATCAAACATTCAGATACACTTGGACAGAGGCATATTCGTTAGATAACATAAGCTACAATCAACCGATGCAAAATTCAACGACTAACCGAGTGCGTAGTGAATCTTTCAAGCCTCAGATTAATTTCTATAATACATTTAGCTATATGATTGGTAAATATTTCAACGTTGCTTTAACCAATATCTTTTTATAGTAATAAAAGGTTTGTTTCATCAAGCAAACAATATAAAAAAATAGTAACCATTAATTAGCTTACGCAACAAATTTATTTTGATGCCTGGCCAAAATGCAACTGATTATGCGTATAATATAGTTATTAGAGAAAATTTGATCTAGTTATCTAAATGCTTGAGAAAGCACGATCAGGGGTCTACAAAATCAAATTAAATTTTGACATTTAGTGCTAAAATTGGAGTCAAGGTTTTGTCGCTAGATACAAAATTATTAACCGCATTCACCAACCTATTTTGCAAAACAGCAAGCTTCAGACTAATAATGATACGTTTAGAACAAAGCTGCAAATTATATCATGTTTTGTAAGTTCACAAACAAATTAAAGCTCCAAATTTACCCAATCAGCAATTTGCATGTTTATTACGTTTTGAGTAAATAAATGACCAAACCAAATGAATTTTATGAAGAACTAGGCTTCATCCTACAATCAATACAATAAAATAATAATATAAAAAGCAGTTCGGCTTAACATACATGAGATCTAAGTCTGAATCGACATGAATACCCACATTTGAATCATCGTTCGAGTCAAAACTAGAGTCTCCTTCAATTTCTGAGAAAAACGGAGTTACTATCTGACAACTATGACGGAGCATAAACAGTGCCCTAGCCCACACTAATTGATCGAAGTGCCTAAATGAAAAATTAGGGCATGATAAAATTGAAAAACGAAGGTATTAAGGAACGGTGAAATTGATTAAACCCATACCAGTTAAATCATTCATATTTTAAATGGATTGGATCTGCTTACCTTACCACCTCCCATTTGTCTACATGAAGTGATGAAATAGGGTTTCCGACTTAAGATTGAAAGATGACAACAGATTTCAGCGTCGGTTGTAATTCGTCAATTAGGAGAAAATTTTGGTTAGGTTTTGCTACTAGTTGCAACAAGGAGGATGAATTGATTTGGAATTTTGTACAGAGATAGGGTTTAAGACGTGGCACGAGCAGAAAATTAACAATGCATTCGGGGCGTATCCTGTTGTCCTGTCTGATTATGAATAGGGGCAAAATCCACTTTAGCACTTACATATAAATGAACAGAGGCGGTAGACTTATTTTGCCTCTGATCCAGCGCCTCTAATACCGACAATTTTATAAGTAATTAATCATGCAGGAGAAGGTAATGAGTGTTCATTATAGAGAAAATGAAAAATACTTATGGTATTAATTATTTATCATCCTCTGCAATCAACTCGCTAATCTGTACTGTCTGTAGGTGCCTCACGGGTAACTAGATGTTTAACCAATTTATATATCACTGAATTACTTTGGACTTCAATTTAGTAACATGCTTCCTTAAACTAGTAAGAAAGCATTGGATCATGCGTCTCTACTTTATAAATACTACGTAGTATCAATCTCCAACATTCTTATTACAACAAGCCAATATGAGGTAGCTATAAAATCTAGTATTTCTGTAATTTTATCATTGCATATTGACGATTACAGCCTTGGTCTAGACGGATTACTTTTTACCGTTATCATGAACATACTATTCAAACACCATAGTCACATTTCTATAAATCAAAAGAAAAAAAATGAAATTTTGGCATGTGTTATTATAATATATAATTAGAAAATGAATCCACAGTCTATTTTTTCCTTTTGCATTATAAAAGATAATCCAGAATATCATAGAAAATTAAACTATAAATCAAGGGCGAAATCCAAATCATGAAGTGGCAAAATTTTAAAAAGAAAGAAGAAAACACATAAATCTTGGTACTTACATCAACGATATAATCGCCAACCCCTTAGCAGGAGTTCCGAGCATAGCTGAAGAAGATAAAGAAGACCTCGTCTACACCTGCAATATGCCCATTGCCTTCAACGAATCCGAACCTCCTGCTGCTTCGTCTTTCCTTCTTCTCAAATTTCACTAAAACATCATCTAAGATTAAAAGTAAAATAAGTGATAGAACTCAAATTAAATTCCAGCCATATAGATAAAAAAAAGTTGAACTGAGTCATATAGCTAGTAAAAATAAATCAAATTTAACGGGCATCAAATTTGAATTTGAATTTTTCTGAAAAATTACAGGAACGATGAAAAGCTCATCGATGTAGTATGGCATAGGAGATTGAGAAGTGAAATGATGCGCGTATGCAGCAGGTTGGCTGGATGCTAAAGTGGTAACAGGAAGAGATTCCAAGCTTATAAAAAAAAGGAAGGATGATTTATTACAAATCTGAATGAATAAATTTTTGTTTTACGTTTGGAAGAAGTTTAATTTTAGGGATTTGGTAATTTTTACGAAAGATACAAGGGACAAAGATAATGAAAGTGAGAGCGGGTAAGGTGAAAGTTTGGTGGGATGTTTAAGAAGAGTTACTCTTAATTTCATATTTTATTTTTTATACGAACAGATGCATTTATCCATCAAACTCTTCTATATACTGTAATAAAAAACATATTGTCTTATGGTGTAGGGGTAGTTTAAGCATAGTAGGGGTAGATCGACAAATATGAAAGATGATGAATCGTTTAGATTGGGTGATGCAAAAACCAACCCTTCACAGAAGTTTAAAAATAGGGGTAATTATTGGAAGTAAGGGCTATTTATAGAATTAGGGGTAGGGTTAAAAAGAAGGGTTGTTTTGAAGTATAAAGAGAAGTAGCGGTAGTTTAAGCATAGGAGGGGTAGATCGACGAATATGAAAGATGATGAATTGTTTGGATTGCGTGCTGCAAAAACCAATCCTTCACAATAGTAAAAAAACAGAGGTAATTATAGGAAGGAAGGGCTATTTAGAGAATTATGGTTGGATTAAAAAGAAGGGTTGTTTTGAAGTATTAAGTGAAGTAGGGGTAGTTTAAGCATAGTTGGGGTAGATCGACAAATATGAAAGATGATGAATCATTTGGATTGGGTGCTGCAAAAACCAAGCCTTCATAATAGTTAAAAAATAAGGGTAATTTTTGGAACTAAGAGAAATTTAGAAAATTAGGGATATTATTAAAAAGAAGGGCTATTTTGAAGTATTAAAAGAAGTAGGGGTTGTTTAAGAATAGTAGGGGTAAATCAACAAATATGAAAGACGATGAATCGTTTAGATTGGATGATGCAAAAACCAACCCTTCACTGAAGTTAAAAAATAGGGGTAATTGTTGGAAGTAACAGCTATTTAGAGAATTTGAGGCAGGATTAAAAAGAAGGACTGTTTTGAAATATTAAGAGAAGTAGGGGTAGTTTAAGCATAGTAGGGGTAGATCGACAAATATGAAAGATGATGAATCATTTGGATTGGGTGCTACAAAAATCAACCCTTCACAGAAGTTAACAAATAGGGGTAATTAGTAGAAGTAATGCCTATTTTGAGAATAAGGGGTACGATTTAAAAGAAGGACCGTTTTGAAGTATTAAGATAAGTATAGGTAATTTAAGGATAGCAGGGGTAGATCGACAAATATGAAAGATGATGAATCATTTGGATTGGGTGCTACAAAAACCAACCCTTCTGTTCGACCGAAATTTGGGCCTAACACCCAAATGCTATGTGAAAACCTCACAATCAAAGATTAATGCAGAAAAAGCAGTAAAATAAGAGAAGACACACGAGATTTTTATAGTGGTTCGGCTCAATCCAAGCCTACGACCACTTTATAGTTTCTTAAATCCTAAGAAGCTATTACAATGTTGTTTGCTTGCCGTTTATACACGAAATCCTCGTGTTTATAATGAAAAGAAGTTAGAAAAGTGGAGATTATAAACGAAATCCTCGTGTTATTATGTGGAGTTTGGCATCTTCATTTAGCAATGACCTTGGGTGAAGTGGTGGTAGAAGCCATGATCAGTTAGAACCGAAAAGATCCCTTCAAATGTCCATCTCACGGATTATTTATAGGCGTAGAGAAGCTTCTGGGTGGTCCGGTTCGGATATGCCACGTGGAGGGTGGTGAGGCCATCTCAGAAGTAGTGGAGAAGTGGTCTTCAGATCATGGTAGGGCAGGTGGAGCTCGATCCATGAGAGTAGGAGGTATTGGCTCCTTAAGAATAGGTCACATCCGAAGTGTAGCAGCAGGTCAATAAGGGTCGGATCGGTTCGGGTCCAATCCGAACCGAGGTGGAATCTTCGATCCGAAGGCTGGAAGCACTTCTGTGCAGGATACTTCAGGCGGGTCGGTTCGGGTCCGATCCGAACCGAGTTGGTGTCCTCAATCCGAAGACTCCGTGTCCAATGCTTTGAAGTTGGAGCGGATCGGGAATGCTCCGTCCAATCCGATCCGTGCTGATGTGAATGCAAAGAGCAAGTACCAAGCTGTCCATTTTAAGGCAGCGTCCGATCTGATCAGACTTATCCGATCTGATCAGACTTATCCGATCCGATCCGAGGATCTATTCAATGCTAAATTTCAGGTTTCCGTTTCTGCATGCGTTCACGGTAACAGGCGTAACTTTCAAACCGTAAGTCCGATTGAGCCAAACCAAAGCTCAAACTGAAGCTGATTCAGAGATCTACAAGATTTACAGAGCTATGCTCTGTACTTGCGGTTTTCGGGCCCAAAAAAGGTCATCTAGTTGGAGTTCCGGGCCTTTCTTTGTTTGTGATGCGATTTCGACCAAATCGATGCCGGTCTTCTGACGATGTTTCCAATACTCTAGTGTGTTGTTTATCAGAGATTCAATATGTGATTGCTTTGACTAAAAATCGGGTCAACATTTTGCCCCCTAGAACATATCTTGCTGGTTGAAGGAAGATGTGTTCTGGATAATCCAACGCCATGCCGGGCCTGCCAGCTGCAAGTATAATCCATACCTGCGAAGAAGAGAAAGCAAACAGGTATGTAAAAACCTAACAAAACCGGTTACACTTTCGAGCATAAACCATGCTTGGGCGTTTGTTTGAGCATAAACCATACTCAAGACACGTTCGAATCATCCTTCCAAAACCTGACGAGGGACCTAACCTTCCGGGTATAAGCCATACCAGGAAGTTCAAACTGAGCATAAGCCATACTCCAGTTTTATTGAGTTCCTTTGCCAGATCCTGACAAAACAATAAGCCGTTCCGGAGTATAATCCATACTTAAGAATCCTAGTTGGTAAAATCCATACTCATGTCGGGATAGAGCTATGCTTGCCAAAACCTGAAAAGATAGTCTGTCCCTAGACGTAATCCATGCCTAGGGGTCCGAGAAAAGTATAAGCCATACTTTAGTTGAGGTTGAGAATCCTGCCACAACCTGACAAGATACTTAAACTGCCAAACATAATCCATGCTTGGAAAGTCCTTCCTTATTCAATTCAAAGTATAAAACCAAAGAAAATCCTGATTGGTTTGTTATCGAGTGCAGCGCACGCTTTGGAGTTAAATCCTAACCCCGAACGTGAGTACTCCGATTTAGCCAATCGGAAAACCTAAAGAAAGCAAAGAAACATATCTTAAATCCTAAGAATTGCAGGAAATCCAGGCTGATCTCATCCAGATCAGTTGATGGTGAGCTCGCGAGAGCTCGATCCAGGGCCATTCCCTCTCCAGGGAGCAAGTGGTGGTAGCAAGGTGCTGGCGCCGTTGGTTGTTTCACATACTGGGGTAGCTCTCCACGTCTAACCCATTCCTCAATCAGATCTCGCAGGTGTCTACAGTCATTTGTGTCATGACCGTCCATATCGTGAAACATGCAGTATTTCCCAAAATCGCGTTCTCTTTGTGATGGATCCCTCCTGGGAGGCTTTGGATAGGAGACGTCACCGTTTGTGTTCACGTAGATGTTGGTTAGTGACGAATTGAGTTCTGTGTACATTTCATATCTGGGCCTTCTCCGGGGCTGAGCATTGCGGTCATTCTTGACGGCAGCTTTTCCTTTGCCTTTACCAGAATCAGACGGTTCTCTGTCTTTGAGCATGTTGACATCGAGAATTTTCTTTTCGGACGTTGCGTCTTCTTCACGCAAAAACCTATCCGATTCAAGGTAGAATTCGCTAAGATTCCTTGGTGGCTCTCGGTACAAGGATTTTTTGAACTCCGAGTTGTCCAGAACGCCGGATACTACCGCCATCAATACCATAGATGGCTCAGGTCGATCAACTGATGATGCTGGAACGTTGAACCTTTCCAAAAATGATCGCAGAGTATCTTTAGGCATCTGCTTGATTGTAGTTAGTGACATTACATTCTTGGGTTGAGCGATATGGACCCGAAACTGTTCAATAAAGCGAGTGACCAACATGTTCCAGCTGTTAATCGATTCAGGTCCCAGCTGCCGAATCCACATAGCAGGAATATCAGTCAAAAAGAGAGAGAAGCAATTTTCCATGACATTTTCCGACGCCGATTGAACTTCTATATGACGTCAGTAGCGCATCAGTTGCATGGTAGGTTCTGTCCTGCCGTTGTAGGGCTCTAGTTGTGGAAGTTTGAAATCCGGGGGATTGCGGGAATTTCTGATTTCTTGCGTGAATGGATTGTGGTTGACATCGTCCATGTCATTCTGATAGGTGCGGCCTCTCGAGAGGCATTCAATGAGGTTGGCGAGCCGATCGCCTTCAAAGAGTTGTTGCAAGCTGCTAAGGCCAGAGCTGGTGCCCCCAGCGTTGAGTAAAGAAGAGTGTGAAAGAGTATAAGGAGCTTGGCAGGTCGTCCGGTTCGGGTCGGAGGTGCCCCCGTGCTGTGGCTCGGAGAAGTGAGGAGGTTCGTGGAAATGTGCACGGTTCGGATCAGATGTTCCGATCCGACCCGGTTCTAACCCTCTATTCCAAGCAGTTTCCTGTTGCCATTGAGTTGAAGGGGGTGGTTGAATGTCCATTCAGACTGGAGCGAAGGAAGGTCGTGCTTGACCTGGGCCTGTGTTTCCATCCAAAACACTGAGTGTTGCCGCTGCAGATGGCTGAGGGGGATTGCCGCTTGTTCCCTCTGTGCCCCTGGTTCGGATCGGAATTCGCCCTGTGATCCGAATCGGATCCGGTCCGATCCAGTTGGCTGCTCCTGCTGGAGCTGATTCCATGTTATTTCCAGCGAGTTATGCGTAGCCGCTCGGCCTTCCTTCCATCCGAGCGAAGAATTAGTCGATCATCTCCTATTGTTTGCGGAGGAGATCGTCTTGCCTTGCCATCTGAGCTCTCAATTCAGCGAGAACGCCGTCCATCTCTTCTCGCGTCAAATATGCTGACGGGTTTTCATGTGAGGAAGCTTCATGGCTTGCTTCGTTTCTCGTGCTTTCGCCTTTAACACGGGAAATCTTTCGATTAGCCATCGATTCAATAGCCAAATAATCCAAGCAGAAGTTGAAGTTGTCGTGTGCCCCCTACCTGGCACGCCAAAATGTTTGATCGAAATTTGGGCCTAACACCCAAATGCTGTGTGAAAACCTCACAATCACAGATTAATGCAGAAAAAGAAGAAAAATAAGAGGAGACACACGAGATTATTATAGTGGTTCGGCTCAATCCAAGCCTACGTCCACTTTATAGTTTCTTAAATCCTAAGAAGCTATTACAATGTTGTTTGCTTGCCGTTTATACACAAAATCCTCGTGTTTATAATGAAAATAAGTGAGAAATGTGGAGATTATACACGAAATCCTCGTGTTATTATGTGGAATTTGGCTTCTTCATTGAGCAATGACCTTGCGTGAAGTGGTGGTAGAAGCTATGATCAGTTAGAACCGAAAAGATCCCTTCAAATGTCCATCTCACGGTGTATTTATAAGCGTAGAGAAGCTTCTGGGTGGTCCGGTTCGGATATGCCATGTGGAGGGTGGTGAGGCCATCTCAGAAGTAGTGGAGAAGTGGTCTTCAGATCGTGGTAGGACAGGTGGAGCTCGATCCATGAGAGTAGAAGGTATTGGCTCCTTAAGAATAGGTCAATTCCGAAGTGTCGCAGCAGGTCAATGAGGGTTGGATCGGTTCAGGTCCGATCCGAACCAAGGTGGAATCTCCGATCCAAAGGCTGGAATCACTTCTGTGCAGCATACTTCAGGCGGGTCGGTTCGGGTCCGATCCGAACCGAGTTGGTGTCCTCAATCCGAAGACTCTGTGTCCAATGCTTTGAAGGTGGACCGGATCGGGAGTGCTCTGTTCGATCCGATCCATGCTGATGTGAATGCAAAGAGCAAGTACTAAGCTGTCCGTTTTAAGGCAGCGTCCGATCCGATCAAACTTATCCGATCCGATCCGAGGATCTATTCAATGCTAAATTCCAGGTTTCCGGTTCTGCATGCGTTCACGGAAACGGGCGTAACTCTCAAACCGTAAGTTCGATTGAGCCAAACCAACGCTCAAACTGAAGACGATTCAGAGATCTACAAGAGTCATAGAGCTCGGCTTTGCATTAGCTGTTTTCAGGCCCAAAAAAGGTCATCTGGTAGGAGTTCCAGGCCTTTCTTTGTTTGTGATGCGATTTCGACCAAATCGCTGCCTGTCTTCTGACGATGTTTCCAATACTCTAGTGTTTTGTTTATCAGAGATTCCATATGTGACTGCTTTGACTAAAAAGTGGGTCAACATTTTGTCCCCTAGAACATATCTTGCTGGTTGAAGGAAGATGTGTTCTGGATAATCCAAGGCCATGACGGGCCTGCCAGCTGCAAGTATAATCCATACCTGCGAAGAAGAGAAAAGCAAACAGGTATGTAAAAACCTAACAAAACTGATTACACTTTCGATCATAAACCATGCTTGGGCGTTTGTCTGAGCATAAACCATACTCAAGACACGTTCGAATCATCCTGGCAAAACCTGACGAGGGACCTAACCTTCCGGGTATAAGCCATACCAGGAAGTTCAAACTAAGCATAAGCCATACTATAGTTTTATTGAGTTCCTTTGCCAGATCCTGACAAAACAATAAGTCGTTCCGGAGTATAATCCATACTTAAGAATCCTAGTGAGTACAATCCATACTCATGTCGGGATAGAGCTATTCTTGCCAAAACCTGACAAGACAGTCTGTCCCTAGACATAATCAATGCCTAGGGGTCCGAGATAAGTATAAGCCATACTTTAGTTGAGGTTGAGAATCCTTCCACAACCTGACAAGATACTTAAATTGCCAAACATAATCCATGCTCGGAAAGTCCTTCCTTATTCAATTCAAAGTACAAAACCAAAGAAAATCATGATTGGTTTGTTATAGAGTGCAGCGCACGCTTTGGAGTTAAATCCTAACCCCGAACGTGTGTACTCCGATTTAGCCAATCAGAAAACCTAAATAAAGCAAAGAAAAATATCTTAAATCCTAAGAAATGCAGGAAATCCAGGCTGATCTCAACCAGATCAGTTGATGATGAGCCCGCGAGAGCTCGATCCAGGGTCATTCCCTCTCCGTGGAGCAGGTGGTGGTAGCACAGGTGTTGGCGCCGTTGGTTGTTTCACATGCTCGGGTAGCTCTCCACGTCTAACCCGTTCCTCAATCAGATCTCGCAAGTGTCTATAGTCATTTGTGTCTTGACCATCCATATCGTGAAACATGCAGTATTTCCCAGAATCGCGTTCTCTTTGTGATGGCTCCCTCCTGGGAGGCTTTGGATAGGAGGCGTCACCGTTTGTGTTCACGTAGATGTCGGTTAGTGACGAATTGTGTAACACCCCACCTCCGTCAGGGTGGCTTTTTGCAAGCAACTTTGACTTTGGTGGGGCGCTTTTAAATAAGGTAAACATGCATAATGGTGTAGCAAGGCAGGACATGACATGTATATATATATAAATAAACAAAGTAAGTAAATAAAATAGCGGAAGATTTATAAACCATTTCAAAACACAAGTTTGGTACATTAAAATGTCAATTTCCCAAAATTACAAGTCTAGATAAATACATCATCTGGTAAACTGAAAATAAATAAGTACTATCCCCAAATAAGAGTGATAAACCATAGCGGCTCAAGTCCAAAGCATACTTGAGCTATCCAAGGAAGCAGCTAAAATCCAAGCTAGGCTCTAGTATTCCCTCCCTGAGAACCTGGGGGGAAACGGAAGAAAAGAGGCGAAAGAAAACAGGTCAGTCAAAAAGACTGAGTAAGCCCTGCTACGATCAGTCTATAAACTAATAAAGTTAACATCATGATGGAAACTGAGATGATCATAGATAACAACATACTGGCATGATAAATTAACTACAAGATAGATAGAGGTGTCATCGCATAAACAAGGTTAAGTTTTGCACCACGGTGTACTAGCAAACCAACGTAACAGGTATTGATCCCTCAGCCCAAACTCTGGCCCAATAACATGAGGTGACCTTAAAACAAGGTCCAGCCCAACGGTCTAGTCGATCGGCTCCCTATAAACCTAACACGTCAAGTGTTGGTGTCCATACGGCCCACATATGGATGTAGTCTGACTGTGCTGGGTCCACCTTCGGGTGTGTCAAGCCCTCGGGTGTCAACCCCAGACACTTAAGCAATAATGCACAGCCCAGACCTACTGGTACCCGTGCCTCGAGTTTGTCCAACACCGGACTACGTGCACGTCCGTAGCCCGCCTGGACCCGCATCGCTGTACCACTCGGCCATCGCTTTGGTCGGTTACATCCGCTCAGTAATCGTGCCCCGCCCTAGCCTAGTCCTCTAGGGTTGTGATGATACCAAACTGGGATTACTGCCGGAACAGACCCGCTGCTAGGGTTTTCTAAGAGGGTTAAGTGCGATTTAACCCTTCACTAATCCTGGATTAAATGGGTTAAGTGTAGCTTAACCTCATTTCAATCCCTCGAATCCCCAAGTGGATTAAACTGGTTAAGTGTAACTAACAGTTCACACTTAACCCCATTTCAATCCCTCTAATTCCCAAATGGATTAAACTAGTTAAGTGTAACCAACGGTTCACAACTTAACCACATTCCAATCCCTCGAATCCCCAAATTGGTTAAGTATTAGTGGACCCTGACTTAACCCTAATCATGAGGCATTAATTAACTTAATGCACCTTAACCTCTCACATTAGACTTTGTTGCGGTTACTAGTTAAGCCGGGCGGGTCCGGGTAGCTTTACACCACAACTTGGTCTAACCTCGGGTCTTGGCACCACATGACCAACTTCTCACATTGGGTCCTATTGTTTGTAGCCACTAGTTAAGTCGGTAGGTTCCGGGTAGAATTACGCTACAAACTCAACCCAACCTCGAGTTGGCCACACTTATGTTTTCTAAGTGTCATGTCCACTTTATTTCAAAACATAATTACAAGTCAACAAATACTTGGGTAGACCTAACTTAATAGGTAAATTCCCAAGGGGTAGACCTAACTTAATAGGTAAATTCCCAATCTTATATTTTCATGTATTTTAAGTTTACCCAAAACCCCCAACGTCATTCTATCGCTTACGTATTCGTAGTAACGCATAAAGGATAAGAAGAGGGAACTTGGCACAACATACATGATGAACTTGCACAACAATCATGCATAACATGTTAGACTTGCACAACTCAGCATAGTGAACTTGCATATTAGCATAAACATGCATAACATGTTAAACTTGCATAACTTAGCATAGTGAACTTGCATATTACCATAAACATGCATAGTATGTTAAACTTGCATAACTTCGCATAGGGAACTTGCATAAACATGCATAACTTGTCAAACATGCACAACTTGCCATTTTAAACTTGCATAAGCATGCATAACTTATTAAACATGCATAACATGGCATAATGAACTTGCATAAACATGCATAACTTATTTAACTTGCAAATCATGGCATAGTGGACTCGCATAAACATGCATAACTCATTTACTTTGCAAATCATGGCTTGGTGAACTTGCATAAACATGCATAACTCATTTAACTTTCAAATCATGGCTTGGTGGACTTGCATAACCATGCATAACTCAATAAACTTGCAAAACATGGCATAATGGACATGCATAACTCAATGAACTTGCAAATCATAGCTTAGCGAACATGCATAAACATACATAACTAAATAAACTTGCAAAGATCCCAACTTTCATCACATATTAACTTTAGAGTTTCTAAAATGAAGGTAAGAGGGCTTACAATGCTTATGCGGACACAAATGAGTATAGCAATTGTAAGAAACCCCTTATGCAACTAATTAAAAACCCCAAATGCAAGCAAACTTGATCAAGACTCCTCCTTTATGATGCCAATAGAGAAACAAGCCTTTAATGCGAGCTAAGGAGGATCATACAAGCCCAAATATACTTGTATGCATGGAAAATCACTTAGGAATCAATTTAGGAATTGTACGAAGAGAGTGGAGGCCATGAGAGTTTTAATTTTGCCATAGTTTTGTTGCTAGAATGAATAATGAGTGATTTAGGGTAGGTTAGGGTCTTATTTATAGATTAGGCTAGTGTTTTTAGGCCATAGGATTAACCCTAGATTCAATTAGGTCCATCAGATCTTGGAACTCTCTAGAAACAGGCCACAAGACCCAACCCTAATCAGAAATGGTGCACCAGGCTAAACAGCCGGGCACCCCCTGTCGACAGGGCTGTCGACAGGGCAGTCGACATGCCTGACCCCTGTCGACAGGCCTGTCGACATGGGGTCCTGGGCGGGAATTTTTCCCGCCTGCCCAGTTTGCCCTAACCCATGTTTTAAATTTAAAATTTTAAATCTGTTTTTACTTAGGAATTTTCTGCAAACTTCAATGGGCTTTAACTGGGTCATACGGACTCCGATTTTCGAAAACTCGGACTCTATTTCGCGTATTTTTCCGAGACGAACGCAATGGCATAGCCCATTTCCCTTGATTCACTTTTTATAATTAAATTC
Organism: Allium sativum; assembly: GCA_030737875.1. Lineage (NCBI taxonomy): Eukaryota > Viridiplantae > Streptophyta > Magnoliopsida > Asparagales > Amaryllidaceae > Allium > Allium sativum. The sequence goes on along the minus strand of CM060919.1, from coordinate 873,636,439 downwards.
TGTCTCAATTTATGATATAACGGGTTATTAGAAATACGGGTTGTTACATTCTCCCCTCCTTAAAGGATTTCGTCCCCGAAATCTTCAAGTTAGGAAGAACGTATCCTACCATCCAATCATCCATCTACTCAAAGCATCATCCACGAGCAATCATTGTCCTTACAAGATTCTAAATGCTGGATGAACATATACAGAGGTGTGTGTATATGTACTTATCTAATGCAAATATCATCAATGCGAATTATGTTAGTGAAATGAATCCATATGTATGCAATTCCTAACATAATGTATATCATCTATATGTGTGCACATAACATACACCCATATGCAACATCCATGTGATAACACACAAATTTTCATCCATGAATAAGCCTAAACACTCATGCATATGCAATATGAGGAGTGTGCGAGCCGATCTAGTGCCTAATCGTGTATAATGCATCCACGAGCAACCACTTGCAAACACTTGCAAACACTTGCAACCACTTGCAACCATCAACATAACATGTTTCAAACACATGTTTCATCCAAAGGGTTTCTACCTAAGGTTCTCATGACAAGATAAACACGATAAACTAGATAAACATGGACAGAGAAATATGCTAAAAAGAGATCTTAGCAAGATAAACTCCTTTTTGGATTATAAGAAATCCATTCAAACTCCGACATATAGTACTAACCGATGAGTCTCAACCCCCTTATGGAGTTTACAACGGAAATAAGATCGAGAATGGGATCGAGAGGATATATACAAAAGATAACTTGCAAGCAAGCTCTACAGGAAAACAAGGATCAAGGATGCACTCTCAAAAAGAGATATGATGTGCGTGTCTAGTCTTCACTCTTCTTAGTCCCGTTTCCTTGAGCTTAACTCCACTGTGCTTTGACCGTCTTTTACTTCATGATTTCTTGGCTTCCTAACTCCTATTTCCTAAATTCGAGTTGGAACTCGTCGCCTCTCGTCTTCTTTTTTCCACTTATTCTTCTTTCTGCATACCTGGGTTAAACAAAACTGTACCCTCATGATTTCATGCAGGCTCCCCAAAATTCACTAGTGAATCCTGGATCTCGTCTACTTACTATAAAGTATTCCATGCAGCAGAACCTTTCTTGAAAATACCAATCCACGTTGCCAATTTCCCTTATAAACGTGACTTTCTATAACTCAGGCTTAATTGAAATGAACCATCCGCCTATAGACCATACCTAGATTCGGTTGCCTACCCATAGCTTCCTGTAGGCTCTTTCAAAACTGGCCAACTTCTTGAGGGTAAACCGTTGCTAATCATGATGCAGTCCTCTCGCTCTTCACCGGACTGAAATGAGCACTCTTCGTGAGTCTACCTATTATGACCCACATACCCGTATTCCCTTCCTTTGATCTAGGTAGTCCATCCACGTAATCTATCGAGATGTTTTCACACTTCCCTTGCGGAACCTCCAATAGAGGTAATGGCCCACTGGGCTTCTATGATTTGGCCTTAACCTGGTGGCACGACATGTATCCTAAAACCAACTCGGCCACCTCCTCGAGTGATGCGCATCTTCAAGAACCTTCTTTACCAAGTCTTTCACTCGAGGAACACATAATCTCTCATCGCGCCTTAGTCATCCCTTGTCATCTATAATATATCCAGCGAGGTGACTTAACATCCCGCCCCGAATCGACTGGTCCATGTTCTTGACCAACAGCGGGTCTCCTTCCTATGAAACCCCCTTCTTGATCCAGAAGAGTAAGTCTAAGCTCAGGGAATGCTAACTAACTAGCCAAACAGAGGAAGCTTCTTACTTCAATTGCCCTCCTCAGAGTTTTCCGGTCTTAAACCGCACCTCTTTAGCGGAATCCACCGCTAAGCCTTACTTAGGAACTATGTGCCCAAGAAATCCAGCTTCTTTCCTCCAAAGTGACATTTGGAGAACTTGACCTTCAACTGGTGGCTCTAAGCGTATCCATCTCCTCCTTGAGATGTATAGCATGCTCTTCCTTGTTCTTTTGAGGAGATCAAAATATCGTCTACGACGACCGTGACAAACTTGTTCAAGGACTCCCTAAACACCCTACCCACCAAGTTCACGTAATGTGCGGGTGCATTAGTCAAACCAAATAGCATGACTAGCCATTCCAAAATCCATCTAGAGTCCTAAACGCAGTCTTGTCAATTCCATCCCCAGCCATCCTAAGCTGATGGAACCCGGTAGCTAGATCAAAAGAAAACAGATGCTCCTACAAGCTGATCAAACAAATCATTGATCCTTGGTAACGGTTATCTATTCCTCTCACGATAATCAACACATAAGCGAAGCAAACTGTTCACATCCGTAACAAATGCTACGGGAGCACCCTACTCGAAAACGCTTCGTCTCAGGAAGTTCTTCTTAAGCAACTCTTGACTTGCTTCCTTAACTCTCATCTCGTGAGATCATGTGCCTAACCGGCCACGAAGCTGGCTTGGTATTACCAACCAGATAATGCGGAAATCTATCCCACGTCTAGGGGTAACCCCCTTACTTTCCCCCAAGATATCAGGATATTCTCGGACCACCCTCACAGATTGCAGACTATCGATAGACGAGTTGAGGGATTTAAGATAACATAACATGACGGGACCCATAGGGTTGCTAGAAATTTCCAGGGTACTACCGAGGCGAGTCATGAGCCTCACAACCCCTATATACCAAAAACCCAGAATGGCTCCAAAACAGGACAACCATTCCATGCCCAAAACCAACCCATATCCCCCGAAACTGAGAATATAAACATCCCACGAGAATTCTATACTCAAGATAGAAATTTTCAAATCCACTCATACCACAGACAGGCGGGCAGAACCCCCAATTGGATTTGAAACACATACGGGATCATCAACTAGACTAGTACTTAGGTGCAAACTTTCAACTAGATTAGATGAAATAAAACTATGCGATGTGCCAGAGTCAAACAAAGTACGAACAGGGAAAATCAGAAAATGTAAACCAGATTTTCAACAGAAACACTACCTCTATCATGAGCTGGAAGAACGGTGTTGAGGGGATGAACTCGCCCTCCAGATAGTCCTGCACACTGAGTCTGACCTTGCCCTTGTTTCCTCGGGCAATCTTTGTTGAGATGTCCAGACTCACCACAATGAAAGCATTCGCCCCGCTTTCTCTTCTTCTTCCTACATTCCCTGGCTATATGTCCAACTTTACCACAGAAGTTGCACTTCCCATTCTCTCTTGGCTTGTCCTTGCGGTTGTTGTTATTCTTGCCTCGTTTCCCGGAATTTACCCTCTTGCCTTGAGACTCATTCGCCCTGGCCTCTTTCTTGTCATTGTTATCTTCTTCTTGAAGTAGGGCCATATTCGCCAAATTCTCGAAAGTCGCCCCCAAGGGTATATGAGACATGGCCAAACCATGTAATGGCTCGTTTAATCCTAGAGCAAAGTGTAGGGCCTTCTTCTGAGCTGTATTAACCAAGTCTAAATCGACCCGAGCCAGTTGATTAAACTTATCTATGTATTCCCTAATAGTCATGTCCCCTTGCTTCAGTGATAAGAACCGCAGTCCAAACCTTCCTCTAAAGTCATCCCAAGTCTCAATTGGCCTAGTAGCGGTGGTGACTACCCACCAACGTGCAGCTTCTTCGTTTAGCAACCATACTGCCAATAAAACCTTCCTGCGGTCACCTATATCAAAGGTGGCTAAAAGATCTTCGGTCTCTTTCAACCAATTCCTTGCCTCTACAAAAGTCTCGGTCCCAAAGAAATTCTTGCAACCCATCGCCTTAAAATCTTGGCAAATCTCTGCGAAGTCGGTTTGAGGATGCTGAGGGGAAGGAGGAAGAGGAACATCAACTACCGGAGGAGGAGTAATATCTGCGGGGCCGGCTTCGGTCGCCCTAGCCTCCAAAAGTCTCCTATACCAAACAGGTACGTGTACTCCCTCCGGAATGGCAAAGTTGTCGGCCATACTGGAAACAAGGAAAAAGATAGATTCAGAATGGAGAAAAACGAAGGAATTTTGCTAATGGCTTTTTGGGGAATAGCCTTTAAAATAAACTAGACTTTTCTTTGGAAAATACTTTATACTTGGTTTTGAAAATAGTTTTTCAAAAGTTTTAAAAACCTTTTTATCCCTTCTCGTAAACCATATGCTCTGATACCAAATGTAACACCCCACCTCCGTCAGGGTGGCTTTTCGCAAGCAACTTTGACATTGGTGGGGCGTTTTTAAATAAGGTAAACATGCATAATGGTGTAGCAAGGCAGGACATGACATGTATATATATATAAATAAACAAAGTAAGTAAATAAAATAGCGGAAGATTTATAAACCATTTCAAAACACAAGTTTGGTACATCAAAATGTCAATTTCCCAAAATTACAAGTCTAGATAAATACATCATCTGGTAAACTGAAAATACATAAGTACTATCCCCAAATAAGAGTGATAAACCATAGCGGCTCAAGTCCAAAGCATACTTGAGCTATCCAAGGAAGCAGCTAAAATCCAAGCTAGGCTCTAGTATTCCCTCCCTGAGAACCTGGGGGGGAAACGGAAGAAAAGAGGCGAAAGAAAACAGGTCAGTCAAAAAGACTGAGTAAGCCCTGCTACGATCAGTCTATAAACTAATAAAGTTAACATCATGATGGAAACTGAGATGATCATAGATAACAACATACTGGCATGATAAATTAACTACAAGATAGATAGAGGTGTCATCGCATAAACAAGGTTAAGTTTTGCACCACGGTGTACTAGCAAACCAACGTAACAGGTATTGATCCCTCAGCCCAAACTCTGGCCCAATAACATGAGGTGACCTTAAAACAAGGTCCAGCCCAACGGTCTAGTCGATCGGCTCCCTATAAACCTAACACGTCAAGTGTTGGTGTCCATACGGCCCACATATGGATGTAGTCTGACTGTGCTGGGTCCACCTTCGGGTGTGTCAAGCCCTCGGGTGTCAACCCCAGACACTTAAGCAATAATGCACAGCCCAGACCTACTGGTACCCGTGCCTCGAGTTTGTCCAACACCGGACTACGTGCACGTCCGTAGCCCGCCTGGACCCGCATCGCTGTACCACTCGGCCATCGCTTTGGTCGGTTACATCCGCTCAGTAATCGTGCCCCGCCCTAGCCTAGTCCTCTAGGGTTGTGATGATACCAAACTGGGATTACTGCCAGAACAGACCCGCTGCTAGGGTTTTCTAAGAGGGTTAAGTGCGATTTAACCCTTCACTAATCCTGGATTAAATGGGTTAAGTGTAGCTTAACCTCATTTCAATCCCTCGAATCCCCAAGTGGATTAAACTGGTTAAGTGTAACTAACAGTTCACACTTAACCCCATTTCAATCCCTCTAATTCCCAAATGGATTAAACTAGTTAAGTGTAACCAACGGTTCACAACTTAACCACATTCCAATCCCTCGAATCCCCAAATTGGTTAAGTATTAGTGGACCCTGACTTAACCCTAATCATGAGGCATTAATTAACTTAATGCACCTTAACCTCTCACATTAGACTTTGTTGCGGTTACTAGTTAAGCCGGGCGGGTCCGGGTAGCTTTACACCACAACTTGGTCTAACCTCGGGTCTTGGCACCACATGACCAACTTCTCACATTGGGTCCTATTGTTTGTAGCCACTAGTTAAGTCGGTAGGTTCCGGGTAGAATTACGCTACAAACTCAACCCAACCTCGAGTTGGCCACACTTATGTTTTCTAAGTGTCATGTCCACTTTATTTCAAAACATAATTACAAGTCAACAAATACTTGGGTAGACCTAACTTAATAGGTAAATTCCCAAGGGGTAGACCTAACTTAATAGGTAAATTCCCAATCTTATATTTTCATGTATTTTAAGTTTACCCAAAACCCCCAACGTCATTCTATCGCTTACGTATTCGTAGTAACGCATAAAGGATAAGAAGAGGGAACTTGGCACAACATACATGATGAACTTGCACAACAATCATGCATAACATGTTAGACTTGCACAACTCAGCATAGTGAACTTGCATATTAGCATAAACATGCATAACATGTTAAACTTGCATAACTTAGCATAGTGAACTTGCATATTACCATAAACATGCATAGTATGTTAAACTTGCATAACTTCGCATAGGGAACTTGCATAAACATGCATAACTTGTCAAACATGCACAACTTGCCATTTTAAACTTGCATAAGCATGCATAACTTATTAAACATGCATAACATGGCATAATGAACTTGCATAAACATGCATAACTTATTTAACTTGCAAATCATGGCATAGTGGACTCGCATAAACATGCATAACTCATTTACTTTGCAAATCATGGCTTGGTGAACTTGCATAAACATGCATAACTCATTTAACTTTCAAATCATGGCTTGGTGGACTTGCATAACCATGCATAACTCAATAAACTTGCAAAACATGGCATAATGGACATGCATAACTCAATGAACTTGCAAATCATAGCTGAGCGAACATGCATAAACATACATAACTAAATAAACTTGCAAAGATCCCAACTTTCATCACATATTAACTTTAGAGTTTCTAAAATGAAGGTAAGAGGGCTTACAATGCTTATGCGGACTCAAATGAGTATAGCAATTGTAAGAAACCCCTTATGCAACTAATTAAAACCCCCAAATGCAAGCAAACTTGATCAAGACTCCTCCTTTATGATGCCAATAGAGAAACAAGCCTTTAATGCGAGCTAAGGAGGATCATACAAGCCCAAATATACTTGTATGCATGGAAAATCACTTAGGAATCAATTTAGGAATTGTATGAAGAGAGTGGAGGCCATGAGAGTTTTAATTTTGCCATAGTTTTGTTGCTAGAATGAATAATGAGTGATTTAGGGTAGGTTAGGGTCTTATTTATAGATTAGGCTAGTGTTTTTAGGCCATAGGATTAACCCTAGATTCAATTAGGTCCATCAGATCTCGGAACTCTCTAGAAACAGGCCACAAGACCCAACCCTAATCAGAAATGGTGCACCAGGCTAAACAGCCGGGCACCCCCTGTCGACAGGGCAGTCGACATGCCTGACCCCTGTCGACAGGCCTGTCGACATGGGGTCCTGGGCGGGAATTTTTCCCGCCTGCCCAGTTTGCCCTAACCCATGTTTTAAATTTAAAATTTTAAATCTGTTTTTACTTAGGAATTTTCTACAAACTTCAATGGGCTTTAACTGGGTCATACGGACTCCGATTTTCGAAAACTCGAACTCTATTTCGCGTATTTTTCCGAGACGAACGCAATGGCATAGCCTGTTTCCCTTGATTCACTTTTTATAATTAAATTCTGTCTCAATTTATGATATAACGGGTTATTAGAAATACGGGTTGTTACAAATTGAGTTCTGTGTACTTTTCATATCTGGGCCCTCTCCGGGGCTAAGCGTTGCGGTCATTCCTGAGGGCAGCTTTTCCTTTGCCTTTACCAGAATCAGACGGTTCTCCGTCTTTGAGCATGTTGACATCGAGAATTTTCCTTTCGGACGTTGCGTCTTCTTCACGCAAAAATCTATCCGATTCAAGGTAGAATTCGCTGAGATTCCTTGGTGGGTCTCGGTATAAGGATTTTTTGAACCCCGAGTTGTCCAAAACGCCGGATACTGCTGCCATCAATACCATAGATGGGTCAGGTCGATCAACTAATGCTGCTGCAACGTTGAACCTTTCCAAAAATGATTGCAGAGTTTCTTTAGGCCTATGCTTGATTGTAGTTATTGACATTACATTCTTGGATCGAGCGATATGGACCCGAAACTGTTCAATAAAGCGAGGGACCAACATGTTCCAGCTGTTGATCGATTCAGATTCCAGCTGCCGAACCCACATAGCAGCAATATCAGTCAAAAAGAGAGGGAAGCACTTTGCCATGACGTTTTCCGATGCCGATTGAACTTCCATATGACGTTTGTAGCGCATCAGATGCACGGTAGGATCTGTCCTGCCATTGTAGGGCTCTAGTTGTGGAAGTTTGAAATCCGGGGGATTGCGGGAATTTCTAATTTCTTGTGTGAATGGATTGTGGTTGACATCATCCATGTCATTCTGATAGGCGCGACCTCTCGAGAGGCGTTCAATGAGGTTGGCAAGCCGATCGCCTTCAAAGAGTTGTTGCAAGCTGCTAAGGCCAGAGCTGGTGCCCCCAGCGTTGAGTAAAGAAAAGTGTGGAAGAGTATAAGGAGCTTGGCAGGTCATCCGGTTCGGGTCGGAGGTGCCCCCGTGCTGTGGCTCGGAGAAGTGAGGAGGTTCGTGGAAATGTGCATGGTTCGGGTCAGATGTTCTGATCCGACCTGGTTCTAACCCTCTATTCCAAGTAGTTTCCTGTTGCCATTGAGCTGAAGGGGGTGGTTGAATGTCCATTCGGACTGGAGCGGAGGAAGGTCGTGCTCGACCTAGGCCTGTGTTTCCATCCAAAACACTGAGTATTGCCGCTGCAGATGGCTGAGGGGGATTGCCCCTTGTTCCCTCTGTGCTCCCGGTTCGGATCGGAATTCGCCCTGTGATCCGAGTCGGATCCGGTCCGATCCGGTTGGCTGCTCCTGCTGGAGCTGATTCCATGTTATTTCCAGCGAGTTGTGCGTAGCCGCTCAGCCTTCTTCAATCCGAGCGAAGAATTGGTCGATCATCTCCTATTGTTTGCGGAGGAGATCGTCTTACCTTGCCATCTGAGCTCTCAATTCAGTGAGAACGCCGTCCATCTCTTCTCGCATCAAATATGCTGACGGGTTTTCATGTGAGGAAGCTTCATGGCTTGCTTCGTTTCTCGTGCTTTCGCCTACAACACGGGAAATCTTTCGCTTAGCCATCGATCCAATAGCCAAATAATCCAAGCAGAAGTTGAAGTTGTCGTGTGCCCCTACCTCGCGCGCCAAAATGTTTGATCGAAATTTGGGCCTAACACCCAAATGCTATGTGAAAACCTCACAATCACATATTAATGCAGAAAAAGCAGTAAAATAAGAGGAGGCACACGAGATTTTTACAGTGATTCGGCTTAATCCAAGCCTACGTCCACTTTATAGTTTCTTAAATCCTAAGAAGCTATTACAATGTTGTTTGATTGCCGTTTATACACGAAACCCTCGTGTTTATAATGAAAAGAAGTGAGAAAAGTGGATATTATACACAAAATCCTCGTGTTATTTTGTGGAATTTGGCTTCTTCATTGAGCAATGACCTTGCGTGAAGTGGTGGTAGAAGCCATGATCAGTTAGAACCGAAAAGATCCCTTCAAATGTCGATCTCACGGTGTATTTATAGGCGTAGAGAAGCTTCTGGGTGGTCCGGTTCGGATATGCCACGTGGAGGGTGGTGAGGCCATCTCAGAAGTAGTGGAGAAGTGGTCTTCATATCGTGGTAGGACAGGTGGAGCTCGATCCATGAGAGTAGGAGGTATTGGCTCCTTAAGAATAGGTCAAATCCGAAGTGTAGCAGCAGGTTAATAAGGGTCGGATCGGTTCGGGTCTGATTCGAACCAAGGTGGAATCTCCGATCCGAAGGTTGGAAGCACTTCTGTGCAAGATACTTCAGGTGGGTCGGTTCGGGTTCGATCCGAATCGAGTTGGTGTCCTCAATCCGAAGACTTCGTGTCCAATGCTTTGAAGGTGGAGCGGATCAGGAATGCTCCATCCGATCCGATCCGTGCTGATGTGAATGCAAAGAGCAAGTACAAATCTATCCGTTTTAAGGCAGCGTCCGATCTGATCAGAATTATCTGATCCGATCCGTGGATCTATTCAATGCTAAATTCCAGGTTTCCGGTTCTGCATGCGTTCACGGAAACGGGCGTAACTTTCAAACCGTAAGTCCGATTGAGCCAAACCAAAGCTCAAACTGAAGCTGATTCAGAGATCTACAAGAGCTACAGAGCCGAGCTCTATAATCATTGTTTTCGGGCCCAAAAAAGGTCATCTGGTACGAGTTCTGAGCCTTTCTTTGTTTGTGATGCGATTTCGACCAAATTACTGCCTGTCTTCTGACGATGTTTCCAATACTCTAGTGTGTTGTTTATCAGAGATCCCATATGTGACTACTTTGACAAAAAAGCAGGTCAACACCTTCACAAATGTAAAAAAATAAGGGTAATTGTTGGAAGTAAGGGCTATTTAGAGAATTAGGAGAAGGATTAAAAAGAAGTGTTGTTTTGAAGTATTAAGAGAAGTAGGGATAGTTTAAGCATAGTAGGGGTAGATCGACAAATATGAAAGATGATGAATCGTTTGGATAGGGTGCTACAAAAAACAGCCCTTCACGGAAATTAAAAAATAGGGGTAATTGTTGGAAGTAAGGGCTATTAAGAGAATAAGTGGTAGGATTTAAAAAAAGGGTTGTTTTGAAGTATAAAGAGAAGTAGGGGTAGTTTAAGCATAGTAGGGGTAGATCAACAAGTATGAAAGATGATGAATCATTTGGATTGGGTGCTACAAAAACCAACCCTTCACAAAAGTAAAAAAAAAAGGGTAATTGTTTGAAGTAAGGGCTATTTAGACAATTAGGGGTAGGGTTAAAAAGAAGCGTTGTTTTGAAGTATTAAGAGAAGTAGGGGTAGTTTAAGCATAGTAGAGTTAGATAGACAAATATGAAAGATGATGAATCATTTGGATTGGATGCTGCAAAAACCAACCCTTTACAGAAGTTAAAAATATAGGTAATTGTTCAAAGTAACGGATATTTTTAACAATCCTTCTTCTAAATCTGTGCATTTTAATCCGTGTATAGTAAGGGCTATTTTAATCCGTGCATTTTAAGCATTGTTTGAAGTATTAAGAGAAGTACGGGTTAGTTTTAGCATAGTAAGGGTAGATCGACAAATATGAAAGATGGTGAATCATCTAGGTTTGATGCTTCAAAAATTAACACTTCACAAAAGTTAAAAAATAGGGGTAATTTTTGGAAGTAAGGGCTTTTTAGAGAATTAGTGGTAGGATTAAAATGAAGGGTTGTTTTGGAGTATAAAGAGAAGTAGGGGTAGTTGGAGCATAGTAGTAGTAGATCAATGAATATCAAAGATGATGAATTGTTTGGATTGGGTGCTGCAAAAACCAAACCTTCACAATAGTAAAAAAATAGGGGTAATTGTTGGAAGGAAGGGCTATTTAGGGAATTAGTGGTAGGATTAAAATAAAGGGCTTTTTTGAAGTATTAAGAAACGTTGGGGTAGTTTAAGCATAGTAGGGGTAGATCGACAAATATGAAAGATGCTGAATCATTTTGATTGGATGCTACAAAAACCAACCCTTCACAGTAGTTAAAAAATAAGGGTAATTGTTGGAAGTAAGGGATATTTAGAGAATTAGTGGTGGGATTTAAGAGAAGGATTGTTTTGAAGTATTAAGAGAAGTAGGGGTAGTTTAAGCATAGTAGGGGTAGATAGACAAATGTGAAAGATGAAGAATCATTTGGATTGGGTGCTGCAAAAACCAACACTTTACAGAAGTTAAAAAGTAGGGGTAATTGTTCAAAGTAATGGATATTTTTAACAATCCTTCTTCTAAATCCGTGCATTTTAATCCCTGCATAGTAAGGGCTATTTTAATCCATGCATTTTAAGCATTGTTTTGAAGTATTAAGAGAAGTAAGGGGTAGTTTAAGCATAGTAGGGGTAGATCGACAAATATGAAAGATGATGAATCATTTGGATTTGATGCTTCAAAAAACAACCCTTCACAGAAGTTAAAAAATAGGGGTAATTGTTGGAAGTAAGGGCTTTTTAGAGAATTAGCGGCAGGATTAAAAAGAAGGGTTGTTTTGAAGTATAAAGAGAAGTAGGGGTAGATGGAGCATAGTAGTGGTAGATCGATGAATATCAAGGATGATGAATTGTTTAGATTTGGTGCTGCAAAAACCAAACCTTCACAATAGTAAAAAAAAATAAGGGGTAATAATTGGAAGGAAGGGCTATTTAGAGAATTAGGGTTAGGATTAAAATGAAGGTCTTTTTTGAAGTATTAAGAAACGTTGGGATAGTTTAAGCATAGTAGGGGTAGATCGACAAATATGAAAGATGCTGAATCATTTTGATAGGTTGCTACAAAAACCAATCCTTCACAGTTGTTAAAAAATAAGGGTAATTGTTGGAAGTAAGGGATATTTAGAGAGTTAGCGGTGGGATTTAAAAGAAGGACTGTTTTGAAGTATTAAGAGAAGTAGGGGTAGTTTAAGCATAGTAGGGGAAGGTAGACAAATATGAAAGATGATGAATCATTTGGATTGAGTGCTGCAAAAACCAACCCTTTACAGAAGTTAAAAAATCGGGGTAATTGTTCAAAGTAATGGATATTTTTAACAATCCTTCTTCTAAATCTGTGCATTTTAATCCATGAATAGTAAGGGCTATTTTAATCCGTGCATTATAAGCATTTTTTTGAAGTATTAAGAATAGTAAGGGGTAGTTTAAGCATAGTAGGGGTAGATCGACAAATATGAAAGATGATGAATCATTTGGATTTGATGCTTCAAAAACCAACCCTTCACAGAAGTTAAAAAATAGGGGTAATTGTTGGAAGTAAGGGTTTTTAGATAATTAGTGTAGGATTAAAAAGAAGGGTTTTTTTGAAGTATAAAGAGAAGTAGGGGTAGTTGGAGTATAGTAGTGGTAGATCAATGAATATCAAAGATGATGAATTGTTTGGATTGGGTGCTGCAAAAACCAAACCTTCACAATAGTAAAAAAAAAGGGGTAATCGTTGGAAGGAAGAGCTATTTAGAGAATTAGGGGTAGGATTAAAATGAAGGGCTTTTTTGAAGTATTAAGAAACGTTGGGGTAGTTTAAGCATAGTAGGGGTACATCGACAAATATGAAAGATGCTGAATCATTTTGATAGGTTGCTACAAAAACCAACCCTTCACAGTAGTTAAAAAATAAGGGTAATTGTTGGAAGTAAGGGCTATTTAGAGAATTAGCGTGGGATTAAAAAGAAGGACTGTTCTGAAGTATTAAGAGAAGTAGGGGTAGTTTAAGCATAGTAGGGGTAGATCGACAAATATGAAAGATGATGAATTGTTTGGATTGGGTGCTGCAAAAATCAATCCTTCACAATAGTAAAAAATAGTGGTAATTGTTGGAAGGAAGGGCTATTTAGAGAATTAGGGGTAGGACTGAAAAGAAGGGCTGTTTTGAAGTATTAAGAGAAGTAGGGATCGTTTAAGCATAGTATGGGTAGATCGACAAATATGAAAGATGATGAATCATTTAGATTGGATGCAGCAAAATCCAACCTTTCATAGTAGTTAAAAAATAAGGGAAACTGTTGGAAATAAGGGCTATTTAGAGAATTGGGGATAGGATTAAAAAGAAGGGCTATTTTGAAGTGCTAAGAGAAGTATGGGTAAATCGACAAATATGAAAGATGATGAATCGTTTGGATTGGGTGTTGCAAAAACCAACCCTTCACAATAGTTAAAAAATAGGGGTAATTGTTGGAAGTATGGACTATTTATAGAATTTCGGGTAGGATTAAAAATAAGGGTTGTTTAAAGTATTAAGAGAAGTATGGGTAGTTTAAGCAAAGTAGGTATAGATCGAAAAATATGAAACATAATGAATCGTTTGGATTGGGTGCTGCCAAACCCAATCCTTCATAGTATTTAAAAAATAGGGGTAATTTTTGGAAAGAAGGGCTATTTAGAGAATTAGGGGTAGGATTAGAAATAAGGGTTGTTTTGAAGTATTAAGGGAAGTAGTGGTAGTTTAAGCATAGTTGGGGTAGATCAGCAAGTATGAAAGATGATGAATCATTTGGATTAGGTGCTACAAAAACCAACCCTTCACAAAAGTAAAAAAATAGGGGTAATTGTTTGAAGTAAGGGCTATTTAGAGAATTAGGGGTAGGATTAAAAAGAAGCATTGTTTTGAAGTATTAAGAGAAGTAGGGGTAGTTTAAGCATAGTAGAGGTAGATAGACAAATATGAAAGATGATGTGTAACACCCCACCTCCATTAAGATCACTCACAAAGGGAATGCCATAACTTCAGTGGAGCGTTTTTGGTAAACAGACACAGAATACCACAAGACAGATATAAAAATTTTGCAGCAGAAAATAAACAACTTTATTAAATCACCGAAATACTTTGTTACATAATACCATGAGTCATAAAACTATTACAACAAAACACTTCTGTCTTATATCATCAGAGTACATAGGTATTTAAAAGAAAAACATCATTCCCCAGGTTAAAGAGCAAGCCATATAATTGACAGAGTCTCGAGCCATACTTCAGAAGTAGCTCCTAGAAGATGATATCCAAATCCTAACTGAACCTGAGTGTTTCCTCCCTGAGAACCTGGGTGGGGGGGGGGGGGAACGGAAGAAAAGAGGCGAAACAAGTTGGGTTAGACATACATCTGGTGAGTCCAGTAACTTTTAGCCAGTAAATAAATAAAGGTAAACATGACAGGCATACAAAGTGGATAAGGGGATTCATGATACAGATGGAAGGTATGACAGGACAAATAAGGTAAGATGTATGCTTCACTACAAACTACTCTGCACTATTACTAGTAAAATCAAGATAGGATGATCCCTTCCGCTAACCTTAATAACAATAATGATGGTGGTAGTTTCGTGTACGCCTAGCCGCTGTCATAGGTGCCGCCTGCTCCTATCTCAACTAGTCGTACCCACTACCCTCCTACTATAAATTGGTAGACTTCGGGCATACGTTCGGGTATACCCTAACCACTACCCTAATCGATCGGCTCCCTACTCTGTAGATACCCTGTGCTGGTCCCATAACTAAGGGGTATCACTTCCCTAAAGTGGCAACCTAAGGTGTGCACAGTTATATCTATTGGGGTCACGGTCGTCTTGTCCCCCTCTTCCCAGCCCATGCACGCACATATCCCCGGTCGGTTTGCACCGCTTACACCATTCGTCTCGTTTTTGATCTCTTACAATCAATCAGTAAGCGTGCCCCTTCCCCGCCTAGTAGGGAGTTCTTTACTTTGATACCCCTCCGGGTTACTGATTGAAATGGGTCCCACACAACATGATACAAGCTCTCCCCTATGTCTTATATCCCCACTAGGTTTTCTACTGACTATGTATACCATAAGGTGTCTTTAATTACATATCCCTCAATCAGTTATGCGTACCTATAGGTGTCTTTAATACATAACCCTTAATCTACCTATCAGTTATGCTTAACTATAGGTGTCTTTAATACATAACTCTATCTATTCCCATTAGTTATGCGTACCCCTAAGGGTGTCTTTGATACATAACTTTACTATTTTTCCCTGGTTATGTATACCATTTGGTGTCTTTAGTTACATAACCCTTTTTATCCGATTAAGTTTGTGGGCCTATATATATTAATATTACCCACCTACCCATCAGTTGTACTTAACCCACCCACAATCCAACATATTTTACTTAACCCTAACTTATGTCTACCTTCATACAGTCCAAATGTAAAAAGTTAGGTTAAGTAGTCTTTAATCAGCATTAATTAATTATTGAGACACCTAATAGTATTTCACTTGCCACCCAAGGTACCCACTTAATTCCACATGCCACCCAAGGCACCCACTTAACCCCTCATGTCCCACTACATGTTTATCTGGTTAAGTGTTTCTTAATTCAATAAGACCGTAACCTTATAAAGACCTCTCACATTAGACTGGCATTTGTGGTATCTGGATTTGTCGGGCGGGTCCAGGCAGTCCTACACCACAAAAGAGCCTAACCTCGTGTCTTTACAACTGTTATGTATTTAAGTTATGCCTAAGACCTCTCACATTAGACTGGCATTTGTGGCAGCTGGATTTTCCGGGCGGGTCCGGGCAGTCGTACACAACAAAAGAGCCTAACCTCGGGTCTTAGACGATTAATTACTCATAATTAATCATTCCCCAATTTGAATTAATTTCCCTATTCAAATTATCAATCAATTACAAATTTAACTATGGCCATAATTGACTCAATTATGTCCATCTATTTATGGTATGTAAAATCATTCCAATTTCATCACAAATTTATTTTATGCCATTTAAGGCATTTATGCCAATTAAATCTTTAGACTTCAATTTCTTAGACATTCCTCTTTTGATTAATTAAGTTAATTAATTAACCCTTTCCTTTTTATAGGTGTCATTGCCTATTTTATTAACAATTTGAATTTCCTATCCATAAATGGTCATATTCAAATTATACCATTTTTACACAATTTTACCCATGTCATAATAGGTAATTATTCATATGTTTCCCTACTAAAATCATGTGCCCAAGTTACATAAACACTATGTAAATTATGCCTATTACAAATTCCCCTTTTTCCCCATTTCTTAACTAGCGTAACCGTTTGCGTTTTTGGCGTCATCGAGGCTACAAAGTAGTCTCGCCATTACAATAAAATAAAGGGAGTGACAAGGTTATAGTTTTTAGTACAACTTTGGCATAAGCATGACAACTAGGGAAAATGACATGATAACTTCGCATATAATTATGATTCACCGCATAATTAACAACTTGCATAGATTCATGATTTTGCAACATAACAACTTGCATAGGTTCATGAATTAACAACATAATAGGTTCATGATTCACAATATAACAACTTGCATAGGTAACTTGCATGGGTTCATGAATTAACAACATAATTAACAACTCACATAGATTCATGATTTACAACATGTTTAACAACTTGCATAACATAACAACTTGCATAGTTTCATGAATAATAACTTGCATAGGTTCATGAATAATAACTTGTATAGGTGACTTGCATGATCTCATAACAATTTACATAGGTTCATGATGACAACTTGTATAGATTCATAGTAAAAACTTGCATAGATTCATGATAGCAACTTGCATAGATTCATGATAACGACTTGCATAGATTCATAGTAACAACTTGCATAGATTCATGAATTCATCACACAATAACATACATAATTTCATGACCAACAATAACAATAAACTTGCATAACTACAAACAACATATACCCAAATCATAGTCTACCACTATTCACTTATATTTATTTAAACCTAAAAGTGACTAGAACTCAGATAAAAAGAGGGTCTTGAGTTCTGGGTTCTGAATTCTGTAATTGATTAGCGTTCCCTTGATGTAGGCAATTTCGTTGTTGTAGTTTTAGGCTTGATTTGATTTGAATTGAGTTGCTTTACATTGCTTCTAATTGGTGGCGGCTACTCTAGGGTTTGGAGTGACAACATGACGGCCATTGATCTAATTTTGATTTGATTTTAGGGTTTGAGTCTACATGTCTTTTTATAGAGTTTAGGATTAGTTTAGGCCGTCCGATCAACCCAGAATTAATCCCAGCCAACCAGAGCAGATCAGAAACCCTAATGAGTCAGCATTTAGTCACTAACATGTCATTAAACAAATCTGCCCGGGGGGTGGGGGGGCAGGTCGACCCCCAGGTCAACCCTATGGTCGACCTGGTTAGGGCAGTTCGACCCCCAGGTCGACCCTATGGTCGACCTGGCCCTGGCGGGAATTTTCCCACCTATCCCATCTGACTCTGAATTTTCGAAATATGTTTTGAATTTTCTGAAACTTCTGATCGCCATAACTTCTTCATACGAAGTCCAATTCATGCAAACTCGGATTCTATCTCAACCAGAATTCCGAGACGAACAAAATGACGTAACTCGTTTCCCTTAATTCTCACGTCTGAGATTAGTTATTCTTTAATTTGTGAATATTAACATTAAAATTACGGGGTATTACATTCTCCCTTAAAGGATTTAGTCCCTGAAATCTTCAAGTCAAGAAGAATGTGCATCCTACCATACAATCATCCATCTACTCAACCATCAAACACAGGCATCCATTGTCCTTAAAAGATTTCTAATACTATATGAACATATGCAAAAAGTGTGTATATGTTCCTTATCTAATGCAAAATCAGGTGGTCTACTGATTCAGTTGACCTCCTTAATGCAAACCGTGATAGTGCCATGCGTCCATTATGTATGCGAAAGAATCCTATCGATACATATTATTTCTATATGTGTGCACAACCATTCATCAAAATGCAGCATCCATATGATAACACAACCATTGTTCATCCATTAACCAAAATATGCACACACATTTATATGCAATATGAAAGTGATTTGATCCGATCTAGTGCCTAATGTGTGTGTATATGCGTCCACAGGCAGCCACTAGCAAACACTTGCATCCACTTGCAACCATCAAACATAACATGGCTCAAACACATGTTTACATCGATGGATTTCCTATCTAAAGGTAGAAGATTCGGTTGATGGGAAACAAACAAATGATATAACTAAAACAAAAGCCCAGTTCCCATTTGACATCGGATAAAAGAATAATTCCCTAAGTCTCAGCCCCGAAGACCGAAATCAACATCAGACTGACACTCAGAGAATTACCCCCATTAAACAATATCAAAACTGGAAATCTACTTCATGCTTCGAGTAGAAACCCCTACCCTTCAGAAATATTCAGATAATTATAGACTACTGGTGCAGATTAGATTACTGAATGATTCTCAAAAAGCTAAGCATAACAGACCCTTGTGGGTCACAAGAAACTTTGGGGGTCTTCCCATGACAAGCTAGAAACTTAACGACCCTCCTCTCAAAATCTAGAACGGCCCTCTACATAGAAAGCTGGTCCATTTAGAACCAACCCATAGCCCATAAACTTGAGCACACCAATATCACGTTCAAATTTTTGACGCCTAACACAGATAATTTCAACACCTTACAAATCACCAATAAATGAGCCGAACCACCAAAGGGGTTTGAAACAACTACGGGATCAAAAACAAGACTAGTATTAAAGTGCAGAGTCTCAATTACAAAATAAAAATGCCAGAATCCAAAAGAGTCTTAACTTCATAAGGAAATTAAAACTTTTACATAAAATTTTCCTATCTCTATCCTATCCATCTGCCACGAGAGCATTCGCCTGCCCTCCAGAAGTCCCTTGCGATCCCTGCGCCTTCGGGCATTCCTTGGAGAAGTGTCTCTCCTCTCCACACTTAAAGCAATTGAACTTCCTCCTTTTACATTCTATGACTAGGTGACCTTCTTTCCCACAATAGTTGCATTTCCTCTTATCCTTTCCCTTGTCATCCTTCTTGACTTTCTTCTGTTGTTGCTGTCCCTTCTTGGGTCCCGCCTTCTCATTTTTCAATGTCCCTTCAACTTTTTCTGCTTTCTTTGCTCCTTTGTCCTCTTCATGCATTAGGGCCATATCCACTAGTTTTTCAAAAGTGGCCCCCATGGGAACGTAGGTCATAGCCAATCCGTGCAGCGGCTCATTCAAGCCTTTAACAAATCTCAGAGCCTTCTTCTCAGGTGTGTTCACCAAGTCTAAGCTAAACCTCGCTAACTGATTGAACTTGTTGACGTACTCTTTTACTGATAGATCCCCCTACTTCAATGCCAAGAACCTTTCCATGTATATATTTTCTTCTGCTTGTGAGAGAAATTTCTCCTCAAACCTACGCCTGAAATACGACCATGTATCAATTGGACGCTCTCCATTAGTGACCTCCCACCAAAACGAGGCCTCATCCTTCATTAACCAGGCAGCTAACTGGACCTTTCTTCCATCTTCTACTTCAAAGATTCCAAAAAATTCTTCCACGTCCTTTACCCAATTTCGAGCTTCCACAAACGTCTCTGACCCGTGAAAAGGTTTCCCGCCCATTTCCCGAAAGTCCTTACATATCTTTGCAAAAGTATCAACACGAGGACGGGGAGGAGGAGGAATGGGTGCAGCTGGGGGAGGAGGAACATTTGCTGGACCTGTGGCGGTGGCCCTAGCTTCCAAATACCTCTTAAACCATCCTGGTATCGATACACCCTCTGGAAGGTTAAGATCCTTAGATATGCTAAGAAGAAAAAGGGAGAGAATTTAGAAAAAGGACTGAAAGATACTACATATGGCTTTTCGGGGAATGTTTCTCAAAACAGGCTTTCCTTTTTGAAAATACTTTTTTTTTAAACCTTTTTGAAAATAGTTTTCAAAAATTTTTATCTAATCTGGTAACCTTCAGCTCTGATACCAAGTGTAACACCCCACCTCCATTAAGGTCACTCACAAAGGGATTGCCTTAACTTCAGTGGAGCGTTTTTGGTAAACAGACACAGAATACCATAAGACAGATATAAAAAATTTGCAGCGGAAAATAAACAACTTTATTAAATCACAAAAATACTTTGTTACATAATACCATGAGTCATTAAACCATTAGAACAAAACACTTCTGTCTTATATCATCAGAGTACATAGGTATTTAAAAGAAAAACATCATTCCCCGGGTTAAAGAGCACGCCATATAAGAGACAGAGACTCGAGTCATACTTCAGAAGTAGCTCCTAGAAGATGATATCCAAATCCTGACTAAACCTGGGTGTTTCCTCCCTGAGAACCTGGGGGGACGGAAGAAAAGAGGCAAAACAAACTAGGTCAGACATACGTCTGGTGAGTCCAGTAACTTTTAGCCAGTAAATAAATAAAGGTAAACATGACAGGCATACAAACTGGATAAAGGGATTCACGATACAGATGGCAGGTATGACATGACAAATAAGGTAAGATGTATGCTTAACTACAAACTACTCTGCACTATTACTAGTAAAATCAAGATAGGATGATCTCTTCCGCTAACCTTAATAACAATAATGATGGTGGTAGTTTCGTGTACTCCTAGCCGCTGTCATATAGGCCGCCTGCTCCTATCTCAACTAGTCGTACCCACTACCCTCCTACTATAAATTGGTAGACTTAGGGCATACGTTCGGGTATACCCTAACCACTACCCTAATCGATCGGCTCCCTACTCTGTAGATACCCTGTGCTGGTCCCATAACTAGGGGGTATCACTTCCCTAAAGTGGCAACCTAAGGTGTGCACAGTTATACCTACTGGTGTCACGGTCATCTTGTCCCCCTATGCCCGACCCATGCACGCACATGTCCCCGGTCGGTTTGCGCCGCCCACACCATCCGTCTTGTTTTGGATCTCTTACAGTCAATCAGTAAGCGTGCCCCTTCCCCGCCTAGTACAGAGTTCTTTACTTTGATACCCCTACGGGTTACTAACTAAAATGGGCCACACACAACATGATACAAGCTCTCCTCTATCTCTTGTATCTCCACTGGGTTTTCTACTGACTATGTATACCCTAAGGTGTCTTTAATTACATAGCCCTCAATCAGTTATGCGTACCTATAGGTGTCTTTAATACATAACCTTGAATCTACTTATTGGTTATGCATACCTATAGGTGTCTTTAATACATAACTCTATCTATTCCCATTAGTTATGCGTACCCCTAAGGGTGTCTTTAATACATAAATTTACTATTTTTCCCTGGTTATGTATACCATTTGGTGTCTTTAGTTACATAACCCTTTTTATCCGGTTAAGTTTGTGGGCCTATATATATTAATATTACCCACCTACCCATCAGTTGTACTTAACCCACCCACAATCCAACTTATTTTGCTTAACCCTAACTTATGTCTATCTTCATATAGTCCAAATGTATTAAGTTAGGTTAAGTAGTCTTTAATCAGCATTAATTAATTATTGAGACACCTAATCGTATTTCACATGCCACCCAAGGTACCCATTTAATTCCACATGCCACCCAAGGCACCCACTTAACCCCTCATGTCCCACTACATGTTTATCTGGTTAAGTGTTTCTTAATTCATTAAGACCGTAACCTTATAAAGACCTCTCACATTAGACTGGCATTTGTGGCAGCTGGATTAGTCGGGCTGGTCTGGGCAGTCTTACACCACAAAAGAGCCTAACCTCATGTCTTTACAACTATTACGTATTTAATTTATGCCTAAGACCTCTCACATTAGACTGGCATTTGTAGCAGCTGGATTTTACCGGGCGGGTCCAGGCAGTCTTACACGACAAAAGAGCCTAACCTCGTGTCTTAGATGATTAATTACTCATAATTAATCATTCCCCAATTTGAATTAATTTCCCTATTCAAATTATCAATCAATTCCAAATTTAACTATGGCCATAATTGACTCAATTATGTCCATCTATTTATGGTATGTAAAATCATACCAATTTCATCACAAATTTATTTTATGCCATTTAAGGCATTTATGCCAGTTAAATCTTTAGACTTCAATTGCTTAAACATTCCTCTTTTGATTAATTAAGTTAACTAATTAACCCTTTCCTTTTTATAGGTGTCATTACCTATTTTATTAACTATTTGAATTTCCTATCCATAAATGGACATATTCAAATTATACCATTTTACCCAATTTTACCCATGTCATAATAGGTAATTATTCATATGTTTCCCTACTAAAATCATGTGCCCAATTTACATAAACACTATGTAAATTACGCCTATTACAAATACCACTTTTCCCCCGTTTCTTAACTAGCGTAACCGTTTGCGTTTTTGGCGTCATCGAGGCTACAAAGTAGTCTCGCCATAACAATAAAATAAAGGGAATGACAAGGTTATAGTTTTCAGTAAAACTTTGGCAAAAGCATGACAACTAGGGAAAATGACATAATAACTTCGCATATAATTATGATTCACCGCATAATTAACAAGTTGCATAGATTCATGATTTTGCAACATAACAACTTGCATAAGTTCATGAATTAACAACATAACAGGTTCATGATTCACAACATAACAACATGCATAGGTAACTTGCATGGGTTGATGAATTAACAACATAATTAACAACTCACATAGATTCATGATTTACAACATGTTTAACAACTTGCATAACATAACAACTTGCATAGTTTCATGAATAATAACTTGCATAAGTTCATGAATAATAACTTGTATAGGTGACTTGCATGATCTCATAACAATTTACATAGGTTCTTGATAACAACTTGCATAGATTCATAGTAACAACTTGCATTGATTCATGATAGCAACTTGTATAGATTAATGATAACGACTTGCATAGATTCATAGTAACAACTTGCATAGATTCATGAATTCATCACACAATAAATTACATAATTTCATGACCAACAATAACAGTAAACTTGCATAACTACAAACAACATATACCTAAATCATAGTCTACCACGATTCACTTATATTTATTTAAACCTAAAAGTGACTAGAACTCACAGAAAAAGAGGGTCTTTAGTTCTGGGTTCTGAATTCTGTAATTGATTAGCGTTCCCTTGATGTAGGCAATTTCGTTGTTGTAGTTTTAGGCTTGATTTGATTTGAATTGAGTTGCTTTACTTTGCTTCTAATTGGTGGCGACTACTCTAGGGTTTGGAGTGACAACATGACGACCATTGATCTAATTTTGATTTGATTTTAGGGTTTGAGTCTACATGTCTTTTAATACAGTTTAGGATTAATTTAGGCCATCCGATCAACCCAGAATTAATCCCAGCCAATCAGAGCAGATCAGAAACCATAATGAGTCAGCATCTAGTCACTAACAGGTCATTAAACAAATTTTACCGGGAGGGAGGGGGGCAGGTCGACCCCCAGGTCGACCCTATGGTCGACCTGGCCCTGGCGGGAATTTTCCCGCCTAGACCATCTGACTCTGAATTTTGAATTTTCGAAATCTGTTTTGAATTTTCTGAAATTTCCGATGGCCATAAATACTTCATACGAAGTCCAATTCACGCAAACTCGGATTCTATCTCAACCAAAATTCTGAGACAAACACAATGGCATAACCCGTTTCCCTTAATTCTCACGTCTGAGACTAGTTATTCTCTAATTTGTGTATATTAACATTAAAATTACGGGGAGTTACATGATGAATCATTTGGATTGGGTGCTGCAAAAGCCAACCCCCTTACATAAGTTAAAAAATAGGGGTAATTGTTCAAAGTAAGGGTTATTTTTAACAATCCTTCTTCTAATTCTATGCATTTTAATCCGTGCATAGTAAGGTCTATTTTAATCCTTGCATTTTAAGCATTGTTTTGAAGTATTAAGAGAAGTAAGGGGTAGTTTAAGCATAGTAGGGGTAGATTGACAAATATGAAAGATGATGAATCATTTGGATTCAGTGCTCCAAAAACCAACCCTTCACAGAAGTTAAAAAATAGGGGTAATTGTAGGAAGTAAGGAATATTTAGAGAACTAGTGGTAGGATTAAAAAGAAGGGTTATTCTGAAGTATAAAGAGAAGTAGGGGTAGTTGGAGCATAGTAGCGGTAGATCGACGAATATCAAAGATGATGAATTGTCTGGATTGGTTGCTACAAAAACCAAACCTTCACAATAGTAAAAAAATAGGGGTAACCGTTGGAAGGAAGGGCTATTTAGAGAATTAGGGGCATGATTAAAATGAAGAACTTTTTTGAAGTATTAAGAAAAGTTAGGGTAGTTTAAGCATAGTAGGGGTATATCGAAAAATATGAAAGATGATGAATCATTTTGATAGGGTGCTACAAAAACCAACCCTTCACAGTAGTTGAAAAATAAGGGTAATTGTTGGAAGTAAGCGCTATTTAGAGAATTAGCGGTGGGATTTAAAAGAAGGACTGTTTTGAAGTATTAAGAGAAGTAGGGGTAGTTTAAGCATAGTAGGGGTAGATCGACAAATATGAAAGATGGTGAATTGTTTGGATTGGGTGCTACAAAAATAAATCCTTCACAATAGTAAAAAATAGGGGTAATTGTTGGAAGGAAGGGTTGTTTAGAGAATTAAGGGTAGGATTGAAAAGAAGGGATGTTTTGAAGTATTAAAAGAAGTAGGGGTCGTTTAAGCAAAGTATGGGTAGATCGACAAATATGAAAGATGATGAATCATTTTGATTGGATGCAGCAAAAGCCAACCTTTCATAGTAGTTAAAAAATAAGGGTAATTAATGGAAATAAGGGCTATTTAGAGAATTCGGGATATGATTAAAAAGAAGGGCTATTTTGAAGTGCTAAGAGAAGTATGGGTAGATCGACAAATATGAAAGATGATGAATCGTTTGGATTGGGTGCTGCAAAAACCAACCCTTCACAGTATTTAAAAAATAGGGGTAATTATTGGAAGTAAGGACAATTTAGAGAATTTGGGGTACGATTAAAAATATGAAACATGATGAATTGTTTGGATTGGGTGCTACAAAACCCAATCCTTCATAGTATTTAAAAAATAGGGGTAATTGTTGGAAAGAATGTCTATTTAGAGAATCAGGGGTAGGATTAAAAAGAAGGGTTGTTTTGAAGTATTAAGGGAAGTAGGTGTAGTTTAAGCATAGTTGGGGTAGATCGATATATATGACAGATAATGAATCATTTGGATTGGGTGCTCCAAAACCCTTCACAGAAGTATAAAATAGAGGTAATTGTTGGAAGTAAGGGACATTTAGAGAATTAGGCGTAGGATAAAAAAGATGGGTTGTTTTGTAGTATAAAGTGAAGTAGGGGTAGTTTAAGCATTGTAGAGCTAGATCGATGAATATGAAAGATGATGAATTGTTTTGATTGGGTGCTGCAAAAACCAATCCTTCACAATAGTAAAAAAATAGGGGTAATTATTGGAAGGAAGGGATATTTAGAGAATTAGGAGTAGGATTAAAAAGAAGGGTTGTTTTGAAGTATTAAGAGAAGTAGGGGTAGTTTAAGCAAAATAGAGGTAGTTCGACAAATATGAAAGATGATGAATCGTTTGGATTGGGTGCTAACAAAACCAATCCCTCAGGGTAGTTAAAAAATTGGGGTAATTGTTGGAAGAAAGGGCTATTTAGAGAATTAGGGTAGGATTAAAAAGAAGGGCTGTTTTGAAGTATTAATTGAAGTAGGGGTAGTTTAAGCATAATAGGGGTAGATCGACAAATATGACAGATGATGAATCGCTTGGATTGAGTGCTGCAAAAACAATCCTTCATAGTAGTTAAAAAATAGGGGTAATTGTTGCAAAGAAGGGCTATTTAGAGAATTAGGTGTAGGATTAAAAATAAGGGTTGTTTTGAAGTATTAAGAGAAGTAGGGGTAGTTTAAGCATAGTAGGCGTAGATCGACAAATATGAAAGATGATGAATCATTTGGATTTGGTGCTCCCAAAACCATCCCTTAAAAGAAGCTAAGAAATAGGGGTAATTGTTGGAAGTAAGGTCTATTTAGATAATTAGTGGTAGGATTATAAAGAAGGGTTGTTTTGAAGTATAAAGCGAAGTAGGGGTAGTTTGTGCATAGTAGGGGTAGATCGACAAATATGAAAGAGGATGAATTGTTTGGATTGGGTGCTGCAAAAACCAAACCTTCACAATAGTTAAAAAAATAGGGGTAATTGTCGGAAGAAGGGCTATTTATGGAATTAGGGGTAGGATTAAAAAGAGGGGATGTTTTGAATATTAAGAGAAGTTGGGGTAGTTTAAGCATAGTCGGGGTAGATCGACAAATATGAAAGATGATGAATCATTTGGATTGGGTGCTGCAAAAACCAACCCTTCACAGTAGTTAAAAAATAAGGGTTAATGTTGGTAGTAAGGGCTATTTAGAGAGTTACAGTTAGGATTTAAAAGAAGGACTATTTTAAAGTATTAAGAGAAATAGGGGTAGTTTAAACATAATAGGGGTAGATCGACAAATATGAAAGATGATGAATCGTTCAGATTGGGTGCTGCAAAAAAATACCCTTCACAGAAGTTAAAAAATATAGTTAATTTTTGGTTGCAAGGGCTATTTAGAGAATTAGAGGTAGGATTAAAAAGAAGGACTGTTTTGAAGTATTAAGAGAAGTAGTGGCTATTTAAGCATAGTAGGGGTAGATCGACAAATAGAAAGATGATAAATAATTTGGATTGGATGCTACAAAAACCAACACCACATAGAAGTTTAAAAATAGTGGTAATTGTTCAAAGTAAGGGTTATTTAGAGAATTAGGGGTAGGATTTAAAAGAAGGATTGTTTTGAAGTTTTAAGATAAGTACAGGAAGTTTAAGCAAAGTAGGGGTAGATCGACAAATATGAAAGATATTGAATCATTTGGATTGGGTGCTTCAAAACCAACCCTTCACAGACGTTAAATAATTGGGCTAACTATTGGAAGTTAGGGCAACTTAAATAATAAGGGGTAGGATTGAAAAGAAGGGTTGTTTTGAAGTATTAAGAGAAGTAGGGGTAGTTTAAGAATAGTAGGGGTTGATCGGCAAATATGAAAGATGATGAATTGTTTGGATTGGGTGCTGCAAAAACCTATCCTTCACAATAGTAAAAAATTAGGTGTAATTGTTGAATGGATGCAAAAACCAATCCTTCATAGTAGTTAAAATAAAGGGTAATTGTTTGAAAGAAGTTCTATATAGAGAATTTGGAATAGGGTTAAAAAGGAGGGTCGTTTTTGAAGTATTAAGGGAAGTGGGGGAAGTTTAAGCATAGTAGGGGTAGATCGATATATATGACAGATGATGAATCATTTGGATTGCGTGCTCCGAAAACTAACCTTTCACAGAAGTAAAAAAATATTGGTAATTGTTGGAAGTAAGGGACAATTACAGAATTAGGAGTAGGATTAAAAAGAAGGGTTGTTTTGAAGTATAAAGAGAAGAGGAGTAGTTTAAGCATTGTAGAGGTAGATCGACGAATATGAAAGATGATGAATTGTTTTGATTGGGTGCTGCAAAAACCAATCCTTCACAACAGTAAAATAATAGGGTTAATTGTTGGAAGGAAGGGCAATTTAGAGAATTAGGGGTAGGATTAAAAAGAAGGGTTGTTTTGAAGTATTAAGAGAAGTAGGGGTAGTTTAAGCATAGTAGGGGTAGATCGACAAATACGAAAGATGATGAATCATTTGGATTGAATGCTACAAAAACCAACCCCTCACAGTAGTTAAAAAATAAGGGTAATTGTTGGAAGTAAGGGATATTTAGAGAATTCAAGGTAGGATTAAAAAGAAGAGTTGTTTTTAAGTATTAAGAGAAATAGGGCTAGTTTTAGCATAGTAGGGGTAGATCGACAAATATGACAGATGATGAACCGCTCGGTTTGGGTGCTCCAAAAACCAATCCTTCACAGTAGTTAAAAAGTTGGTGTAATTGTTGGAAAGAAGGGTTATTCATAGAATTAGGGGTAGGATTAAAAAGAAGGATTGTTTTGAAGTATTAAGAGAAGTAGGGGTAGTTTAAGCATAGTAGTGGTAGATCAACAAATGTGAAAGATGATGAATTATTTGGATTCGGTGCTCCAAAAACTATCTCTTAAGGGAAGTTAAAAATTAGGGGTAATTGTTGGAAGTAAGGGCTATTTAGAGAATTAGTGGTAGGATTACAAAGAAGGGTTGTTTTGAAGTATAAAGAGAAGTAGGGGTAGTTTTAGCATAGTAGCGGTAGATCGACGAATATGAAAGATGGTGAATTGTTTGGATTGGGTGCTGCAAAACCCAAACCTCCACAATAGTAAAAAAAAAAATATAGGGGTAATTGTTGGAAGAAGGGATATTTAGAGAATTATGGGTAGGATTAAAAAGAAGGGTTGTTTTGAATATTAAGAGATGTTGGGGTAGTTTAAGCATAGTAGGGGTAGATCGACAAATATGAATGATGATAAATAATTTGGATTAGGTGCGGCAAAAACCAACCCTTCACAGTAGTTAAAAAATATGGGTAAATGTTGGAAGTAAGGACTATTTAGGATTTAAAAGAAGGACTGTTTTTAAGTATTAAGAGAAGTAGGGGTAGTTTAAGCATAATATAGGTAGATCGACAAATATGAAAGATGATGAATCATTTAGATTGGATGCTGCAAAAACCAACCCTTCACAGAAGTTAAAAAATATGGGTAAGTTTTGGAAGTAAGGGCTATTTAGAGAATTATAAGTAGGAATAAAAAGAAGGACTGTTTTGAAATATTAAGAGAAGTAGGGGTAGTATGAGCATAGTAGAGGTTGATCGACAAATATGAAAGATGATGAATTATTTGGATTGGGTGCTACAAAAACCAACCCTTCACAAAAGTTAAAAAATAGGGGTAATTGTTAGAAGTAGGGATTATTTAGAGAATTTAGGGTAGGATTTAAAATAAGGATTGTTTTGAAGTATTAAAATAAGTACGGGAAATTTAAGCATAGTAGGATTAGATCGACAAATATGAAAGATGTTGAATCATTTGGATTGGGTGCTACAAAAACAAACCTTCACAGAAGTTAAAAAATAAGGGTAATTGTTGGAAGTTAGGACTATTTAAATAATCAGGGTAGGATTAAAAAGAAGGGTTGTTTTGAAATATTAAGAGAAATAGGGGTAGTTTAAGCATGGTAGGGGTAGATCGACCAATATGAAAGATGATGAATTGTTTGGATTAGGTGCTGCAAAAACCAATTCTTCGCAATAGTAAAAAAAAAGGGGTAATTGTTGGAAGAAGAGCTCTTTGGAGAATTAGGGGTAGGATTAAAAAGTAGGGTTGTTTTGAAGTATTAAAAGAAGTAGGGGTCGTTTAAGCATAGTAGGGGTTGATCGACAAATATGAAAGATGATGAATCATTTGGATTGGATGCAGCAAAACCAACCTATCATAGTAGTTAAAAAATAAGGGTAATTATTGGAAGTAAGGGCTATTTAGAGAATTGGAGATAGGATTAAGAAGAAGGGCTGTTTTGAAGTATTAAGAGAAGTATGGGTAGATCGACAAATATGAAAGATGATGAATCATTTGGATCGGTTATTGCAAAAACCAACCCTTTACAGTAGTTAAAAAATAGGAGCAATTTTTGGAAGTAAGGGCTATTTAGAGAATTTTGGGTAGGATTAAAAGTATGGGTTGTTTTGAAGTATTAAGAGAAGTATGGGTAGTTTAAGCAAAATAGGGGTAGATCGAAAAATATGAAAGATGATGAATCGTTTGGATTGGGTGCTGCAAAAACCAATCCTACCCATCCTTTCATAGTAGTTAAAAAATAAAGGGGTAATTGTTGGAAAGAAGGTCTATTTAGAGAATTAGGAATAGGATTAAAAAGAAGGGTTGTTTTGAAATATTAAGGGTAGTAGGGGTTGTTTAAGCATAGTAGGGGTAGATCGATATATATGACAGATGATGAATACTTTGGATTGGGTTCCTAGAAAACCAACCCTTCACAGAAGTAAAAAAATATATGTAATTGTTGGAAGTAAGGGACATTTATAGAATTAGGGGTAGGATTAAAAAGAAGGGTTGTTTTGAAGTATAAAGAGAAGTAGGGTAGTTTAAGCATTGTAGAGGTTGATCGACGAATATGAAAGATGATGAATTGTTTTGATTGGGTGCTGCAAAAACCAATCTTTCACAATAGTAAAAAAATAGGGGTAATTGTTGGAAGGAAGGGCTGTTTAGAGAATTAGGGGGAGGATTAAAAAGAAGGGTGGTTTTGAAGTATTAAGAGAAGTAGGGATAGTTTAAACATAGTAGGGGTCGATCGACAGATATGAAAGATGGTAAATCATTTGGATTGGATGCTGCAAAAACCAACACTTCACAGTCGCTAAAAAATAAGGGTAATTGTTAGAAGTAAGGGATATTTAAAGAATTCGGGGTAGGATTAAAAAGAAGCATTGTTTTGAAGTATTAAGAGAAGTTGGGGTAGTTTAAGCATAGTAGGGTTAGGTCGACAAATATGACAGATGATGAACCGCTTGGATTGGGTTCTGCAAAAACCAATCCTTCACAGTACTTACAAATAGGGGTAATTGTTGGAAAGAAGGGATATTTAGACAACTAGGGGTATAATTAAAAAGAAAGGTTGTTTTGAAGTATTAAGAGCAGTAGGGGTAGTTTAAGCATAGTAGGGGTAGATCGACAAATAAGAAAGACGATGAATCATTTGGATTCCGTGCTCCAAAAACCATCCCCTAAGAGAAGTTAAAAAATAGGGGTAATTGTTGGAAGTAAGGGCTATTTAGAGAATTAGCGGTAGGATTAAAAAGAAGGGATGTTTTGAAGTATAAAGGGAAGTACGGGTAGTTTGAGCACAGTTGGGGTTGATCGACGAATATGAAAGATGATGAATTGTTCGGATTGGATGCTACAATAACCAAACCTTTTCAATAGTAAAAAAATAGGGGTAATTGTTGAAAGAAGGGCTATTTAGAGAATTAGCGGTAGGATTGAAAAGAAGGGTTGTTTTGAATATTAAGAGAAGTGGGGGTAGTTTAAGCACAGTAGGGGTTGATCGACAAATATGAAAGATGATGAATCATTTGGATTGGGTGCTGCAAAAACCAACCCTTCACAGTAGTTCAAAAATAAGAGTAATTGTTGGAAGTAAGGGCTATTTAGAGAATTAGGGGTAGGATTTAAAAGAAGGACTGTTTTAAAATAATAAGAGAAGTAGGGGTAGTTTAAACATAATAGGGGTAGATCATCAAATATGAAAGATGATGAATCACTTAGACTGGGTGCTGCAAAAACCAACCCTTCACAGAAGTTAAAAAATATGGGTAATTTTTTGAATTAAGGGCTATATAGAGAATTCGAGGTAGGATTAAAAAGAAGGACTGTTTTGAAGTATTAAGAGAAGTAGAGGTAGTTTAAGACTTGTAGTGGTAGATTGAAAAATATGAAAGATGATTAATCATTTGGATTGGGCGCTACAAAAACCAACCCTTCATAGAAGTTAAAAAAATAGGGGTAATTGTTAGATGTAAGGGTTATTTAGAGAATTAGGGGTAGGATTTAAAAGAAGGATTGTTTTGATGTATTAAGATAAGTACTGGTAGTTTAGGCACAGTAGGGGTAGATCAACAAATATGAAAGATATTGAATCATTTGGATTGGGTGCTACAAAAACCAACCTTTCACAGAAGTTAAAAAATAGGGGTGATTGTTGGAAGTTAGGGCTATTTATATAATCAAGGGTAGGATTAGAAAGAAGGGTTGTTTTGAAGTATTAAGAGAAGTAGGGGTAGTTTAAGCATACTAGGGGTAGATCCACAAATATGAAAGATGATGAATTGTTTGGATTGGATGCTGCAAAAACCAATCCTTCACAATAGTAAAAAAAATTGGGGTAATTGTTGGAAGGAACAGCTCTTTAGAGAAATATGGGTAGGATTAAAAAGAAGGGTTGTTTTGAACTATTAAGAGAAGTAGTGGTCGTTTAAGCATAGTAGGGGTAGATCTACAAATATGAAAGTTGATGAATCATTTGGACTAGATGCTGCAAAACCCAACCTTTCATAGTAGTTAAAAAATAAGTGTAATTGTTGGAAGTAAGGGTTGTTTAGAGAATTGGAGATAGGATTAAAAATAAGGGCTGTTTTGAAGTATTAAGAGAAGTATAGGTGGATCGACAAATATGAAAGATGATGAATCGTTTTGATTGGTTGCTGCAAAAACCAACCCTTCTCAGTAGTTAAAAAAATAGGGGTAATTGTTGAAAGTAAGGGATATTTAGAGAATTTGGGGTAGGATTAAAAATAAGGGATGTTTGGAAGTATTGAGAGAAGTATGGGTAGTTTAAGCATAGTAGGGGTAGATCGAAAAATATGAAAGATAATGAATCGTTAGGATTAGGTGCTGCAAAAACCAATCCTTCATAGTAGTTAAAATAAAGGGGTAATTGTTGGAAAGAAGGTCTAATTAGAGAATTAGGAATAGGATTAAAAAGAAGGGATTGTTTTGAAGTATTAAGAGAAGTAGGGGTAGTTTAAGCATAGTAGGGGTAGATCAATATATATATGACAGATGATGAATCATTTGGATTGGGTGCTCCAAAAACCAACCCATCGCAGAAGTAAAAAATAGAGGTAATTGTTGTAAGTAAGGGACATTTAGAGAATTGGGGGTAGGATTAAAAAGAAGGGTTGTTTTGAGGTATAAAGAGAAGCAGGTGTAGTTTAAGCATTGTAGAGGTAGATCAACAAATATGAATGATGATGAATTGTTTTGATTGGGTGCTACAAAAACCAATCCTTCGCAATAGTAAAAAAATATGGGTAATTGTTGGAAGGAAGGACTATTTAGAGAATTATGGGTAGGATTAAAAAGAAGACTTTTTTGAAGTATTAAGAGAAGTAGGGGTACTTTAAGCATAGTAGGGGTAGATCGATAAATATGAAAGATGATGAATCATTTGGATTGGGTGCCGCAAAAACCAACCCTTCACAGTAGTTAAAAAATAAGGGTAATTTTTGGAAGTAAGGGCTATTTAGAGAATTAGGGATAGGATTAAATGAAGGGCTATTTTTAAGTATTAACGAAAGTAGGGAGAGTTTAAGCATAGTAGGAGTAGATCGACAAACATGAAAGATGATAAATCATTTGGATTGGGTGCTGCAAAAACCAACCCTTCACCGTAGTTAAAAAATAGGGGTAGTTGTTAAATGTAAGGGCTATTTAGAGAATTAGGGGAAGGATGAAATAGAAGGGTTGTTTTGAAGTATTAGGAGTAGTAGGGGTTGTTTAAGCATAGTAGGGGTAGATCGACAAATATGAAAGATGATGAATCATCTGGATTGGGTGCTGCAAAAACCAACCCTTCATAGAAGTTAAAAAATAGTGGTACTTGTTTGAAGTAAGGCTATTTAGACCATTAGGGGTAGGATTTAAAAGAAGGATTGTTTTGAAGTATTAAGATAAGCAGGGGTAGTTTAAGCATAGTAGGGGTATATCGACAAATATGAAAGATGATGAATCATTTGGATTAGGTGCTGAAAAAACCAACCCTTCGCAGTAGTTAAAAAATAAGGGCAATTGTTGGAAGTAAGGGTCATTTGGAGAATTAGGGATAGGATTATAAAGAAGGGCAATTTTGAAGTGTTAAGTGAAGTAGCACTACAACAAAAATGACTTTTGGTAGCGTTGAAAAATTGCTACGATACGACATGCAACTAAAAGTCTGAATTTTTTTGTTGCGTTGTAGTAAATGCTACCAAAAATAATCAAATTCTTACGTTTTTGAAACGCAACTAAAGTTTTTTTATAGGATTTAAAAACCGAAATCTGTATCGTTTTTTAAATGCAACTATATAATTTATTTCTAAATAGGGGTAATTTTTTTATAGGGCTATTTTTTATATTAGTTAGAAAATGCACGGGTTAAATGCACAAAAACAATCCTTCTTCTAAATCCTACCCCTAATTCTCTATATAAACCTTACTTTTAACAATTACTGCTATTTTTTAACTTCTGTGAAGGGTTGGTTTTTGTAGCACCCAATCCAAATATTCGTCATCTTTCATATTTGTCGATCTGCCCCTACTATGCTTAAACTACCCCTACTTCTCTTAATACATCAAAACAGTCCTTATTTTTAGTCCTACCTATAATTCTCAAAATAACCATTTCTTCCAAAAATTACCCCTATTTTTTAACTTTTGCGAAGGGTTGGTTTTTGCAGCACCCATTCTAAACGATTCATCATCTTTCATATTTATCGATCTACCCCAATTATGCTTAAACTACCCCTACTTCTCTTAATACTTTAAAACAGTCCTTCTTTTAAATCCTACCCCTAATTCTCTAAATAGCCCTCCTTTCGAACAATTACCCCTATTTTTTTAACTACTATGAAGAATTGGTTTTTGCAGCACCCAATCCAAACGATTCATCATCTTTCATATTTGTCGATCTACCCCTACTATGTTTAAACTACCCCAACTTCTCTTAATACTTCAAAACTGCCATTCTTTTTAATCCTACCCCTAATTCTCTAAATATCCCTTCCTTCCAAAAATTACCCTTCTTTTTTTTACTATTGTGAAGGTTTGGTTTTTGCAACACCCAATCCAAACAATTCATCATCCTTCATATTTGTCGATCTACCCGTACTATGCTCCAAATACCCCTACTTCTCTTTATACTTCAAAACAACCTTTCTGTTTAATCCTACCATAACTCTATAAATAGCCCTAACTTACAACAGTTACCCCTATTTTTTAACTTCTGTGAAGGGTTGGTTTTTGGAGCACCGAATCCAAATGATTCATCATTTTACATATTTGTCGATCTACCCCTACTATGCTTAAACTACCCCTACTTCTCTTAATACTTCAAAACAATCCCTTCTTTTTAATCCTACCCTAATTCTCTAAATAGCCCTTCCTTCCAACAATTACCCCTATTTTTGTACTTCTGTGAAGAGTTGGTGTTTTGTAGCACCCAATTCAAATGATTCATCATCTTTCATATTCGTCGATCAACCCCTACTATGCTTAAACTACCCCTACTTATCTTAATACTAAAAACATTCCTTTTTAATCCTACACCTAATTCTCTAAATAGCCCTTACTTCCAACAATTACCCCTATTATTTAACTACTGTGAAGGGTTGGTCTTTGTAGCACCCAATCTAAAGATTCATCATCTTTCATATTTGTCGATCTACCCCTACTATGCTTGAACTGCCCATACTTATCTTAATACTTCGAAACAGTCCTTCTTTTAAATCCTCCCCTAATTCTCTAAACAGCCCTTACTTCCGACAATTACCTCTATTTTTTAACTTATGTGAAGGATTGGTTTTTGCAGCACCCAATCAAAATGATTCGCCATCTTTGATATTTTTCGATCTACCCCGACTATGCATAAACTACCCCTACTTTTCTTGATACTTCAAAACAGTTCTTCTTTTTAATACTACATATAGTTTTCTAAATAGCCCTTACTTCCAAAAATTACCCCCTATTTTTTAACTTTTGTGAAGGGTTGATTTTGGCAACACCTAATTTAAACGATTCACCATCTTTCAAATTTGTTGATCCGCTCCTACTATGCTTAAACTACCCCTACTTCTCTTAATACTTCAAAATAGCACTTCTTTTTAATCCTATCCCTAATTCTCTAAATAGAAATTAGTTCCAACAATTACCCTTATTTTTTAGCTATTGTGAAGGGTTTGTTTTTGCAGCACCCAATCCAAATGATTCATCATTTTTCATATTTGTCGATCTACCCCTACCATGCTTAAACTACCCCTACTTATATTAATACCTCAAAACAATCCTTCTTTTAAATCCTACCCCTAATTCTCTAAATAGCCCTTACTTCCAACAATTACTCCTATTTTTTAACTTCTGTTAGGGGTTGGTTTTTGCAGCACCCAATACAAATGATTCTTCATCTTTCATGTTTGTCGTTCTACCCCTACTATGCTGAAACTACCCCTACTTATCTTAATACTTCAAAACGGTCCTTTTAAATCCTTCCCCTAATTCTCTAAATAGCCCTTACTTTCAACAATTACCCTTATTTTTTTAACTATGGTGAAGGGTTGGTTTTTACATAACCCAAACCAAATGACTCCCAATCCAAACAATTCATCGTCTTTCATATTTGTCGATCTACCCCTACTATGCTTAAACTACCCTAACTTCTCTTAATACTTCAAAGCAACACTTCTTTTTAATCCTACCCCAAATTCTCTAAATAACCCTTCCTTCCAACAATCACCCCTATTTTTTTACTATGGTGAAGGATTGGTTTTTGTAGCACCTAATCCAAACAATTCATCATCTTTCATATTCGTCAATCTACCCCTATTATGATGAAACTACCCCTACTTCTCTTTATACTTCAAAACAACCCTTCTTTTTAATCCTACCACTAATTCTCTAAATAGCCCTTACTTCCAACAATTACCCTTTTTTTTAACTTCTGTGAGGGGTTGGTTTTTGGAGCACCCAATCCAAACGATTCATCATCTTCCATATTTGCCGATCTACAACTACTATGCTTAAACTACCCCTACTTCTCTTAATACTTCAATGCAACCCTTCTTTTTAATCCTGCCCCTAATTCTCTAAATAGCCCTAATTCTCTAAATATCCCTCCTTTCGAACAATTACCCCTATTTTTTTAACTACTATGAAGAATTGTTTTTTGTAGCACCCAATCCAAACGATTCATCATCTTTCATATTTGTCGATTTACCCTTTCTATGCTTAAACTACCCATACTTCTCTTAATACTTCAAAACAACTCTTCTTTTTAATCATACCCCAAATTCTCTAAATAACCCTTACTTTCAACAATTACCGCTATTTTTTAACTACAGCGAATGATTGGTTTGCAGCACCCAAACCAAACGATTCATCATCTTTCATATTTCTCAAACTACCCCTACTATGCTTAAACAACCCCTACTTCTCGTAATACTTCAAAATAGACCTTCTTTTTAATACTATCCCCAATTCTCTAAATATACCATACTTCCAACAATTACCCTTAATTATTAACTAATATGAAGGGTTGTTTTTTGAAGCATCCAATCCAAAAGAATCATCATCTTTCATATTTGTCGATCTACCCCTACAATGCTTAAACTACCCCTACTTCACTTAATACTTCAAAACAACTTTTCTTTTTAATCCTACCGCTAATTTTCTAAATAGCCCTCCCTTCCAACAATTACCCTTATTTTTTTACTATTGTGAAGGATTGGTTTTTGCAGCACCCAATCCAAACAATTCATCATCTTTCACATTTGTCGATCTACCCCTACTATGCTTAAACTAACCCTACTTCTCTTAATACTTTGAAATAACCCTTCTTTTTTATACTATCTCCAATTCTCTAAATAGCCCTTACATCCAACAATTACCCTTATTTTTTAAATACTGTGATGGGTTGGTTTTTTCAGCATCGAATCCAAATGATTTGTAATCTTTCATATTTTTCGATCTACCCCTACTATGCTTAAACAATCCCTACTTCTCTTTATACTTCAAAACAACCTTTCTTTTTAGTCCTACCCCTAATTCTCTAAATAGCCATTCCTTCCAACAATTTACCCCTATTTTTTTACTAGTGTGAATGTGACGACCCTAAAACCCCGTATTGCGGGGTTAAGGGTAATCTTTGGAATAAAACACAGAAACAGATAATAGCAGAGCAGAAATAAATAAATACACCAGATAATGCACAATAGAATACACTGGATAAACATAATCATCAGAGTTACACAGTATACAGGATCATACTTAGTACAAATACAGTTTAGCTATACATAAATGTCTACAGCGGAAAACAAAACATAATGTACAATAGGAGCTAAACAGCATAAAAAGAGATAAATGATAGAATCCATCCTCAGCTCCAGCTATCCAGAAAGAGCCTGCTGAAACCTGAAGACAAGGCTGCCCGTGTAGAAAAAGGGGCACCCGAGTTTGCAAGTGAAACAAACTACGAGTCAGTCATGGGACTGGTATGAGAAATCTACTTAACACATTTAAAATATGACTAATCATAGGACCACACCACTTTCGTGGAACGGATTTACTCCATCGGATTGCCAGTGCTTTAAAACAAATAATTCTTTTAAACATCGCATTGCTTTTTATAAAAATGAAGCCATTATAAGACTCATTTCCCATCATACAATGCAACGCAAACCGGAGGATAAAGTTTTACTTTATAATGAAAATATGCTTGATACGAATAAAACAAAAGCATTTTATATTATTACTAGTGTTCACATGTTTCAAAAACAATTTCGAATCATAACTATCAATCGTAGACGGCATGGGTACCATATATCATGTCACCATATCTATATACAATCAAAACCGCACAGTGTAGTATTTGGAAATTGGATTTCCATCTTGAACCAAGGCAAAAGGTAGTCCTTACCGAATTCGAGACTATCTAGCCGGAGTCTCAGGAACAGCCGCAACTGCACCTTGGATCGTCAGAGCCGGTCCACACGGAGTGGGTTATAATGCCTGAACAATGCGTTTCCCCGCCTTTTGGGGCGTAAATGAGCCAACGAATGACTCCATCGGCCCCGGATCGACCGATATTTCCGAGGCGCCTCGCAACAGCAACAACCATATAGGTGAAAATAGTATAAATGTCAGCCAGTTTAAGCACCGACACCAACTCTAGCTAGAAAGAAACGCACGTCCCTCCTGAGGTCCTCTCCCGTTTCTGGTTCATACCGGGGTGTGAGGCTCGCGAATTAACGTTATACACAAAGCTACGCCGCACAGGCGGTGCTTTGATCATCAACCACAAGACTTTGCTTTTCAACAGAAGCCCTGATCACTGCATCTTAGCATGCCACACAGGCAATTCACACCGTGCAACTGATGGCTATCAATCACACAGAATGAATTCCAATGTCAGACACACAGTCCATTTGCAAGTCCATTCTGGGTCTGAACGAAACCAGAGGCACTATATACCTCGCAAACCCATCGATCTCCACGTACGTCTGGACGATCACCACTCATTATCCATATTTCGGGATGCCTCCCAATCAGGACAACAGTTACCATCCAAACGAGGTGAAGATTTCCGGTCTTCAACCACCGTCTTCATCTTCGATTTCTTATCGTCGATTTAGTTATTCAGAATGGGATAAACCCGGTCTTTCTGAGCAACTCGCGTATATAATAAACAAGTGCTACACAAACACAACATACGCATCATTTCAATTCATTAGTCACTAACTGTAAATCAGTAATAGAACGATTTCCCAAATATTAACCCCGAAGGTCGAAACCAACATCAGATCAAAACCCAGGAAACCATTCGACATAGCCAACCTTCAGTTAGTTTCTAAATTTCACATTCCATATCATTCATAATATTTTATAACGATTTATCGCTATTTTTATTTAGTTTAAAATAGCAAATTTATTCAAACGACGCTTCGGGCCATAACGCGACCGTTGCGCTGTTTTTCTTCAGATTTGATTTACACATATCTGAAAATCTAACCGTTGGATCTTCACAAAATTTATATCATTAGAAAGATCTTTTCAAAACGAATCCAATGGTTCCAGTTTTGGGAAAATCTGACGGTCGAATCTCCCAGTAAAATCGTTTGAAGTTTCGATTTCAAAATACGAACTGCAGCGTCGTTATTCGATTTAATTTAATTATATATATATATATATATATATATATATATAATCGATTATGGCGCTGTTTTTTCTTCATATTTGAATTAAACATTCCAGACAATCCAACCGTTGAATCTTTACAAAGTTGGTGTCGTTGGAAAGATATTTCCAAAGCGAACCCAACGGTTTCGGTTTCGGGAAAATCCGATGGTCGGATCTCCCGCACAAATCGTTTGAAATAACAGTTTCAAAACACGAACTGCGGCTTCGTTATTCGATATATTTTAATTATATATATATATAATCGATTCTTCGATTTCAAAACTATATGCTTTTCATATCTATGATAAAAATGATATTTTTATCCAACTGTCATCTATTTCAACACTTCACTATTTTTAACAATTCATGTATATAATAAAAATGTGATTTTTAATGTAAAACAATTTATTTTAAAACACGACTATTTTATATAGTTAATATAGATGATAAAAATATAATTTTTATTGTAAAACAATTTATTTCAAAACACGACTACCATTCAACACATGAATATTATTCAACGAATGAATTTCTATTCAACACATGAACAGTTTCTATAGTTCGTATATATATAATAAAAATGTGATTTTTATTGTTAAAACAATTTATTTAAAACACGAATACCATTCAACACATGAATATTATTCAACGAATGAATTTCTATTAAACACATAAAGGTTTTCTATAGTTTATATATATATATATAGTAAAAATGTGATTTTTATTGCAAAAACAATTTATTTAAAACATGAATACCATTCAACACATGAATATTATTCAACGAATGAATTTCTATTCAACACATGAAGGTTTTCTATTCAACACACGAATATAGTTTCAACACATGAAAATAATTCTAACACATGAATATTATTCAAAATTTCGGCAGCATAACGGCAGGGTAGTTAAAACAGGGGTCGTCCCTAGTACGGCTCCTCGCTCTACCTTAAAGCCTCACAGCTTTTGACAATGGCGATTTCATGCATCTAGTTCACATGCAGGCGGCATGTATATTTTTTTCATTTCCACAAACTAATCCTATGTGGTTTCAACCAAATATTTCTCAACCACAAACGGGTATTTTTCAACCACGATCAATCAATTTCAACCGCAAACAATTCTAATCAACCATTCGTAATCAACCAATTTTCACACCAATCACAACCAATAAATATCGTCCATGGTTTGTGGACGAGGGACGTGTGTGTATATATATATATAAATTTATATAAGCATTTCACTTCTATTTCAACACATATATAATTTTTACAACGCATATATAACTTATATATATCGAACGTACAACTTATACAATGCTTATACAAGAGGTGTAAAATGCTTATATAACTCATACATCGACTATGTAATTTATACATCGTCGTTTTCCATATCGTTTATAATTTAGAAATCTCACATTGGGTTCCACTCCACCAAAAATAGCAGAAGGCTCAGAAAAATATGCGGTCTCTTCTAAAATGTAGAAGACATCCACACGAGTCCACTGTCTCTTGTTTCACTGAATTTCGTCAAGAAACAAAAAAGATATGATTTTTACAATGAAATCAAAAAACCGTAGCGCTTTAAACTGCTATAATATAGTTTATTTAAAATAAGCCGTATGTTTTTCAAACCTGTTCAAAACTAGGTTTTAAATTTTTGCTCGATCCGTGAAGCTATTCGTCGATCGGCCTTTGCAGCGTGAGAGAGCTTCGAAAACCGCTCCGGGGGGTGCCAACCGCGTCGAACTCGCGCGCGCCAGGGAGGAGGATTTCGAGGGTGAACGACGCGACTTCGTGACCTCCGTTCGAACGAAATACAGGGCGAGGGGAGGTGAATCAAGTATGGATTTGGAGAGGAGGAGGAGCTCTTCAAAAAGCTCCAAAGGAGCAAGGGCCAACGATGCAATCGCCGGAATATGGTCGGGAAGGTTTGAATACTGGCCGCCTTCGAGATCGGGGAGAGAGAAAATCGGGGGGGGGGGTTCTGATGTGGACCAATCCCTTTTTTTTATTTATAAAGTTTTAAAAATCCAAAAATACCCCATGCCTCCTCCGAACTCCAATCCAAACCCAACGACTGTCGTCCCTAGCGTTTTACCCCCATTCCGAACACAATGGGATATGTTTCGTAGGGCCATTCGACTGTTTCAGTAATTTTCCTTCAAATTAAAATATAAAACATTCAATATTCGATTTGAACATACATTTCAATTTGCTCGGGCCACAAACTGATTCGAAAAATTCCAGAAAAATAAATCTAGCTATGTTTTGACGATACGGTCCCAACAAAACTAGTTTCGTCGAATTCTGAGACCGTTTGAAAAATGGCCCTTTTCTGGTCGATCCAATTTAACTGTAATTGACCAAAACACGTTTTCCTTTGCCACGCTCACATATTAACTTCAAAAATTATAAAATTGGAAACCTAGAAATAATTTGACATCCCGGATCCAACAAAAGTGGTTTCGTCGAATTCCGAGGTCGTTTGCAAAATGGCCATTTTCACGGGTTATATAAACTCTATAGCGACCTTTTTGAAAATTCATTTGGCCATAACTTTTGCTTCCCGCTATGAAACTTCGATTCTTCAGATTCGTTAGAAAGGTATTCACTAACAGAATTAAATATTTTTGGTTTCACTCAAATCCGTTTTGTTTTGCACCCGGTACAGTCAGTCAAAGTTTTTTCAAATTTTGAAACTACCGCGCCATTTCAGGCCTTGTTTATAATTAGAATTAATTATATTTATTTTCAATTGTCGATTCAAACTTACTTTTCATCGTTATTATTTAAAATATTTATTTTAAATATTTAAAATCTACTAAAATAGCCAATTTAAATTTTTTAAATCGGTTCAGATTTTCCGGGTCGTTACAGTGAAGGATTGGTTTTTGCAACATCCAATCCAAGTGATTCATCATCTTTCATATTTGTCGATCTAACCCTATTATGTTTAAACAACCCCTACTTCTCATAATACTTCAAAACAACCTTATTCCTATCCCTAATTCTCTAAATAGCCTTTACTTCCATCAATTACCCCTATTTTTTTAACTTCTGTGAAGGGTTGGTTTTTTTAGCACCTAGTCCAAATGATTCATCATTTTTCGTATTTTTCGATTTACCCCTACTATGCTTAAACTACTCATACTTATCTTAATTATTCAAAACAGTCCTTTTAAATCCTACCCCAATTCTCTAAATAGGCCTTATTTCCAAGTATTACCCCTATTTTTTAACTTCTGTGAAGGGTTGATTTTTGGAGCACCCAATCCAAATCATTCAATATCTTTCATATTTGTCGATCTATCCCTAATTCAAAACAGCCTTTCTTTTTAATCCTAACTCTAATTCTCTAAATAGCCCTTTCTTCCAACAATAACCCCTATTTTTTAACTTCTGCGAACGGTTGGTTTTGCAGTACTAATTCTAAACGATTCATCATCTTTCATATTTTTCGATCTACCCCTACTATGCTTAAGCTACCCCTACTTCTTTTAATATATTAAAACATTTTTTCTTTAAAGTCCTACCCCTAATTCTCTAAATAGCTCTTACTTCCAACAATTACCCTTATTTTTTAACTACTGTGAAGGGTTGATTTTTGCAGCACCCAATCCAAATGATTCATCATCATTCATATTTGTCGATCTACCAATACAATGTTTAAACTACCCCAACTTCTCTTAATACTTCAAAACAGTCCTTCTTTTTAATCATACACCTAATTCTCTAAATAGCCCTTCGTTCCAACTATTACCCCTGTTTTTTTTACTATTGTGAAGGATTGGTTTTTGTAGCACCCAAGCCAAATAATTCATCATCTTTCATATTCGTCGATCTACCGTTACTATGCTTTAACTACCCCTTCTTCTCTTAATACTTCAAAACAGTCCTTCTTTTTAATCCTACCACTAATTCTCTAGATAGCCCTTATTTCCAACAATTAT
Source organism: Allium sativum (assembly GCA_030737875.1). Lineage (NCBI taxonomy): Eukaryota > Viridiplantae > Streptophyta > Magnoliopsida > Asparagales > Amaryllidaceae > Allium > Allium sativum. Next base: position 873,592,743 of record CM060919.1, on the reverse strand, counting down.
CCCTATTTTTTAACTTCTGTGAAGGGTTATTTTTTGGAGCACCCAATCTAAATGATTCATCACCTTTTATATTTGGCGATCTAAACCTACTTTGCTTAAACTACCCCTACTTCTCTGAATGCTTCAAAATAGCGCTTCTTTTTAATCATATCCCTAATTCTCTAAATAGCACATACTTCCAATAACTACCCTTATTTTTTAACTATTGTGAAGGGTTGGTTTTTACAACACCCAATCCAAATGATTTATCATCTTTCATATTTGTCGATTTACCCCTACCATGCTTAAACTACCCATACTTCTCTTAATACTTCAAAACAACCCTTCTTTTTAATCCTACCCCTAATTCTCTTAATAGTCCTTCCCTCCAACAATTACCCTTATTTTTTAACTACTGTGAAGGGTTGGTCTTTGTAGCACCTAATCTAACGATTAATCATCTTTTATATTTGTTGATCCACCCCTACTATACTTGAACTACCCATACTTATCTTAATACTTCAAAACAGTCCTTCTTTTGCATCCTTTCCCTAATTCTCTAAATAGCCCTTACTTCCGATAATTACCCCTATTTTTTAACTTCTGTGAAGGACTGGTTTTTGCAGCACCAAATCAAAATGGTTCGTCATCTTTCATATTTTTCGATCTACCACTAGTACAAAACAGGGTATTTGCATCTAATATTTCACATTATTTGCATCTGCTCCAATGTGAATGCAAATGCAATGGACGCAAATGTTAAAATATTTTTGCATCTGTTGTTCGGCAGACGCAAATTTAATATATTTGCGTCCGTTACAGCGTACATTGGATGCAAATACCAGTGTATTTGGATCTGTTCTGCTCCTACAGCAGATGCAAATTGCTGTATGATAGTTTACTCTTCAGTGCATTTGCATTTGCATCTGCATTAGTACCAAAACAGATGAAATTTTTTTTAATGGGACTTTATATTCGGTGTACATCTTTGTATTTATGTCATTAAAATACAGCACAATAGACTAAAATGTACAATTCATTTCCTGAATAATTTATGTAAACTATTATAAAACTGTAACAACCCGTATTTTTAAATAACATAACATAAATCAAGGCAGAATTAAACTGTAAAATCTGAATTAAGGGAAATGGGCTATGCCATTGCGTTCGTCTCGGAAAAATACGCGAAATAGAGTCCGAGTTTTCGAAAAATGGAGTCCGTATGACCAAGATATGGCCTCGCGAAGTTTCACGAAAAATTCAAATTCAAAACCGATTCAAATTTCAGAAAATCAGAAGTGGCGGGAAAATTCCCGCCAGACCCAGGGGGTCGACCTGGGGGTCGACTGGGGAGTTGACCTCCCCCCCAGGTCGACTGGGGAGTCGACCCTAGGGTCGACCTCCCTGGTCGGCCATGTCGGCCTGGTGCACCCATTTTGACTGTTTTGACCTGCTTTGTTGGCTAGTGACGGGATTTGATGGCTCTGATTGAATCTAGGGTTAATCCTATGGCTAATACTATCCTAAAACTCTATAAAAAGACCCCTAAGCCTAGCCTCAATCATCATTATTCATTCCTACAACTAAACTATGCCAAATTTGTTCCTCTCATGGCCTCCACTCTCATGCTAAAATTCCTAAGTTTATTTATATGAGAGATTTTGAGTTCATACAAGTGTTTCCAAGCTTGTATGAGTGTTCTTAGTTTGCATTCAGGTCAAGTTGCAACATTTCTATTTCAAAGCAAGGGTTTTTATTGATTTGGCTCAAGGGTTTTCATTTGGAGCTTGCATATTTGGGTTTTTGGTGCTTGCATAAGGGCTTCGTCTCAATCTTTATAATAAATATCTATTTGTGTCTTCATAACATTGTAAGCCCTTTTCTACTTTCTTTTTATTGAACTCTAAAGTTAAATGAATGATGCAAGTTTGGGGTTGATCATTATGATATGCAAGTTTGGTTGATCATTATGATATGCAAGTTTGGTTGATCATTACGCAAGTTGGTTTAATCGTTATGTATGACACATGTTGCTATGTTATGCAAGTTTGGGTTGATCATTATACACATGTTATCATGTTATGCAAGTTAAACTTGAAGTTGTGAGCTTAAAGCTTCAAGCTTTATGTTGAAGGTTGCATTTTGGCAACATGGAAGTTATCATATCTCTTATGATAACTTGCATGTGAGGCTAAATGCGAACTTCTAGCCACTTCTACATGTCATTCATCACCATGTATCACTTATATGCTAAGTTTGGTTTTATGCATGCTTTTGAAGCCTAATAATGCAATATGCAAGTATATGAACATATGTACATTTCATATGCCACCATGTTAAACTTGTGGCTTCAACACCTTTTTGTCATGATTATGTCAAGTCCCCTATTTTATCCTTTATGCGTTGTTGCGATTATGTAAACGATGGGATTACGTTGGGGTTGGGTAATATTATGACATAAACATGGCTTTTATAACATAACGTGATATGTTAACTTGTAATTATGTTTTGGAAACATAATGGACATGACACTTAGAAAATATGAGTGTGGCCAACTCGAGGTTGGGTTGAGTTTGTAGCATAAATCTACTCAAACCCGTCCGGCTTAACTAGTGGCTACAAACAATAGGACCCAATGTGAGAAGTTGGTCATGTTGTGCTCGAACCCGAGGTTAGACCAAGTTGTGGTGTAAAGCTACCCGGACCCGCCCGACTTAACTAGTAACCACAACAAGGTCTAATGTGAGAGGTTAAAGCACATCAAGCTAACGAATACCTCCTGATTAGGGTTAAGTCATGGTCCACTTAATACTTAACCAATTTTGGCTTGATGGGTTAATCGGGGTTAAGTCGTGAACCTTGGGTACACTTAACCAATTTAATCCACGTTTGGATCGGGTTAACCACATTTAACCCGTTAAGAAACCCTAGTGGCGTGGTCCTTTGCAGCAGTAACCATCTTGGTAGTATCATAAGACCCTAGGGACTAGGCTAGGGTGGGGGCACGATTACTGGGCTGACATGTAAGCGACCAAAACGACGGCTGAGTAGGTACGCCGGTGTGGGTCCAGGCGGACTATGGTCGTGCACATAGTCCGGAGTTGGAAAATCAGGCACGGGTACCAGTAGATCTAGACTGTGCATACTTGATTGGTGTCCGAGGTTGACACCCTAGGGCTTGATACACCCTAGGGTGTAACTAACGCAGTTAAATACATTGCATGTTTGGGCCGTATGACACCGACACTTGACGAGTTAGGCTTACAGGGAGCCGATCAACTAGACCGAGTAGTTGGACCTTGATTTAGGTCATCTCATGATGTTGGGCCAAGCTTGGGCCAAGGGATCAATTCTTGTTTTTACTTGACATGTTGGAATGCTAGTACACCCGTGGTGCAAAACTTAACCTTGATTATGCGATGACATCTTTATCTATCTTGTTAGTTAATCATCATGCCAATATGTTATTATCCTTATGTTCATCTCAGCTTCTCATGTCAGTTAGCTTTACTAGTTCATAGACAGATAGTAGTAGGGCTTACCAGTCTTTTTGACTGACCTGTTTTCTTTCGCCTCTTTTCTTCCGTTCCTCCCCCCCCCCCCCCCTCAGGTCCTCAGGGTGGGAACATTGGAGCCTAGCTTGGATCTTTCTAGCTTGCTTACTGGATTTGCTCATGTACGGTTTTGGACATTGAGCTAGCTATGGTTTACCACTTCACTTTGGGGATAGTACTTTATGTATTTCAGTTTAAGCTTTTATCTAGACTTTGTTTGTTGGAAAATAATGACTAAGTACTTTGTTGTAAGTTAACTATGGTTTTGGAAATGCAAGTTTTATCCGCTGCTTTACTACTCTGTTTTACTTATACGTTCTGTCTTGTGATATCTGCATGCATGTTTACCTTGTTTAAACGCCCCTCCGAAACTAGTGTGCTTGCAAGAGTTACCCTGGCGGAGGTGGGGTGTTACAAAAACTGTGATCAATATCAATCCATTACAGAGCGTCTTTTTACCTTCCCGTGTGATTTGTTGAAATTCATGCATACAGATATTTGTACTTGAGCTAGAATTATCACCAAACTGTACATCACTTATCACTGACTAAGTATACACTGAATTACCAGTATGCAATTGGTTTTGACGAGGAACAAACTGAGCAGGAGGAGTTGATTTGAAAGTTTGAGCAAGCACGGTGTTGCTGCCACTGTTATTACGGCGCTCGACTAATCGCGACTAGTCGGCTAGTCGAGATTGAAGCCTCGACATGGAACGTCGACTGGCCAAACATCGACTGGAACTGAAACCCTAGAAATCAGAACCCTAAATCGAAGTCTCAATGTCGATTTGAAACCCTAAAATTTAGTGTTCGAAGTTTTGATGTCGATCTGAGGGTTCGATTTAGGGTTCGAACTCAAATTGAGACTAATTTAGTGTTTAAAATTGTTCCGATTTGATTCTTCGATTTAAGGTTCGAAGTCTCGATGTCGATCTGCACTGGTAGCGGAAATTAGTATTATGTTCACAATAACATCTATAGCATTACGTTTATTTTGTATTTTTGTTTTCTAATTTTTTTTATAATGTTGTTTTATTTTTTGATGTATTTTTATAAAGGATTTCACATATTTCGGAACTGGTAGCTAAATGCTCATTTCTAATTGATACGACAGTTTTGCAACCAGGTACAAGCGGAAAAATCACTTCATATTACGGTCAATGAGGTATGTTAGTACATATTTGAATTTTATTCATATGTATTAGTTAAATATTTCAAATTATGTATGTATATATTTATTTATCGACTAGTCTACGACTAGTCCACTGGTCGACTAATTGGACCTCTATCGACTTGCCTCAACTTACCGCCGTGATAATTATGGTTGCTGCCATTAACAGCGTCAGAGACACTAAGCTCGGTTGCTATGTCTGAAAGTAGATCCTTCCATTTTAAACTTCCATCCGTTTCCATTGATCTCTGCATCAGCACATACACCGAGAAAAAAACATGTAAAAGTAAGTTCATACAAGGAAAGAATAAATACCGACTCAAATGCTGAATAAAGTAAACAGTGAACATATTTTTAAAACAAGAACATGAGCCTGCTTTAGGGACTTAAAAAGGAGCTAATACGGACCTAAGCAATAGTGGAAAATTTAATATTTGGGTTATAACTTTCAAGAGATTTTAGTTTCAACAAAAAATTGGGTGGGAGGGAGGGAGGGAGAAAATATATGTATAGCTTGCTGAAATAGATGAATTAAAGTTGTTTTACAATCATGTTTAAGTGACATCAATAAGTGGATGATCTTTCCTTCAATTGCATAACCATAACATCCCCCCCCCCCCCCCCCCCCCAAACCCCCTCTTCAAAGTATCAAACGCTAGTATAATGACTCGTCCTTTTAAAAGAAATAGAAGTTGATCAAAACATGATCTAATTGGCAAAATAGTTTCAAGATGAACCGCAACTATCGTATTGCATTCACATTGAAGGAAAGCATTTGAGGAGAAAAAACACACACACGGACTCTCTCTGATGTCCCTTTCTTTGATACACTGTTTGTACACCTATTGAGCAGCTGTGATACAGTGAGTATAGTTTGTGGAATATGAATTGTTTAAAGCAAAAAGAAAATTGTTCTGGTATTTACTGGCAAATATATAGAATGCCTGGAAGAAAATTGAACATGTTTGCGCTTCTACAATAGCGCAATTATGAAATGCGCTAGCGAAAGATTACCAAATTTGTACTAGTGATATTTCTACGTAAATTAATTAAATAGAAAAAGGAAAGGTTAAAAAAATAAAACATAAAAACGAGTACATTAGATTTTGCATAGCCATCATCAATACGTGATCACCTCACTACCACTTTGATATGAACTATTTTTCCATTCAAAATTTTAAATTTTAAGACGTTTTTACCTTAGTTAAGAAAGTATAGATTTTGATACTTGATCCCAGTCAAATCACTTCACCAAATTGGCATGCATAGGTAAAGTTACTTATCATGCAAATCTGAAGAAATGGGATATATGAAGCATCTTTTAATTTAAATTATAAGCAATGAATTTAAGCATAGAATTTATGATTACGATCGACTGCATTAAATGTTAAGTTTGATCAAGGATTATTGCCTATCATGTCGTTAAAATAAGTCGTTGAAAGATTGAAAATGACTTATCACATTACAGGGCTTATGGTTTTCAAGACTTAAGTTTATCATGATGCAAAGCTGAAAGTGGCCAACCGACATTTCCAATAATAAGAGTAAAATAGGAAATGAATATAACAGTAGCATTTATGATCTTTAGTATAAATTTACAAACAACTGATCTTCAAAATAAATGAGAAATTCATCTTACTATTTTGGATCATCTTCTTACACCGACTTCAAGCGCTCGTGCATCGCATCAATTGGTATAACCTGAAGAGTGACAGCCAAAACAAAAAACTATCCATTAAAGGCAAAAGAAATAGTTCCTAATGTCAATACAAGAAATGGGATATAAAAGTTTATGATGTCCAAAGACTTTGACAGTGTATTATATTTGTCATACGTGCTCTTTACTTCATTCAACAGTGCTCTTTACCATGATTAAATCTACTAAAATTCATCATAGATTGAAATTCATAGATAATTCATCAAACAAACCAGATTCGCTGATGTTTCTCAAAGTTTATTTTAGGCCAGAGCGGGCATCCTATTTCATAGTCTGTATACAACCAATTTTTAGTGTATTTCATCATGATTTTGCAACATAAGAAGGTCAAAAACATGTCTAATTCATCCAAAATTCATTGACTTCAACCAACAACACACTTCAGCAAAGCAGAATTTGCTAATTTGCATTTTCTATTTATCAAACGATCAAGATTTACTTATGTATTCCACCACTTGTTTCAAACCCGAGCATATGATATATTAGTTAATATTAGTATTGACCATCAACTTATCCATTGTAAAAGCCGGACTAAAAATTCTTCCGTGTGTAGCCCAGAAGAGGAAAACTGTGCTGCAACCATTCAAATAGTTTTCTAAAATACATGAATTTCCAGAAATAACACAGTAAAGCAATACTGGTTTTATCTCAAGGTAAAAAAATTATCCTTTTTAGTCTGAAATTCATTTTATTCTCAGACTTGAGTTATCCAAAAAATGGAGTTGCCTTTTCCAGCTAGTATATTAACTGCATATTAATTCACAAGACTTGCACTATTTTTAGAATAAACTGTCTTCTTATTATTTTGATGATCAAGCGTCCATCACATCAAATATGGGTGTAAATCAACATGTGCCTGAAAAAAATTAATATGGAATAAATGAGATGAGAACTTTTTTCCCCAAGAAAGGGTCCGTGTAACACAGTAACAAATTGGAAAATATGGAAAGGAAGTGAAACTACAGATTTCAAATAGCAAAATACTACCCACCTATGAAGCTGAAATGTGCAAGGAGAAGCAAAATAACTGTAATAAATAACTAATCATGATGCTATTCTTGTATGTTCACGAGTACCGAGTATATAAAAAAAAATATGTAGATGTTGTTGCTGCTGAGGATGGTTAAAAATACATGTAGATGTTGTTGCCGCTGAGGATGGTTATCAATGAGAAAGAGGTGATGGTGTGTGAGCTGGATTGAGGTAGCCTGGTTGCAAAATGAAATGCAAGACGGGCTATAGGTTGTTGTTGTTTTTTTGTTGTTGTTGTTGTTGTTGTTGATGATGGAGTTGTAGGTAATCGAACAGGTGGTGATGATTAATGGACGCGGGTGCTGCGGTTGGTGTTGTAACGGGTATATGCTGGGTGTAGGATGTGTGCATGTATGTGAAGGTGGGGATGTTTCAGATTCATCATTTCATCACCTTTTTACTACAACCAATATACACCAAACCACCGCTTCCAAACTTAAGTGCTCCTCCCAACTGCCTTATCTAACACAAAACAACCTCAATAATCCAAACATGTTCCCATCTCCTACAACTGCCACAACCATTCAACATTGCAACTTAACATCACCTGCCACATTTCACCACATCTTCTGCAAAGTGACAACTCCTACTCTGTCTTTCCAAGCTGTTGCCTAACATACCAAGACAAGCACAACTCGTCCATTTCAAACTTCAAAACACCACTACTTTGTCACCTCAAGCCGCAAACAACCAATACCACGATCATACATACATCCATAATCAACCTACCACTTACAACCATATTGCCATTAGTCTCCATCCATCACCCCAATACACGCAGTACAACAGTGATACCCATCCATCAATCTCCATTACAACTTACAATCATCCATAACAGTTCACCCATCAATACACACAACATCCCCACCTTCACATACATGCACGCAAATATTGGCTTGGTCGAGAATAAACTAAATTATGTTTATCTAAAGTTGTTTACACAAAAACTACCAAAAAATTGGGATGTTATTACAAATAACACATGTTGGATCAGAAGTGGAGTCCTCGTTAACTGGGATACCATAATGTATATTTTATCAATATTTTCACCCTTGACTCAGCACTAAATGCTTGTTAAATTATGGTGGAATCGTACTGGCTTTCACTGCAGTTTATGCAAGCAACATATTTCAATCTGAAAAGACAAGAACGAAAAAATATTGTACAGGAAGCTGTTAATATTTATGATGCTTGGGTGCTAATGGGTGATTTCAATAACGCTCTGTCTGCTTTAGATAAATGGGGGAGTTTACCTATACCGCTCCAACAGCTAAGTGCCTTTAACAAATGTCTTATGCAATAAGGTTTAGTAGAAATTAAATCCATGGGATATAATTACCCTTAGAGGAGTGAAATTGTTAACAATATTGACAAGAGTTTGTCAATGGTATTTCCTTTTAAAAAAAAATCACATCAAAGCACTTACCCTATCACAGCAATGAATTAATCATAACCCTTTACTTTTGCATCTAATAAAGATTCACAGAGAAAAGGGTTATTCTACTAGATATTATGATGAATGGCACTTGAATGAGAGATATACACAATGTATTATTAAAGGGCTTAGCACTAGTACATGGGGATTTCCTAGCTACACAAAAAAGCAATCATTGAAAACGAGCTTAAAGTATGGAACAAAACACCAGAAAAAGATAAAACTTATCTCGAATAGGCCGAGAAAGCATATGAAGCTCTAAAACTTGCTGTAGATAAGGATCCAGAAACCTGATGTCTCCTCACTACAAGGTGAAGTGAAGCTTTTAGTTGCAACTTTCACTCAAAAGGACCAGCTCAGAAATCTTGCATTCTCAGCTAGCTATAAATATAGCAATCTATCACAACTATTTAGAAAAAATGGAAGAAAATCGAAGAACATTACCAGGAATTCCACCATCTAGCGCCAATGGGGACTCGATTTAGTTGATACAGGCTGAGGAATGTTTTCACCCGAATGTGGTGAAAGCGGACTATAAACATAATTTAAAAGACAGGTCTATTGTTGAACTGTATTGCTACTCTTAATGTCATGGAGCCAAATTTTAAAGGTGTTTATTTTTCTTGGAGAGGAGGCCTAAACATCAGCAAACATTCTCGAATTGATCGTATATTCATTAATCAACTTTGTGTTCCCATTTTTTCAATGTTAAGAGTCCAGTACTAGAATCATTCAACAAGTGACCACACTCCCATTTTTTAAAATCTTGCCTGTAACAACTCTGATGTTTCTTATTGCAAAGGACCTTCTTTCAGATTTAAGAATTGTTGGTGTTGGCAGCAAGGATATTATGACATCACTACTCTTATTTTAGGAACAAAAGTTTCAGGTAATTTCCTATACCAGATCATTGTTAAATTAAAAATGATTAAAAAATACCTGAAGAGGTGGAGCAATTCTATTCCCAGTATATCCAAGCAAGTTGATTTATTGAGAAAGGAAAATAATGATTTGTATACATCTCTTCTCTTATGTCATGATGATCAGAATATGCTACAGCAATATCAGAATGGTATTAAGGAATTGGAAGTTCTTCTTTATAAGCAAATTGCTGAAATTAGGCAGAGAGCAAAATTAAAAGGAATGTTAGAAGCAGATTTACCTACCAATTTTTCTTACTCCAAGCTATCTACAAACAAAGAAAAGCTTCATATCAAATACTTGATAGATGCTAATGGTCAAATAAAAAAAAAGCTATCTGGAATGTATAATATGGTCTTATTTATGATTTTGTTATTAAATATGTAGTCGGTAGAAAAAATGCATGTAGATGAGAGGACATGAATAGTAAATAGGTGAAGTGTGAATTTACAAACTTCATAATCTCTGGTTTTGTGATGTTGCTCCCATAGCCAATTGTCAAAAGCAATTTTGCGGTTTATATAACATGGATAGTATGTAATAGTAAGGACAACTGGCAAACTGAACAGACTAAGAACGAATGTAACCAAGGAAAACAGAAATTTTGATCCATGAAAAAATTATTGAACAAAGTTTATAAAACACTACTATAAGTTAAGAAAAGCCGATAATTAAAAAAATTCATTCCGACGACCAAAATAACTGGTCAATGCAGCAAGACGGTTTAATTATTCAGTGAACATAACCTAATTCATGTATCAATATCATCCTAATTTCTTTTCATACCTCAACATGTAATATGACCACTGCCTTAAACCACATACCCAAAAGAATGTTGCTTTTGTGCACTTTTTAACCTGTCATTCCGTTGTAAATTATCACACTTGATTAACCCACAAGTCATACTATACTTACCGCAACCTTATTCTTGTCGTAACTCGACATACGATGATCAGTGTCCAAAACAACATACACAACGTAATGTTGCTTGTATGCACTTTGGAACCTGTTAATCCATCATAAATTAACACATTACAACGAAACCAAGATATTAGTTAAGAATGCTGTATGTTTGTAATGTCATCTGAAAAAAATAACGTTTATCATTATAAATCTAATCTATAGAAAAAAAGCAAAATGATGCAGAATTAGGTTGTAATCTCCCCTACATGCAAGTATTTTTACAATGAAACTGGAACACAAAGGACTACTTTATGAAGGGGTAGCCATGGTCAACAATAACGGCTACATTCAGTTAAGTTTAAAGGGAAGATACAGAGACAATGTTCCAAGCAAAACCATGGATACGATACCGTATCAATGAAGGGTAAATGTATAAAATAAAAACAGATAATACATAAAATTTCGATGTGGGGAAAATTGAGTAAAATGTATTTAATTTCATACATAACCGTAAATTTGTGTATTAACGAACTCTGACATTTCCTGGTTTAAGAATAGGTCAGGTATGATGACTGCCATAAAATATCAAATAAGTAAACCAACGTGAGTGATTATTAATAGGAAAAAAAAAGATATACTTCTTGTATGTAAGCATACGAGTGGTTGCTACTGATGCAAACTATGTTGGAGCGCTGCCTCTCTATGCTTCGTTGCCCGCTAATGAATTAAGCTCCTGTCTCGTATTAACAGGAAAAAATAAGATATACTTCTTGTATGTCTCATATACTTCTTGTATGTAAGCATACGAGTGGTTGCTCAATGTTGTGTTCATTATTTCCTCATTTTATGCTTATTGTTGTCCAAATTATGCCTCAATGAACCATTACATCTTATTTTATTTTATTTTTAATGCTTTGGTCGTTCCCCAGTTATACCGTACTCAACACTGTTCCCTAGTTCCCAAGTAAATGCCCACCATTGGAAACAGAAATGATTATACGATATCTCATCTCATTGTTGTATAAATTCCATTGGTTTTTTACTGTATGTATGACTATACACATAATGAGTATAATAGTCAAATAAACTATAGTAGTGATGGTATATAAAACCTGGCCACACAACAAACAAAAATACCTGGTTTCCCATCACAAGAATACACTTTCTAATGATCCAACAAATAACAAAAATACATGGATTCCCATTATATGGTAAGATTTTAAAAACGATCCATTATAATAAAAAATAAATCTTCCAACTAAAAATAGAGCCGGTAGTCAAATCCTGAAAATGGAACAACTTGAATACCAAATAACCCAAAATAGAAATTCTACCTAAGTAAGACTAAAGCCTAGTTTGTGCTGCATATTCCTAAATATTTTATATTGATTGAAGATAATAAATGAAATTATGGACAAAAGAGACCGTTTCCAATAACCTAACCAACGAATGTTGGTCAGCAGAAAAGAGTGGATAAAATGATCCATAAAACCTACAGTATTGTGCTCTCTGACTATATGTTTTTAATTAGACAATATCTAACTAAAAAGAAGAGGTAGTAATAAACAAAATACATGTCTGCCATTTAACTAAGATTGGTAAATAAATCAGGAATCATAACTATTATGTCCCGTGTACTTTCAAACCAACCTGTCAAACTCTATCTAACATGATGCAATATTTTCTATGGAGAGAAGGACTCAGTGGAACAACATTGCTTACCTAATGAACTGCAAAATTCGTGAATTGGAGAGGAATCAGATTATATTATGGTTGCTACAAATTCGTGAACTGAAGAGTATTAAAATTCGTGAACGGGAGAGGAATCAAATTCATGAAATGGTTGCTACGAATTCGTGAACTGAAGAGGAATCAAAATTCGTGAACTGGACAAGAATCCCCGTGAACTGCAATTCGATAAAAATAACGATAGCATTGAAATTAGGTTTTTGACAAGTGAACCGGAGAATTGGTCGTTCAACATTACCTGGATTCAGCAAACGCACGAATTGACGATGAAATGGAAACTGAATTCAAATTTAGGTTTTAAAATTTTCCCCCAGTTGTCTCAGAGAAGCGCACGAATAGATTTCAGATACACACGCACGTTATTTCGTTTCCCTCCAGAGTTTTATGGGCGTTGTTACACCCTTTAGGGGTCTCATTTTGTTAACGGGACACCAGTGTATAAAAATTTATTAAGGGCCAACAACAATTATACTTTTAAGGGACAAAAATAACTCTGCTGTACTTCAATGCTCGCGCTCGAATCAGAAAAAATGGTAAGAGTATACCGTTTTTATTTAATAAAAACGGTAGCATTAGAACATCTTTTCTATCTCTATAACAAAATTAACAAAAACAACGGAAACGATCATACTATACCGTGTTTGCACATTAAAAACGGTCATAGTTTTCTATTTTTATAATGATTGTTCGGTGTTTGCAGGCCTTTTTTCGTATTTTCACTTCTACGTCGTGCTTCGGAAACGGTGACTCGCGACCGAATTTCACCACATCGTGCTTCTTCTTCATATTAAGGGTAATTTGGTCTAAAAGTGTTATATTGTTAAGGGGGGTTTAATATGCATTGTACGTCCTTTAACAAAAATTTAAAAATTAAAATTTGTGTCCCCCTTAACCAAAAGCGGGGTGTCATTAACAATCCCCAATTTTATTTGTGAGTCAACTTGCGTCTGATTTCAATAGAGAAGATGCAAGAAATTATTTATTTCACCTGTTTGTGTCTAACCATGCAATAAACGGACGCAAATATCTATATTAAATTTTCAGCCCCACCCTACTACATCCGTTCATAGATAACATTAGATGCAAAGTGTTAGACCCAAAAGTGGTTCTAACACCCAAATTGATTAAAAGCAAATAAGATGAGATAAAAATAAAAATGAACACACAGGATTTATAGTGGTTCGGCGAAGAAATGCCTACGTCCACTTATCTTTCACTATATTCAACGATTCAGTTGCAAATACAATGTAATTGTCACTTGATTTCACTCACAACTCGCTTATATTCACTCAATAGATTAAAACAAATAATGAAAGAAGATTTGGATTCTCCGGGAGCAATGGAGTTCGGATTATGGAGGTAGTTGAATTCTCAAAGTGCCTAAAAAAGATCCTTCTCTTTGTCTCCAGATGGGGTATTTATAGGTGTGAATTTGCTCGAAACTTGATCCGGGTCGGGGCCACATGTCGTCCATCCCACTATCTTCGGGTTCGGATGAGCTATTATGTTGACAACGCATCAAAGGAACGGACGTTATGGGTAGGAGCAGGTCACAGCCGGTTCGGATATCCAGGCGCTTTTGCAGGAGAATAATATGGAACATGGGCTCTGGTCGGAGACGCACAGATAAGGGGTTCGGATCGGGATATCCGATCCGACCCGGATTGGCTTGGATGCAACGCTCTCTTCTTCTCTAATCTACTCCGCTCCGATCCATTTTCGTGGCAAACAGGTGGCTTTCCGATCCAATTGAGATCATGTTGCCCTCCGATCCGATTAGATATACCTTACTAATTTCCTCAGCAGCAGTTTACCGATCCGACCCGAACCGATATGTTGCTCTGACCCGACCCGAACAACTGCAGCTATCCAATCTAGATTGTAGTGTCTTCTCCAATCCGAACCGAAGTCTTCTAATTAAAAATGCTCTTCAATGTCTGGTTTCTTGACTTTGTGTTGCCTAGTTCACAAAGTAGGCTAACACTTTGCCCCCTCAAAGGATGCTTCTGTGGGGAACGGAGCATGCTTTGACTGCCATAGCGCAAAAGCTTCATCTTTCCTTTCGAATTCACACGTTAGGTTGTCGTACTTCATCCTGTTCGGTTCGGATTCCGACCCGAACGGATTTCTGGCTTAGGTTCCGACCCGAACAGATCTCCTTCCTCCTGTACTCTGCGATGAACCAGTGGGCCAAGCTGTGTTACTGGGCTTTTCGAGCCGGTCCGATCGGGGATACGAATAGTCAGCTTGTTGTTTATATATAAATTCACTTCTTCTTTCTTCTTTTCTTTCATTTATTGTTTTCGTTTATCCGAACCGATTCCTTATCGAAGCTCCAGCCTTTCCAAGAAACTTCAAAATTTTCGCTTCCATCCTCGAATCAAACACATAGGTAGTCTTGTAATCTTGAATCTTGTTGCCATAATCGCTTTTAACTTACATTCACGGTTAGTTTGAACGACTTTAACAAAGTAATTGAATAATTCCATCACTGCGCTTTCTTCCTTCCTCCGCCTTCGTCGTCGATGACATCGAAGCCATTTCGAAGCGTTGGAGGAAAGTACTGACACTTGAGTGCTCAATCTCTCGACTTTAATTAAAGCTTGGGATTTCGAGTTGGGTTCGCTATTTAAGAGGAGGAAGAGGAAGAAAACTGAAGAAGGTTGGTTCAGGTAGGGGAACAGTAGGAGAAAAAGAGGAAAAGAGGGAACAGTAGGAGGAAAAGAGGAAAAGAGGGCAATTTACAGAGCCGGATCGGGTCGGAGAAATAGGGCCAGGAAATGGGTCTTTGACCGCTTGACCGGGTCGGGTCGGATTTGCAAATACAATGAAGGTCAAGACTTATGCGCTCGGATCGGACCTGGTTGAAAAACAAAAGAGAGAATAGGGGTCTGGTTATCCAAGTTAATCCGACCCGCTCCGGGTGTCAATCTCCGAACCGATCCGGATATGTCTTACTGAGTGCGGGCCTTTGTTCATCCGATCCGAACCTGGTGTCTGCATCCGAACCGAGCACTACTCAATTTAAAGCATAAACTCTCGTCCAACTATTTAAAAGATATTACTTCCAACTTTACGAACAGTTAGGATAGTGCCTTGCGGACATAAGTGAACATTAAGAACTACTCTGACTGTTACTTTCTCTTCAAAGTTTCGTCTTACATCGCTGTACTTTTACTTTGCATTTCTCACATTTGCTGCACACATTTTAGTTCACACACATACACAGGGGGGGCACGGGATAATTTACTCTAATCCGTGCAATTGCTTCTTCAATAGTTCTCTGACAATGAGGCCCAGACGCTCTTCCCGACTAGCTGAGAGGAAAGAAGCCCCAGAAACTTCTAACAAAATCACTCTTGAGGATATATCTTCTTCGTCTGATCCAGAATGGGACAGTGAGTGTCCAGACTACGGGGTTGGAAATCGAGAAAGCAACGAAGCGTCTTCAGAGAACGAGGTTTCTCTGGGTTTTGAGGAGGAAGGAGGGATCGGTGACGATCGAGCCCCCGACGAATTTGAATCAGCCATTATACTGGAATCACCTCCAGATTCCGTAGAATCGACAATCGACAACGATCGACTTGTTCGAATTTGCTTAAAGTATGGAATAATGAAAAGGGACACCCTAGTGCCCTCACGCTCTGACCGTCCCCACAACCCTCCAGAAGGATATATGACGATCACTCGATTAATGTGCATGGTCGGCGCCATTCCTCCATTCTCTCCTTTCATCGTTGATTTCTTAAGACAAATGCGAATTGCCCCCATGCAGTTGCATCCCAATTCATATGCCTATCTGCACACCTTGTACATAGCATATCGTGAAATCCTAGGCATAGAGCTCACATTCGATGACGTTCACTTCTTTTACAATTTCAAACATCGGACTCGAGAGACTCCATCTTTCTGCTACTTTGAATCAGTTCCAAAAAGGAAGATAATCTCTGCACCATTTAGCAGTAAAGCTGGAGATTCCAGATTATAATGGTTCTACGTGAAGCGACAGCCTGGATGCGCCAGGAGGTGGACAAAATCAAGTAAAGCACTGATTTTCTAAATCCGGGCTCTATACATTTGAATCATCACCTTGACTTGTTTTTCCTTTTTGTTCGCAGTTGACAATCCCAAACAGATATCAGATCAGGTATTCTTTGATCGGACGCACCGACTTCTTAATGGCGATCAAAAATTCTTGACTATCGACGAGGTCCTTAAAGATGAGTACCTTCACTTTCATGGGCTGCTATCCGTTTTTCGTAGCATCGGTCATGGGACGGTCCCTTATGCATACATTCCTCCAGTGGAGGTAGTTCCAGGGACAGGAGAAGGCTCGGGAATTCCTACAGCACCTCTTCAAGCTTCTCCTTCTCCATCTTCTACACAAGATGACGAATTGGCTAACCTGGCCAAAAAGCATCGAGAAGGATATGCTGCCCCCGAGGAGGCTACTTCTCTGGAAAAGTCAACATCCCCAGCAGAGTCGCCACTTAATGCTTCCGAGGGGAACATTCCTAGCACCGATGAACAAATATTTCAGGGTTTGGGGGATCTCCCCTTACCCGAGACTATATACACTTCAGAGGATTTCAGGAAGGATCCTTTAGTCTTCACTTCTTCTGAAGAGACCACTCCTGCTAAGGCCAAAGAGCCTGCCCGTACTAGTCTAGCTTCCGACTCGGGTTGGTTGGGGGGAAACACACCACTTAGGATACACTTTACACCGCAGCATTAGCATTCATTGTGCTTTTTTCTCCATGAATCCATTAATTCTAAACTTCGTTTGTTTTACCGTGCAGGTACGATGTCTCGATCCTACTACGATATCAGGAAGCTCCGTCGCAGCATGTCCAATCCTCCTCAGGATGTCGAGTATGATCGCCGGGATGATCGTGGTAGGGAGGAGAGAAGACCTTATGATTCTTATCGCTCTCGATCCTCACGTTCTCGTTCACCAGTTCGGCCAGAGCAAGAGAAGTACAAGGGTTATCAGAGCCGCAGGGAAGAGGACAGACCACCATCTAAAGACTCCACTTCTTCCCATGAAAAGCGGAGTAGAGAGAGAACTCCTCCAAAAGAAACTGGGTCTCGAAGTAAGCACAAGGTCCCTGCCACCAAACGACCTAGGACGGACAAAGAGATTACTGAATCCTCTTCACATAGGAACACCGAACTATCAATTCCCGCTCCTCCCCCACTAGATGCGGGAACTGCAGTAAAGCTGGCATATTTAGAGGAGCAATTTCCCGAGCACTACTTCGAGACTTTGACCTTTCTACCTACCCTTGAACCTATTTCTTCTAATTGGGCAGATGAAGCCAAAGCAAAGATTGATTTGGTGGAAAAACAATATACCGAGATGTTCAAGTATTCACGCAATCTTTCTAGAATCATCCGCACTCTAATCACAAATACCAATTCAATGCAAAAGACTGCAGAGGAGGACGCTAAGGCCTTAAAAGCTCTAGGAAAAGATTTGGAAGACACTCAAGCTCAGTTAGCTGTCACTCAAAGGGATGCTTCTAACTTCAAACAACAATTCGAGGACATGAAAAAGCGTTATCATGACTTGCTTGAGTCTCACACTCAAGAGCGCTCTGAACTAAAAAAGCAAGCTGATGAGGCCAAGTCAGAAGCTGCTAAGACACGTCTTGCTTATGCTGAGCTTGAACAGAAAAACGCCGAGCTGGCGAAGAGGAGTGCTGAATTAGAAAAGAAGAATGCCGACCTGGCTTCAAAGCTATTGGAAGCAGAGAACAGGGCTGCCCTGGCCGAGGGCAATGTGGAGTGTGCTATAAAATCTGCGGAGGAAGCCCGTAAGCAACTATCAGAAGCGGAGGCTGATATTCAAGGTTTTGGCGAACTAATGATTGAATTCTTCGCACATATTATTCGTTGCCGAAACATTTCTTGGATCGAGGACTATCCATCCACTCTAGTTCAAGTATGGAATCAGATCGTCGAGTGGGAAAAAGATGAACTTAGGGTCGATTCCCTCGATGAAGATAAACTAATGGAGAAATACTTGAGGGATGATGAACCAGAGCGCCTAGCTGAAGGGCGCCGCCTTATTGTTGAGGCCATGGAAGAAGAGAGACGGAAGTCTAAACAAAAAACTATTCTCGAAGCTGGTTCCTCTTCTTCTGCTCCTGCAACTTCTGAAGTAGAAGGGTACGATCCCGAAAATCCGGGAATTCCTCGAACAACTCTGCTATCCCCTATTCCTGAAATAGCTCCAGAGGTAGTGGTCACCCCCGCTGAAAAGTCTTCGGAAGGTATTCCTATCTTTTCTCCTCAATTTGCCGAAGCTATTTCTACCTTTCGCCACGTGATTGAACAATCAATGAGAGACCCATTGTTTTCGCCTGAGTTGATAACTGTTGCTTCTCACTCTGTAGGTGTTGAACCATCCGAAAAGATAGATGTAGCTCAAGGAGCCGCCGCTGGGACGAAGCCCACAGATAGGGCCAAACAAGGGGAAGACAAGGCTGCTTCAGGCTTGGGAGAAGGAAATGAGCCAACTAAGGTCACCACTCCCCATGATGAAGAAACGATAGCAGCTCTAAAAGACGACGGCGGAGACGGGGGGCATGAAGAGGAACCAGAAGTTGCAATAACCGGGGAGTCAAAAAGCGCTGATGACGTTACCTTGGCTGCAATGAAGGCTGATCAAGACAAGCGCTTGCAATTAAAAGCTGAAGAGCTAGACCCCGAAGTCCTCAAACCCCTCGCAGTCGTGGATGCGGGATCAAGGTTAGTTGTTAAGCTCTCAACTAGATCTATTACGGAAGAACTCGCTAAAAAATCTTCTCATGATTCCAGTGCTTCGCCCTCCGGGAAGAAGTCTACTGGCTCCAGCACCGCATCTTCAGGAAAAAAGAAGTCAAAACGAATCTTGACCGAAGCTGAGAAAGAAGCAAAGGATGCGGAGAAAGCCGCCAAGAAATCCAAGGCTCATTCCAAATCTAAATAGTGGACTACCCTGTATCTTTTTAGCATTTTTGTGAACCAATAATTGCTGCTACAAAAGTAGCTCCTGCACTTTCTCTTTTAGCTATTTTCCTGTACAAATTCATTCATTTGTAAATAAAAGTAATTCACTTTTTGGCAATGTTTGTTTGTTAGTAGTTCTGCACTTATGTAAAAATGCGTGTCTATAGTTGTGAAGCAGAGTTGTGGAAGGGGGAGTAATATGCATATACACACATATCCCCAGTCAATTCCCACAAACTATTTAATGCTTAGTCGAGCAATCTGAATGCTCTCGATTCTCTGACGGGATAGCACTTTCTGTGCCGTCGGTACCTGTGGCTTTTTCTGGCATTTCTTTTATACTCTTTCTCTTTCTTTTTAGATTTAGAGTTCGAGCTCAGTCATCTATTTATTCCCCGGTCTTTCAACGGGGAAAAATTTCTTTCTCAGCGCTCAGTCAGAGACGCTTTTATACTCTCTCTCTCTCTGGAGAGTTAGAGTTAGTAATAGAATCTCTTTTTCAGCGCTCAGTCGGAGACGCTTTTATACTCTCTCTCTCTCTCTGGAGAGTTAGAGTTAGTAATAGAATCTCTTTTTCAGCGCTCAATCGGAGACGCTTTTATACTCTCTCTCTCTCTGGAGAGTTAGAGTTAGGAATGTCGTTTTTTCATTCTTTTATGTCTTATCGCACAAACAGTCATTGTGCTTCTTTTTATGTCTGAACTGTTTTCAACCTTTTTAGGTTGTGAGTTATCCTGTATCTTGTAAACACAACAGAATAACTGATAAATGTATATATGTAATGCGTAAAAGTAAATAACACACAGTATTTTTATAGTGGTTCGGCTAAGTCGTAGCCTACATCCACTTTATAGTTCTTCATTCATATCGTCAAATTTTCCCAAGGCAAGTCGTGCCTTATTACAGGGTTCATAAGAAAAATAACACAAAGTACAACATTTCTAATCCAAATATCGCATTAAGTGCTGGGCATTCCATGCTCTGCGGACTTCTTCACCATCTACGGTCGTTAACTTGAAGGTTCCTTTTTCAAGTTTCCGTTGGATGACAAAGGGTCCTTCCCATTTTGGGCCGAGGTGAGGAAAGGATAGAAAAACTCTCTTTAGCACCAAATCTCCTGGTTCGAAAGTCCTAAGGCGAACTTTTTTTTCATAATAGCGTGCCATCTGACGTCGATGTCTTGCCGCACGCAAATCCGCTTCATCCCTTTTTTCTTCGACTTCATCAAGAGACTCAAGTAAGAGTGCCCGATTCGTCATCGGGTCATAATATGTCACCCTATGGGAAGGAACTTCCAGTTCAACTGGAATTACTGCTTCTGAACCAAAGGAAAGAGAGAAAGGGGTATGACCGGTGGCTGTCTTAAATGTTGTTCGATATGCCCACAAAGCTAGAGGCAATTCGTCAACCCATCTTGCCTTTGCACGCTCTAACCGTTTCTTGAGGATGGATTTTATTACTTTGTTTATTGCCTCTACTTGCCCGTTTGACTGCGGATAGGCAACTACGGTATATCGCTTGTCTATCTTATACTTCTGACAGAAATTTCTGAATTCAGTACTATCAAACTGGGTTCCGTTGTCAGTTATAATCGTCCTTGGAATCCCGAACCGGCATATAATATTTCTGACCACAAAACTTATCACCTTTCTTGCTGTGATCTTGGTCAAGGGCTCAGCTTCCACCCACTTCGTAAAATAATCCACGGCCACTATTGCATATTTAGCTCCTCCTTTAGCAATTGGTAGAACTCCAATGATATCAATTCCCCACGTGGCAAATAGCCAAGGACTCACCATTGATTTAAGTTGGGTCGATGGTGCCCTGGGGATTTTGGCGAATCTCTGGCACTTATCGCAGCGTCGCGAATAATCAGCTGCATCTTTATTGATCGTAGGCCAGAAGTATCCATATCGCAATATCTTCTTTGCTAAAGTTTGGCCTCCTGTATGATCTCCACACTCACCTTCGTGTACTTCTCTTAGTACACGCTTGATGTCGTCGTGTGCGATACATCGTAACAGGGGCATAGAAAATCCTTGCCGATAAAGAGTACCATCTTGTATGACATATCTGGTAGCTTTGCGAACTACAGCTCTTTTCTCACTTTTCTTCGATGGGAGTGTCCCATTCTTAAGGAAATTCTTAATTGGAGTCATCCACGACTCCTTTTCTAGTTCTGCTTCAAAAGTGAATTCAATTTCCATTGACTCAAAGCTTGGCGACTCCAACGTTTCAATTGGAATTATTTCAGTCTCTTCTGGAGTGTCGGAGCTAGCCAGCTTTGCCAGTCTATCCGCTTTCTGGTTTTCAACTCTGGGAATATGTGTTATGTTGTACTGATCTAAGCTATTCAATAGCTCTTTCACTTTCTTGAGGTAGGCGATAAGTCGAGGTCCTCGAGCCACGAATTCCTCTCGCACTTGACAAACAACAATTTTAGAGTCACAAAATATGTCTATCATTTTTACTCCGAGGTCTTTAGCAAGCTTCAGCCCGGCGATCAGGGCTTCATATTCTGAGTCATTATTAGTTGCCGAAAATTCTAATCGCAGGGCGTAATATAACGACCGTCCCTCGGGAGTGACTAATACAATTCCAGCCCCGGACCTTCGGTCATTCTTGGCTCCATCTGTATATAGTTTCCACGGATTCATCTTTAGTTCATCCTCGGATTTAACCACTCTGTCATCGATTATTTCCTCCTCTGGAATGGTGAATTCTGCAATAAAGTCTGCTAGAGCTTGCCCCCTGATTGATTTTCGTGGTTGAAAATTCAAATCAAACTGACTTAGTTCTATGTTCCATTTGATCAACCTTCCCGATGCTTCGGGCCTCTGTAACACCTGTCTTAAAGGCTGGTCGGTGTATATGGTTATTGGATGGGCTTGGAAATAGTGACGAAGTTTTCGGGATGCGATCAGGAGGCTGTAAGCAAGCTTCTCAATTTTTGGGTAGTTGCGCTCTGCCGCTGCTAATTTCTTGCTTACATAATACACTGGCCTTTGTACTTTGTTTTCTTCTCGAACCAGGGCTGTGCTGACAGCGTGAGCCGAGACTGCCAAGTAAACAAACAATTCTTCATGATCTATGGGCTTTGATAAAATCGGCGGTTTCTCTAGTAGTTCCAACAGATTTCGAAAGGCCTCAACACAATCCGGAGTCCACTCGAAGTTCTTCTTTCCCCTTTTAATCAAATCAAAAAACGGAACACATTTATCTGTGGCTTTGGAGATGAATCTACTCAGCGCCGCTACTTTCCCTGCAAGACTTTGGACGTCTTTAATTCTCCTCGATTCTTCGATATTTCTAATCGCTGCTATCTGGCTAGGGTTGATTTCGATTCCTCGGGAACTCACAATAAAGCCAAGGAACTTTCCCGATGCCACTCCAAATGAGCATTTCAGAGGATTCAATTTCATCTGGTACTTTCGCAAGATACCAAACATTTCTGCCAAGTCTTGCGTATGGCTGGAAGACTGCTTTGATTTGACAAGCATATCATCCACATAAACTTCCATAGTTTTTCGTATTTGATCATAAAACATTCTGTTTACCAAGCGCTGATAAGTAGCTCCAGCGTTTTTTAATCCGAATGGCATTACAACATAACAATATAACCCCAAATTCGTAATGAAGCTCGTATGTTCTTGGTCTGGTACGTGCATAGGAATTTGGTTGTATCCAGAATATGCGTCCATGAAAGAGAGAAGTTCATGACCTGTTGTCGAGTCTACAAGCTGGTCAATCCTGGGAAGTGGGAAACTATCTTTCGGGCAAGCTTTATTTAAATCTGAAAAGTCAATGCAAGTCCGCCACTTTCCGTTTGGCTTCTTTACTAAGACGAGATTCGATATCCAGTCGGGATATGTCGAATCTCGAATAAATCCATTCTGCTTCAACTTCTCTACTTCCTCTTTGAGAGCAGCCGACCTCTCTGGGCCCAGCATGCGTCTCTTTTGCTTCACAGGTGGATGCTTCGGATTTACATTCAATTTGTGACTTATAATGGATGGCGATATCCCACACATGTCAGCATGGGTCCAGGCAAATACGTCTAGGTTTGCCTTCAAGAAGTCCGTTAGTTCTTTAGCTCGACGTGGATCCAATTGAGAACCAATTTTCAAAACTTTTGTCGGATCAGCTTCATCGATGGGAATTTCCACTGTCGCTTCATTAGGAGTTGCATTCCTAGCCTCTGGTTCCTCGTCTTTTCTGTGATCCAGGTCTTCAGGTGTTCCTTTGGGCAACTCCTTTGGGGTCAATTTCTCTAATTGCTATGCCGAGTCCCCTTTTGAGGGAGACGAGGCATCCTTGCTCTCAATGTTAAGTCCTTTCATCAACATCTTTAACTCGACCACATAGCAGGCCCGTCCGGAAACCTGATCCCCTCTCATTACTCCAGTTCCGGCTTCGGTTGGGAACTTAAGTAACAGGCACCAAGGGGCGATACAAACTCTAAATTCAGCGAGGGCAGGTCTCCCCAAAAATGCGTTATAAGGCGAATCTACGTCCAATACTACGAACTGAAGCATTCGCACTCTTCTACGTTCTCCTTGCCCCAGGGTCACGGGCAACTCTATGTATCCCATGGGAGCTGTCGATGCCCCGTTGAAGCCTCTGATCCATCCTTCACAAGGCTTCAGATCTTCGGACTCAAGCTTCATCTGATCAAATGACTTCTTGAACAAAATATTAACGGAACTTCCGTTGTCTACTAATACCTTATGGACCAAGGCCGGCCCAATGGTGGTAGTAATAACCAACGGATCATTGGTGGGTGATTGTATCCCAGTATTGTCTCGGCTTCGAAATACCACGTCGTCAAACATGTTCTTCTGTTGTTTTATGGGGGTGACATCTTCCAAATCATCACCTTCATTCACGTTTAGATGCTTGGCAGCATTCACATATTGATCCATTGATCTGAAACTCCGGATTGCCGGGTGAGGTCCGCCTACTATGGAGTTGATGACAATTCCTTTACCTTTCTGTTGCGCTGTAGGCTTGGGAGCAGGTAGGATCTGTTTTGGAGCCTGCTCTCCTTGCCCCCTGTCCCTCGGGGCAACCTTGTACTCATCCAACTTTCCTTCACGCAGCAGCTTCTCAATCACATCCCTCAAATGCCGACATTCATTGGTCGAATGCCCATGAGTTCCGTGAAACAAGCAAAATTTCCCTGTCGCCATTTCTTTCTCGGTCGAATCACGAGGTGGCGGTCTTTTGTACTGTAACACATTGTACGTATCCAGGTAAATATTTTCCAGGGTGTCGTTCAATGGTGTATAATTCTCGTAGTTTTGGAACCGGGGTCTTTTGTTAGGACCACTTCCCCTATTTCTGTTTCTTCTGTTACTGTTTGGATTACGATTATTGTTGTTGTTACCCCCGCTTCCAGCATTGCTGTTTCCACCCTTGTTTCCTACATTTACTTCTACCTTGCCAGAACTTTCCCCAGACTGCTTCACGACGATATTACTCTGCACATTCTCCTTTGAAGCCGTCTCAGACTTTCTCTTTCGGTTTGCCCTGGCCTCCTCTCGTCTTAGATAAATATCGGCTTTTTCGTAGAATATCTCCCTTGTGGAAGGTGTTTTCCCAGAAAGGTAATCTCCAAACTCAGACTCAGGATCAACTCCTTCCTTCAATGCCATCAGGATAGTGGGCTCGTGCGGGTCACTGACCTCAGTCATAGCTTGATTAAAACGGTCAAGATATGCCCTCAAAGACTCTCCTGGTGCCTGTTTAATTCTCGATAATTCAATAACACTTTTGGACTTTCGGGCATGGAGACGGAACTGGTTCATGAAACGCTCGCTTAGTTCCTTGTAATTTGAAATCGAACGAGGAGGAAGTCGGGTAAACCAGAACAGTGCCACATCTTCTAAGTAGATTGGGAACGCTTTGCACTTCACTTCATCAGGGGCAGCAGCAGCATTCATTAGCCATGAGTACCGCATTAAATGCTGTCCCGGATCAGTCCTTCCGTTGTATTTGTCCATCTGTGGCAAGTTAAAGCGTCGGGGAAATTGGAAGTCGAGGATATCATCGGTGAAGGGAGTATGGCTTCGCTCAATGCCATAATCTTCATTTGTATAACTCCGGCTCTCGGACATGATCTGGCGAACCATTGCCTGTACATCAGCATTAGTTAGGGGCCGCTCAGGTTCCCTGGCCCTAGTATCCGAATTCCTTCTGGGCTCTTGTTCAGGAGATGCCCTTCTTCTTCGAGCTGCCTCTGCTCGATTCCGTTCCCTGCGCTCCCGGTCGATCTCGGGGGGAGGGGACTGGAGTCTTTGCCCCCGAGTGGGGTCATTGTCTCCTAATGCTCGTGCAATATCCTCACGAGATCCCAAAGATCCAAGTGTCAGCTGCTCCATGTTCTGAGGTCGTTCGAGTGGCCTTCGTTCACGGGGCTGCTCTTCCTCGGAAGATGAAGATTGATCCACTGGTGCGTGACGAACCGGTGATGGAGTTTTTTGTCGACGGAGTTCACTAATCTCCCGACTCATGAGCCTCATATTTTCCTGCATCATGAGATTAGTGCGCTCGTGAACTTTCATAGCTTCCCTTGTGCTCTCAAGCATGTCAAGCAAGCGCGAGAAATCTCCTTGAGTGATGGGCGCAGATGGATTGACCTGATCACCAACCCTGGTGGCTGGAATCGGAGCATTCGTAGGGACTCGAGTAGAGGTTCCAGCTTCACCAAGGATCGGGTCAGATCGGAGGTAGGAGGTCGGGTCGGTTCGGAGCTGGGGAGCCTGGTCGGATCGGTACGTGGCGAGCAACTCGGGTCGGTTCAGATTGGGAGAATGCACTGCTTCAGAATCTCCTACCCGGATCGGATCGGAGCTCTCCCCCTGCTGGCGGCTCGGATTTCCTGCATTGGTTCTTCCTGCTGCTGAACTCTGCCCCCGAGACCTTGTTACAACAGCATTTTGCTGATCTTCGCCAGCTCCATTTCCTCGAACAGACTGAACTTCCTTGCCTTTTCCTTTGGCCATGAGTCTTTGACAATCACTTCAACAAATATGAAAGAGCGAAAAAACTTAAGGATTAACTTCTTTGAACCCAACGGTCCAAAAAGTAGAAAGAAATCCCGGAAAATGAAGAATCCTGAGTTCAACTCTCAGTGAAAGCACCAAAATGTTAGACCCAAAATTGGTTCTAACACCCAAATTGATTAAAAGCAAATAAGATGAGATAAAAATAAAAATGAACACACAGGATTTATAGTGGTTCGGCGAAGAAATGCCTACGTCCACTTATCTTTCACTATATTCAACGATTCAGTTGCAAATACAATGTAATTGTCACTTGATTTCACTCACAACTCGCTTAATAGATTAAAACAAATAATGAAAGAAGATTTGGATTCTCCGGGAGCAATGGAGTTCGGATTATGGAGGTAGTTGAATTCTCAAAGTGCCTAAAAAAAATCCTTCTCTTTGTCTCCAGATGGGGTATTTATAGGTGTGAATTTGCTCGAAACTTGATCCGGGTCGGGGCCACATGTCGTCCATCCCACTATCTTCGGGTTCGGATGAGCTATTATGTTGACAACGCATCAAAGGAACGGACGTTATGGGTAGGAGCAGGTCACAGCCGGTTCGGATATCCAGGCGCTTTTGCAGGAGAATAATATGGAACATGGGCTCTGGTCGGAGACGCACAGATAAGGGGTTCGGATCGGGATATCCGATCCGACCCGGATTGGCTTGGATGCAACGCTCTCTTCTTCTCTAATCTACTCCGCTCCGATCCATTTTCGTGGCAAACAGGTGGCTTTCCGATCCAATTGAGATCATGTTGCCCTCCGATCCGATTAGATATACCTTACCAATTTCCTCAGCAGCAGTTTACCGATCCGAACAGAAGACTCTATCCGACCCGAACCGATATGTTGCTCTGACCCGACCCGAACAACTGCAGCTATCCAATCTAGATTGTAGTGTCTTCTCCAATCCGAACCGAAGTCTTCTAATTAAAAATGCTCTTCAATGTCTGGTTTCTTGACTTTGTGTTGCCTAGTTCACAAAGTAGGCTAACACAAAGATTGAAGTAATATTTTATCCCCCTAATTTGCATCCGCTCTTAGTTAGGAACAGATGCAAATTGTACTATTTGCATCTGTCGTTTATTCAATAGATGCAAATGAAGAGACGCAACAAACAAGTTCTGTACTAGTGTGCCCCGACTATGTTTAAACCACCCCTACTTCTCTTGATACTTCAAAACAGACCTTCTTTTTAATCCTACCTCTATTTCTCTAAATATTCCTTACTTCCAACAATTACCCCTATTTTTTTTAATATTTGTGAAGGGTTGGTTTTGGCAACACCTAATTTAAACGATTAATCATCTTTCATATTTGTTGATATGCTCCTACTATGCTTAATCTACCCCTACTTCTCTTAATACTTCAAAATAGCCCTTCTTTTTAACCCTATCCCTAATTCTCTAAATAGAACGTAGTTCCAACAATTACCCTTATTTTTTAACTACTGTAAAGGGTTTGTTTTTGCAGCACTCAATCCAAATGATTCATCATTTTTCATATTTGTCGATCTACCCCTACTATGCTTAAACTACCCCTACTTATCTTATTACCTTAAAACAATCCTTCTTTTAAATCCTACCCCTAATTCTCAAAATAGCCCTTGCTTCCAACAATTACCCCTATTTTTTAACTTCTGTTAAGGGTTGGTTTTTGCAGCACCCAATACAAATGATTCTTCATCTTTCATGTTTGTCGATCTACCCCTACTATGCGGAAACTACCCCTACTTATCTTAATACTTCAAAACAGTCCTTTTAAATCCTTCCCTTAATTCTCTAAATAGCCCTTACTTTCAACAATTACCCTTAATTTTTAATTATGGTGAAGGGTTAGTTTTTACAGAACCCAAATCAATTGACTCCCAATCCAAACAATTCATCGTCTTTCATATTTGTCGATCTACCCCTACTATGCTTAAACTACCCCAGCTTCTCTTAATACTTCAAAACAACCCTTCTTTTTAATCCTACCCCAAATTCTCTAAATAGACCTTCATTCCAACAATCACCCCTATTTTTTTACTATGATGAAGGATTGGTTTTTGTAGCACCTAATCCAAAAAATTCATCATCTTTCATATTCGTCGATCTACCCCTACTATGATGAAACTACCCCTACTTCTCTTTATACTTCAAAACAACCCTTCTTTTTAATCCTACCACTAATTCTCTAAATAGCCCTTACTTCCAACAATTACCCCTATTTTTTAACTTCTGTGAGGGGTTGGTTTTTGGAGCACCCAATCTAAACGATTCATCATCTTCCATATTTGCCGATCTACCACTATTATGCTTAAACTACCCCTAATTCTCTTAATACTTCAATAAACCCCTTCTTTTTAATCCTGCCCCTAATTTTCTAAATAGCCCTAATTATCTAAATAGCCCTCCTTTCCAACAATTACCCCTATTTTTTAACTTCTATGAAGAATTGGTTTTTGTAGCACCCAATCCAAATGATTCATCATCTTTCATATTTGTCGATACACCCTTACTATGCTTAAACTACCCATACTTCTCTTAATACTTCAAAACAACCCTTCTTTTTAATCATACCCCAAATTCTCTAAATAACCCTTACTTTCAACAATTACCGCTATTTTTTAAGTACAGCGAATGATTGTTTTGCTGCACACAGACCAAACGATTCATCATCTTTCTTATTTGTCGAACTATCCCTACTATGCTTAAACTACCCCTACTTCTCGTAATACTTCAAAACAAACCTTCTTTTTAATACTATCACCAATTCTAAAAATATACCTTACTTCCAAAAATTTCCCTTAATTTTTAACTACGATGAAGGGTTGGTTTTTGCAGCATCCATTCCAAAAGATTCATCATCTTTCATATTTGTCGACCTACCCCTACAATGCTTAAACTACCCCTACTTCACTTAATACTGCAAAACAACCTTTCTTTTTAATCCTACCTCTAATTCTCTAAATAGCCCTCCCTTCCAACAATTACCCTTATTTTTTAACTATTGTGAAGGACTGGTTTTTGCAGCACCCAATCCAAACAATTCATCATCTTTCATATTTGTCGATCTACCCCTGTTATGCTTAAACTAACCCTATTTCTCTTAATACTTCAAAACTGCCCTTCTTTTTTATACTATCCCCAATTCTCTAAATAGCCCTTACTTCCAACAATTACCCTTATTTTTTAACTACTGTGATGGGTTGGTTTTTGCAGCATCCAATCCAAATGATTCGTCATCTTTCATATTTTTCGATCTACCCCTACTATGCTTAAACTATCCCTACTTCTCTTAATACTTCAAAACAACCTTTCTTTTTAGTCCTACCCCTAATTCTCTAAATATCCCTTCCTTCCAACAATTACCCCTATTTGTTTACTAGTGTGAAGGATTGGTTTTTGCAACTTCGAATCCAAATGATTCATCATCTTTCAAATTTGTCGATCTAACCCTATTATGCTTAAACTACCCCTACTTCTCATAATACTTCAAAACAACCTTAATCCTACCCCTAATTCTCTATATAGCCTTTACTTCCAACAATTACCCCTATTTTTTAACTTCTGTGAAGGGTTGGTTTTTTTAGCACACAGTCCAAATGATTCATCAATTTTCATATTTTTCGATCTACCCCTACTATGCTTAAACTACTCATACTTATCTTAATAATTCAAAACAGTCCTTCTTTTAAATCCTACCCCCAATTCTCTAAATAGACCTTATTTCCAAGTGTTACCCCTATTTTTTAACTTCTGTGAAGGATTGATTTTTGGAGCACCCAATCCAAATGATTCAATATCTTTCATATTTGTCAATCTACCCCTAATTCAAAACAGTCCTTCTTTTTAATCCTACCTCTAACTCTAAATATCCCTTTCTTCCAACAATAACCCCTATTTTTTAAATTCTGCGAACGGTTGGTTTTGCAGTACCCAATCTAAACGATTCGTCATCTTTCAAATTTTTCGATCTACCCCTACTATGGTTAAGCTACCCCTACTTCTTTTAATATATTAAACAGTTCTTCTTTAAAGTCCTACCTCTAATTCTCTAAATAGCTCTTACTTCCAAAAATTACCCCTATTTTTTAACTACTGTGAAGGGTTGATTTTTGCAGCACCCAATCCAAATGATTCATCATCATTCATATTTGTCGATCTACCAATACAATAACCCCAACTTCTCTTAATACTTCAAAACAGTCCTTCTTTTTAATCATATACCTAATTCTCAAAATAGCCCTTCGTTCCAACTATTACCCCTATTTTTTTACTATTGTGAAGGATTGGTTATTGTAGCACCCAATCCAAATAATTCATCATCTTTCATATTCGTCGATCTACCCCTACTATGCTTAAACTACCCCTACTTCTCTTAATACTTCAAAACAGTCCTTCTTTTTAATCCTACCACTAATTCTCTAGATATCCCTTATTTCCAACAATTATCCCTATTTTTTTACTTCTATGAAGGGTTATTTTTTGGAGCACCCAATCTGAATGATTCATCACCTTTTATATTTGTCGATCTAACCCGACTATGATTAAACTACCCCTACTTCTCTTAATACTCCAAAATAGCGCTTCTTTTTAATCATATCCCTAATTCTCTAAATAGCACTTACTTCCAACAATTGCCCTTATTTTTTAACTATTGTGAAGTGTTGGTTTTTACAGCACTCAATCCAAATGATTTATCATCTTTCATATTTGTCTATCTACCCCTGCTATGCTTAAACTACCCCTACTTCTTTTAATACTTCAAAATAGCCCTTCTTTTTAATCCTACCCCTAATTCTCTAAATAGCCCTTCCTTCCAACAATTACCCCTATGTTTTTTCCTATTGTGAAGAATTGGTTTTTGCAGCACCTAATCCAAACAACTCATCATCTTTCATATTCGTCGATCTACTATACTTAAACTACCCCTACTATGCTTAAACTACGCCTACTTCTATTTATTCTTCAAAACAACCCTTCTTTTTAATCCTACCACTAATTCTCTGAATAGCCCTTACTTCCAACAATTACCCGTATTTTTTAACAACTGTGAAGGTTTGTATTTCACAGCACCCAAACCAATTGTTTCATCATCTTTCATATTTGTCGATCTACCCCTATTATGCTTAAACTACCCCAACTTCTCTTAATACTTCAAAACAACCATCCTTTTTAATCGTGTCCCAAATTTCCGAAATAGCCCTTACTTTCAACAATTACCGCTATTTTTTAACTACCGTGAAGTGTTGGTTTGCAGCTCCCAAACCGAACGATTCATCATCTTTCATATTTGTCGATTTACCCCTACTATGCTTAAACTACCGCTACTTCTCTTAATACTTCAAAATAGCCCTTTTTTTAATACTATCCCCAATTCTCTAAATAGCCCTCACTTCCAAAAATTACCCTTATTTTTTAACTACTACGAAGGGTTGGTTATTGCAGCATCCAATCCAAATGATTCATCATCTTTCATATTTGTCGATCTACCCCTACTATGCTTAAACTACCCCTACTTCTCTTAATACTTCAAAACAACCTTTCTTTTTAATCCTATCGCTAATTCTCTAAATAGCCCTTCCTTCCAACAATTACCCCTATTTTTTTACTAGTGTGAAGGGTTGGTTTTTGCAGCATCCAATCGAAATTATTCATCATCTTTCATATTTGTCGATCTACCCCTACTATGCTTAAACTGCCGCTACTTCTCCTAATACTTCAGAACATCCCTTCTTTTTAATACTATCCCCGATTTTCTAAATAGCCCTTACTTCCAACAATTACCCTTATTTTTTAATTACTGTCATGGGTTGGTTTTTGCAGCATGTAATCCAAATGATTCATCATCTTTCATATTTGTCGATCTACCACTACTATGCTTAAACTACCCCTACTTCTCTTAATACTTCAAAACAACCTTTCTTTTTAATCCTACCCCTTATTCTCTAAATAGCACTTCCTTCCAATTATTACCCTTATTTTTTCACTAGTGTGAAGGATTGGTTTTTCCAACATTCAATCCAAATTATTCATCATCTTTCATATTTGTCGATCTACCCCTACTATACTTAAACTGCCCGTACTTCTCATAATACTTCAAAACAACCCTTCTTTTTAATCCTACCCCTAATTCCCTAAATAGCCCTTACTTCCCACAGTTACCTTTTTTTTAAACTTCTGTGAAGGATTGGTTTTTGTAGCACCCAGTCCAAATGATTCAACATTTTTCATATTTTTCGACCTACCCTTACTATGCTTAAACTACCCATACTTAACTTACTTCTTCAAAACAGTCCTTCTTTTAAGTCCTACCCCAAATTCTCTAAATAGCCCTTACTTCCATGTATAACCCCTATATTTTAACTTCTATGAAGGGTTGGTTTTTGTAGCACCAAATCCAAATGATTCATCATATTTCATATTTGTCGATCTACCCCTACTATGCTTAAACTACCCATAGTTCTCTTAATACTTCAAAACAGTCCTTCTTTTTAATCCTACCTCTAATTCTCTAAATAGCCTTTCTTCTAAAAATTACCCCTATTTTTTAACTTCTGCGAAAGGGATGGTTTTTGCAGCACCCAATCTAAACGATTCATCACCTTTCATGTTTTTCGATCTACCCCAACTATGCTTAAACTACCCTTACTTCTTTTAATACTTTAAAACAGTCTTTCTTTTAAATCCTACCCCTAATTCTCTAAAAAGCTCTTACATCCAACAATTACCCTTATTTTTTAACTATTGTGAAGGGTTGATTTTTGAGCACCCAATCCAAATGATTGATCATCTTTCATATTTTTAGATCTACCAATAGTATGCTTAAATTACCCCAACTTTTCTTAATACTTCAAAATAGTATTTCTTTTTAATCCTACCCCTAATTCTCTAAAAAGCCCTTCCTTCCAACAACTACCCCTAGTTTTTTACTATTTCGAAGGATTGGATTTTGCAGCACCCAATACAAACAATTCATCATCTTTCATATGTGTCGATCTACCCCTACTATGCTTAAACTACCCTTACTTATCTTTATACTTCTAAACAACCCTTCTTTTTAATCCTACCACTAATTCTCTAAATAGCCCTTACTTCAAAAAAATATCCCTAGTTTTGTAACTTTTGAAAAGGGTTGATTTTTGCAACACCCAATCCAATTGATTCATCATCTTCAATATTTGTCGATCTACCCCTACCATGCTTAAACAACCCCTACTTATCTTAGTACTTCAAAACAGTCCTTCTTTTAAATCCTACCCCTAATTCTGTAAATAGCCCTTACTTCCAACTATTACCCTTATTTTTTAACTACTGTGAAGGGTTGGTTTTTACAGCACCCAGTCCGAATGATTCATTATCTTTCATATTTATGATCTACCCCTACTATGCTTAAACTACCCCAACTTCTCTTAATACTTCAAAACGGTCCTTCTTTTTACTCCTACCTCTAATTCTCTAAATAACCCTTACTTCCAACAATTATCCCTAATTTTTAACTTCCGTGAAGGGTTGGTTTTTGGAGCACCGAATCCAAATGATTCATCATCTTTCATATTTGTCAATCTACTCCTAGTATGCTTGAACTACCCCAACTTCTCTTAATACTTCAAAACAGCCCTTCTTTTTAATCCTGCCCCTAATTCTCTAAATTGTCCTTCCTTCCAACAATTACCCCTATTTTTTTACTATTGTGAAGGATTGGTTTTTGCAGCACCCAATCCGAACAATTCATCATCTTTCGTATTCATCGATCTACCCCTACTATGCTTAAACTACCCCTATTTTTTTATACTTCAAAACAACCCTTCTTTTTAATCTGGCCCATTATTCTATAAATATCCCTTCTTTCCAACAGTTCCCCTATTCTTAACTACTGTGAAGGATTGGTTTTTGCAGCACCCAATCCAAACGATTCATCATCTTTCATATTTTTCGATCTACCCCTACTATACTTAAACTACCTTACTTCTCTTAATACTTCAAAACAACGCTTCTTTATAATCTTACCCATAATTCTCTAAATAGCCCTTCCTTCCAACAATTACCTGTATGTTTTAACTTCTCTGATGGGTTGATTTTTGTAGCACCCAATCCAAATGATTCATAATCTTTCATATTTTCGATCTACCCCTACTATGCTTAAACTACCCGAACTTGTCATAATACTTCAAAACAGCCCTTCTTTTTAATCCTACCCCTAATTCTCTAAATAGTCATTCCTTCCAACAATTACCCCTATTTTTTACTATTGTGAAGGATTGGTTTTTGCAGCACCCAATCCAAACAATTCATCATTTTTCATATTCGTCTATCTACCGCTATTATGCTTAAACTACCCATACTTTTTTTATACTTCAAAACAACCCTACTTTTTAATCCCAAAACAAAATTATCTAAATAGCCCTTACTGCCAACAATTACCCCTATTTTATAACTACTATGAAGAGTTGGATTTTGGAGCACACCATCAAAATAATTCATAATCTTTCATATTTGTCGATCTACCCCTACTATGCTTAAACTAGCCCTACTTCCCTTAATAATTCAAAACAACCCTTCTTTTTAATCCTACCCCTAATTCTATAAATAGTCCTTCTTTCCAATGATTACCCCTATTTTTTAATTGTTGTGATGGATTGGTTTTTGCAACGTCCAATCCAAACCATTCAACATCTTTCATATTTGTCGATCTACCCCTACTATGCTTAAACTACCCTTACTTCTCCTAATACTTCAAAACAACGCTTCTTTTTAATCCTACTCCTAATTCTCTAAATAGCCCTTAGTTATAACAATTACCCATTTTTTTACCTTCTGTGAAGGGTTGGTTTTTGTAGAACCCAATCCAAATTATTCATCGTCTTTCATATTTGTCGATCTAACCCTACTATGCTTAAACTACACATACTTATCTTAAAACTTCAAAACAATCATTCTTTTAAATCGTACCCCTAATTGTTTAAATTACCATTACATCCAACAATTATCCCTATTTTTTAACTTCTGTGAAGGGTTAGTTTTTGCTGCACCCAATCCAAATGATTCAACATTTTTCATATTTGTCGATCTACCCCTACTATGCTTAAACGACCCATACTTTTCTTAATACTTCAAAACATCCCTTCTTTTTAATCATACCCCAAATTATCTAAATAGCCCTTCCTTACAAAAATTATCCCTATTTTCTTATTATTGCGAAGGTTTTATTTTTGCAGCACCCAGTACAAACATCATATCATTTTTCATATTTGTCGATCTACCCCTACTATGCTTAAACTACCCATACTTATCTTAATACTTCAAAACAATCCTTCTTTTAAATCCTACCTATAATTCTCTAAATAACCCTTACTTCTAACAATTGCCATTACTTTTTAATTTCTGTGAAGGGTTGGTTTTTGCAGCATTTAATCCAAATGACTCATCATCTTTCATATTTGTCGATCTACCCCAACTATGCTTAATCTACCCCTACTTCTGTTAATACTTCAAAACAGTCATTCTTTTTAATCCTACCTCTAATTCTATAAATAGCCCTTACTTCCAACAAATACCCTTATATTTTAACTTCTATGAAGGGCTGGTTTTTGCAGAACCCAATCCAAACGATCCATCATCTTTCATACTTGTCGATATACCCCTATAATGCTTAAACTACCCCGACTTCTCTTAATACTTCAAAACAGTCCTTTTAAATCCTACCCCTAATTCTATAAATAGCCCTTACTTCCAACAAATACCCTTATTTTTTTAACTTCTGTAAAGGGTTGGTTTTTGCAGAACCCAATCTAAATGATTCATCATCTTTCATATTTGTCGATCTACCCCAATAATGCTTAAACTAACCCCACTTCTCTTAAAACTTTAAAACAATCCTTCTTTTAAATCCTACCCCTAATTATCTAAATAGCCCTTACTTCCAACAATTACACTTATTTTTGAACTACTGTGAAGGGTTGGTTTTTGCAGCACCCAATCCAAATGATTCATCATCCTCTATATTTGTCAATCTACCCCCACTGTGCTTAAACTACTCCAACTTCTCTTAATACTTCAAAACAACCCTTCTTTTTAATCCTACCCTAATTCTCTAAATAGCCCTTCCTTCCAACAATTACCCCTATTTTTTACTATTGTGAAGGTTTGGCTATTGCAGCACCCAATCGAAACAATTTGTCATCTTTCATATTCGTCAATCTACCCATATTAGGCTCAAACAACCCCTTACTTCTCTTTATACTTCAAAACAACCCTTCTTTTTAGTCCAACCACTAATTCTCTAAATAGCCCTTACTTTCAACAATTACCCCTATTTTTTCACATCTTTAAAGTGTTGGTTTTTGCAGCACCCAATCCAAATTATTCATCATCTTTCATATTTGTCCGTCTACCACTTCTATGCTTATACTACCCATACTTATCTTAATACTTCAAAACAGTTCTTCTTTTAAATCCTACCCTTGATTATCTAAATAGCCATTACTTCCAACAATTATCCCTATTTTTTTACTTCTGTGAAGGGTTGGTTTATGCAGCACCCAATCCATATGATTCATCGTCTATCATATTTGTCAATCTGTCCCTACTATGCTTAAACAACCCCTACTTCTCTTAATAGTTCAAAACCGTCCTTCTTTTTAATCCTACCACTAATTCTCCAAATAGCCCTTACTTCGAATTATTACCACTATTTTTTAACTTCTATGAAGGGTTGGAATTTGCATCACCCAATCTAAATGATTCATCATCTTTCATATTTATCGATCTACCCCTACTACACTTAAAATACCGCTACTTCCCTTAATACTTCAAAATAGCCCTTCTTTTTAATCCTATCCCTAATTCTCTAAATAGCCCTTCGTTCCAACAATTAGCCTTATTTTTTAACTACTTTGAAGGGTTGGTTTTTGCTGCACCAAATCCAAATGGTTCATCATCTTTCATATTTGTCGATCTACCCCTATTATGCTTAAACTACCCCTACTTATCTTAACACTTCAAAACAGTCCTTCTTTTCAATCCTCCTCCAAATTCTCTAAATAACAATTACTTTCAACAATTACCTCTATTTTTTTACTTCTCTGAAAGGTTGGTTTTTGCAGCACCCAATCCAAATGATTCATCATCTTTCATATTTGTCGATCTACCTCTACTATGCTTAAACTACCCCTACTTATCTTAATATTTCAAAACAGTCCTGCTTTTAAATCCTACCCCTAATTCTCTAAATAGCCCTTACTTCCAATAATTACCCTTATTTTTTTAACTACTGTGAAGGGTTGGTTTTTACAGCACCCACTCCAAACAACTCGTCATATTTCATATTTGTCGATCTACCCCTACTATGCTTAAACTACCAATACTTCTCTTTATACTTCAAAACAACCCTTCTTTTTAATCCTACCACTAATTCTGTAAATAGCCCTTACTTCCAACAATTACCCCTACTTTTTAAATTATGTGAAGAGTTGGTTTTGGAGCACCGAATCCAAATGATTCATTATCTTTCGTATTTGTCGATCTACCCTTAGTATGCTTAAACTACCCCTACTTCTCTTAATACTTCAAAACAACCCTTCTTTTTATTCCTGCCCATAATTCGCTAAATAGCCCTTCTTTCCAACAATTACCCCTTTTCTTATCTGTTGTGAAGGATTGGTTTTTGCAACACCTAATCCAAACGATTCATCATTTTTCATATTTGTCGATCTACCCCTACTATACTTAAACTACCCTGCTTCTCTTAATACTTCAAAACAACGCTTCTTTTTAATCCTACCCCTAATTCTCTAAATAGCCCTTCCTTCCAACAATTACTCCTATTTTTTAACTTCTATGAAGGGTTGGTTTTTGTGCACCCAATCCAAATGATTCATCATCTTTCATATTTGTCGACCTACCCCTACTATGCTTAAACTACCCATACTTATCTTAATACTTCAAAACAGTTCATCTTTTAATTCCTACCCCTAGTTCTCTAAATAGCCCTTATTTCCAACAATTACCCTTATTTTTTAACTACTATGAAAGGTTGGATTTTGCTGCATCCAATCCGAATGCTTCACCATCTTTCATATTTGTCGATCTACCCCTACAATGCTTCAACTACCCCAACTTCTCTTGATACTTAAAAACAACCCTTCTTTTAAATCCTTCCCCTAATTCACAAAATATCCCTTACTTCCAACAATTACCCTTATTTTTTAACTACTGTGAAGGGTTGGTTTTCGCAGCACCCAAGCCCAATGATTCATCATCTTTCATACTTGTCGATATACACCTACTGTACTTAAACTACCCATATTTATTTTAATACTACAAAACAATCCTTCTTCTAAATCCTACCCCTAATTCTGTAGATAAACATTACTTTTAACAATTACTTATCTCAATACTTCAAAATAGTCCTTCTTTTTAATCCTACCTCTAATTCTCTAAATAGCCCTTACTTCCAGCAATTTCCCCTATTTTTTAACTTCTATGACGGGATGGTTTTTGCAGCACCCAATCTAAATGATTCATCATCTTTCATATTTGTCGATCTACCCTATTATGCTTAAACTACCCCTACTTCTCTTAATACTTTAAAATAGTCCTTCTTTTAAATCCTACCCCTAATTCTCTAAATATCCCTTACTTCCAACAGTTATCCTTATTTTTTAACTACTGTGAAGGGTTGGTTTTCGCAGCACCCAAGCCAAATGATTCATCATCTTTCGTATTTCTCGTTCTACCCCTACAATGCTTAAACTACCCCAACTTCTCTTAGTACTTCAAAACAACCCTTCTTTTTAATCCTACCCCTAATCCTCTAAATAGCCCTTCCTTCCAACAATTACCCTTATTTTTTTACTATTGTGAAAGTTTGGTTTTTGCACCAACCAATCCAAACAATTCATCATCTTTCATATTCGTCATTCTACCCCTATTCTCTTTATACTTCAAAATAACCCTTCTTTTTAATCCTACCGCTAATTCTCTAAATAGCCCTTACGTCCAAAAACTACCCCTATTTTTTAACTTTTGTGAAGGGATGGTTTTTGGAGCACCGAATCCAAATGATTCATCATCTTTCATATTTGTCGATCTACCCCTACTATGCTTAAACTACCCCTACTTCTCTTAATACTTCAAAACAAACCTTCTTCTTAATCCTGCCCATAATTCACTAAATAACCCTTATTTCCAACAATTACCTTATTTTTTAACTACTGTGAAGGATTGGTTTTTGCAGCAACCAATCCAAACGATTCATCCATATTTGTCGATCTACCCCTACTATACTTAAACAACCCTACTTCTCTTAATACTTCAAAACAACGCTTCTTTTCAATCCTATCCCTAATTCTCCAAATAGCCCTTCCTTCGAACAATTACCCCTATTTTTTAATTTCTGTGAAGGGTTGGTTTTTGTAGCACCCAATCCAAATGAGCCATTATATTTCATATTTGTCGATCTACCCCTACTATGCTTAAAATACCCATACTTGTCTTAATACTTCAAAAAAGTCCTTCTTTTAAATCCTACCCCTAATTCTCCAAATAGCCCTTAATTCCGACAATTACACCTATTTTTTAACTTCTGTGAAGGATTGGTTTTTGCAGCACCCAATCAAAATGATTCGTCATCTTTCATATTTTTCAATCTACCCCTACTATGCTTAAACTACCTCTACTTCTCTTAATGCTTCAGAACAGTCCTTCTTTTTAATTCTACCTCGAATTCTCTAAACATCCCTTACTTCCAAAAATTACCCCTATTTTTTAACTTCTATGAAGGGTTGGTTTTTGCACCGCCTAATTTAAACGATTCATCATCTTTTATATTTGTTGATCTGCTCCTACTATGCTTAAACTACCCTAACTTCTCTTAATGCTTCAAAATAACCCTTCTTTTTAATCCTATCCCTAATTCTCTAAATAGCCCTTAATTCCAATAATTACCCTTATTTTTTAACTACTGTGAAGGGTTGGTTTTCGCAGCACCCATGCCAAATGATTCATCATCTTTCTTATATGCTGATCTACACCGACTATGCTTAAACTACCCTAACTTCTCTTAATACTTCAAAACAGCCCTTCTTTTTAATCCTACCCTAATTCCCTTAAGAGCCCATCCTTCAAATAATTACCTCTATTTTTTTTACTATTGTGAAAGTTTTGTTTTTGCACCACCCAATCCAAA
This sequence comes from Allium sativum, assembly GCA_030737875.1. NCBI lineage: Eukaryota > Viridiplantae > Streptophyta > Magnoliopsida > Asparagales > Amaryllidaceae > Allium > Allium sativum. Next base: position 873,552,061 of record CM060919.1, on the reverse strand, counting down.
CAATTCATCATCTTTCAAATTCGCCATTCTACCCCTACTATGCTGCAACTACCCATGCTTCTCTTTATACTTCAAAACAACCCTTCTTTCTAATCCTACCACTAATTCTCTAAATAGCCCTTATTTCCAACAATCAAACCTATTTTTTAACTTTTATGAAGGGTTGGTTTTCGGAGCATCGAATCCAAATGATTCATCATCTTTCATATTTGTCAATCTACCCCTACTATGCTTAAACTACCCCTACTTCTCGTAATACTTCAAAACAACTCTTCTTTTTAATCCTGCCAATAATTCTCTAAATAGCCCTTCTTTCTAACAATTACCCCTATTTTTTAACTACTATGAAGGATTGGTTTTTGCAGCACCCAATCCAAACGATTCATCATCTTTTATATTTGTCGATCTAACCCGACTATGCCTAAACTACCCATACATATCTTAAAACTTCAAAACGGTCCTTCTTTTAAATCCTACCCCTAATTCTTTAAATTTCCATTACATCCAACAATTATCCATATTTTTTAACTTTTGTGAAGGGTTGGTTTTTGCTGCACCCAATCCAAATGATTCAACATCTTTCATATTTGTCGATCTACACCTACTATGCTTAAACGACCCATACTTCTCTTAATACTTCAAAACAACCCTTCTTTTCAATCCTACCCCTAATTCTCTTAATAGCCCTTCCTTCCAATAATTACCCCTATTTTTTTTACAATTGTGAATGTTTGGTTTTCACACCACCCAATCCAAACAATTCATCATCTTTCATATTCGCCATTCTACCCCTACTATGCTCTAACTACCCCTACTATGCTCTAACTACCCCTACTTCTCTTTATACTTCAAAACAACCCTTCTTTTTAATCATACCACTAATTCTCTAAATAGCCCTTACTTCCAACAATTACCCCTATTTTTTATCTTTTATGAAGGGTAGGTTTTTGGAGCACCGAATCCAAATGATTCATCATCTTTTATATTTGTCGATCTACCCCTACTATGCTTAAACCACCCCTACTTCTCTTAATACTTCAAAACAACCCTTCTTTTTAGTCCTACCCATAATTCTATAAATTGCCCTTGTTTACAAGAATTACGCCTATTTTTTAACTACTATGAAGGATTGGTTTTTGCAGCACCTAATCCAAACGATTCATCATCTTTCTTATTTGTCAATCTACCCCTACTATGCTTAAACAACCCTACTTCTCTTAATACTTCAAAAAAACGCTTCTTTTTATTCCTACCCCTAATTCTCTAAATATCCCTTCCTTCCAACAATTACCCCTATTTTTTTTAACTTCTGTGAAGGGTTGGTTTTTGTAGCACCCAATCCAAATGATTCATCATCTTTCATATTTGTTGATCTACGCGTAATATGCTTAAAATACCCATACTTGTCTTAATACTTCAAAATAGTCTTTCTTTTAAATCCTACCCCTAATTCTCTAAACAGAGCTCACTTTCGACAATTACACCTATTTTTTAACTTTTGTGAAGGATTGGTTTTGTAGCACCCAATCAAAATGATTCGTCGTCTTTCATATTTTTTGATCAACCCAACTATGCTTAAACTGCCCCGACTTCTCTTAATACTTCAGAGCAATCCTTCTTTTTAATCCTACATCTAATTCTCTAAATAGCACTTACTTCCATAAATTACCCCTATTTTTTAACTTCTATGAAGGGTTGGTTTTTGCACCAGCAAATTTAAATGATTCATCAACTTTTATATTTGTTGATATGCTCCTACTATACTCAAACTACCCCTACGTCTCTTAATACTTCAAAATAGACCTTCTTTTTAATCCTATCCCTAATTCTCTTAATAGCCCTTAGTTCCAACAATTACCTTTATTTTTTAACTACTGTGAAGGGTTGGTTTTTGGAGCACCTAATCCAAATGATTTACCATTTTTCATATTTTCCGATCTACGCCTACTATACTTAAACTACACCTACTTATCTTAATACTTCAAGACAGTCATACTTTTAAATCCTACCCCTAATTCTCTAAATAGCCCTTACTTCCAACAATTACCCCTATTTTTTAACTTCCGTGAAGGGCTAGATTTGCTGTACCCAATACGAATGATTCATCATCTTTCATATTGTTCGATCTACCCCTGCGATGCTTAAACTACCCCTACTGATCTTAATACTTCAAAACAAACCTTCTTTTAAATCCTAACCCAAATTCTCTAAATAGCCCTTACTTCCAACAATTACCCTTATTTTTTAACTACTGTGAAGGGTTGGTTTTTACAGCACCCAATCCAAATGATTCATCATCTTTCATATTTGTCGATCGACCCCTACTATGCTTAAACTACCCCAACTTCTCTTAATACTTCAAAACAACCCTTCTTTTTAATCCTACCCCTTATTCTCAAAATAGTCCTTCCTTCCAACAATTACCCCTATTTTTTTTACTATTGTGAAGGATTGGATTTTGCAGCACCTAATCCAAACAATTCATCATCTTTCATATTCGTCAATCTGCCACTACTATGCTTAAACTACCCCAACTTCTCTTTATACTTCAAAACAACCCTTCTTTTTAATCCAACCTAATTCTCTGAATAGCCCTTACTTCCAACAATTACCCTTTTATTAACTACTATGAAGGGTTTGTTTTCACCGCACCCAATCCAAATGATTCATCATCTTCATATTTGTCGATCTACACCTACTATGCTTAAACTACCCCAACTTCTCTTAATACTTCAAAACAACCCTTCTTTTTAATCCTACCCCTAATTCTCTAAATAGTCCTTCCATCCAACAATTACCACTAATTTTTTACTATTGTGAAGGATTGGTTTTTGCAGCACCTAATCCAAACAATTCATCATCTTTCATATTTGTCGATCTACCCCAACTATGCTTAAACTACCCCTGCTTCTCTTTATACTTCAAAACAACCCTTCTTTTTAATCCTACCACTAATTCTCTGAATGGCCCTTACTTCCAAAAATTACCCCTATTTTTTAACTTCTGTGAAGGGTTGGTTTTTAGTGCACCCAATCCTAACCCTAATTCTCTAAATAGCCCTTCTTTCCAACAATTTCCCCTATTTTTTAACTACTATGAAGAATTGGTTTTTGCAGCACCCAATCCAAACTATTCATCATCTTTCATATTTGTCGATCTACCCTTACTATGCTTAAACTACCCATACTTCTCTTAATACATCAAAACAACCCTTCTTTTTAATCGTACCCCAAATTATCTAAATAGCCGTTACTTTCAACAATTACCGCTATTTTTTAACTACTATGAAGGGTTGGTTTGCGGCAGCCAAACCAAACGATTCATCATCTTTCATATTTGCCGATCTACCACTACTATGCTTAAACTACCCCTACTTCTCTTAATACATCAAAATAGCCCTTCTTTTTAATATTATCCCCAATTCTCTAAATAGCCCTTACTTCAAACAAATACCCATTATTTTTAACTACTGTGAAAGGTTGGTTTTTGCAGCACCCGTTCCAAATGATTCATCATCTTTCGTATTTGTCGATCTACCAATACTATGCTTAAACTACCCCAACTTCTCTTAATACTTTAAAACAGTCCTTCTTTTTAATCATACACCTAATTCTCTAAATAGCCCTTCGTTTCAACAATTACCCCTATTTTTTTACTATTGTGAAGGATTGCATTTTGTAGTACCTAATCCAAACAATTCATCATCTTTCATATTCAACGATTTACCCCTACTATGCTTAAACTACCCCTACTTCTCTTCATACTTCAAAACAACCCTTCTTTTTAATCCTACCACTAATTCTTTAAATAGCCCTTACTTCCAACAATTATCCCTATTTTTTAACTTCTGTGATGGGTTGGTTTTTGGAGCACCCAATCAAAATGATTCATCATATTTCGTATTTATCGATCTACCCCTACTATGCTTAAACTACCCCTACTTCTCTTAATACTTCAAAATGGCCCTTCTTTTAATCACATCCCCAATTCTCTAAAAAGCTCTTACTTCCAACGATAAACCTTATTTATTAACTACAGTGAAGGGTTGGTTTTTACAGCACCCAATCCAAATGATTCATCATCTTTTATATTTGTCGATCTACCCGTACTATGCTTAAACTACGACAACTTCAATTAATACTTCAAAACAACACTTCTTTTTAATCCTACCCCAAATTCTCTAAATAGCCCTTACTTCCAACAATTACCCCTATGTTTTTTACTATTGTGTAGGATTGGATTTTGCAGCACCTAATCCAAAGAATTCATCATCTTTTATATTTGTCGATCAACCCTTACTGTGTTTAAACTACACCTACTTCTATTTATACTTCAAAACAACCCATCTTTTTAGTCCTACCACTAATTCTCTAAATAGCCCTTACTTCCAACAATTACCCTTATTTTTTTTAACTTCTGTGAAGAGTGCGTTTTTGGAGCACCCAATCCAAATGATTCATCATCTTACATAATTGTCAATCTACCCCTACTATGCTTAAACTACCCCTACTTCTCTTAATACTTCAAAACAACCCTTCTTTTTAATACTATCCCCAACTCTCTAAATAGCCCATACTTCCAACAATTACCCTTATTTTTTAACTACTATGAAGGGGTGGTTATTGCAGCATCCAATCCAAATGATTCATCATCTTTCATATTTGTCGATCTACCCCTACTATGAATAAACTACCCCTACTTCTCTTAATACTTCAAAACAACCTTTCTTTTTAATGATACCGCTAATTCTCTAAATAGCCCTTCCTTCCAACAGTTACTCCTATGTTTTTACTATTGTGAAGGATTGGTTTTCGCAACACCCAATCCAAACAATTCATCATCTTTCATATTTGTCGATCTACCTCTACTATGCTTAAACTCACCCTTCTTCTCTTAATACTTCAAAACATCCCATCTTTTTAACACTATCCCTAATTCTCTAAATAGTCCTTACTTCCAACAATTACCTTTATTTTTTATCTACTGTGATGGGTTGGATTTTGCAGCATCCAATCCAAGTGATTCATCATCTTTCATATTTGTCGATCTACCCCTACTATGCTTAAACTAACCCTACTTCTCTTAATACTTCAAACAAACTTTCTTTTTAATCCTACCCCAAATTCTCTAGATAGCCCTTCCTTCCAATAATTACCCCTATTTTTTCACTAGTGTGAAGGATTGTTTTTTGAGCATCCAATCCAAATGATTCATCATTTTCATATTTGTCTATCTACCCCTACTATGCTTAAACTACCCCGACTTCTCATAATACTTCAATAGAACCTTCTTTTTAATCCTACCCCTAATTCTCTAAATAGGCCTTAATTCCAACAATTACCCGTATTTTTTAACTTCTGTGAAAGATTGGTTTTTGTAGCACCCAATCCAAATGATTCATCATTTTTCATATTTTTCGATCTACCCCTACTATACTTGAACTACCCATACTTATCTTACTACTTCAAAACAATCCTTGTTTTAAATCCTACCACCAATTCTCTAAATAGCCCTTACTTCCAAGTATTACCCCTATATTTTAACTTCTGTGAAGGCTTGGTTTTTGCATCACCGAATCCAAATGATTCATTATCTTTCATATTAGCCGATCTACCCCTACTATGCTTAAACTACCCCTACTTCTCTTAATACTTCAAAACAGTCCTTATTTTTAATCCTACCTCTAATTCTCTAAATAGCCCTTTCTTCCAACAATCACCCTTATTTTTTAACTTCTGCGAAGGGGTGGTTTTTGCAGCACCAAATCTAAACGATTCATCACCTTTCATGTTTTTTGATCTACCCCTACTATGCTTAAACTACCCCTACTTCTTTTAATACTTTAAAACAATCCTTCTTTTAAATCCTACCCCTAATTATCTAAAAAGCTCTTACTTCCAACAATTACCCTTATTTTTTAACTACTATGAAGGGTTGATTTTTGCAGCACCCAATCCAAATGATTCATCATCTTTCATATTTGTCGATCTACCAATACTATGCTTAAACCACCCCAACTTCCCTTAATACTTCAAAACAGTCCTTCTTTTTAATCCTACCCCTAATTCTCTAAATATCAATTCCTTCTAACAATTACCCCTATTTTTTTACTATTGTGAAGGTTGGTTTTTGCAGCACCCAATCCAAACAATTAATCATCTTTCATATTCGTCGATCTACCCCTACTATGCTTAAACTACCCTTACTTCTCTTTATATTTCAAAACAACCCTTCTTTTTATCCTAACACTGATTCGCTAAATTGCCCTTACTTCCAACAATTATCCATAGTTTTTTAACTTCTGTGAAGGGTTGGTTTTTGGAGCACCCAATCTACCCCTAATATGCTTAAACTACCTAATATGCTTAAACTACCCCTAATATGCTTAAACTACCTCTACTTCTCTTAATACTTCAAAATAGCCCTTTTTTTAATCCTATCCCTAATTCTCCAAAAATGCCTAACTTTCAATAATTACCCTTATTTTTTAATTACTATGAAGAGTTGGTTTTTTCAGCACCCAGTCCAAATGATTCGTCATCATTCATTTTTGTCGATCTACCCCTACTATGCTTAAACTACCCCTACTTCTCTTAATACTTTAAAACAACCCTTCTTTTTAATCCTACCCCTAATTCTATAAATAGCTCTTATGTAACACACCGTATTTTTTGTGAATATTAAACTAACGAATTAAAGAATACTTATTTTAAAAGTAGAAGCGAAACGGGTTACGCCATTGTGTTCATCTCAGAATTCTGCTAGAAATATAGTCTGAGTTTGCGTAAATCGGACATTGTACGAAGAAGTTATAAGCCTTAGAAGTTTGTATATGTGAAAGGGACAATATATATATATATATATATAAGGTTCTATACTTCAGAAATATGTCCACAAAGTCCAAAATGGGTTCGAAATTCAAAATTAGCCAAAATAGACTGGGCGGGAAATTCCCGCCAGAGGGTGTCGACCCCCCTTAAGTGGTGTCAGACATAGGTGTCAACCCCCCCCCCATAGGGGTGTCGACATAGGTGTCGATCCCCCAATAGGGGTGTCAACCCCCCTAAATCTGGGCGAAATACTTCCTTTTATATCCAGTTAACGAGCAGTGACGAATTTCTAAGTCGTAGGGCTACGTGGCGACTTCTGATTGGCCTGATGACGCATTCTCTTGGACTAGATGGTTTGGATGTACTATATATTGATCTAAAGGCACTTAATAATCCTAGACATCTATATATACACTCATAACCCAACCATAGTTCAATTGCTCAAAGGCTATGGCGCCGTCATGCTGTTCATCCCCAAACTAGCCAAGCCGTCATTCTTCAACCTAAATTCTAGAAGAAAATTAGAGAGCCTCAAATCAAATTAGAAGATTATTTTTGCTACAACAACGACGGTTCAATTATCTTTTCTTAATCCTAGCAATGTAAGTTCATGTTATATTCAAATTTAAATACCTAATTGTAATCTTGAAATGTAATAAAATGAATCGAAGTCTATGCCTTATTGTAAGATAATCTTCTCAGATTTATCCCTATCCTTCTATTGAATCTATGTCTTTTCATGCCTTATAGGTTATTTTTATTGATTAAATCAGGCCTATCTTTGTTGCACATCAGGTTTATAATCCTATTTGGTTCGCGATGTTATTCTTATGCCTGCGATAATGATTTTATCAGTTTATTCAAGAATCCATCTTCGTTGGACCTAATCTTTTGTATTAGGCCTGTTGTTACATGCCTATTTTTATGCTTATTCTAATTTTACGCTCCTTCTTTCTCTCTTCCCCTATTTTCTTTTTCTTTTATGAACTTGGCTTACCTTCAAACCTAGGCTGAAATCACGAAATATGAACGATTGGAATACGGGGAATATTTTGGGTAAATATTGGGCACAATGTATTCGGTGAAATAATTGGGCATAACATATTCGGCGAAATTGTTGGACCTAATTTGTAACTTGTGATTTGGGGTATAAATGTTATTTTTGTGAACTTGGGGTAAATTGAAATATTAAATCTGGATTGGCCGGAAACTGTAAATTCGAATATTAAATCTAGATTGGGCATAAATATTGGTTGGGACGCCAAGCATAATGCATATAGTGATTTTGGGGCATGACTAGTATTGCAAATTTGGGAAGATTGGGTGTAACCTATTTTGAGTAATAACTTGTAATTGAATTTGTTGGGCATAACTTAAAAATTGGAACATGACTAGTTTGGTGAATTTGGGATAATTAGCATATAAAATCTGGACTTGGACATGTATAGTAAAAATGTAAATTGGCTAAAGATGAACATGCCTAACCGGAAGTTAGATTGAATTGCGGTGTAAGACTGCCCGGAACCGCCCGGCACATCTAGAGACCGCAACAATATAGATCTAATGTGAGAGTTTAGCGCATTAAGCCCAAAACCCGAAGTTAGAATGAGTTTACGGTAAAAGTCTGCCCGGAACTGCCCGGCACATCCAACAACCGCAAACAACAGTTCTAATGTGAGAGGTTGAGGCATTATTGAATTAATGCTAATGAACGGACATGCTAAGTATGGTAGGGTTAAGTTATCACAAGAGGGCAACACTTAACCAATATAACATGATATGTGATAGAGCAATGCTTAACCAATGTAACATGACAAGTGGTAGGGTTAATTAACACAAGAGGGCAATACTTAACCAATGTAACATGATAAGTGGTAGGGTTAAGTTAACACAAGACGCAACACTTAACCAATATAACATGATGAACGAGTGGGATTAAGTTAATGGGAAACACTTAATAAATATAACATGATGTACGAATTGGGTTAAGCTAAGGGGAAACACTTAACCAATATAATATAATGAATGAACAGGGTAAAGTTAATAGAAAACACTTAACCAATTATAACATGATGAATGAGAAGGGTTAAGTTAATAAGAAACACTTAACCAACATGACATGACGTGTGGATGGGTTAAGTTAACTTGAATGGATGGATAACACTTAGCCAATTTGGGGGGTAAAGGAATAGTCCCAAGGAAATCCTAGTAACGGGGACCCATTTCAACAGTAACCCACATAGATGTATCACGGTAACATGAACTAGGAAGGGTGGGGCACGATTACTGGGCTGATTATAAGCGGTCAAAATAGCGGCAGGAGGTACGTTAGTGTAGTTTCTGATGGATTATGGGCGTGCACGTACTCTAGAGTGGAAAAAGAAGGCACTGGGTACCAGTAGTTATACATTGTGCATCTTGAATCATGTCGGGTTGCTATCATAGAGATTGAGACACCTTATGGTTGGACCATCATAGGGTATCTACATGCAAGAGAGGGCCGATTGACACAGACACAAGGAAAATTAATATAAGTAGCGAGCCGATTGATAGGGTAGTAAGGGTACATCTAACATCTTCATGGCAATTAAGTTGATTGAGGTAAGATCCTCATACTAGATGTACACCTGAAGGCTACCACAATTGCGGGGTTGGGATCACCTTATTATATAACACAGGATACTAGTTGGGACACTAGTAGGGGATACGGATCCTTTTTCACAGGGTACTAGTTGTGACACTAGTAGGGAATATGAATCATTCTATAAAAGACACTATTTACGATGCTAGTTCGGTGGTGTAGAGAAAATAAGAAATTAGAGAAAGAACCGAAGCGCATTCAGTGTATCTTACCTTATCATATCTAACAAACATCATTTGTTGTCTTGCTATGCTTATTATCATGGTTATGACTAGTATCCAGTTTATTCATGTCATGATGCTTTTACCTATTTACTTGCTGAAAGTCACTGGACTTACCAGGCTTTATGTCTGACTCTGTTTTGTTTCACTCTCTTTTCTTCCGTTCACCCCCCCAGTTCATAGGGAGGGAATATTACCACTTAGCTCAGTTTTCTTTCCAAGCTCGAAGATAGACAGTGTACTGCTTTGGACTCTCCTTTACACAGTTATGGCTGGATCATGCTTTATTGCGGAATATCGTTGTCATTTCATGCTTCTTTATTTTGTTATACAAGACAGATGCTTTGTTGTAATGGGTATTGGAATTTTTGTGCTGGAAACCAATCTTTGTACAAGCTGTTTTACCAATAAAGTAAAGTTTTATTTATTTTCCGCTATTTAAATTTTGTCTGTTTTGTAATTTATCTGTTCTATACACTTATCACACTCCACTGAAGTTAATGCATTCCCTTTGTGAGTGACCTTAATGGAGGTGGGGTGTTACACGTGGTATCAGAGCTAAAGGTTACCATAACAGTTAAAAGATTTTTCAAAAGCATATTTTAAAAGGGGTGTTTTCTAACATATTTTTTAAAGAAGCTTTTTTCAAGGGAAAAGTATTGTTTTTAAATGGCATATTCCCCAAAGCCATATGCATTATCTTTCGGTTCTCTATTTGAATATCTTCTTCCTTTTTTTTGGCCATATTTTCGTAGGCATACGGCACATCTTGGGGGCGAAGTAATGCCCAACCTCCATCTGTAGCCGCAGTGGTTTCACCTGCGGCTAATTTTCTTTCAAGCCTTGTAGGTTGCCATGCGATGGAGGTAGTTTCGAGGAACTAGTCAACAAGCTACATAAGGATAGTAAGGATGAGAATAAGGGAGTTTGGGCTATGGAGCACAAGCCCAAGGATAAGAAGCTTGTTGATATGGCGTAATCCACGCAGAAGGAGAAAGGTGAAAAGAAATAGGCCAAAGTGGAAGAATCACAAACAAGGGATTGGAATATAAGAAGGGTGGAAGAAATAATAGATCCCGCGACAAGAGGAAGTGTCTTTTCTGTGGTTTAGCGGGTCATTTAATTATAGGAAGAAGAAAACATGTGGTTGTTTTCAGTATGGTGAGGCAGGGCAACTTATCAAGGATTTCTCGAAGGACAAGGACAAGGGGCAAAGGACATAATCTTCTAGAGGGCAATTGCATGCTCTAACTGCTAGTGTACCTATAAGAGGTAGGAACGTTTCTGTTGAAAGTTTTGTTTTTCTTTTCGATTGTCCCATTAGAACTTTGTTTGGTTCTGCCGCTTCACATTCTTTTCTATCTACTTCCAAAGTTGAGACTCTGCACCTTAGTACTTGTATAGTAAAAGATCCAATTATTGTCTCAAATCCAATTGGTGGTTCTGCTGATTTATCTTTGGTTTGCAAGGATTTGAGAATAACTATATTAAGTATTGAGTTTAAGTGTAATGCTTATGTTTTTGGTTTCATGAGCTATGGGTTGATTCTAGGCATGGATTGGTTACCTAGCAATTGTGAAAGGAGGGTAGTTAGACTTTTGACTTGCCTCGGGAATACCCTCGAGATTTCGTGCAATCCTAAGGGATCAGTTTGGCTTAGCTACCTAGAATCAGTTGATGCATCTATCGACGATTTCCAATCCGTTGGAGTAGTCCATGAGTACGTAGATGTTTTTGATTAGGTTAGGGGTTTGTCCCCTAAAACACGAGATAGACTTCCGCATATATCTAGTTGACAATGCAAAGCCAGTTGCATTACCTATACGACACATGAATCCAAGGGAAAGGAAGGGCTCAACGAGCAAGTTAAAGAGTTGCTTGAGAAGGGGTTTATTAGGCAAAGTATTTCTGAATAGGGCGCTCCAGTAGTGTTTGCTACTAAGGCGGATGGTTCACTTCGCCTATGCGTGGAATATAGAGAATTAAACAAGCTGACTAAAGAAAAATAGGCACCCACTTCCAAGAATAGATGAATTGTTTGACCAGCTTGTAAGTGCGTCTGTTTTCTCCCAACTTTAATTTTCTATAGGGTTTCATCAGCTAAGAGTAGCTGAGGGCAGTATAGACAATGCTTCTTTTAGGACCCCTGACGATTTCTTTGAGTAACTCATCATGCCTTTCGGTTTGACGAATGCACCCGCTTATTTTGTTGACTTGATGAGTAGGGTGTTTAAGGAGTTCCTTAATAAGTTTGTGGTTGTCTTCGTGGACCATATCTTGATTTTCTCCAAGAACGAGGAAGAACATGCTTTGCATTTAAGAGAAGTCATGGACACACTTCGAGCATATCAACTTAAGGCGAAGTTCTCCAAATTGTCATTTTTGGAGAGAAAAAGTAAGGTTTCTGTAACACCCCACCTCCATTAAGGTCACTCACAAAGGGAATGCCTTAACTTCAATAGAGCGTTTTTGGTAAACAGACACAGAATATCACAAGACAAATATAAATTTTTTTGCAGTGGAAAATAAACAACTTTATTAAATCACCAAAATACTTTGTTACGTAGTGCCATGAGTCATAAAACCATTACAACAAAACACTTCTGTCTTATATCATCAGAGTACATAGGTATTTAAAAGAAAAACATCATTCCCCATATTAAAGAGCAAGCCATATAAGAGACAGAGACTCGAGCCATAGTTCAGAAGTAGCTCTTAGAAGATGATATCCAAATCCTGAATAAACCTGGGTGTTTTCTCCCTGAGAACCTAGGGGGGGACAAAAGAAAAGAGGTGAAACAAACTAGGTCAGACATACGTCTGGTGAGTCCAGTAACTTTTAGCCAGTAAATAAATAAAGGTAAACATGACAGGCATACAAAGTGGATAAGAGGATTCATGGTACGGATGACAGGTATGACAGGACAAATAAGGTAAGGTGTATGCATGCTTCACTACTAACTACTCTGCACTATTACTAGTAAAATCAAGATGGGATTATCCCTTCCGCTAATGATAATGATGGTGGTAGTTTCGTGTATTCCCAGCTGGTGTCATAGGTGCCGCCTGCTCCTATCTCAACTAGTCGCACACACTACACTCCTACTATAAATTGGTAGACTTAGGGCATACGTCCGGGTATACCTTAACCACTATCCTAATCGATCGGCTCCCTACTCTATAGATACCCTGTGCTGGTCCCACAACTAGGGGGTATCACTTCCCTAAAGTGGCAACTCAAGGTGTGCACAGTTATACCTACTGGTGTCACGGTCGTCTTGAAACACCCCACCTCCGTTAGGGTCACTCTCAAAGGGAATGCCCTAATTTTGGTGGAGGTTTATAAGTACAAGTCACAGATATACAAGACAGATATAAGAACACATATTTGTAAACAGCGGAAGAACAACAAACTTTATTTCATAAAGTCAAATACGTGTTACAACAACATCCTTTCCAAAAAAAACATAACATAACACTTTCATAATCTGTCTTGAGTACATTATTTAAAGAAGCATAAATAAAACATAGATAAACTGCAAAAGCCCCATAGTGGATTGTCCAAAGCCATAGTTCAAAACAGGAAAGTCCAAGCAATACATTTCTCTTCTTCAAGCTGGATGTTGAGGTAGGTCAAGCTGCTGTGTTCCCTCCCTGAGGACCTGGGGGGGGGGGGGGGGAACGGAAGAAAGAAGACGAAAGAAAAGTAGAGTCAGACATAAAGCCTGAGTAAGTCTAGTACTATTTTGTCTATGAATAAAGAACTGGGTATGATAAGTATAAACGAGAAGTGGGCATGCACTATAAACTTGGTTAAGTTGTCTAGGGTCGAATATACTATCGTACCCCATGTTAATCTCTGAACCCATATAAACTAGTTTCCCACTAGCACCCCATAATCAGGGTGATGTGATCCATTCTATGATGATCGGCTCCTACTCGCATAGTTACATGTGTCTTACGGCCCCCGATGTCGTAGTTACCTATGCTGGTCCCACCATGGGGTGTATCAAGTCCCATAGTGGCAACCCGACACAACCTTAGAGTGCACAGGTATGCTACTGGTGTCCAGTGCCTTATTTTTCTGCGCCGGAGTGTGTGCACGCCCGCACTCCGTTAGAACCTACACTGCTACACCACCGCCGTCGATTTTTGACCTCTTACAATCAGCCCAGTAATCGTGCTCCACCCTGCCTAGTTTCAGGGTATCATGATACACCGTGTAGGGTTACTGCTGAAAAGGGTCCCCTGTTACTAGGTTTTCTATCTCTAGCCAACATGCTAAGTTGGTTAAGTGTTTTCTAACCTAACCCCACCAGTCCGTTTAGTTTAGCATGTTCCATTTTGATTAAGTCTTAGTCCACTTAATCCTAACAATCCTGATCCAGCCTTAATTGTCTTATTAAGGCCCTAACCTCTCACATTAGACAGGTATTGCTGTGGCTGCCTGTTGCCGGTTGGTTCCGGGCAGTCTTACGCCACAACTCAGTCTAACCTCGGGTCCTTATTGGGCTCCATGTTTAACCTCCCACATTGGATAGGTATTGTTGTGACTACTGGACAGCCGGGCGGTTCCGGGCAGGTTTACATCACAACTCAATCCAACCTCGGGTTAAACATATCGTATTTTCTACATTTATATATCTTGTCATTCTTCTTTATTTCTTATATGTAAATATTTGCGGCCCATTATTAAGTTAATGGTGTAAAGGTTACACCAATCATGGGCCCAACCCATACTTGAATTTGGGCCCTTTTACTTTAGTTTTCATTCATTAAATTAATTTAGCCCAACGTTATTTACCCCCGTTTTTACACGTCTGTTTTATGTATATTGGGCTTAGCCTTTTAAAGCCCAATTTAGCCATGCGAAAGGGGAGGCTTATGGCGTAATTACATACACAAAGAGGGGGAAGGTGAGCGCATGAACTTGCATATGACGTTGGAAATACATACTAGAAACTGGTGTACTTGCATAGTGGTAACATAGGTGACATGAATCAAAGCATGTGAACTTGCATAGGTTTAACTGCAACATGAACCTATATCCTTATTTATGCATAATGTCAAACATAAGCATGGCATAAATAAGCATGGCATAATATCAAACATAAGCATGGCATAGGTATAGTTAAATTTGTTCATGGCATAAATATAAACAAGTCATGTTCATAAGGTTTCTACATGTTTACAAAGAGGATACTTTGTTACTAACACAAAAGCATAGTTCAACTTAATTAAATTTAATCACATAACGATGGTATACTTATGCATAAATATTCCTAATCATGGTGTTTGCTTTTAACTTGCAAAAAAGGGATTTTTGTGTCTAACTTAGCCATGTCTCACATATGTCATCATATAATTCTTTTAAACAAGATAGACTTAATCATGAATTTCAATTATGCCCAATATCATTCATAGCCTAGCCATATTCATAAGTTTTGCAAAAGCATGACTTAATACATGGATTATGGTGTCAAAATTCCAACATAGTTTCATATGAACTATAACAACCAAACTTGTCTCAATTACTTGCAAAATGATTTATGCACAAAAATAGACATCATGGTGGCATAATAACAAAGCCCCAAACTTGCATGAAATTCCAATCAACTACATACATGTAGCTTCAACATAGGTCACATAATTTGCGAATATTCCAAACGTATATTTGCATAGAACTACCGCATGTAGTTCTTTATAATTGAATGACATAATTCAGAATATCCAAACGTATATAAATTGATAAGAACGCACAAATATGAATTTTATTGCCACAATTCAAGCATACATATCTACACAATCATTTGTTCATACCAAAGTAATACTCTACTTACAATGGTTGCGGCAAATTCTCCAATTAAGAGATATGATTCCTTTGTTGAATTGATTAGCTTTAGGTTGCTTGAATTGCTTTAGGCTTTAGAACTTTCTCCCTAATCCTCTCTCTCTAGATGGCGGCTACTCTTAGTCGTTCCTCAGCAACATGGCGGCTATGTTCTTAATTTGAATGAATAGATTAGGGTTTAGTCTAGGGTTGTTTATATAGAGGTTAGGAATTGATTAGGACCATTGATGTTGCTAGGTTAGATCGTAGCCATTCATTCGATAGAGAGACCA
Organism: Allium sativum; assembly: GCA_030737875.1. NCBI lineage: Eukaryota > Viridiplantae > Streptophyta > Magnoliopsida > Asparagales > Amaryllidaceae > Allium > Allium sativum. Next base: position 873,536,246 of record CM060919.1, on the reverse strand, counting down.
ATTAAAACTTGCCACCTAGCCCTAATGACAAAGCAACCCACAGAAATTCGACCAAACACAGACCAGGCCAGCCAGGAGGGACTGGGTTCGATTTTCAAAAATTAAACTTTAAATTGAGCTGTTTTAGTCTGTTTGAATTTTATCTATTGTATACATATAGTTTTGTATATATATATATATTCTCATATATATACATATATTTTCTTTATTTCCTTATATGTACGTTCTTATCCTTTCAAAATTTGAATTTGTATACGTACATGTATTTGCATGCTCAGTTGGCCCTCTCTAAAACAGAGATAAAAATTATGTCGCCGCCGGGGTTCGAACCCCCGACCTCCATGCTACAAATCCAATGCCTTAACCAACTGAGCTACAGAGGCTTTTGTTAATAAGTCTTAGAATAATAATAATTATTGTCCTCTCCTTACTTCTCTTTTTCATGTTTTGCTGTAATATTTAAATTAAAGATATCTTCTTCATACGTTATCCGTTTTGCGCAAACTCGGACTCTATCTCAAGCAGAATTCCGAGACGAACGCAATGGTGATGTCCGTTTCCCTTAATTTTTCTGTTACAATTTAATTATACTTTAATTTGTTAATTTACTGTTAACGGAAAAATCCGGGGTGTTACATTCTCCCCCACTTAAAAGGATTTCGTCCCCGAAATCTTCAAGTTTAGGAAGAATGTAAATCCTGTCATCCATCTACTCATCCATCAAACACGAGCATCCATTGTCCTTAAAAGACTTCTAATGCTTCATGATCATATGCGAAGTGTGTGTGTTCATGAACTTATCTAATGCAAAATCAGGCGGTCTACTGATTCAGTTGACCTCCTTAATGCGAATCATGTAAGTGCCATGTATCCATTATGTATGCAGATTTTTCCTATTCATGATTCTACATGGGTGCACAATCTTTCATACAAATGCAACATCCATATGACAACACATTACAATTCAACCATATACGAGTGCAAACATATATGCATATGCAATATGAAGTGACTGAGCCGATCTAAAACCTAGATTGTGTGTGTATATGCAGCCACGAGCAACTACTAGCAATCACTTGCAACCACTTGCAACCATCATACATAACATGTTTCAATTACATGTTTTCATCCAAAAGGGTTTCTACCTAAAAGATAAGGTCGAGGAAATATACCCTAAAAAGATAGATAAAAGCGCAACTTAAGGAAAAAGAAAGATCAAGAATGTACCCTCGAACAGAAAAGGGTAGGCAGTACGTATTCTAGCTTCAGTTTCCTAAGTCGCGTCTCCCTCGGCGTCGCTCCACTGGACTTTGACGAGTTTGACTTCGCGGTTGCGTAGCTTCTTCACTTCCGTTCCTAGTATGCGGGTTGGAACCTTCCTTATGGTTGCTTCGCGTTCCACTTCGGCCTCTTCGAGTATATTCGGCTCTACCACTTCAGCGGACTCATGTAGACATTTTCGGAGATGTGAAACGTGAAAAACGTTGTAGACTCCAGCCAACTTCTCGGGTAGCTCTAATCTATAGGCCATTTTCCCAATCTTCTCGATGATAGGGAATGGTCCTACGAACCTTGGTGCTAGCTTTCCTGTGGTTCCGAAACGAACAACGTTTCTTAGCGGTGATACCTTGAGAAAAACTCTGTCTCCAACTTCAAATTCAAGGTCGGTTCTCCTCTTGTCGGCATAGGACTTTTGTCTGTCTTGGGCCGTCTTCATCCTTCTTCGTATTAAGTCTACTTTCTCTGAAGTCTCTCGGATCATGTCTGGTCCTAGTATGAGCTTATCAGTAGAATCCCACCAACAAGTGGGCGATCGGCACGGTCTTCCATATAGAGCTTCGAAGGGCGCCATTCCGATGGTTGCTTGATAGCTGTTGTTGTAGGCAAATTCCACCAAAGGAAGGTGGTCTTCCCATGTCCCTCCGAAGTCAAGGACGCATAACCTTAAAAGGTCTTCCAAAACTCTGTTCACTCTCTCCGTTTGGCCGTCGGTTTGGGGATGATAGGCTGTGCTCAAGCATAACTGCGTCCCTACTGATTCTTGCAGACTCCGCCAAAACTCGCTGGTGAAAATGGGGTCTCGGTCACTAACAATACTAGATGGTATTCCATGGAGTCGTACAATTTCCTTGAGGTAAAGTGATGCTAGGGATGAGGCAGTTCTTTTGCTTTTAACGGGTAAAAAGTGGGCGCTTTTAGTAAGCCTATCCACTATTACCCAAATGCTAGTGTTGCCTCTCCTAGACCTAGGCAGCCCATCGATGAAGTCCATTGAGATGCTATCCCACTTCCACTGCGGGACCTCTAGAGGATGTAGTAGTCCACCAGGCTTTTTCTGTTCCGCCTTAACCTGTTGGCACACCATACACTTGGAAACGAACTCTGCCACATCCTTTTTCATGCCGTTCCAAAAGAAAGTCCTTTTTATGTCTTTGTACATTTTATCTCCGCCTGGGTGTATCGTCATCTTGGAGTGATGAGCTTCTTCGAGAACCTTCTTTATTAAATCGTTTGTCTGTGGGACGCATATCCTTCCATCTCGCCTTAGTAAACCCTTATCGTCGATGGAGTATCTGTTGAGGTGACTTGAAGTCTCACCCCTAATTAGCCTATCAATTATTTCTACAAGCTGAGGGTCTTCACGTTGTGCTGTCCCTACTGAATCCACTAAAGTTGGGCGCACTTCGAGAGATGCTAGCAAGCCCGGTACGAAATCGGAGGAAGGCCTAAAGTTGAAGCTGGCTATAAACTCTAGGCTTTGTCTTTCAACAAACAACGGGCTTAGGGTCAATTTCTTTCGGCTCAACGCGTCTGCAACTACGTTGCCTTTGCCCGGAGTGTAGGAGATTTCGAAATCGTACGAGGCAAGAAACTCCATCCACCTTTGTTGCCTCAAGTTAAGATCCTTCTGCGAGAAAAGATATTTCAACGATTTATGGTCAGTGTAAAGTTCGAACTTCTCACCTAGGAGATAGTGTCGCCAAGACTTGAGTGCAAAAACGATGGCTGCTAACTCAAGATCGTGGGTTGGGTAGTTCTTTTCGTGCACTTTCAACTGCCTCCCGCCATAAGCTACTACCCTTCCTTCTTGCATTAAGACGGCGCCTAGCCCTGTCCCACATGCATCCGTATAAACAGCGAACATCTTGCTCCCATCTGGCAGCGTCAAAACTGGGGCTGTTGTGAGAGCCCTTTTCAGTCGTTGGAAAGCAAACTCGCAATCCAAGTCCCAATTAAACACCAGATTCTTCTTGGTCAATTTCGTGAGCGGAGCTGAAATTTTCGCAAAATCCCTTATGAATTTTCGATAGAAACCCGCTAGTCCTAGAAAGCTTCGGACCTCAGTTGCATTCCTTGGTGTCTTCCAATCCTGTACCGCCACTACCTTAGCAGGGTCCACCGCTAACCCTTGTTTGGATACTATGTGCCCAAGGAACCTCACCTCTTCTCTCCAAAAGTGGCATTTGGAGAATTTGGCTTTTAGTTGATGGGCTCGCAACGTTTCCATGATTGCCCTTAAGTGCTGAGCATGTTCCTCTTCATTCTTTGAGAAGATAAGGATATCATCTACGAAGACCACTACGAATTTGTTGAGGAAATCTCTAAATACCCTACTCATCAGGTCCACGAAGTAAGCAGGTGCATTTGTCAAGCCGAAAGGCATGACAAGCCATTCAAAGAAGCCGTCTGGGGTTCTGAACGCCGTTTTATCGATGCTATCTTCAGCCACCCTTAGCTGATGAAAACCGGTTGCTAAATCGAGTTGGGAGAAAACAGACCCTCCTACAAGCTGGTCAAATAAATCGTCAATTCTAGGGAGAGGGTGCCTATTCTTTTTCGTTAGCTTGTTGAGCTCCCTATAGTCAACACATAGACGGAGTGAACCATCCGCCTTTGTAGCGAACACCACTGGAGCGCCCCATTCTGAAATGCTCCTCCTAATGAACCCCTTCTCTAGAAGCTCTTTAATCTGTTTACTGAGCTCTTTTCTTTCTCGTGGAGCCATGTGTCTAACGGGCAACGCAACGGGCTTTGCATTATCTACAAGATATATGCGGAAGTCTATTTCCCGCTTCGGAGGCAAGCCCTTCACCTCTTCGAAGACATCCGGATATTCCCGGACCACTCTAACTGATTGCAAATTTTCAACAGAGGCATCTACCGACTCAAGATAACTAAGCATAACCGCATACGAGGGATTACAAGAAATTTCCAAAGTATTACCGAGCTGGGTTAGGAGCCTAACAACCCTTTTCTCACAATCAAGGATGGCCCCATTACTGGATAGCCAATCCATACCCAAAATCAAACCATACCCCGAAAAGCCCAAAACAAAGGCACTACATTGAAATTCTACACTTAGAATAGAAATTTTCAATTCCAAACAGATCATAGACAAATGAGCTGGGCCCCCAATTGGGTTTGAAACAATTAAGGGGTCCTCTACCATACTAGTTGTTAGGTGCAGAGATTTTACTAAAGCAGACGAGATAAAGGAGTGTGATGCGCCAGAATCAAATAAAGTGCGAACGGGGTGATCATAAAGATAAACTACACTTTCTACAGAGGTATTTATACCTCGTTTCTTTGGGCAGTCCTTAGCTCTGTGGCCTGTCTCACCGCAAGAAAAACACCCACCATTCATCCTGGCCTTCTTTTTCCGGCAATCTTTCACTAAGTGCCCCATTTTGCCACAGAATTTACACCTCCTCTTCTCTCGGGACTTGTTGTCTTTCCCGCCCTTCTCAAGGTCTGTCTTCTCAGGGCAGTCTATGCTGATGTGTCCAGTCTCCCCACAATGAAAACATTCTCCTTGCTTTCTTTTCCGCTTTCTACAATCCTTGGCTATGTGCCCTTCCGTACCACAAAAATTACATTTCCTTTTTTCTCGTTTCTTATTATTACTGTTACGATCCTTTCTTGTTAGACTATTATTCGTCTTCCTACTCTGGGACTCTTCCGCTTGCTGGTTCACGTGGAGGAGGAGGAGTGAAAGCGTCAGCAGCTGGGGAGTAAGGTCTCCAGACATGCTGAAACAGAAAGGATAGATTCAAAACGAAGGATAGAAGATAGTACCTATGGCTTTGGGGGGACTTTGCCTTTTAAAATAAAATAATATTTTATCTTTTAAAAATGCTTCTTTAAATTTCCTTTTTGAAAATAAATTTTCAAAACTTTTTATCTTATCTGGTAAACCTATGCTCTGATACCAAGTGAAACACCCCACCTCCGTTAGGGTCACTCTCAAAGGGAATGCCCTAATTTTGGTGGAGGTTTATAAGTACAAGTCACAGATATACAAGACAGATATAAGAACACATATTTGTAAACAGCGGAAGAACAGCAAACTTTATTTCATAAAGTCAAATACGTGTTACAACAACATCCTTTCCAAAAAAAACATAACATAACACTTTCATAATCTGTCTTGAGTACATTATTTAAAGAAGCATAAATAAAACATAGATAAACTGCAAAAGCCCCATAGTGGATTGTCCAAAGCCATAGTTCAAAACAGGAAAGTCCAAGCAATACATTTCTCTTCTTCAAGCTGGATGTTGAGGTAGGTCAAGCTGCTGTGTTCCCTCCCTGAGGACCTGGGGGGGGAACGGAAGAAAGAAGACGAAAGAAAAGTAGAGTCAGACATAAAGCCTGAGTAAGTCTAGTACTATTTTGTCTATGAATAAAGAACTGGGTATGATAAGTATAAACGAGAAGTGGGCATGCACTATAAACTTGGTTAAGTTGTCTAGGGTCGAATATACTATCGTACCCCATGTTAATCTCTGAACCCATATAAACTAGTTTCCCACTGGCACCCCATAATCAGGGTGATGTGATCCATTCTATGATGATCGGCTCCTACTCGCATAGTTACATGTGTCTTAAGGCCCCCGATGTCGTAGTTACCTATGCTGGTCCCACCATGGGGTGTATCAAGTCCCATAGTGGCAACCCGACACAACCTTAGAGTGCACAGGTATGCTACTGGTGTCCAGTGCCTTATTTTTCTACGCCGGAGTGTGTGCACGTGCGCACTCCGTTAGAACCTACACTGCTACACCACCGCCGTCGATTTTTGACCTCTTACAATCAGCCCAGTAATCGTGCCCCACCCTGCCTAGTTTCAGGGTATCATGATACACCGTGTAGGGTTACTGCTGAAAAGGGTCCCCCGTTACTAGGTTTTCTATCTCTAGCCAACATGCTAAGTTGGTTAAGTGTTTTCTAACCTAACCCCACCAGTCCGTTTAGTTTAGCATGTTCCATTTTGATTAAGTCTTAGTCCACTTAATCCTAACAATCCTGATTCAGCCTTAATTGTCTTATTAAGGCCCTAACCTCTCACATTAGACAGGTATTGCTGTGGCTGCCTGTTGCCGGTTGGTTCCGGGCAGTCTTACGCCACAACTCAGTCTAACCTCGGGTCCTTATTGGGCTCCATGTTTAACCTCCCACATTGGATAGGTATTGTTGTGACTACTGGACAGCCGGGCGGTTCCGGGCAGGTTTACATCACAACTCAATCCAACCTCGGGTTAAACATATCGTATTTTCTTCATTTATATATCTTGTCATTCTTCTTTATTTCTTATATGTAAATATTTGCGGCCCATTATTAAGTTAATGGTGTAAAGGTTACACCAATCATGGGCCCAACCCATACTTGAATTTGGGCCCTTTTACTTTAGTTTTCATTCATTAAATTAATTTAGCCCAACGTTATTTACCCCCGTTTTTACACGTCTGTTTTATGTATATTGGGCTTAGCCTTTTAAAGCCCAATTTAGCCATGCGAAAGGGGAGGCTTATGGCGTAATTACATACACAAAGAGGGGGAAGGTGAGCGCATGAACTTGCATATGACGTTGGAAATACATACTAGAAACTGGTGTACTTGCATAGTGGTAACATAGGTGACATGAATCAAAGCATGTGAACTTGCATAGGTTTAACTGCAACATGAACCTATATCCTTATTTATGCATAATGTCAAACATAAGCATGGCATAAATAAGCATGGCATAATATCAAACATAAGCATGGCATAGGTATAGTTAAATTTGTTCATGGCATAAATATAAACAAGTCATGTTCATAAGGTTTCTACATGTTTACAAAGAGGATACTTTGTTACTAACACAAAAGCATAGTTCAACTTAATTAAATTTAATCACATAACGATGGTATACTTATGCATAAATATTCCTAATCATGGTGTTTGCTTTTAACTTGCAAAAAAGGGATTTTTGTGTCTAACTTAGCCATGTCTCACATATGTCATCATATAATTCTTTTAAACAAGATAGACTTAATCATGAATTTCAATTATGCCCAATATCATTCATAGCCTAGCCATATTCATAAGTTTTGCAAAAGCATGACTTAATACATGGATTATGGTGTCAAAATTCCAACATAGTTTCATATGAACTATAACAACCAAACTTGTCTCAATTACTTGCAAAATGATTTATGCACAAAAATAGACATCATGGTGGCATAATAACAAAGCCCCAAACTTGCATGAAATTCCAATCAACTACATACATGTAGCTTCAACATAGGTCACATAATTTGCGAATATTCCAAACGTATATTTGCATAGAACTACTGCATGTAGTTCTTTATAATTGAATGACATAATTCAGAATATCCAAACGTATATAAATTGATAAGAACGCACAAATATGAATTTTATTGCCACAATTCAAGCATACATATCTACACAATCATTTGTTCATACCAAAGTAATACTCTACTTACAATGGTTGCGGCAAATTCTCCAATTAAGAGATATGATTCCTTTGTTGAATTGATTAGCTTTAGGTTGCTTGAATTGCTTTAGGCTTTAGAACTTTCTCCCTAATCCTCTCTCTCTAGATGGCGGCTACTCTTAGTCGTTCCTCAGCAACATGGCGGCTATGTTCTTAATTTGAATGAATAGATTAGGGTTTAGTCTAGGGTTGTTTATATAGAGGTTAGGAATTGATTAGGACCATTGATGTTGCTAGGTTAGATCGTAGCCATTCATTCGATAGAGAGACCAATTAAAACTTGCCACCTAGCCCTAATGACAAAGCAACCCACAGAAACTCGACCAAACACAGACCAGGCCAGCCAGGAGGGACTGGGTTCGATTTTCAAAAATTAAACTTTAAATTGAGCTGTTTTAGTCTGTTTGAATTTTATCTATTGTATACATATAGTATTGCATATATATACATATATTTTCTTTATTTCCTTATATGTACGTTCTTATCCTTTCAAAATTTGAATTTGTATATGTACATGTATTTGCATGCTCAGTTGGCCCTCTCTAAAACAGAGATAAAAATTATGTCGCCGCCGGGGTTCGAACCCCCGACCTCCATGCTACAAATCCAATGCCTTAACCAACTGAGCTACAGAGGCTTTTGTTAATAAGTCTTAGAATAATAATAATTATTGTCCTCTCCATACTTCTCTTTTTCATGTTTTGCTGTAATATTTAAATTAAAGATATCTTCTTCATACGTTATCCGTTTTGCGCAAACTCGGACTCTATCTCAAGCAGAATTCCGAGACGAACGCAATGGTGATGTCCGTTTCCCTTAATTTTTCTGTTACAATTTAATTATACTTTAATTTGTTAATTTACTGTTAACGGAAAAATCCGGGGTGTTACACGTCTTGTCCCCCTCTGCCCGCCCCATGCACGCACATGTCCCCGGTCGGTTTGCGCCGCCTACACCATCCGTCCCGTTTTGGATCTCTTACAATCAATCACCAAGCTTGCCCCTTCCCCGCCTAGTACGGAGTTCTTTACTTTGATACCCCTTCGGGTTACTAACTGAAATGGGTCCCACACAACATGATACAAGCTCTCCCCTATGTCTTGTATCCCCACTAGGTTTTCTACTGACTATGTATACTCTAAGGTGTCTTTAATTACATAGCCCTCAATCAGTTATGCGTACCTATAAGTGTCTTTAATACATAACCCCTATTCTACCTATCGGTTATGCGTACCTATAGGTGTCTTTAATACATAACTCTCTCTATTCCCATTAGTTATGCGTACCCCTAAGGGTGTCTTTAATACATAATTTTACTATTTTGCCCCGGTTATGTATACCATAGGGTGTCTTTAATTACATAACCCTTTTTATCCGGTTAAGTTTGTGGGCCTATATGTATTAATATTACCCACCTCCCCTTTAGTTGTACTTAACCCTCCCACTGATTTAATTCTATTTATTTAATGGTTAAGTTTTTTGGCTTGTATATATTAGTATTACCCACCCACCCATCAGTTTTACTTAACCCACCAACAATCCAACTCGTTTTACTTAACCCTAACTTATGTCTATCATCATACAGTCCATATGTATTAAGTTAGGTTAAGTAGTCTTTAATCAGCATTAATTAATTATTGAGACACCTAATCGTATTTATCATGCCACCCAAGGTACCCACTTAATTCCACATGCCACCCAAGGCACCCACTTAAACCCTCATGTCCCACTACATGTTTATCTGGTTAAGTGTTTCTTAATTCACTAAGACCGTAACCTTATAAAGACCTCTCACATTAGACTGGCATTTGTGGCAGTTGGATTTGCCGGGTGGGTCCGGGCAGTCTTACACTACAAACGAGTCTAACCTCTTGTCTTTACAACTGTTACGCATTTAATTTATGCCTAAGACCTCCCACATTAGACTGGCATTTGTGGCAGCTAGATTTGTCGGGCGGGTCTGGGCAGTCTTACACCACAAAAGAGCCTAACCTCGTGTCTTAGACGATTAATTACTCCTAATTAATCATTCCCCAATTTGAATTAATTTCCCTATTCAAATTATCAATCAATTCCAAATTTAACCATGGCCATAATTGACTCAGTTATGTCCATCTATTTATGGTATGTAAAATCATACCAATTTCATCACAAATTTATTTTATGCCATTTAAGGCATTTATGCCAGTTGCTTAAACATTCCTCTTTTGATTAATTAAGTTAATTAATTAATCCTTTCCTTTTTATAGGTGCCATTACCTATTTTATTAACAATTTGAATTTCCTATCCATAAATGGTCATATTCAAATTATACCATTTTTACCTAAATTTTACCCAAATTTTACCCATGTCATAATAGGTAATTATTTATATGTTTCCCTACTAAAATCATGTGTCCAATTTACATAATCACTATGCCTATTACAAATTCCCCTCTTTCCCCGTTTCTTAACTAGCGTAACCGTTTGCGTTTTTGGCGTCATCGAGGCTACAAGGTAGCCTCGCCATAACAATAAAATAAAGGGAATGACAAGGTGATCGTTTTCAGTACAATTTTGGCATAAGCTTGACAACTAGGGAAAATGACATGATAACTTCGCATATAATTATGATTCACCACATAATTAACAACTTGCAAAGATTCATGATTTTGCGACATAACAACTTGCATAGGTGACTTGCATAGGTTAATGAATTAACAAGATAATTAACAAGTCACATAGATTCATGATTTACAACATATTTAACAACTTGCATAACATAACAACTTGCATAGGTAACTTACATAGGTTCATGATTCATCACACAATAACTTGCATAGATAACTTGCACAGCTTCATAGTTTCTCAACATAATAACTTGCATAACTTCATGATTCGCAACAATAATGAACTTGCATCATTTCATGATTCACAACAATAATGAACTTGCATAATTTCATTATTCACAATAATAAACATGCATAACTACAAACAACATATACCCAAATCATAGTCTACCACGATTCACTTTTATTTATTTAAACCTAAAAGTGACTAGAACTCACAGAAAAAGAGGGTCTTGAGTTCTGGGTTCTGAATTCTGTAATTGATTAGTGTTCCCTTGAAGTAGGCAATTTCGGTGTTGTATTTTTAGGCTTGATTTGATTTGAATTATGTTGCTTTACTTTGCTTCTAATTGGTGGCGGCTACTCTAGGGTTTGGAGTGACAACATGACGGCCATTGATCTAATTTTGATTTGATTTTAGGGTTTGAGTCTACATGTCTTTTTATAGAGTTTAGGATTAGTTTAGGCCATCCGATCAACCCTGAATTAATCCCAGCCAATCAGAGCATATCAGAAACCGTAATGAGTCAGCATCTAGTCACTAACAGGTCATTGAACAAATCTGCCCGGGGGAGGGGGAGGCAGGTCGACCCCTAGGTCGACCCTATGGTCGACCTGGTTAGGGCAGGTTGACCCTATGGTTGACCTGGCCCTGGCGGGAATTTTCCCGCTAGCCCATCTGACTCTGAATTTTGAATTTTCGATATCTGTTTTGAATTTTATGAAACTTCCGATGACCATAACTTCATCATACGAAGTCCTATTCACGCAAACTTGGACTCTATCTCAACCAGAATTCCGATACGAACGCAATGGCGTAACCCGTTTCCCTTAATTCTCACGTCTGAGATTAGTAATTCTTTAATTTGAACATTAATATTAAAATTATGAGGTGTTACATTCTCCCCTCCTTAAAGGATTTCATCCCCGAAATCTTCAAGTCAAGAAGAATGTGTCCTACCATCCAATCACCCATCTACTCAACCATCAAACACAGGCATCCATTGTCCTTAAAAGATTTCTAATGCCGTATGAACATATGCAAAAAGTGTGTGTATATGTTCCTTATCTAATGCAAAATCAGGCGGTCTACTGATTTAGTTGACCTCCTTACTGAAAACCATGATAGTGCCATGCGTCCATTATGTATGCGAAAGAATCCTGTCGATATATATTATTTCTACATGTGTGCTCAACTATTCATCAAAATGCAGCATCCATATGATAACACAACCATTGTACATCCATTAACCTAAATATGCACATACATTTATTTGCAATATGAAAGTGATTTGAGCCGATCTAGTGCCTAATGTGTGTGTAAATGCATCCACGAGCAACCACTAGCAACCACTTGCATCCACTTGCAACCATCGAACATAACATGTCCCAAGCATATGTTTACATCCATGGATTTCCTATCTAAAGGTTGAAGATCCGGTCGATGGGATATGAACAAATGATATAACTAAAATAAAAACTCTGTTCTCATTTGACATCGGTTAAGAGAATAATTCCCTAAGTCTCAGCCCCGAAGACCAAAATCAACATCAAACTGACACCCAAAGAATTACCCCCATTAAACAATGTTAAAACTGTAGATCGATTTCATGCTTTGAGTAGAAACCCCTATCCTTCGGAAGTATCCAGATACTTACAGACTATTGGTACAGATCAGATTACAAAATGATTCTCAGAAAGCTAAGCATAACAGACTCTTGCGGGTCACAAGAAACTTTGGGGGTCTTCCCATGACAAGTTAGAAACTTAACGACCCTTCTCTCAAAATCTAGAACGGCCCTCTACATAGAAAGCTGGTCCATTTAGAACTAACCCATAGCCCATAAACTTGAGCACACAAATGTCACATTCAAATTTTTGACGCCTAACACAGGTAATTTCAACCCCATACAAATCACCAATAAATGAGCCGAACCACCAAAGGGGTTTGAAACAACTACGGGATCAGAAACAAGACTAGTATTAAAGTGAAGAGTCTCAATTACAAAATCAAAATGCCAGAATCCAAAAGAGTCTTAAGGAAATTAAACTTTTTACATAAATTTTTCCTATCTCTATCCTATCCATCTGCCACGAGAGCATTCGCCTGCCCTGCAGAAGTCCCTTACGATCCTTGCACCTTCGGGCATTCCTTGGAAAAGTGTCTGACCTCTCCACACTTAAAGCAATTGGACTTCCTTCTTTTACATTCTTTGACTAGGTGACCTTCTTTCCCACAATAGTGGCATTTCCTCTTATCCTTTCCCTTGTCATCCTTCTTGCCTTTCTTCTGCTGTTGCTGTCCTTCCTTGGGTCCTGCCTTCTCATTTTTCAACGTCCCTTCAACTTTTTACTCTTTCTATGCTCCCTTGTCCTCTTCATGCATTAAGGCCATATCCACCAGTTTTCAAAAGTGGCCCTCATGGGAACGTGGGTCATAGCCAATCCATGTAGCGGCTCATTCAAGCCTTTAACAAATCTCAGAGCCTTCTTCTCAGGTGTGTTCACCAAGTCTAAGCTAAACCTCGCCAACTGATTGAACTTGTTGACGTACTCTTTTACAGACTGATTGAACTTGTTGAAATCCGGCCATGTATCAACTGGACGCTCTCCATTAGTGACCTCCCACCAAAACGAGGCCTCATCCTTCATTAACCAGGCAGCTAACTGGAACTTTCTTCCATCTTCTACCTCAAAGATTCCAAACAATTCTTCCACCTCCTTTATCCAATTTCGAGCTTCAACAAATGTCTCCGACCCGTGAAAAGGTTTCCCGCCCATTGCCCTAAAGTCCTTACATATCTTTGCAAAAGTATCAACACGAGGAGGAGGAGGAGTATTTGCTGGACCTGCAGTGGCGACCCTAGCCTCAAGATATTGACGAAACCAACCGGGTACATGAACACCCTTTGGTATCTCAGATGCTTCCGACATGTTGAAACGAAAAAGGAAAGATTCAATACAAAAGCACCGAAGGAAAGATATATGGCCCTTGGGGTTATGCTTTCTAAAATAAGCTTTTCTCTTGAAAATACTTTCCTTAAAACATACTTTTGAAGGTACTTCCTTATAAAAATTGTTTTTGAAAAACAGCTTTTCAAAATTCGTATCTTTTCTGGTAACCTTCAGCTCTGATAACAAGTGTAACACCCTACCTCCATTAAGGTCACTCACAAAGGGAATGCCTTAACTTCAATGGAGCGTTTTTGGTAAACAGATACAGAATATCACAAGACAGATATAAAAATTTTGCAGCGGAAAATAATCAACTTTATTAAATCACCAAAATACTTTGTTACCATGAGTCATAAAACCATTACAACAAAACACTTTTATCTTATATCATCAGAGTACATAGGTATTTAAAAGAAAAACATCATTCCCCATATTAAAGAGCAAGCCATATAAGAGATAGAGACTCGAGCCATACTTCAGAAGTAGCTCCTAGAAGATGATATCCAAATCCTGACTAAACCTGGGTGTTTCCTCCTTGAGAACCGGGGGGCGGAACGGAAGAAAAGAGGCGAAACAAACTAGGTCAGACATACATCTGGTGAGTCCAGTAACTTTTAGCTAGTAAATAAATAAAGGTAAACATGACAGGCATACAAAGTGGATAAAAGGATTCATGGTACAGATGACAGGTATTACAGGACAAATAAGGTAAGGTGTATGCATGCCTCACTACTAACTACTTTGCACTATTACTAGTAAAATCAAGATGGGATGATCCCTTCCGCTAATGATAACGATGGTGGTAGTTTCGTATATTCCTAGCTGCTGTCATAGGTGCCGCCTGCTCCTATCTCAACTAGTCATACCCACCACCCTCCTACTATAAATTGGTAGACTTAGGGCATACGTCCGGGTATACCCTAACCACTACCCTAATCGATCGGCTCCCTACTCTGTAGATACCCTGTGCTGGTCCCACAACTAGGGGGTATCACTTCCCTAAAGTGGAAACTCAAGGTGTGTACAGTTATACCTACTGGTGTCACGGTCGTCTTGTCTCCCTCTGCCCGCCCCATGCACGCACATGTCCGAGGTCGGTTTGCGCCGCCCACACCATCCATCTCGTTTTGGATCACTAACAATCAATCAGTAAGCGTGCCCCTTCCCCACCTAGTACGGAGTTCTTTACTTTGATACCCCTCCGGGTTACTGACTAAAATGGGTCCCACACAACTTGATACAAGCTCTCCCCTATGTCTTGTATCCCCACTAGGTTTTCTACTGACTATGTATACCCTAAGGTATCTTTAATTACATAACCCTCAATCAGTTATGCGTACCTATAGGTGTCTTTAATACGTAACCCCTATTCTACCTATCGGTTATGCGTACCTATAGGTGACTTTAATACATAACCCCTATTCTTCCTATCGGTTATGCATAACAATAGGTGTCTTTAATACATAACTCCATCTATTCCCATTTGTTATGCGTACCCCAAAGGGTGTCTTTAATACATAACTTTACTATTTTGCCCCGGTTATGTATACCAAAAGGTGTCTTTAATTACATAACTCTTTTTATCCGGTTAAGTTTGTGGGCCTATATGTATTAATATTACCCACCTCCCCTTCAGTTGTACTTAACACTTCCATTGATTTAATTGTTCAGTTTGTAGGCCTATATATATTAATATTACCCACCTACCCATCAGTTGTACTTAACCCACCCACAATCCAACTCATTTTACTTAACCCTGACTTATGTCTATCATCATACAGTCCATATGTATTAAGTTACGTTAAGTAGTCTTTAATCAACATTAATTAATTATTGAGACACCTAATCGTATTTCACATGCCACCCAAGGTACCCACTTAATTCCACATGCCACCCAAGGCACCCACTTAACCCCTCATGTTCCACTACATGTTTATCTGGTTAAGTGTTTCTTAATTCATTAAGACCGTAACCTTATAAAGACCTCTCACATTAGACTGACATTTGTGGCAGTTGGATTTGCCGAGCTGGTCCGGGCAGTCTTACACCACAAACGAGTCTAACCTCGTGTCTTTACGACACGCATTTAATTTATGCCTAAGACCTCCCACATTAGACTGGCCTTTGTGGCAGCTGGATTTGCCGGGCGGGTCCGGGCAGTCTTACACCACAAAAGAGCCTTGCCTCGTGTCTTAGACGATTAATTACTCCTAATTAATCATTCCCCAATTTAAATTAATTTCCCTATTCAAATTATCAATCAATTCCAAATTTAACCATGGCCATAATTGACTCAATTATGTGCATCTGTTTATGGTATGTAAAATCATACCAATTTCATCACAAATTTATTTTATGCCATTTAAGGAATTTATGCCAGTTGCTTAAACATTCCTCTTTTGTTTAATTAAGTTAATTAATTAATCCTTTCCTTTTTATAGGTGTCATTACCTATTTTATTAACAATTTGAATTTCCTATCCATAAATGGTCATATTCAAATTATACCATTTTTACCCAAATTTTACCCATGTCATAATAGGTAACTATTTATATGTTTCCCTACTAAAATCATGTGTCCAATTTACATAATCACTATGCCTATTACAAATTCCCCTCTTTCCCCGTTTCTTAACTAGCGTAACCGTTTGCGTTTTTGGCGTCATCGAGGCTACAAGGTATCCTCGCCATAACAATAAAATAAAGGGAATGACAAGGTGATCGTTTTCAGTTCAATTTTGGCATAAGCATGACAACTAGGGAAAAAGACATGATAAATTCGCATATAATTATGATTCACCACATAATTAACAACTTGCATAGATTCATGATTTTGCAACATAACAACTGCATAGGTGACTTGCATAGGTTCATGAATTAACAAGATAATTAACAACTCACATAGATTCTTGATTTACAACATATTTAACAACTTGCATAACATAACAACTTGAATAGGTAACTTTCATAGGTTCATGATTCATCACACAATAACTTGCATAGTTAACTTGCATAGGTTCATAGTTTCTCAACATAATAACTTGCATAACTTCATGATTCGCAACAATAACGAACTTGAATCATTTCATGATTCACAACAATAATGAACTTGCATAATTTCATGATTCACAATAATAAGGAACTTGCATCATTTCATGATTCACAACAGTAATGAACTTGCATAATTTCATGAATCACAATAATAAACATGCATAACTACAAACAACATATACCCAAATCATAGTCTACCACGATTCACTTTTATTTATTTAAAACTAAAACTGACTAGAACTCACAGAAAAAGAGGGTCTTGAGTTCTGGGTCCTGAATTCTGTAATTGATTAGCGTTCCCTTGATGTAGGCAATTTTGTTGTTGTAGTTTTAGGCTTGATTTGATTTGAATTGTGTTGCTTTACTTAGCATCTAATTAGTGGCGGCTACTCTAGGGTTTGGAGTGACAACATGACGGCCATTGATCTAATTTTGATTTGATTTTAGGGTTTGAGTCTACATGTCTTTTTATAGAGTTTAGGATTAGTTTAGGCCGTCCGATCAACCTAGAATTAATCACAGCCAATCAGAGCAGATCAGAAACCCTAATGAGTCAGCATCTAGTCACTAACAGGTCATTAAACAAATCTGCCCGGGGGGGGGGGGGGTGGGCAGGTCGACCCCCAGGTCGACACTATGGTCGACCTGGTTAGGGAAGGTTGATCCCCAGGTCGACCAAATGGTCGACCTGGCCCTGGCTGGAAATTACCCGCCTAGCCCATCTGACTCTGAATTTTGAATTTTCGAAATCTATTTTGAATTTTCTGAAACTTCCGATGACCATAACTTCTTCGTACAAAGTCCAATTCACGCAAACTCGGACTCTATCTCAACCAGAATTCCGAGACGAACACAACGGCGCAACCCGTTTCCCTTAATTCTCACGTCTGAGATTAGTTGTTATTTAATTTGTGAACATTAATATTAAAATTATGGGGTGTTACAGTTTCTAGGACATGTTGTGTCCAAAGAAGGGATATCAGTAGATCCCGCACAAATTATTGCGGTGCAAGACTGGAAGGTCCCAAGGAATGCAACAGAAATAAGAAGCTTACTTGGAATAGTGGGCTAATAAAGGAAGTTCATTAAGAACTTTACGAAGGTATTAGCCCCAATTACTGGATTAATGAAGTAGAATCTAACCTTTTCTCGGGGTATTTATCGTGATGTCGCTTTCCAACGATCGAAGAGGGCTCTTACAACGGCCCCAGTTTTGACTTTTACCTTACAGTAGTAAAAGATTTACGGTATACACTGATGCATGCGGCACGGGACTAGGCGCCATTTTGATGTAAGAAGGATGGGTAAGGTCGTAGCGGATGCCTTAAGAAGAAGAAAGTTGACTTCAAGTCCTCTTTATGTGAAAAGGAAAAGTTCAGAATACATATCAACCTTTGATTTTAAATCCTTCGGTTAAGTTAGTAGTTGGCATCGCTAGGATTAAGACCTGCGCTTTTGGATCAAATAGGGACTTCACAAAGAAAAGACTCTCAGATAGTTGACGCAATGGACAAGTTAAGTAGAGAAGAGACCTCTAATCACCTTAATAACTACACCTGGAAACATGGTTAGCATCTGTTTATTTTCAAGAGATAGTTCTTCCACATGGATTACCCTCTAGTGAATTTTGGAAGACCTTTTTAGCATGACACAACAAAAGTTGTAGTGCCGAGTATACTAGAAGGAGAAGGGGTGGAACGAGAGGCGACAGTGAATTGAATTCCAAATCATATTTTAGAAACAACAATTAAGAAGCTACGACATCGTGAAGTTAAGATAGTCAGAGCACAATGAGGTGAAGCTCAAGAAGATGCGACTTAGAAGGATGAAGACTAGATACACGCATCATACCCTTTTTCAGGGTATATCCTTGATATCTCTTTTTGTGTAAAGTTTATTTGCATGCTAG
Source organism: Allium sativum (assembly GCA_030737875.1). Classification (NCBI taxonomy): domain Eukaryota; kingdom Viridiplantae; phylum Streptophyta; class Magnoliopsida; order Asparagales; family Amaryllidaceae; genus Allium; species Allium sativum. The sequence continues at coordinate 873,517,726 of CM060919.1, read as the reverse complement.
TCTTTATCTTTTAAGTATATCCTCTCTGTCTTATCCTCGATCCTTAGGTAGAAGCCAATAGATGTAAACATGTGTTTGAGACATGTTATGTTTAGTGGATGCAAGTGGATGTAACTATTTTCTAGTGGTTGCTCGTGGATGTATATACACACACATTAGGCATTGGATTGGCTCAGTCACTTTTATATTGCAAATGCATATATGTATTTGTATATGGATTGAAACTTGATGTGTTATCATATGGATGTTGTATTTGTATGAATGATTGGGCACTCATGTAGAAGTTATAAAATACGATTAGGAGTAATTGCATACATGATGGACTCAAAGCACTGACATAACTCTCATTAAGGAGGTCAATTGAATCAGTAGACCGCCTGATTTTGCATTAGATAAGGGCATGTACATACACTATGCATATGATCATGAAAGCATTAGAAATATTTTTAAGAACAATGGATACCTGTGATTGATGGTTGAGTAGATGGATATTGGATGTTAGGATACATTCTTATTAACATAGAGATTTTGTGGACAAAATCCTTTATAGGAGGGAAGAATGTAACACACCGTACTTTCTGTGAATATTAAAGTAACTAATTAAAGAATACTTAATTTTAAAAGTGGGAATTAAGCGAAACGGGTTACACCACTATGTTCATCTCGAATTTTTGTTTTAAATTGAGTCCTAGTTTGCATAAATCGGACAATATATGAAGAGGTTATAAGCCTTAGAATTTTGTATACGTGTAGGGGAGACTATTTGTATATATATTGGGTTTAGTACTTCAGAAATAGGTCCAGAAAGTCAAAAATGGGTTCGAAATTCAAAGTCAGACAAAACCGGGCTGGGCGGGAAAATTCCCGCCAGAGTGTGTCGACCTCCCTTAAGGGGTGTCGACATAGGTGTCGACCCCTCCATAGGTGTGTCGACTCGGTGTTGACCCCCCTAGATCTGGGCGAAATACTTAGTTTTGTATCTAGCTGACGATGTAGTGACTAATTTCTAAGTCGGAGGGATACGAGGCGACTTCTGGTTGGCCTGATGATGCATTCTCTTGGACTGGATTGTTTGGATGGACCCTATGTTGATCTAGTGGCTCTTAATAATCCTAGACATCTGTTTATACACTCATAACCCAACCCTAATTCTATTGATCAAAGGCTATGGCGCCGTCTTGCTGTTCATCCCCAAACTAGCCTAGCCGTCATTCTTCAACCTAAATTCAAGCAGAAAACTAGAGAGCCTCAAATCAAATTAGAAGATTAGTTTTTCCACAACAACGACGATTCAATTATCTTTTCTTAATCCTAGCAATGTAAGTTCACGTTATTTTCAGATTTGAATACCTGATTGTAATCTTGACATGTAATAAAATGAATCGAAGTCTATGCCTGATTGTAAGATAATATTTCAGATTTATCCCTATCCTTCTATTGAATCTATATCTTTGCATGCCTTAAAGATTATTTTTATTGATTAAATCAGGCCTATCTTTGTTGTACATCATCTTTATAATCCTCTTTGGTAGGTGATGTTATTCTTATGCCTGCAATAATGATTGTATCAGTTTATTCAAGAATCTATCTTTGTTGGATCTAAATCTCTTAGATTAGGTCTGTTGTTACATGCCTATTTTTATTTTATGCTCCTTCTCTCTCTATTCCCCTATTTCCTTTTTCTTTTATGAACCTGGGTTACCTACGAACCTAGGCTGAAATCATGAAATACGAACGATTGGAATACGGGGAATATTTTGGGTAAATATTGGGCACAATGTATTCGGTGAAAAAATTGGGCATAACATATTCGGTGAAATTGTTGGACATAATTTGTAACTTGTGATTTGGGGTATAAATGTTATTGTTGCGAACTTGGGGTAAATTGAAATATTAAATCTAGACTGGGAAAAAACTGTAAATTGGAATATTAAATCTAGATTGGCCATAACTATTGGATGGGATGCCAAGCATAATGTATATTGCGGTTTTGGGGCATGACTATTATTGCAAATTTGGGAAGATTGGGTGTAACCTATTTTGAGTAATAACTTTAATTGAATGTGTTGGGCATAACTTAGGAATTGGAACATGACTAGTTTGGTGAATTTGGGATCACTAGCATATAAAATCTAGACTTGGACATGTATAGTAAATATGTAAATTGGCTAAAGATGAACGTGCCTAACCCGAGGTTAGATTGAGTTGCGGAGTAAGACTGTCCGGAACCACCCGGCACATCCAGCGACCGCAACAATATAGATCTAATGTGAGAGGTTAGCGCATTAAGCCCAAAACCCAAGGTTAGAATGAGTTTGCGGTAGAAGTCTGCCTAGAACCGCCCGACACATCCAACAACCGCAAACAACAGTTCTAATGTGAGGGGTTGAGGCATTAATGAATTAACGCTAATTAATGGACATGCTAAGAATGGTAGGGTTAAGTTAACACAAGAGGACAACACTTAACAAATATAACATGATGTGTGATAGGGAAACGCTTAACCAATGTAACATGACAAGTTGTAAGGTTAAGTAACACAAGAGGGAAACACTTAACCAGTGTAACATGACAAGTGGCAGGGTTAAGTTAACTCAAGAGGGCAACACTTAACCAATATAACATGATGAACGAGTGGGGCTAAGTCAATGGGAAACACTTAACCAATATAACATGATGAACGAATGGGGTTAAGCTAAGGGGAAACACTTAACCAATATAATACGATGAATGAACAGGGTTAAGTTAATAGAAAACACTTAACCAATTACAACATGATGAATGAGAAGGGTAAAGTTTGTAAGAAACACTTAATCAACATGACATGACGTGTGGATGGGTTAAGTTAACTTGAATGGATGGATAACACTTAGCCAATTTGGGGGGTATACGAATAGACCCTAGGCAACCCTAGTAACGGGGACCCATTTGAGTAGTAACCCACATAGATTTATCACGTTACCCTGAAATAGGCAGGGTGAGGCACGATTACTGGGCTGATTATAAGCAGTCAGAATAGTGGCAGGGGGTACGTCAGTGTAGGTTCCGACGGATTACGGGCGTGCATGTACTCTGGAGTAGAAAAAGCAGGCACGGGGTACCAGTAGTTATACACTGTGCATCTTGAATCGTGTCGGGTTGCTATCATATGGATTGATACAACTTATGGTGGGACCAGCATAGGGTATCTACACGCAAGAGAGGGCCGATTGACACAAACACAAGGAAAATTAATAGAAGTAGGGATCTAACATCTTCATGGAAATCAGGCTGATTGAGGTTAGATCCTCATATTATATGCACACCAGAAGGCTACAACAATTGCGGGGTTGGGATCACCTTATTATATAACATAGGATAGTTGGGACACTAGTAGGGGATTCAGATCCTTTTTCACAGGATACTATTTAGGACACTAGTAGGGAATAAGAATCGTTCTATATAACACACTAGTTAGGATGCTAGTTGGGTGGTGCAGAGAAAATAGGAATTCAGAGAAAGAACCAAAGCGCATTTGTTGTCTTGCTATGCTTATTATCATGTTTACGACTGGTATCCAGTTTATCCATGTCATGATGCTTTTACCTATTTACATGCTTAAAGTCACTAGACTTATCAGGCTTTATGTATGACTCTATTTTGTTTCGTTCTCTTTTCTTCCGTCCCCCCCGGTTCACAGAGAGGAAATATTACCACTTAGCTTAGTTTTCATTCCAAGCTCGAAGATAGAAGATGTATTGCTTTGGACTCTCCTTTCCGCAGCTTTGGCTGCCTCATGCTTTGTTAGGGAATAACATTGTCATTTCATGCTTCTTTGTTTTGTTAAACAAGACAGATGCTTTGTTGTAATGGGTATTAGTGTTTTGGTGCTAGAAAACAATTTTTGTACAAGCTGTGTTACCAAGCTGCTGTTCTATCAATAAAGTAAAGTTTTATTTATTTTCCGCTGTTTAAATTTTGTCTTTTTTGTAATTTATCTGTTCTATACACTTATGATGCTCCATTGAAGTTAATGCATTTCATTTGTGAGTGACCTTAACGGAGGTGGGCTATTACAACTACCTTCCAACAATTAACCCTTTTTTTTACTATTGTGAAGTATTAGTTTTTGCAGCACCCAATCCAATCAATTCATCATGTTTCATATTTGTCGATCTACCCTTACTATGCTTAAACTACCCCTACATCCCTTTATTCTTCAAAACAACCCTTCTTTTTAATCCTACCACTAATTCTCTAAATAGCCATTACTTCCAACAATTACCCCTATTTTTTGACTTCTGTTAAGGCTTGGTTTTTGGAGCAACCAATCCAAATTATTAATCATCTTTCCTATTTGTCGATCTAACCCTACTATGCTTAAACTACCCATACTTGTCTTAATACTTCAAAACAGTCATTCTTTTAAATCCTACCCCTAATTCCCTAAATAGCCATTACATCCAACAATTATCCCAATTATTTAACTTCTATGAAGGGTTGGTTTTTGCTGCACCCAATCCAAATGATTCATCATCTTTCGTATTTGTCGATCTACCTCTACAATGCTTAAACGAACCATACTTCTCTTAATACTTCAAAACAGCCCTTCTTTTTAATCCTACCTCTAATCATCTAAATAGCCCTTCCTTCCAACAATTACCCCTATTTTCTTACTATTGTGAATGATTGGTTTTTGCAGCACCTAGTCCAAACAATTCATCAATTTCCATATTTGTCGATCTACCCCTACTATGCTTAAATTAACCATACTTATCTTATTACTTCAAAACAATCCTTCTTTTAAATCCTACCCATAATTATATAAATAACCCCTTACTTCTAACAATTAATGCTCTTCTTTAAATTCAGTGAAGGTTTGGTTTTTGCAGCACCCAATCCAAAAGATTCATCGTCTTTCATATTTGTCGATCTACCCCTACTATGCTCAAACTACCCCTACTTATCTTTATACTTCAAAACAATCCTACTTTTTAATAATAACTCTAATTCTCTGAATAGCCCTTACTTCCAACAAATACCCTTATTTTTAAACTTCTATGAAGGGTTGGTTTTTCCAGCACCCAATCTAAACGATTCATCATCTTTCATATTTGTCGATCGACCCCTATTATGCTTAAACTACCCCTACTTCTCTTAATACTTTAAAATTGTCCTTCTTTTAAATCCTACTCCTAATTTTATAAATTGCCCCTATTTCCAACAAATACCCATATTTATTAACTATTGTGAAGGGTTGGTTTTTGCAGCACCCAATCCAAATGGTTCATCATCCTCCATATTTGTCGATCTACCCCTACTATGCTTAAACTACCCCAACTTCTCTTAATACTCCAAAACAACCGTTCTTTTTAACCCTACCCCTAATTCTCTAAATAGCCCTTCCCTCCAACAATTACTCCTATTTTTTACTATTGTAAAGGTTTGGTTATTGCAGCACCTGATCCAAACAATTCAACTTCTTTCATATTCGTCGTTCTACCCATATTATGCTCAAACTACCCCTACTTCTCTTTATACTTCAAAACAACCCTTATTTTTAGTCCCACCACTAATTCTCTAAATAGCCCTTTCTTCCAACAACTACCCCTATTTTTTAACATCTATGAAAGGTTGGTTTTTGTAGCACCCAATCCAAATTATTCATAATCTTTCATTTTTGTCGATCTACCCCTACTATGCTTAAACTACCCATACTTATCTTAATACTTCAAAACATACCTTATTTTTAATCCTACCTCTAATTCTCTAAATAGCCCTTACTACCAACAATTACCCATATTTTTTTAACTTATGTGAAGTGTTGGTTTTTTCATTACCCAATCTAAACGATTCATCATCTTTTATATTGGTCGGTCTACACCTACTACGCTTAAAATTCACCTACTTCTCTTAATAATTTAAAATAGCCCTTCTTTTTAATCCGATCCCTAATTCTCTAAATAGCCCTTAGTTCCAACAGTTAGCCTTATTTTTTAACTACTGTGTAGGGTTGGTTTTTGCTGCACCCAATCCAAATTATTCATCAACTTTCATATTTGTCGATCTACCCCTACTATGGTTAAACTACCCCTACTTATCTTAATACTTCAAAACAGTCCTTCTTTTAAATCCTCCCAATAATTCTCTAAATATCCCTTACTTACAACAATTACCCCTATTTTTTAACATCTGTGAAGGGTTGGTTTTTGTAGCACCAAATCCAAATGATTCATCATCTTTCATATTTGTCGATCTACCCCTACTATGCTTAAACTACTCCTACTTATCATAATACTTCAAAACAGTCTATCTTTCAAATCCTACCCCTAATTCTTTAAATAGCCCTTACATCCAACAACTACTGTGAAGGGTTGGTTCTTGTAGCACCCAATCCAAATGATTCATCATCTTTCATTATTGTCGATCTACCCCTACTATGCTTAAACTACCCCAACTTCTCTTAATACTTCAAAACAATCCTACTTTTTAATCTTACCGCTAATTCTATAAATAGCCCTTCCTTACAACAATTACCCCTATTTTTTTACTATTGTGAAGGATTGGTTTTTACAACACCTTGGTGTTCCAAATTAAAGTGAAGTATAGTACTTAAATTTTTTCTTTAATTTAATGCCCATTGGTGTTCCAAAAGTACCTTTTCGGAGTCCTGGAGAGGAAGATGCAGTTTGGGTTGACGTATAGTGCGACTTGTCAGACATATTGGGTCATATGGAATTTCCCCATTTTCTCCTCCGATCGAGATATCCTCTGTTTCGCCCAAGAAATATTGTATTGATTGAAGAATCAATCATGCGTAGCGTGAAGTTAAATTAGATTAATTTAGATTGAGGAGCAATATTCTTAATTAGAAGAATTTATGGTTAACTTGGACTAAAGACTAAAAAAATGGGGTATCCAGGCTCTGCTCATAAAATACCAAATGGGTAATAGTAGTATATGTAGAATTACCGCTTGTAGCTATGCATAGAAGATTCCTCTATTTTATTTATTTAATTAGAGAAGCACTCTTAAACTGCCATGTCAACCATTATAATAAATCCATTGAATAGTTTTTTGGAGACATGAAACGAATTGAAAAAAAAAACTCGTAGCAAAAAGAAGTGGTACTGAGATCATTTGTCCTATATGTACAACTAGAATTCGGATAGATCTTTCCCCGGAGTAGAACATGAACCTAAAAGAATTCAAAGGGCCCATTCAGGAACAAGAAAATAACATCGTGATTTAATCCAAATAATTCATCATCTTTCATATTCGTCGATCTACCCCTACTATGCTTTAACTACCCCTGCTTGTCTTTATACATCAAAATTACCCTACTTTTTAACCCTACCACTAATTCTATAAATAGCCCTTACTTCCAACAATTACCCCTATTTTTTAACTTCTGTGAAGGGTTGGTTTTTGGAGCAACCAATCCAAATGATCCATCATCTTTCATATTTGTCGATCTACCCCTACTATGCTTAAACAACCCCTACTTCTCTTAATACATAAAAACAACCCTTATTTTTATTCCTACCCCTAATTCTCTAAATAGCCCTTCTTTCCAACAATTACCCCTATTTTTCAACTACTATGAAGGATTGGTTTTTGCAGCACCCAATCCAAATGATTCATCTTCTTTCATATTTGTCGATCTACCCCTACTATTCTTAAACTACCCCTACTTCTCTTAATACTTCAAAAAAAGCTTCGTTTTAATCCTATCGCTAATTATCTAAATAGCCCTTACTTCCAACAGTTACCCCTATTTTTAACTTCAGTGAAGGGTTGGTTTTTGTAGCACCCAATCTAAATGATTCATCATTTTTCATATTTGTCGATCTACCCCTACTATGCTTAAACTACCCATACTTATCTGAATACTTCAAAACATTCCTTCTTTTTAATCCTACCCATAATTCTCTAAATAGGCCTTACTTCCAAAAATTACCCCTATTTTTTAACTTTTGTGAAGGGTTGGTTTTTGCGGCACCCAATCCAAATGATTCATCATCTTTCATATTTGTCGATCTACCCCTACCATGCTTAAACTATCCGTACTTCTCTTAATTCTTCAAAACAACCCTTCTTTTTAGTCATATCCCTAATTCTCTAAATATCCCTTCTTTTTATTCCTATCCCTAATTCTCTAAATAGCCCTTACTTCCAACAATTACACTTATTTTTTAAGTACTATAAAGGGTTGGTTTTTGCAGCACCCAATCCTAGTGATTCATCATCTTTCATATTTGTCGATCTACCCCTACTATGCTTAAATTACCCATACTTATCTTAATATTTCGAAATAATCTGTCTTTTAAATCCTACCCCTAATTCTCTAAATAACCCTTACTTCTAATAATTACCCCTGTTTTTTAACTTCTGTGAAAGGTTGGTTTTTGCAGCACCCAATCCAAATGTTTCTACATCTTTCATACTTGTCGATCTACCCCTACTATGCTTAAACTACCCCTACTTCTCTTAATACTTCAAAACAGTCCTTCTTTTAAATCCTAAATCTAGTTATCTAAATATCCCTTACTTCCAACAAATACACATATATTTTAGCTACTGTGAAGGGTTGGTTCTTACAGCACCCAATCCAAATGATTCGTCAACTTTTATATTTGTCGATCTACCCCTACTATGCTTAAACTACCCCAACTTCTCTTAATACTTCAAAACAACCCCCCTTTTTCATCCTACCGCTAATTCTATAAATAGCCTTTCCTTCCAACAATTACTCCTATTTTTTTACTGTTGTGAAGGATTGGTTTTTGCAGCACCTAATCCAAACAATTCACCATCTTTCATAATCGTCGATCTACCCCTACTACACTTAAATTACCCCGACTTCTCTTTATACTTCAAAGAAACCCTTCTTTTTAATCCTACCACTAATTTTCTAAATAGCCCTTACTTCTAACAATTACCCCTATTTTTAACTTTGATGAAGGGATGGTTTTTGGAGCACCCAATCCAAATGATCCACCATCTTTCATATTTGTCGATCTACCCCTACTATGCTTAAACTACCCCTACTTCTCTTAATACATGAAAACAACCCTTGTTTTTAATACTACCCCTAATTCTCTAAATAGCCATTCTTTCCAACAATTACCTCTATTTTTTAACTACTGTGAAGGATTGTTTTTTGCAGCTACCAATCCAAACGATTCATCATCTTTCATATTTGTCGATCTAACCCTACTATGCTTAAACTACCCCTACTTCTCTTAATACCTCAAAATAAAGCTTCTTTTTAACCCTATCCCTAATTATCTAAATAGCCCTTACTTCCAACAATTACCCCTATTTTTAAACTTCGGTGAAGGACTGGTTTTTGCAGCATCCAATGTAAATGATTCATCATCTTTCATATTTGTCGATCTACCCCTACTATGCTTAAAATACCCATACTTATCTTAATACTTCAAAACAGTCCTTCTTTTAAATCCTACCCCTAATTCTCTAAGTGGGCATTACTTCCGACAATTACCCCTATTTTTTAACTTCTGTGAAGAGTTGGTTTTTGCAGCACCCAATCAAATTGATTCATCATCTTTCATATTTGTCGATCTACCCCCACCATGCTTAAACTACCCCTACTTCTCTTAATTCTTCAAAGTAGCACTTCTTTTTAATCCTATCCATGATTCTCTAAATATCCCTTCTTTTTATTCCTATCCCTAATTCTCTAAATAGCCCTTACTTCCGACAATTACTCTTATTTTTTAACTACTGTGAAGGGTAGGTTTTTGCAGCACCTATTCCAAATGGTTCATCATCTTTCATATTTGTCGATCTACACATACGATGCTTAAACTACCCATACTTATCTTAATGCTTCTAAATAATCGGTCTTTTAAATCCTACCCCTAATTCTGTAAATATCCCTTATTTCTAACAGTTACCCCTATTTTTGAACTTCTGTGATGGGTTGGTTTTTGCAACACCCAATCCAAATGATTCTTCATCTTTCATATTTGTCGATCTACCCATACTATGCTTAAACTACCCCTACTTCTCTTAATACTTCAAAACAATCCTACCTCTAATTCTCTAAATATCCCTTACTTCCAACAATTACCCTTATTTTTTAACTACTGTGGAGGGTTGGTTCTTACAGCACCCAATCCAAATGATTCATCGTCTTTCATATTTGTCGATCTACCCCTACTATGCTTAAACTACCCCCAACTTCTCTTAATACTTCAAAACAACCCTTATTTTTTAATCCTACCGCTAATTCTGTAAATAGCCCTTCCTTCCAACAATTACCCCTATTTTTTTTTACTATAGTGAAGGATTGGTTTTTGTAGCACCTAATCCAAACAATTCGCCATCTTTCATATTCGTTGATCTACCCCTACTATGCTTAAACTACCCCTACTTCTCTTTATACTCCAAAGCAAACCTTATTTTTAATCCTACCACTAATTCTCTAAATAGCCCTTACTTCAAACAATTACCCGTACAATGCTTAAACTACCCCTACTTCTCTTAATACTTCAAAACAATCCTTCTTTTTAGTCCTACCCCTAATTCTCTTAATAGCTCTTACTTAAAACAATTACCACAATTTTTTAACCACTGTAAAGGGTTGGTTTTTGCAACATCCAATCCAAATGATTCATCATCTTTCATATTTGTCGATCTACTCCTACTATGCTTAAACTACCCCTACTTATCTAAATACTTCAAAATAGTCCTTTTTTTAAATCCTACCCCTAATTCTATAAACAGCCCTTACTTCCAACAATTATCCTTATTTTTTAACTGCTGTGAAGGGTTGGTGTTTTCAGCACCCAATACAAATGATTCATCATCTTTCATATTTGTCGATCTACCCTGCTATGCCTAAACTACCCCGACTTCTCTTAATACTACAAAACAACCCTTCTTTTTAATCCTACCCCTAATTCTCTAAATATTCCTTCCTTCCAAAAACTACCCCTATTTTTTCACTATTGTGAAGGACTGGTTTTTGCAGCACCTAAACCAAACAATTCATCATCTTTCATATTCGTCGATCTACCCCTACTATGCTTAAACTATCCCTACTTTACTTTATACTTCAAAATAACCCTTCTTTTTAATCCAACCACTTATTCTCTAAATAGCCCTTATTTCCAACAATTACACCTATTTTTTAACTTCTGTGAAGGGTTGGTTTTTGGAGTACCTAATCCAAATGATTCATCGTCTTTCATATTTGTCGATCTACCCCTGTCATGCTTAAACTACCCCTACTTCTCTTAATACTTCAAAACAAAACTTATTTTTAATCCTACTCCTAATTCTCTAAATAACCCTTCTTTCCAACACTTACCCCTATTTTTTAACTACTGAGAAGGATTGGGTTTTACAGCACCTAATTCAAATGATTCATCATCTTTCATATTAGTTGATCTACCCCCAACTATGCTTAAACTACGCCTACTCCTCTAAATACTTTAAAACAACGCTTCTTTTTAATCCTATCCCCAATTCTATAATAGCCCTTACTTCTAACAATTACCCCTATTTTTTAACCTTTGTGAAGGGTTGGTTTTTGTAGCACCCAATCCAAATGATTCATCATCTTTCATATTTGTCGCTCTAACCCTACTATGCTTAAACTACCCATACTTATCTTAATTCTTCAAAACAGTCCTTCTTTTAAATCCTACCCCTAATTCTCTAAGTAGGCCATACTTCCAACAATTATCCCTATTTTTTAACTTCTGTGAAGGATTGGTTTTTGCAGCACCCAATCCAAATGATTCATCATCTTTCATATTGTCGATCTACCCCTACTATGCTTAAACTACCCCTACTTCTCTTAATTTTTCAAAATAGTCCGTCTTTTTAATCTTACCTCTAATTATCTAAATAACACTTACTTCCAACAATTACCCCTATTTTTTAACTTCTTTGAAGGGTTGGTTTTTGCATCACCCAATTTAACGATTCATCATCTTTCATGTTTGTCGGTCTACTACTTCTATGCTTAAACTACCCCTACTTCTCCTAATACTTCAAAATTGCCCTTCTTTTTAATCCTATCCCTAATTCTCTAATTAGCTCTTAGTTCCAACAATCACACATGTTTTTTAACTTCTGTGAAGGGTTGGTTTTTGCAGCTCCCAATCTAAATGATTCATCATCTTTCATATATATCGATCTACCCCTTCTATGCTTAAACTACCCCTACTTATCTTAATACTTTAAAACAATCCTTCATTTAAATCCTACCCCTAATTTTCTATATAGCCCTTACTATCAATAATTACTCATATTTTTTAACTTCTGTGTAGGGTTGGTTTTTGCAGCACCCAATCTAAATGATTCATCATCTTTCATATTTGTCGATCTACCCCTACTATGCTTAAACAACCCCTACTTATCTTAATACTTCAAAACAATCTTATTTTAAATCCCTCCCTTAATTCCATAAATAGCCCTTACTTCCAACAATTACCCTTATTTTTTAACTACTATAAAGGGTTGATTTTTACAGCACCCAATCGAAATGATTCATCATCTTTCGTATTTGTCGATCTACCCCTACTATGCTTAAACTACCGACACTTATCTTAATACTTCAAAATAGTCCTTTTTTAAATCCTACCCCTAATTCTCTAAATAGTCCATACTTGCAACAATTATCCCTATTTTTTAACTACTATGAAGGGTTGGTTTTTGCAACACCCAATCCAAATGATTCATCATCTTTCATACTTGTCGATCTACCCTTACTATGCTTAAACTACCCCTACTTCTCCTAATACTTAAAAACAGTCCTTCTTTTTAATCCTACCTCTAATTCTCTAAATAGCCCTTACTTCCAACAATTACCCCTATTTTTTAACTTCTGTGAAGGGTTGGATTTTGCATCACCTAATCTAAACTATTCATCATCTTTCATATTTGTCGGTCTAACCTTACTAGGATTAAACTACCCATACTTCTCTTAATACTTCAAAATAGCCCTTCTTTTTAATTCTATCCCTAATTATCTAAATAGCCCTTAGTTCCAACAATTACTTTTATTTTTTAACTTCTGTAAAGGGTTGGTTTTTGCAGCACCCAATCCAAATGATTCATCATCTTTCATATTTATCGATCTACCACTACAATGCTTAAACTACCCCTACTTATCTTAATACTTCAAAATAGTACATCTTTTAAATCCTGCCCCCAATTCTCTAAATATACCTTACTTTCAACAATTACCACTATTTTTTAACTTTCGTGAAGGGTTGGTTTTTGCAGCACCCAATCCAAATTATTCATCATTTTTCATATTTGTCGATCTACTCCTACTATGATTAAACTACCACTACTTATCTTAATACTTCAAAACAGTCCTTGTTTTAAATCCTATCCCTAATTCTCTAAATTGCGCTTCTAAAAATTACCCATATTTTTTAACTACTGTGAAGGGTTGATTTTTACAGCACCCAATCCAAATGATTCATCATCTTTCGTATTTTTCGATCTACCCCTACTATGCTTAGACTACCCCAACTTTCCTTAATACTTCAAAACAGCCCTTCTTTTTAATCCTGGCCCTAGTTCTCTAAATAGCCCTTCCTTTCAACAATTACCCCTGTTTTTGTACTATAGTGGAGGATTAGTTTTTGCAGCACCTAATCCAAACAATTCATCATCGTTCATATTCGTCGATCTACCCCTACTATGATTAAAGTAACCCTACTTTTCTTCATACTTCAAAACAACCCGTCTTTTTGATCCTGCCACTAATTCCCTAAATAGCCCTTACTTCCAACAACTTCCCCTATTTTTTAATTTCGGTGCAGTTTTGGATTTTGGAGCATCCAATCCAAATGATTCATCATCTTTCATATTTGTCCGTCTACCCCTACTTATCCTAATACTTCAAAACAACCCTTATTTTTAATCCAACGCCTAATTCTCTAAATAGCCATTCTTTCCAACAATTACCCCTACTTTTTAACTACTATGAAGGATTGGTTTTTGCAGCACCCAATCCAAACGATTCGTCATCTTTCATATTTGTCGATCTACCTCTACTATGCTTAAACTACACCTACTTCTCTTAATACTTCAAAACAAAGCTTCTTTTTAGTCCTATCTCAAATTCCCTAAATAGCCCTTACTTCCAAAAATTACCCTTATTTTTTAACTTCTGTGAAAGGTTGGTTTTTGTAGCCCCCAATCCAAATGATTCATCATCTTACATATTTGTCGATCTACCCCTACTATGCTTAAACTAACCATACTTATCTTAATACTTCAAAACATAGCTTCTTTTAAATCCTACCCCTAATTCTCTAAATATGCCTTACTTCCAAAAATTACCCCTATTTTTTAACTACTATGAGGGGTTGGTTTTTGCAGCACCCAATCCAAATGATTCATCATCTTTCATATTTGTCGATCTACCCCTGCTATGCTTAAACAACCCCTACTTCTCTTAATACTTCAAAACATCCCTTCTTTTTAATCCAACCCTAATTCTCTAAATAGCCCTTCCTTCCTACAATTACCTCTATTTTTTTACTATTGTGAAGGATTGGCTTTTGCATCACCCAATCCAAAGAATTCATCATCTTTCGTATTCGTCGATCTACCCTTACTATGCTTAAACTACCCCAACTTCTCTTTATACTTCAAAACAACCCTTCTTTTTGATCTACCATTAATTCTATAAACAACACTTACTTCGCATAATTTCCCCTATTTTTTAATTTCTATGAAGGGTTAGTTTTTGGAGCAACCAATCCAAATGATTCGTCATTTTCATATTTGTCGATCTACCCCTACTATGCTTAACTACCACAACTTCTATTAATACTTCAAAACAAACCTTATTTTTAATCCTACCCCAGTTTTATAAATATCCCTTATTTCTAACAATTACCTCTACTTTTTAACTACTGTGAAGGATCGGTTTTTGCAGCACCCAATACAAACGATTCATCATCCTTCATATTTGTCGATTTACCCCTAATATGCTTAAACTGCCCCTACTTCTCTTTATAATTCAAAACAACGCTTCTTTTTAATCCTATCCCTATTTCTCTAAACAGCCCTTACTTTCAACAATTACCCCTATTATTTTACTTCTGTGAAGGGTGGGTTTTTGTAGCACCCAATTCAAATGATTTAACATTTTTCATATTTGCCGATCTACCCCTACAATGCTTAAACTACCCATACTTATCTTAATACTTCAAAACAGTCCTTCTTTTAAATCCTACCCCTAATTCTCTAAATAGGCCTTACTTCCAACAATTAACCTTATTTTTTAACTTTTGTGAAGGGTTGGTTTTTGCAGCACCCAATCCAAACGATTCATCATTTTTCCTATTGGTTGATCTACCCCTACTATGCTTAAACTACCCCTATTTCTCTTAATACTTCAAAATAGTCCTTCATTCTAATCCTAACCTTATTTATCTAAATAGCCTTTCCTTCCAACAATTACCCCTATTTTTTTACTATTGTGAAGGATTGGTTTTTATAGTAATTAATCCGAACAATTCATCATATTTCATATTCGCCGATCTACCCCTACTATGCTTAAACTACCCCTACTTCTTTTTGTACTTCAAATCAATCCTTCTTTTTAATCCAACCACTATTTATATAAATAGCCCTTACTTCCAACAATTACCCCTATTTTTTAACTTCTGTGAAGGGTGGGTTTTTGGAGCATCCAATCCAAATTATTCATCATCTTTAATATATGTCGATCTACTCCTACTATGCTTAAACTACCCCTATTTCTCTTAATACTCCAAAACAACCCTTATTTTAAATTCTACCCCTAATTCTCCAAATAACACTACTTTACAATAATTAATCCTATTTTTTAACTACCATGAAGGATTGTTTTTGCAGCACCCGATCCAAACGATTCATCGTATTTCATATTTGTCGATGTAGCCCAACTATGCTTAAACTACCCCTACTTCTCTTAATACTTGAAAACAACGGTTCTTTTTAATCCTATCCCTAATTCTCTAAATAGCCCCTACTTCCAATAATTACCTCTATTTTTTAACTTCTGTGAAGGGTTCATTTTTGTAGCACCCAGCCCAAATGATTCATCATCTTTCATGTTTGTCGATCTACCCTTACTATGCTAAAACTACCTATACTTATCATAATACTTCAAAACAGTCCTACTTTTAAGTCCTACCCCTAATTCTCTAAATATTTCTTACTTCCAATAATTACCCCTACTTTTTAACTTTTGTGAAGGGTTGGTTTTTACAGCACCTAATCCAAATGATTCATCATCTTTCATATTTGTCGATCTACCCCTACTATGCTTAAACTACCTCTACTTCTCTTAATACTTCAAAACAGTCCTTCTTTATAATCCTACCTGTAATTCTCTAAATTGCCCTTACTTCCAAGAATTACACCTATTTTTTAACTTCTATGAGTGGTTGGTTTTTGAATCATCCAATCTAAACGACTAATCATCTTTCATATTTGTCGATCTAATCTTACTATGTTTAAGCTACCCCTACTTTTCTTCATACATCAAAACAACCCTGCTTTTAAATCCTATCCCTAATTCTCTAAATAGCCCTTAGTTACAAAAATTACACTTATTTTTTAACAACTGTGAAGGGTTTGTTTTTAAAACAACCAATCCAAATGATTCATCATCTTTCATATTTGCCGAACTACCCCTACTATGCCTAAACTACCCCTACTTATCTTAATACTTCAAAACAATCCTTCTTTTAAATTGTACCCCTAATTATCTAAATAGCCCTTACTTCCAACAATTACCCTAATTTTTTAATTTATGTGAAGGGTTGGTTTTTGCAGTACCCAATCCAAATGATTCATCATATTTCATATTTGTCGATCTACCCCTACTATGCTCAAATTACCCCTACTTATCTTAATACTTCAAAACAGTCCTTCTTTTAAATCCTACCCCTAAATCTCGAAATAGCCCTTGCTTCCGACAATTACCTTTAT
Source organism: Allium sativum (assembly GCA_030737875.1). NCBI lineage: Eukaryota > Viridiplantae > Streptophyta > Magnoliopsida > Asparagales > Amaryllidaceae > Allium > Allium sativum. The sequence continues at coordinate 873,500,764 of CM060919.1, read as the reverse complement.
TTTTTAACTAGTGTGAAGGTTGGTTTTTGCAACACCCAATCCAAATGATTCATCATCTTTTATATTTGTCGATCTACCCCTACTATGCTTAAACCACCCCAAATTCCCTTAATACTTCAAAACAACCCTTCTTTTTAGTCCTACCCCTAATTCTCTAAATAGCACTTCCTTCCAACAATTATGCCTATTTTTTACCATTGTGAAGGATTGGTTTTTGCAGCACCTAATCCAAACAATTCATCATCTTTCGTATTCGTCGATCTACCCCTACTATGCTTAAACTACCCCTACTTCTGTTTATACTTCAAAACAACCCTTCGTTTTGAACTTACCACTAATCCCCTAAATAGCCCTTACTTCCAACAATTACCCAGATTTTTTAATTTCTGTGAAGGGTTGGTTTTTGGAACACCCATTTCAAATGATTCATCCTCTTTCATATTTGTCGATCTACCCCTACTATGCTTAACTACCACTACTTCTCCTAATACTTCAAAACAACCATTATTTTTAATTCTACCCCTTATTCTCTAAATAGCCCTTCTTTCCAACAATTACCCCTACTTTTTAATTATTGTGAAGGATTGGTTTTTGCAGCACCCAATCCAAACGATTCATCATCTTTCATATTTGTCGATCTACCCCTACTATGCTTAAACTACCCCTACTTCTCTTAATACTTCAACACAGCCTTCTTTTTAATCCAACCCAAATTCTCTAAGTATCCCTTCCTTCCTACAATTACCTCTATTTTTTTGCTATTGTGAAGGATTGGTTTTTGCAGCACCCAATCCAAATTATTCATCATCTTTCATATTCGTCGATCTACCCCTACTATGCTTAAACTACCACTACTTCTCTTGAAACTTCAAACAACGCTTCTTTTTTATCCTACCATTAATTCTCTAAATAGCCCTTACTTCGAACAATTACCCCTATTTTTTAATTTCTGTGAAGGGTTGGTTTTTGGAGCACATAATCCAAATGATTCATCATCTTTCATATTTGTCGATCTACTCCTATTAAGCTCAAACTACCACTACTTCTCTTAATACTTCAAAACAACCCTTATTTTTGATCCTACCCCGAATTCTCTAAATATCCCTTCTTTCCAACAATTACCTATACTTTTTAACTACTGTGTAGGATCGGTTTTTGCAGCACCCATCCAAACGATTTATCATCTTTTATATTTGTCGATCTACCCCTCCTATGCTTAAACTACCCCTACTTATCTTAATACTTCAAAACAACGCTTCTTTTTAATCCTGTCCCTAATTCCCTAAACAGCCCTTACTTCCAACAATTAGCCCTATTTTTTTACTTCTGTGAAGGGTTGGTTTTTGTAGCACTTAATCCAAGCGATTCATCATTTTTCATATATGCTGATCTACCCTACTGTGCTTAAACTACCTATACTTATCTTAATACTTCAAAACAGTCCTTTTAAATCCTACCCCTAATTCTCTAAATAGGCCTTACTTCCAACAAATACCCCTATTTTTTAACTTCTTTGAAAGGTTGGTTTTTGGAGCACCCAATCCAAATGATTCACCATCTTTCATATTTGTCGATCTACCCCTACTATGCTTAAACTACCCACACTTTTCTTAATTCTTCAAAGTAGCCTTCTTTTAAATCCTACCCCAATTTCTCTAAATAGGCCATACTTCCAACAATTATCCCTATTTTTTAAAACTTTTTTGAAGGGTTGGTTTTTGCAGCAACCAATCCAAACGATTCATCATCTTTCATACATGTTGATTTACCCCTACTATGCTTAAACTACCCCTACTTCTCTTAATACTACAAAATAGTCCTTCTTTTTAATCCTACCACTAATTCTCTAAATAGCCTTACTTCCAACAATTAACCCTATTTCTAAACTTTTGTGACAGGTTGGTTTTTGCAGCACCCAGTCTAAACAATTCATCATCATTCATATTTGTCGATCTGTCCCTATTATGCTTAAACAACCCCTACTTCTCTTAATACTTCAAAATAGCCCTTCTTTTTAATCCTATCCCTAATTCTCTAAATAGCCCTTACATCCAACAATAACCCCTAATTTTTAACTTCTGTGAAGGGTTGGTTTTTGTAGCATCCAATCCAAATGATTCATCACCTTTCATGTTTGTCGATCTACACCTACTATGCTAAAACTACCCATAATTATATTGATACTTCAAAATAGTCCTTCTTTTAAGACCTACCCCTAATTCTCTGAATAGGCCATACTTCCAGCAATTAACCCTATTTTTTAACTTCTGTGAAGGGTTGGTTTTTGCAGCACCCAATCCAAATGATTCATAATCTTTTATATTTATCGATCTACCCCTACGATGCTTAAACTACCCCTACTTCTCTTAAAACTTCAAAACGGTCATTCTTTTTAATCCTACCTGTAATTCTCTAAATATTCCTTACTTCCAATAATTACCCCAATTTTTTAACTTCTGTAAGGGGTTGGTTTTTGCATCACCCAATCTAAACGATTCATCATCTTTCGTGTTTGTCGATCTACCCCTACTATGGTTAAACTACCCCAACTTCCCTTAATACTTCAAAATAGCCCTTCTTTCAAGTCCTATCCCTAATTCTCTAAATAGCCCTTAGTTCCAAAAACAACCCTTATTTTTTAACAACTGTGAAGGGTTGGTTTTTGCAGCACCCAATCCAAATGATTCATCATCTTTCATATTTATCGATCTACCCCTACTATGCTTAAACTACCCCTTCTTATATTAATACTTCAAAACAATCCTTCTTTTAAATCCTACCCCTAATTCTGTAAATAGCCCTTACTTCCAATAATTACCCCTATTTTTTAATTTATGTGAAGGGTTGGTTTTTGCAGCACCTAATCCAAATGATTCATCGTATTTCATATTTGTTGATCTACCCCTACTATGCTCAAACTACCCCTACTTATCTTAACTTCAAAACAGTCCTTTTAAATCCTACCCCTAATTCTCTAAATATCCCTTACTTCAAACAATTACCTTTATTTTTTAACTAGTGTGAAGGGTTGGTTTTTGCAACGCACTATCCAAATGATTCATCATCTTTTATATTTGTCGATCTACCCCTACTGTGCTTAAACCACCCCAACTTCTCTTAATACTTCAAAACAGCCCTTCTTTTTAATCCTATCCCTAATTCTCTAAATATCCCTTCCTTCCAACAATTATGCCTATTCTTTTACTGTTGTGAAGGAAAAGTTTTTTCAACACCTAATCCAAACAATTATTCATCTTTCGTATTCATCGATCTACCACTAATAGCTTAAACTCCCCCTACTTCTCTTTATACTTCAAAACAACCCTTCATTTTGAACCTACCACTAATCCCCTAAATAGCCCTTACTTACAACAAGTACCCCTATTTTTCAATTTCTAGAAGGGTTGGTTTTTGGAGCACCCAATCCAAATGATTCGTCATCTTTCATATTTGTCGATCTACCCTACATTGCTTAAACAACCCGTACTTCTCTTAATACTTCAAAATAGCCCTTCTTTCTAATCTGACCCTAATTCTCTAAATTACCCTTCGTTCTTAGAATTACCTCCATTTTTTTTGCTATTGTGAAGGATTTGTTTTTTCAGCAACCAATCCAAACAATTCATCATCTTTCATATTCGTCGATCTACCCCTACTACACTTAAACTACCACTACTTCACTTTATACCTCAAAACAACGCTTCTTTTTTATCCTACCACTAATTATCTAAATAACTCTTACTTCGAACAATTACCCCTATTTTTGAATTTCCATGAAGGGTTGGTTTTTGGAGCAAACAATCAAAATGATTCATTAACTTTATTATTTGTCGAACTACTCCTACTATGCTTAAACTACCACTACTTCTCTTAATACTTCAAAACAATCCTTATTTTTAATCCTACCCTAATTCTCAAAATACCCCTTCTTTCCAACAATTACCTCTACTTTTTAACTACTGTGAAGGATCGGTTTTTGCAGCACCCAATCCAAACGATTCATCATCTTTCATATTTGTTGATCTACCCCTATTATGCTTAAACTACCCCTACTTCTCTTAATACTTCAAAACAACGCTTCTTTTTAATCATATCCCTAATTCCCTAAATAGTCCTCAACAATTTCCCCAATTTTTTTTACTTCTGTCAAGGTTGGTTTTTGTAGCACCCAATCCAAATGATTCATCATTTTTCGTATTTGCCGATCTACCCCTACTATGCTTACACTATCCATACTTATCTTAATACTTCAAAACAGTCCTTCTTTTCAATCCTACCCCTAATTCTCTAAATAGGCCTTACTTCCAACAATTACCCCTATTTTTTAACTTCTGTGAAGAGTTAGTTTTTGCAGCACCCAATCCAAATGATTCATCATCTTTCATATTTGTCGATCTACCCCTGCAATGCTTAAACTACCCCGATTTCTCTTAATACTTCAGAACCGTCCTTCTTTTTAATCCTAATTCAAATTCTCTAAATAGCCTTTTCTTCCAACGATTACCCCTATTTTTCAACTTCTGTGAAGGGTTGGATTTTGCAACACCCAATCTAAACGATTCATCATCTTTCATATTTTTCGATCTACCCCTGCTATGCTTAAACCACCCCGACTTCTCATAATACTTCAAAACAGTCCTTCTTTTTAATCCTAGTTCAAATTCTCTAAATAGCCCTTTCTTCCAACGATTACCCCTATTTTTTAACTTCTGTGATGGTTTGGATTTTGCATCACCCAATCTAAACGTATCATCATATTTCATTTGTCGGTCTACCCCTACTATGCTTAAACTACCCCTACTTCTATTAATACTTCAAAATAGCCCTTCTTTTTAATCCTATACCAAATTCTCTAAATAGCCGTTAATTCCAAAAATTACACTTATTTTTTTACTTCTGTAAAGGGTTGGTTTTTGCAGCACCCAATCCAAATGATTCATCATCTTTAATATTTATCGATCTACCCCTACTATGCTTCAACTACCCCTACTTATCTTAATACTTCAAAATAGTTCTTATTTTAAATCCTACTCATAATTCTCTAAATAGCCCTTACTTTCAAAAATTACCCCTATTTTTTAACTTCTGTGAAGGGTTGATTTTTGCAGCATCCAATCCAAATGATTCATCATCTTTCATATTTGTCGATCTACCCCTACTATGCTTAAACTACCCCTACTTAACGTAATACTTCAAAACAGTCCTTCTTTTAAATCCTACACCTAATTCTCATAATAGCCCTTACTTTCAACAATTACCCTTATTTTTTAACCACAGTGAAGGGTTGGTTTTTACAACACTCAATCCAAACGATTCATCATCTTTCGTATTTGTCGATCTACCCCTACTATGTTTAAACTACACCAACTTCCCTTAATACTTCAAAACAGCCCTTCTTTTTAATTCTAACCCTAATTCTCTAAATAGTCCTTACTTCCAACAATTACCCCTATTTTTTAACTTCTGTGAAGGGTTGGTTTTTGCAGCACCCAATACAAATGATTCATCTTCTTTCATATTTGTTGATCAACCCTTACTATGCTTAAATTACCCCGACTTCTCTTAATACTTCAAAAACAACGCTTCTTTTTAATCCTATCCCTAATTCCCCAAATATCCCTCAACTATTGCCCCTATTTTTTTACTTCTGTCAAGGGTTGGTTTTTGTAGCACCCAATCCAAATGATTCATCATTTTTCATATTTGCCGATCTACCCCTACTATGCTTACACTATCCATACTTATCTTAATACTTCAAAATAGTCCTTCTTTTCAATCCTACCCCTAATTTTCTAAATAGGCCTTACTTCCAAAAATTACCCCTATTTTTTAACTTCTTTGAAGAGTTAGTTTTTGCAGCACCCAATCCAAATGATTCATCATCTTTCATATTTGTCGATCTACCCCTGCTATGCTTAACTACCCCGACTTCTCTTAATACTTCAAAACAGTCCTTCTTTTTAATCCTAGTTCAAATTCTCTAAATAGCCCTTTCTTCCGACGAATACCCCTATTTTTTAACATCTGTGAAGGGTTGGATTTTGCATCACCCAATCTAAACGATTCATCATCTTTCATATTTGCCGATCTACCCCTGCTATGCTTAAACTACCCCGACTTCTCTTAATACCTCAAAACAGTCCTTCTTTTTAATCCTAATTCAAATTCTCTAAATAGCCCTTTCTTCCAACGATTACCCATATATTTTAACTTCTGTGAAGGTTTGGATTTTGCATCACCCAATCTAAACGAATCATCATATTTCATATTTGTCGGTCTACCCCTACTATGCTTAAACTACCCCTACATCTATTAATACTTCAAAATAGCCCTTCTTTTTAATCCTATCCCAAATTTTCTAAATAACCCTTAATTCCAACAATTACACTTATTTTTTAACTTCTGTGAAGGGTTGGTTTTTGCTGCACCCAATCCAAATGATTCATCATCTTTAATATTTATCGATTTACCCCTACTATGCTTCAACTACCCCTACTTATCTTAATACTTCAAAATAGTTCTTCTTTTAAATCCTACTCATAATTCTCTAAATATCCCTTACTTTCAAAAATTACCCCTATTTTTTAACTTCTGTGAAGGGTTGATTTTTGCAGCACCCAATCCAAATGATTCATCGTCTTTCATATTTGTCGATCTACCCTTACTATGCTTAAACTACCCCTACTTAACGTAATACTTCAAAACAGTCCTTCTTTTAAATCCTACACCTAATACTCATAATAGCCCTTACTTTCAACAATTACCCTTATTTTTTAACTATAGTGAAGGGTTGGTTTTTACAACACTCAATCCAAATGATTCATCATCTTTCGTATTTGTCGATCTACACCTACTATGTTTAAACTACACCAACTTCCCTTAATACTTCAAAACAGCCCTTCTTTTTAATCCTAACCCTAATTCTCTAAATAATCCTTACTTCCAACAATTACCCCTATTTTTTAACTTCTGTGAAGTGTTGGTTTTTGCAGTACCCAATCCAAATGAATCATCATCTTTCATATTTGTCGATCTACCCCTACTATGCTTAAACTACCCCGAATTCTCTTAATACTTCAAAACAACGCTTCTTTTTAATACTATCCCTAATTCCCTTAATATCCCTCAACAATTGCCCCTATTTTTTTACTTCTGTCAAGGGTTGGTTTTTGTAGCACCCAATCCAAATGATTCATCATTTTTCATATTTGCCGATCAAACCCTACTATGCTTACACTATCCATACTTATCTTAATACTTCAAAATAGTCCTTCTTTTCAATCCTACCCCTAATTCTCTAAATAGGCCTTACTTCCAAAAATTACCCCTATTTTTTAACTTCTGTGAAGAGTTAGTTTTTGTAGCACCTAATCCAAATGATTCATCATCTTTCATATTTGTCGATCTACCCCTGCTATGCTTAAACTACCCCGACTTCGCTTAATACTTCAAAACAGTCCTTCTTTTTAATCCTAGTTCAAATTCTCTAAATAGCCCTTTCTTCCAACGATTACACCAATTTTTTAACTTCTGTGAAGGGTTGGATTTTGCATCACCCAATCTAAACGATTCATCATCTTTCATATTTGTCGATCTACACCTGCTATGCTTAAACTACCCCGACTTCTCTTAATACTTCAAAACAGTCCTTCGTTTTAATCCTAATTAAAATTCTCTAAATAGCCCTTTCCTCCAACGATTACCCCTATTTTTTAACTTCTGTGATGGTTTGGATTATGCATCACCCAATCTAAACGAATCATCATATTTCATATTTGTCGGTCCACCCTACTATGCTTAAACTACCCCTACTTCTATTAATACTTCAAAATAGCCCTTCTTTTTAATCCTATCCCAAATTCTCTAAATAGCCCTTAATTCCAACAATTACACTTATTTTTTAACTTCTGTGAAGGGTTGGTTTTTGCAGCACCCAATCCAAATGATTCATCATCTTTAATATTTATCGATCTACCCCTACTATGCTTAAACTACCCCTACTTATCTTAATACTTAAAAATTGTTCTTCTTTTAAATCCTACCCCTAATTCTCTAAATAGCCCTTAATTTTAAAAATTACCCCTACTTTTTAACTTCTGTGAAGGGTTGATTTTTGCAGCACCCAATCCAAATGATTCATCATCTTACATATTTGTCGATCTACCCCTAGTATGCTTAAACTACCCCTACTTAACGTAATACTTCAAAACAGTCCTTCTTTTAAATCCTACACCTAATTCTCATAATAGCCATTACTTTCAACAATTACCCTTATTTTTTAACTATAGTGAAGGGTTGGTTTTAACAGCACTCAATCCAAATGATTCATCATCTTTCGTATTTGTCGATCTACCCCTACTATGTTTAAACTACACCAACTTCCCTTAATACTTCAAAACAGCCATTCTTTCTAATCCTAACCCTAATTCTCTAAATAGTCCTTACTTCCAATAATTACCCCTATTTTTTAACTTCTGTGAAGGGTTGGTTTTTGCAGCACCCAATCCAAATGATTCATCATCTTTCATATTTTTCTATCTACCCCTACTATGCTTAAACTACCTCTACTTCTCTGAATACTTCCAAACAGTCCATCTTTTTTATCCTACCTGTAATTCTCTAAATAGCCCTTACTTCCAACAATTACCCCTATTTTTTAACTTCTGTAAGGGGTTGGTATTTGCACAGCGTCCAATCCAAATGATTCATCACCTTTTGTATTTGTCGATCTACCCCTACTATTCTTAAACTACCCCAACTTCCCGTAATACTTCAAAACAACCCTTCTTTTAAATCCTATCCCGAATTCTATAAATATCCCTTAGTTCAAAAAATTACCCTTATTTTTTAACAACTGTGAAGGTTTGGTTTTTGCATCACCCTATCCAAATGATTCATTATCTTTCATATTTGTTGATCTACCCCTACTTTGCTTAAACTACCCCTACTTATCTTAATACTCCAAAACAAGCCTTCTTTTAAATCCTACCCCTAATTATATAAATAGCCCTTACTTCCATTAATTACCCCTATTTTTTAATTTCTTTGAACAGTTGGTTTTCGCAGCACCCAATGCGAATGTTTCATCGTATTTCATATTTGTCGATCTACCCCTACTATGCTCAAACTACCCCTACTTACCTTAATACTTCAAAACAATACTTCTTTTAAATCCTACCCCTAATTCTCTAAATAGACAATACTTTCAACAATTTCCTTTATTTTTTAACTAGTGTGAAGGGTTGGTTTTTGCAGCACCCAATCCAAATGATTCGTCATCTTTTATATTTGTCGATCTACCCTTACTATGCTTAAACCACCCCAACTTCTCTTAATACTTAAAAACAGCCCTTCTTTTTAATCCTGCCCCTAATTTTCTAAATAGCCATTCCTTCCAACAATTATGCCTATTTCTTTACAACTGTGAAGGATTGGTTTTTGCAGCACCTATTCCAAACAATTCATCATCTTTCGTATTCATTGATCTACCCCTACTATGCTTAAACTACCCCTACTTCTCTTTATACTTCAAAACAACCCTTCATTTTGAACCTACCACTAATCCCCTAAATAGCCCTTACTACCAACAATTACCCCTATTTTTTAATTTCAGTGAAGGGATGGTTTTTGGATCACCCAATCCAAATGATTCATCGTCTTTCATATTTGTCGATCTACCGTACTATGCTTAAACTACCACAACTTCTCCTAATACTTCAAAACAACCCTTATTTTTAATCCTAACCCTAAGTCTTTAAATAGCCCTTCTTTCCCACAATTACCCCTAATATTTAACTATCGTGAAGGATTGGTTTTTGCAGCAACCAATCCAAACGATTCATCATCTTTCATATTGGTCGATCTACCCTTACTATGCTTAAACTACCCCTACTTCTCTTAATACTTAAAAATAGCCCTTCTTTTTAACCCAACCCTAATTCTCTAAATAGCCCTTCCTTCTTACAATTACTCTATTTTTTGCTATTGTGAAGGTTTGATTTTTGCAGCACCCAATACAAACAATTCATCATCTTTCATATTCATCGATATACCCCTACTATGCTTAAATTACCACTACTTCTCTTTATAGTTCAAAACAACGCTTATTTTTGATCGTACCACTAATTCCCTAACTAGCCCTTACTTCGAACAATTACCCCTATTTTTTAATTTCTGTGAAGGGTTGGTTTTTGGAGCAAACAATCCAAATGATTCATCCTCTTTCATATTTGTCGATCTACTCGTAATATGGTTGAACTACCACTACTTCTCTTAATACTTCAAAGACAACCCTTATTTTTAATCCTACCCCTAATTCTCTAAATACCCCTTCTTTCCAACAATTACCTCTACTTTTTAACTACTGTGAAGGATCGATTTTTGCAACACCCAATCCAAACGATTCATCATCCTTCATATTTTTCGATCTACCAATACTATGCTTAAACTACCCCTACTTCTCTTAATACTTCAAAACATCGCTTCTTTTTAATCCTATCCCTAATTCCCGAAATAGCCCTTACTTCCTACAATTTCCCCTATTTTTTTTACTTTCTTGAAGGGTTGGATTTTGTAGTACCCAATCCAAATGATTCATCATTTTTCATATTTGTCGATCTGCCCCTACTATGCTTAAACTACCCCAACTTCACTTAATACTTCAAAACAACCATTCTTTCTAATCCTAACCCTAATTATCTAAATAAGCCTTACTTTCAACAATTACCCCTATTTTTTAACTTCTGTGAAGGTTTGGTTTTTGCAGCACCCAATCCAAATGATCCATCATTTTTCATATTTGTCGATCTACCCTATTATGCTTAAACTACCCCAACTTCTCCAAAACAGTCCTTCTTTTTACTCCGAATTCTAATTATCTAAATAGCCTTTTCTTCCAACAATTACCCCTATTTTTTAACTTCTGTGACGGGTTGGATTTTGCATCACCCAATCTAAACATTTCATCATCTTTCATATTTGTCGATCTACCCCTACTACGCTTAAACTACCACTACTTCCATTAATACTTAAAAATAGTCCTTCTTTTTTATCCTACCTCTAACTCTCTAAATAACCCTTACTTCCAACAATTACCCCTATTTTTTAATTTTTGAGAAGGGTTGGTTTTTCCATCACCCAATCTAAACGATTCATCATCTTTCATATTTGTCGGTCTACACCTACTATGCTTAAACACCGCTTACTTCTCTTAATACTTCAAAATAGCCCTTATTTTTAATCCTATCCCTAATTATCAAAATAGCCCTTAGTTCAAACAATTACACTTATTTTTCAACTTCTGTGACAGGTTGGTTTTTGTAGCACCCAATCCAAATTATTCATTATCTTTCATATTTGTCGATCTACCCTTACTACGCTTAAACTACCCATACTTTTCTTAATACTTCAAAATAGTCCTTCGTTTAAATCCTACTCCTAATTCTCTAAATAGCCATTACTTCCAACAATTATCCCTAATTTTTAAATTCTGTGAAGGGTTGGTTTTTGCAGGAACCAATCCAAATGATTGAACATATTTCATATATGTCGATCTACCACTACTATGCTTAAACTACCCCTACTTTTCTTAATACTTCAAAACAATCCTTCTTTTTAATCCTATCTATAATTCTCTAAATAGCCCTTACTTCCAACAATTACCCCTATTTTTTAACTTCTATGAAGGGTCGGTTTTTGCATCACCCAATCTAAACGATTCATCATCTTTCATATTTGTCGGTCTACCCATACTATGCTTAAACTACCTCTACTTCTCTTAATACTTCAAAATAGCCCTTCTTTTGAATTCGATCCAAGATTTTAAATAGCCCTTCGTCCCAACAATTGTCCTTATTTTTTTACTACTGTGAAGGGTTGGTTTTAGCTGCACCCAATCCAAATGATTCATCATCTTTCATATATGTCGATCTACCCCTACTATTCTTAAACTACCCCTACTTCTCTTAATACTTTGAAATAGCCCATCTTTTTAATCATATTCCTAATTCTCTAAATAGCCCTTAGTTCCAACAATTACACTTATTTTTTAACTACTGTGAAGGGTTGGTTTTTGCAGCACCCAATCCAAATGATTCATCATCTTTCATATTTATCGATCTACCCCTACTATGCTTAAACTACCCCTACTTATCTTAATACTTCAAAATAGTCATACTTTTAAATCCTACCCCTAATTCTCTAAATAGCACTTACTTTCAACAATTACCCCTATTTTTTAACTTCTATGAAGGGTTGGTTTTTGCAGCAACCAATCCAAATGATTCATCATCTTTCGTATTTGTCGATCTACCCCTACTATGCTTAAACTACCCCAACTTCCCTTAATAATTCAAAACAAACCATATTTTAATTCCTAACCCTAATTCTCCAAATAGCTCTTCCTTCCAACAATTACACCTAATTTTTTTACTACTGTGAAGGATTGGTTTTTGCAGCACCTAATCCAAACAATTCATCATCTTTCGTATTCGTCGATCTACCTCTACTATGCTTAAACTAACCCTACTTCTATTCATACTTCAAAACAACCCTTCTTTTTGATCCTACCACTAATTCTCTAAATAGCCCTTACTTCCAACAACTGCCCCTATTTTTTAATTTCTGTGTAGGGTTGGTTTTTGGAGCACCCAATCCTAATTATTCGTCATCTTTCATATTTGTCGATCTACCCTACTTATCCTTATTCTTCAAAACAACCTTTATTTTTAATCCCGCCCGTAATTCTCTAAATAGCCAATCTTTCCAACAATTACCCCTACTTTATAACTACTGTCAATGATTGGTTTT